>OW028583.1:33761021-35001021 GCA_932294295.1 Alitta virens
GAATTGCAGATCTTTTCACCAAAAAATACGTTTCTCTTGTTATTCTTGCATTGAATTGAACAAAATCCTTCTGATATCCATAGTCAATCACGTGCCTGGGCAATAACAAGTTGATCAGAAAGTCTCCAGTGTTCACTGACATTGCTGGTTTGTGTGTGTTTGTGTGAATCACAATGTTAATTTAGCAGGTGACCTGTATGACCTTCATACTGAGCAGTCACCCATGCATATCCACACAGATTGATAAACATATACTTCCCTGTTGGTGGCTTTGCAACTTTACATTTTAAACTCCTTCAAGTCACTCGTGTATTTTTAAGTCTCAGGGGAAACCCATTGAAAGGGTAAATGCAGGGACCGACAGACAAACCAATAAAACCTAACAGGCAAATAAATAAAACGTGACATAGGCAAGGACCATATACAGTTTCTGCTGGTGCTATTTTCTTATAATAGAATTGTGTTAAGACAAATATGGTAAGAACACAAGAACAATAGGAATAATGAAGGAGTGGCTGCTTGTTTGACAACTTGAGAACAAGAATAACTTCCTCAACATCCCTACATAACAAATATAAAGTATTAACTATCAAGGATCATTATGCCTTAAACATGGCCAAAATAGTATACCAACATGAAATGAAAATATTGCCGCACATATAAGAAAACTATTTGCAAGAATTAGCGGGTAACAATTATCCAAATACAAGAAATAAATGAAATGAAAATTGCCCAGACAAAGAACAGAACAAGGCAAAAACAAAATATCAGGGAGCATGCATATGGAATGAAATTATTTCACAACTGCCATCACATTTTGAAGTGGGGGAAGTTTCATTAAAGGCTTGTAGTAGAATGATAAAGAATTATCTCATACACATAAATTATCAACAATCGTAATTTTGGAAATATTCCAGATATTATTCCAAATTATCAACATTTTGCTTTTAACTACCATTTCATCGCATAAAATTTACTTTATTCAACTCTGTTTCATTATAATTTAATGTAATTATTATCTCAATATCACAATGTATTGTTGTAAATTCTCTCTCTTTAATTTGTACCAGCTCAATAAGCATATATGCTCCTTATGGTAAATAATCTTACAAACAAACAAGTTAACCAAAGAGTACCACTGGAAATTTCAAAGGTTTATTTACGACCGGATTGGGATAGTTTGCAGGTAAGCAGGGATTAAAAAATAAAACCTCACTGAAGGCATGCCTATTGTAGGGCATGTGCTTTTTCATTTGTTAGACTGTGTCTCACATTCACATACATGTTAGACTATGTCATAACATATACAGTTGGATAAAAGACTTAAAAAGACATCACAAGTATGTTTATGGATGCTCCTGTCTCAGTGAAACCTGTTCTAATGTCATCCTCATTTCATATTATTAAATCATTTCTTGAAGGTGTTTCCATATTCTTTCTGTAATATATTAACAGTTAATAAAATTCAGATATAATGACATTGACAAATCCACCCATGGGGTAAATGTGTAACATAGTGTGGACTCCAAGCCTTATCATCTCATCATTACTTCTGACTTTGGCAGCCAGTCATAGAAGCTCAATAAACTTCAGAGCCAGTGTTATTGAGACACTGACATAGACAAATCCACCCATGAGGTAAATGTGTAACATGGTGTGGACTCCAAGCAGCCTTATCATCTCATCATTACATCTGACTCTGACAGCTGGTCATATAAGCAAATAAGCTTCAGACCCAGTGACATTGAAACACTGACATAGACAAATCCACCCATGAGGTAAATGTGTAACATGGTGTGGACTCCAAGCAGCCTTATCATCTCATCATTACATCTGACTCTGGCAGCTGGTCATATAAGCAAATAAGCTTCAGACCCAGTGACATTGAAACACTGACATAGACAAATCCACCCATGAGGTAAATGTGTAACATGGTGTGGACTCCAAGCAGCCTTATCATCTCATCATTACATCTGACTCTGGTAGCTGGTCATATAAGCAAATAAGCTTCAGACCCAGTGACATTGAAACACTGACATAGACAAATCCACCCATGAGGTAAATGTGTAACATGGTGTGGACTCCAAGCAGCCTTATCATCTCATCATTACATCTGACTCTGGCAGCTGGTCATATAAGCAAATAAGCTTCAGACCCAGTGACATTGAAACACTGACATAGACAAATCCACCCATGAGGTAAATGTGTAACATAGTGTGGACTCCAAGCAGCCTTATCATCTCATCATTACATCTGACTCTGGCAGCTGGTCATATAAGCAAATAAGCTTCAGACCCAGTGACATTGAAACACTGACATAGACAAATCCACCCATGAGGTAAATGTGTAACATAGTGTGGACTCCAAGCAGCCTTATCATCTCATCATTACATCTGACTCTGGCAGCTGGTCATATAAGCAAATAAGCTTCAGACCCAGTGACATTGAAACACTGACATAGACAAATCCACCCATGAGGTAAATGTGTAACATAGTGTGGACTCCAAGCAGCCTTATCATCTCATCATTACATCTGACTCTGGCAGCTAGTCATATAAGCAAATAAGCTTCAGACCCAAGGCTGGGTTGCAGTTGTCCTACTAGGTTAATTGTATATAAGGAGTGGCTGCTTTGTTTGACAACTTGAAAACAAGAATAACTCCCTCAACATCCCTACATAACAAATATAAAGTATTAACTATCAAGGATCATTATGCCTTAATCAGGGCCAAAATAGTATACCAACATAAAATGAAAATATTGCCGCACATATAAGAAAACTATTTGCAAGAATTAGCGGGTAACAATTATCCAAATACAAGAAATAAATGAAATGAAAATTGCCCAGACAAAGAACAGAACAAGGCAAAAACAAAATATCAGGGAGCATGCATATGGAATGAAATTATTTCACAACTGCCATCACATTTTGAAGTGGGGGAAGTTTCATTAAAGGCATGTAGTAGAACGATAAAGAATTATCTCATACACATAAATTATCAACAATCGTACTTTTGAAAATATTCCAGATATTATTCCAAATTATCAACATTTTGCTTTTAACTACCGTTTCATCGCATAAAATTTACTTTATTCAACTCTGTTTCAATATAATTTAATGTAATTATTATCTCAACATCATAATGTATTGTTGTAAATTCTCTATCTTTAATTTTTACCACCTTTACTTCTGGAAATTTCAAAGGTTTATTTACGACTGGATTGGAATAGTTTGCAGGTAGGCGGGGATGAAAAAAAAATAAAACCTCACTGAAGGCATGCCTATTGCAGGGCATGTTCCTTTTCATTTGTTAGACTATGTCTAACATTCAGATACATGTTAGACTATGTCATAACATATACAGTTGAATCAAAGACTTGAAAAAACATCACAAGCATGTTCATGGATGCTCCTGTCTCAGTGAAACCTGTTCTAATGTCATCCTCATTTCATATTATTAAATCAATTATATAATTTCATGGAAGTGTTTCCATATTCTTTCTGTAATATATTAACAGTTAATAAAATTCAGATATAATGGCATTTAGGATTAAATCAATTATATTATCTGGCAGACCCAGTAGCATTGAGACACTGACATTGACAAATCCACTCATGAGATAAATGTGAAACATAGTGTGGACTCCAAGCAGCCTTATCATCTCATCATTACATCTGACTCTGGCAGCTGGTCATATAAGCAAATAAGCTTCAGACCCAGTAACATTGAAACACTGACATAGACAAATCCACCCATGAGGTAAATGTGTAACATGGTGTGGACTCCAAGCAGTCTTATCATCTCATCATAGCATTGAGACATCGACATTGAAAGGAGAAGAATGAGGTGTTGTTTTAAACTTCTAACAAAATGGGTTCTGCTCTCTCTTTCCCTTGATGCATACAATTCTCCCCTAGCTAACATATTCCGGATCTGCCACATATTCCAATTGAAATTAGCTTTCTGTATCTCCTACACTGAATGCAGGATAAAAAACTATCAAGTCTGTATCATTTCATAAACTGTCAACTTTTGAATCTCCCTTAAAAACACAAATATTTGGCAGTATTGTTGATGAAACTCTGCTACCTGTCTTCAAATACAACCTAGGCTGGTTTGAAATTTCATTACATATGAGAACATTCACTCATGTGTATCCACACTAGCCTTGCACTCCATGGCCTATAGTAGCTTTGCATTTCTCCCGTTCAAGGTCTGGGGCAAACTCATTGGATGAGTGAACACAAAGCCAGAAAGGTTGACAGATTATAGTGAAGAAATATATAGCAAATGTAGTATAAACAAAGACCATATTGTCTCTGCTGGTGCTGTTATCCTATATTATAATAGAAAATGTGTGCCACAAAATATGGCAAGAACATAAGTACAATAGGAATAATGAAAGAGTGACTACTTTGTTCGACAAATTGATAACATGAATATCAAGTATGAACTAAATGGTACCACTGGAAATTTCAAAAATAATTTATTAATTTGTAGGGCATATGAAATGTAAGCCACTCCTTCGTTACTAGGCCTGTTGTCATGGAGGCAACCTACCTGTATCCATTATGCAGCTAATTAATGATGAATACATCATAAGCTGTTGTAAATTCCAATACCTGTACAATAGTACACATTTTCATAAGTGTTTAAACAAAAAGGTACATGTACTTATTACTGTTGTCTTAACATTTGTCCTATTTTACGGTGAAATATAGTAAGTCTTCATTGTTCGTATACAGTTGGAAGAATTGTAAAAACAAAAATCACAGATATGTTTATGGAAGCTCCTTTCTCAGTAAAAACCTGTTCTGATGTTGTCCTCATTTTATATCATCAAATCAGTTGTATTATTTATATATAGGATGTGTCTGTATGCATTAACAGTTTATAAATTTAAATATGGTCGCATGCAGGATATAGTTTTTTTTTTTTCATTGGTATTTTTATACCACACTGTATATACCCTACCAGTGTGTACTTACTTCATCTGAAAACTAAATCACTTGTAACAGATCTAAAACTTGCACTAGTAGGATATGTCAATGTCTTCATAATGTAATTGCCTTCAAAATGCCATAATTCTAAATGATTTATCTGCAGCGAGAGTCAGATAAACTTAATTAAAGTCCCAGTGCTCATCCAATGGGATTTTTTCATGGACTACAAATATTCTCAATTCTAAATCTCAAGCATCACTTCAGGACATGGAATGGAAATCAGTGATATTGGCCAGCTCTGCTGAAGGTCCTGGGTTCCATCCATGGCTCAGGCACTCTGTGTGTGTATGTGTGTGTGTGTGAATAGGGCCTAACGTCCTGTATTTCTGCACCCGATGGGCTAATTAGGACAGGCAGGGACCATGGCAATGAGATGAGGGATGAAACAGCCATCCAACATAGGCTCGACTGGGAATCGAACCCGGGACCCAGTGGTTGGAAGCCCAGCGCGCTACCACTGAGCTATGCCCCTGCCTCTCAGGCACTCTTCATGAGCTACATTTTAGCTGGATGTCGATCGCATGAGACGTTAAATTGGAGGTGCTTTGTACTCGGTGTCTATGCTGAGGCACGTAATGTTGTGGAGGGGTTTTTTGGGTTAGAAAGTTGGGATTTTACTTTTTAGTAACATTTACATCTAATTTGTGCTTCTCCAAAACAAATGTGTAAAAATAAGAACACAAAACAAGTGTACATTTATTTTGGATTATACTTTAAGCTTCAGACCCAGTAGTATTGAGACATTGACATTGAAAAGAGAAGAATGACGTGTTGTTTTAAACTTCTAACAAAACCGTTTCTGCTCAAATAAAGTGAACAGATATAAAATTATATATGTTGGAAAACCATAGAAACACCCAGTTAATTATGAGCTATTCTCTTACAGTTTAAGTTTTTCCGCAAGAGTTAGGATAAAAATTTAATTTAATCAAGATTGTGTCAAACGCTAAATTGGGGCAAATTGAAGCATTGAATCATAAATCTTCATGCCACTTTTTTCATAATATTTAGACATTTTATTATTTACCAACACTCAAGTACATTAATTTACAAGTATATTTGACAAATAGCATGTGATATAAAAATAACATATAATGTGTTGACAGAGGATACATCCGAGTATTTACAAAATACCATTACCCAAGGGTGGATGTATCCCCTATTATATTTAACATTTAGAATTTATTATTAATAAAGTAACACAAATAGAAAAAAAAACCAAAAAAAAACCAGAACAGTACAACACGAGTATGTGGTGTCATAACACATTGCAAAATAATACAATATTTTCAGCTTATTGAGAAAATTACAATTTAATATGACTAGTAAGCAAAGTGGCACTGTTTTCATAATTGATACTGTTCACTTCCAAAAATGAAAACACCCTAAACTGCAATCTAGTTTGACCTCAAGATTCCATAAATAAAAAATTAACAAGATAATCCTGACCAGTTTTAATTAAGACTTAACCATCATATTTACACTATCAGTACCAATAACACACAAAAATATGATGGATCGTCCTATAAGTATTCCACTCAGATCTTCTGTTTCAAGTTTGTGCCTGACTGGCATGTTTAAAACTATCGCAGACAACCATAATTTCATATTTAGAATTCTGCACATTTATAAAAAAATAATTATTCCGGGAGTCAATTTGATTACAGCAAAAGTTTCTTAACAAATTGAACACTACTGCATCATACTTTGTAGCTGGCAATATCTGGAAAGTAAACTCCATCCTTCATGTACAAGTCCTTGTAGATGCTGATTATTTTTGCTAGAGGTCCAAGCTTGAAATGTTCTGGAAGATTATTAGGAAATGTTTCCATGGTTTTTATAATTTCTTCTGAAGATGTGTATCTAAGGACACTTTGGCATGACATGAAATAAAGAGCTGGGATGCTTTGAAATAGCAACTGGCCAGTGTAAGGAAATTTGTAAGTTTCTTTTGCCACAGTATTTGTAACCTGTACTTGGTCATTGTAGAAATATATCTCACAGCCATCCCAGTCTCCGTGGTTTTCGTACTTAATGAAATAAAAAGGTTCAGGCTCGTAGTCATGCAAATTGGCATCATTGATTTGATCGATATTTTCTTGAACAATGTTTGTTATGATTTTACATTCAACACCATCAAGGACTTTTTTCAAAAGTGCCAATATATGAAAGTATTTGTTTGTGGATATCTCATTCTCTTGAACCAGTTGTTTGATCTTGTTAAGGATTTTCATCCAGTAAATAGTACAAGAGTTCTCCAGAGATCTGTTCGATGGTGTCGATACTTCACCAACAACCTGTTTGTATGTTTGAAACAGTGAACTTGACACTTGAACATGATTCCACAAAGCTTGCACAATTCTGGCAGGTTTTAGGTGTTTAACCGCATCTAAGGTGATATTCATTAGGACTGCTTCTGCTGCCCGTTTCGTTAGTTCAGTTCCATCCCACCAAGTCATGATACATCGCTCAAACTGCGCCACTCTCCAGTGTTGCTGGCTGTGTAACAGAAATTGAATAATTTCGAATTCTGCAGAGAAAGTAAAGAGATCGGCATAAAATTCCAACCAATGTGTAGTCATGTCTTTGAACAAATTATGAACAGGATACAGGTATTGCGGCAAAGTTTGATTTCGCAACAACTTGACAAAATACTTAAAGAACTCGAAGACAAGTGTCATTTTATTGACACTCCAGTCTGTGTCCCTTTTCTCATCACAAAAAGTGAAGAATGCATTAATCATGTAATAAGAAGAAAGATGCCTTTCCTTTACATCTTCAGGAGTTTCCTGGTTTTCTCGCTTGTAGTTCATGATGTATTTGATGCAAATGAGGACGTGTCGTTGGCAGAAACGGAGCGATCTTCCAATTAGCATTTCATGGATAGAAAATGATATTCTCCAAACCAAATTGTCTTCTTCTTGGTTTTTAGGAGAGCATTGAACAAACAGCATTGGGGTTTCTAATAAAACCTCTTTAATATCTTCAGGCCAACTGGAAGACAGAATGACATCCCTTGTTTCTGTAACATAATTTTTACAACTTGGTAATGTCATGACCATGTCAGCCGTTCGCCGATGTTTTGTATCACAGTCAACGGCATAATACTGATGTTGCAAAGCGGGTCCCATCCTTTTCACAGTATCAGTCTCAAACAAAATCTTTGCAAACTTGAATAGGGTCGTCCCATGTAGAAACTGACGCACTTTTCCATCTGGACCTGTTTCAGGAACTAGTAAATCAGGTAATAATAAATCTTGAATCTCTTTCTCTCCTTTGAGGCAAACAATTCTACCATAACCAATATTTTCTGGATCTGCCACATAATCCAGCTGAATTGAGCTTTCTATATCTCCAACACTGAATGCAGGATGAAAGACCATCAAGTCTGTATCACTGCATAAACTGTCAACTTTTGTATTTCCCTCGAAAACAGAAATATTTGGCAACCTTGTTGATGACACTCTGCTACCTGTCTTTAAGAAAAACCTAGACTGGTTTAAAGTCTCATAAATGGCAGAATTTTCCACCCAACAATAGGTCTCTCTAGTCGCTCTAGCGATGAATTGAACAATATCCTTCTGATATCCATAGTCAATTGTATGCCTTGGAAATAACAGGTTGATAAGAAAGTCTCCAGTGTTAACCAACATACTTGCACTGCATTTGTGTCATTCTAAACTGTGTCACATTTATTTTAGTCAACGTATATACTGAGTGATTGTTCAGGCATGCGTGTAAGAGCATAAGAAAAATATACATCCTTGTGTGTAGTGCTGTTGCAGCATTACTGGCCAAATAGTGGAGGGAAATTTACATTGCTTGCTTGAGGGAATTTCACTATTAAGCTCTTTCGATCGATACGAAGAAAAAACAAGCAAATGGCCAAAATAAAGTCATATCATGATATGGCAGTATTTATAAACATAACTGCATAATAATACATATGTCATGTTAAATAATTTTATTTGTATTATTATATAATATATATCTTTCTCCACTTAAGGGGCATTCACACTATCACGTGTAAGACCTATGTATGACAACGAACTGGAATTTTATTTATACTCTTGCTCATCCTTAGTCATACGTGATGCACTCGCCGAGTGTTTCGACGGGCGTTTTACAGACGTCCGGCGATCGTCTTAAAGACGTCTGGCGAGAGTCTTACGGATGTCCGGTGAGCGTTTGACCGACGTCCGCCGAGCGATATACGATTGCCCTACGTACGCTCGAATGAGCACGTATAGCCAAGTTTTGACGTACGTGGTCATACGTAGGTCCTATACGACATAGTGTGAATGCCCCTTTAGGGTGTCTGTCAAAATAATAGTTTTTATTAATAATTATGTACTTAGTTTTTTTGCACCTAAGCTTTACATGAAGAATATTACACAGCATGTTATTTTCACCTTTTAACCTTCTTGAGAACAACTAGTTCATGACATTAAAAAATATATTGTGGCTTACTAACTTCCATGCACATTTTTTCAGTCTTTCCAAGTGCTTTTGCCATGTCACGTCGGTTGTTATATGGTGCAAGCAGTGAAAGACCATTGAATATCACCAGCCAACATTGACTGTTTATTAAACATAGTAATTAACATATTAGGATAATCCCTGTGTTGGTCAAAACTCTCGCCTGGTTGAGCAAATTGAATAGCATTGATCTACGTCACATGAGCACTTTATTTAGTTATTTTCAGTGCTTGCTAAACTCACTGTGTAACCACAAATATGCTAGGCTTTCTTGAAAACCCAACAAGATAATTGTAAAAATTCCGGTTTAAATTGCAGTAAATAGGAAAGTGAAATTGTTCAGTTCCCCCGATTGACAATCTCAAAATATCAACCACCTCAAAAATGAAAAATTTCTACAGTTAATTATCATGACCAACCCATGACGTAAATGTGTACAATATGGTTTTACTGCTAGCTTTGTCATTTCATCCTTATATCTGCTTCTGACACCTGGTTAAATTAATTGATTTTACAATACAGTAATGTCAATACAATGCAATACCTTATTTAGTCAAGTCAGTCATCATATTTACAATACAATACCATAACTTACAATAAAATACGTTACAATACAATACATTAAAATATGTTACAAACTGGTGACTAGGGTCTATGTTGAGGCAAGGAAAAGACCGGTACCACCACTGGGGTAAATGTGTTCCTCCGATAGCCTTAAAATAACATTACTTATAGTCCAAATTACATAATTTAATATTACTTATAGTCCAAATTACATAATTTAAATTACTTATAGTCCAAATTACATAACTTAATATTACTTATAGTCCAAATTACATAATTTAATATTACTTAGAGTCGAAATTACATAATTTAATATTACTTATAGTCCAAATTACATAATTTAATATTACTTATAGTCCAATTACATAATTTAATATTACTTAGAGTCCAAATTACATAATTTAATATTACTTACAGTCCAAATTACATAATTTAATATTACTTATAGTTCAAATTACATAATTAAATATTACTTATAGTCCAAATTACATAATTTAATATTACTTATAGTCCAAATTACATAATTTAATATTACTTATAGTCCAAATTACATAATTTAATATTACTTAGAGTCCAAATTACATAATTTAATATTACTTAGAGTCCAAATGACATAATTTAATATTACTTAGAGTCCAAATTACATAATTTAATATTACTTATAGTCCAAATTACATAATTTAATATTACTTAGAGTCCAAATTACATAATTTAATATTACTTATAGTCCAAATTACATAATTTAATATTACTTAGAGTCCAAATTACATAATTTAATATTACTTATAGTCCAAATTACATAATTTAATATTACTTATAGTCCAAATTACATAATTAAATACTACTTAGAGTCCAAATTACATAATTCAATATTACTTATAGTCCAAATTACATAATTTAATATTACTTATAGTCCAAATTACATAATTTAATATTACTTATAATCCAAATTACATAGTTTAATGTACATATTCCGAAAAGGCAGTGGATCATCATTACACAAGTTGTCATAGTTTTACCCTGTAATGCCAGTGACGACACTCCAAATCATTAAACTTAACACACAAAATTATACCATTGTCCGTGATTTAGACCATGCTGTATACATGGTTACCATGCTTCATGTATTTGACACCATTCTGCAATACAACACAATTTAACATCTAAGTAAAATGATACCATTAAAAAAGATCAGTGATTTAGACCATGCATGCTGTTTAAAAGTTACCATTTTTTGACACAACACAATTAAAATTCTAGGTAAAATTCTACACGGCTTTGCTTGTAAACAGCAATTGCTGGGCTTGTAGTTCTTCGGTTGTAAAGCAAAGAATTGAGTGCATTGCCCAACACATGGTACTGGCTTCCTCTGGTGTTGTCAAAATAAAGTTCCTTATATTTAGCAGCCCTGCAGGAGTCAAGAGGAAAATGAGGTGCTAGGCAAGAAAAAATAGCAAACAAATGCATGAAAGAGCAGTTACAAATGCAGGACCTACAAAGAAGTGCTTGAATGAAATTCTATGAAGTGGTCAAGCTTGTGTTATGTGCTACAAAACATTTGAAATGTGTAGTATTGTGTACAGTACAAAGAACTGATTGTTAATATTTAGAGTAAATACAAATGCTTCAAAATCCAAAATGTAAATATAGAACCAGGTTGAATAAAATTCTATGAAGCAGTAAAGCTAACTTTGGAAAATAGATTCAACCTGGTCATTATTCGTGGGTCTTGAAATCAACAAAAGTATTGTAGTGAAAAGTGAATTGTCTAAGTCCTTTAATTCATTTCATCTCATCATCACGTCGGCCCTTGGTCATAGCAGCTTGCTTTATGTCCACACTGTAGTTGATGCACACAATGAATTTATATATTCTGTATATCTACGTATAATATGTCATCAATGGAATATTTGTATACAGCTTGCTCTGGCCAGTTATAGTTCCAACCAGTCATACCAAGAGTTAGCTTTTTAGTCTGTCTATCAATATAACTATCTATCTATGTATCTAACTATCTAACTATCTATCTATCTATCTATCTATGTCTATCTATGTCTAACGATCTAACTATCTAACTATAAATCTATCCATCTAGCTATCTATCCATCTATCTATCTATCCATCTAACCATCTAACTATCTATGTCTATCGATCTATCTATCTATCTATCTATCTATCTATCTATCCTATTCATCAATACACATTGAATGCTTTGCTAGGTCAAGGCTAAGATGCACATGAACTAAAAGAAAAGGAAGAAAGAAAAATAACTAAAAAAAAAACTGAAAAAAGGACAAACAAACTTGCCCTACTCTAAGACGAACACCTCAGTTTAGTTTTATGTTTGGGAATTTTTCCTTAGCTTTGTATAGTGTCAAGCTGTTAGGTAAATGGGACTCCCCTGATAAAATGCTTGTTTATGTTAATTATTCAACCAGTTCCCCATATATGTGTATAAAAAAAATTGTAGAATTCAGACCAACTGACACTGCCAAAAAAAATCTTCTTATTGAAATAAGAAAAAACGATAATCAAGAAAAATAAAAAAGTGAACCTAAGTTTTTTTTTTTTTTTTTTCCTGCAATATTCATTGTTCTATTAATATTTACTTGAAATGAGTAAAACTGTCTTGTTAGGCATTTTGTAAATGTCAATGGCTCAAAGTTACTGTGTCTGAAGCTAAGTTGAGTCCATGACCAGCTGCCAGAGGCAGACGTAATGATGAGATGATAAGCTTGGACACCACACCTTGTTACACATTTACCCCATGGGTGGTGTACTTGCCTCAGTATAGACAGCGAGTAAAAGGCACCTTTAACTTAACATCTCATTCGTTCAACATCCAGCTGGGATGTAGCTCATGAAGAGTAGCCTGGGACAGAACCCAGGACCTTCATTTGAGCTGGTCAATATGAAATTGGCGGATACCTTAACCATTAGGCCACCCAGCTGCTAGTGATGTTAATACTCTAAGTAGCTGTACTCTGAATACCCATGTACCATATTGTAGAACGTATCTCTTGAAAAGTCATTTATTTATCGTGGATCTGTACTTTGGAGTGATTTACCATGTGATATTCAAAAATCATAGACTCCTGATCAGTTTTAACACCAGGCAAAATTGTTATTAGGCTAGTTGAGTCAAGAAATGTAAAAAACTTATGAAATTTGAAAACTGAGACAACTGTTTTTCTATATTTTATACATTTGTTTTTATTGTACTTGTTATTCTGGGCCACATAAAAAAACCTATTGTGGATGCGTTACCCAGACAGAAATAAGTATTTTAGAGGGTCGTACATTAAAAATAAATTACTACAAGTTTGTTTCAATAGTTGGGAAAATATTATTTTTGCAGTGCAGTTATGTGGGTAAATGTGTAACATGGTGTGGATTCCAATTTTATCATCTTATCATTATGTCTGCCTCTAGCACTTGTCATATAAGCTAGCTTAGCTGCAGACTCAGCAGCATAAAGTGCCCAAAATAGGGGCGTTTATTGCACTAAGTATTTAACATCAGTGTTGTTGTACCAGTGCAAATGACAGAAATAAGCATTTTATAGGGTCGTATATTTCCTCAGGACATGCACAAAACGATAGTTTTTGTATTTATTATCACCATATGTCTTGTATGAGGTATGTATACATATTTTTTATGTCTTTTATGAATTCTTGGTTCATGTAAGCAGCTGTTGCGCATTGTTTGGAGAACAATTATCAGAGATAAAAACAAATGTGATCGTACCCGTCCAGTGTTTATGAGCTCATAACTAGTCAAAGTGGCATCAGACCAGACCGTCCAAAGGCCAAAGCGGCCACAAAACGATTTGGAGATGATTAGTCAAAACGACCCCAACATTGTACGTTTGTTTATGATGTGCGAAACCTGCATGGAATGACAGAGAATCAAAAGTCCGAAAGAACGAAGAGGCCAAAAAGAATTGTCAAAATTCCCAAAGTAACATTTTTTTTTCTTCGGCCTAGGTGCAAAAGTTACTACTTCTCAACAAAACAATGCCCGGAAATATATCATGCTTATGATAATTAACTATATATTTTATGGTATAAATAATGTCAATATTCATATTGTATAGGCTATGGTTGAAAATATTCATATTTACAAATCTTTACAAAAAGGCCAATTTTGAGATGGCCAAAGCAAGGTGACCACACACACACACACCGAAAAGATGCCTGCATTTCATACTTTCCTTTCTTCTATACACGAGAATGCCAAATTTATGGTACTATATAGTGTCCAAAGTATGAATCGTCCAAAAACAATCGTTAGTCAAATTGTCCAAAAATCTCCGGATTGGCAGTACATAATACAATGGGCAAACTGCTTTATCAACACCGTCAACTCGTGGCTAAAAGAAGATCTTTGCTGGCAGGCTTAATGCCTAACTAATAGCAAGCAGTATTTTGCCATCTTTTTTTATGGGGTTCAGCCTGTCAGCAATGTGCTACGGAAACTTCCCAGCATTTCGACATTACTTGACAATTACCAGTAATGCCTTTGTAACTGTTGTGAAAAACATCATCCCGATAGCATAAAAATTGAACAAGGCTTTTCTAAAAGGACTAATAAAGAGCTACTTTAATGTACTCTCATAACAGCATTGGCTCTTAATGCTTTGTTTTGAACTGTTATGAACTAATGATAACAAATTTGTTAGCACAATTTCAGAGATTTCAAGGCAGTACCTTCATAGCCCAGTTGACGTGCCAAATTGGCTCCAAGTCGGGTGGGTGTGTGAATAGGACTTTACGTCCTGTATTTCTGCACCAGTTGGGCTAATAAGGACAGGCAGGGACCATGATAATGAGATGAAACAGCCATTCAACTAAGGCTCGACCGGGAATCGAACCCTGGACCCAGCGGTTGGAAGTCCAGAGCGCTACCTCTGAGCTAGGCCCCCACCATAGATAACATCAGCGAATGCTGGTCCGACAACAACAACCCAATCTGGAATGCTATCTCAAGAAAACAAGACACGGAGAGCAATACAGCATTTGATCTAATGAACTAATTTTTTTCAAATCTTGTCAAACATTATTCCCCTAAGGATTGTACATAGCAGGAAGCAAATAGTCAATAAAAAAAAGACCTCCAGTTGCTTCTAAATACTTTGTTGGAGACAGTAAATAACAATACTTGTTTGTCTCAGCCATTTTCTTGCCTTCTGTGCATTTGTTGATGGGAAAAACATCATAAATCTGTCAATTCAAAAGAATTGTTGGAGAGAGCTCTGCTGTTTGGAAGTCATAAATCCCTCAGAGGTAGTAATAATGTGTAAAGCATGAAGAGAAAAATATTCCCAACTATAGGGCAAGACAAGTCTGAATAGATAGATGTGTGTGTGTGTGATTAGGGCTTTACGTCCTGTATTTCTGCACCAGTCAGTCTAATTAGGACTGGCAGAGACCATGGCAATGAGACGAAGGAGGAAACAGCCATCCAACTTAGGCTCGACCGGGAATCGAACCCGGTGGGTGGTGGGTGGGTGATTAGGGCTTTACGACCTGTATTTCTGCACCTGATGGGCTAATTAGGACCGGCAGGGACCATGGCAATGAGACGAAGGATGAAACAGGCATCCAACTTAGGCTCGACCGGGAATTGAACCCGGGACCCAGCAGTTGGAAGCCCAGAGCTCTACCTCTGAGCTAGGCCCCCGCCTGAATCGAACCCGGGACCCAGTGGTTGGAAGCCCAGACTGCTACCTCTGAGCTAGGCTCCCGCCCATAGATAGATAGATAGATATTTTGATATATTGATTGATCAATTAATTCTGCATACAGTTAGTTTCATAAAATATGGTCGACTCTAGTCAGCTATAGCAACCTATTCCTGGCGGTAACTGTAACAGGCCAAAGCCATCCGCTTCTGTCTACTTCTACCTTATAGGCAGCTTAAACAACCACCACTGAAAAAATATAAACCTTGGTAAATGTAAGAAATGTATCGAGTATATCAGAAATATATATGGGCAATCAACATGCATCTTTTCAACAAAAGATTACAAATATGCATAACTCTCAACTTATGCATCAAATGGTGCTGCATGTTCTTTTAGATCCTGCTTTGAGTAGCCAGCTATAGCCAGACAGTTCCGTTTAGTGGCAGGTCGCATCATAAAGCAAAGGTTGTCTTGCTATGTCTAAGTTTAATTTGACAGGCCGTTTCTGATGAAACTAACCGTACCAAGTCACATTGGTGCTTTCTGGGGTCGACTTAAAGATTGACCTATTCATTCATTCATTCCTTCATTCATTCATGCATTTGTGTCCCTGATAGCTTAAATACATTTTTATTGTTTAATTATCTAAATTAATGTCACAACTAAATGGTATATGTTGTTTGTTATTAGAGATTGAATGATCCATTGCAGAGATTACAACATGTAGCAATTGTAGAATTAATCTGAGCTGTGCAAGCAATGATAGGCAATTCCCCTGGTAGATTGATGCTATAACTAAATCTACAGGGCCATTCAGATGCGAGCATACTTGAATGCTGATGTTTAGTATACCTTGATAGATCTCTCCATTCTCTGAATGCCACGTTTAAGTAGAACTTCTTGGGAATACATGGGCAGTTAATGTAACGTGATAGTCTTAATGGGTGAATATGTAATATTAATAAGTTTTATGGGTATTTAAACCCTTTAGATTTGGGGTTCATGTAAGATTTCATATTATGTATTATTTTTTATGGGTTAATGTTGGCATATTGCATACTCCTGAACAGTCTTTTAAAAGGTTTTTAAAATGACCACTTTACTATGGTGAATTATTCAACCTTTTAGGTAAGGGTGGACTCCAAGCTTTATCATCTCATAATTACGTCTGCTGCTACTACAGGTTTCTTTAAGCTGGCAGACCCAGTGTTTCCTAAATAATGCAAGTCCACACATTTCCTCTTTCTTGCTAAACTTTTTTTCTCTTTACTTAATCTTTCTCTATACCTGTTATTTCTTTCCTAAGAAAGTTTTTACAGAAGTAACCATTTTTTAGTTGACCTTGATCTACTTTTCCTGCCCATTCCATTTCATTTAACGATATTTTTCTGCTTTCCAGAATAACCACCCTGACCTCTCTAGGCTCAACGTTTGCCACGTGTGCACCTAACCAAATGCCCTACCCACAAAAGCAAAGGGTTTTGCCCCTTGGTAATTGGCCCCTCTCACCCTCCCAGCCAACAAAACAGGTCTATATTGGGGCCCTTCAACTACCAGCACACGAGTTATGAAGCCCTTGGACAAAACCACACGTTGTACTCCACGAAGTATTTCTTTTCTCAGATAATATTTTTAGACTTTTACAGAATGTAGTGTAAATCCAAAGTCTGTGTATATTGTAGTTTTAAGTTTGTAGTATAAATGGCAATTTGGGAAAACGTTGTAAAACTTAATTTTCTTGTAAGACCTGAAGGAAAAAAAATATTAAAATTAATCTATCAATCAATCAATCAATCAACCAACCAAGCATCCAACCAACCAATCAAAACAAAAAGGGTATTATAATCAACTAAATGTTGGTACTAATAAAGTAAAACAACAAAACAAAATATAGTTTTCAAAATTAACATAAAATACTTTCTTTCATACCTGCAACTATATTATTTCACCCATCAACCCACCAGCAAACAAAAATCAGAAATCAGGAAATAGTTTGAGCAGGTGGTATTTCAATATTTGTTGCCTCTCGCATAAGACTTGTTACTTGTGATATCAATTCTTGTCTGGCTACATGGAATTTCTGATGGTCCAGGGGCAATAGTGCGTTGATAAGAGATTGGCTGTATCAGGTGGGTTGTTGCTTTTGCCCGCAGGTTACCTGGGGTGAGGATAACAGTTACTGAGGGGTATTCATCATAAGATGTGGGGTTGTAGGTCAGGTGAGAGGGTAAGGGTCAAGGAAAGGTGCAAAGACAGACAGTTGGGTGTTAGATAGATAGGTAGATAGACTGATAGGTAGATAGACAGATAGATAGATAGACAGATAGTTTGTATTATATTGTATTGTATTGTATACAGGCTGGTCTGAAGTCTAGTGCACCTACATGATCAGCTTCCACAGTCAGATGTAATGATGAGATGCAGTCCACATCATGTTATACATTTACCCAATGAATGGCCACTTTTAGCAGTTTAGTTGCCCAGCATAGGCACCGATTACAGGGCACTACCAGTTTGACGTCTCATCCGAGCGACCTCCAACTGCTCATGAACAGTGCCTACTGCCCGGGCTTGATAGACAGATAGATAGATCCATAGATAAATAGGTAGAGAGATAGATAGTTGGTTGGTGGTTGATTAGGGCTTTACGTCCTGTATTTCTGCACCCTCACCCTCCTGTAAAGCTGGAGCAGCTTGTGCAATGTGCACTGTCCTGTTTTAGCCACTGGGGATAGAGGACTTCACCCCAAGTGTTTCCACCCTCGCCACGTGGAGGCCAAGGACCTTCAAGGGCAGAGAGATAGATGGATAGATAGATCGACAGATAGATAGATGGGTGGGTGGATTAGGGCTTTACGTCCTGTATTTCTGCACCTGATGGGCTAATTAGGACAGGCAGAGACCATGGTAATGAGACAAAGGATGAAACAGCCATCAACATAGGCTCAACCGTGAATTGAACCCAGGACCCAGTGGTTGGAAGCCCAGCGTGCTACCACTGAGCTAGGCCCCCACCCCACAGATAGATAGATAGGTAGATAGATAGGTGGATAGATAGATAGATGGATAGATATATCGGTAGACAGGTATATAGTTAGACAGATAGATAGATAGGCAGATAGACAGACAGACAGACAGCTAGACAGACAGATAGACAGATAGACAGATAGATAGATAGATAGATAGATAGATAGATAGATAGATAGATACATTTTATTGTTGAGATACTTTATTTTACAATAATTTCAAGAGCCAATCCAGCAAGCAAGCATACATTTATATTCCAATATCAATCAAACTTATGCTGTAAGCATACTATGGGCAAAAAGTACAGTAAATTAAAATTACATATAAATTAATATTATCTGTATTGTTATGGACATGGAATTATTACATGATTTTGCTATAGTTGAACAGTGAGTGACAGATACCGCCCATGGGGTAAATGTGTAATACAGTGGACCCCTTCCCCTCTCATCTCAATCAACCCTTGTTAGTGGAAAGACCTTGTTCTGGAGGACTTCTCTATCCTTGTCCCCAATCCAATAGATAGTTCCTTCCGTTCTACCTAGCATCCAGCCCATATTTTCATGGCTATAAACTTCCCCTACTCAGCAAAAGTTTATCACAACCCTTTTGACCAGATGCATGTACTAAGGGGTTCTTATGAAGTTACCCCCAACAGAGATGGGCTGGTTGTAGTTCAGGGTGAAGCAAAGGGGGTTGGGGGTACTTAGCATTTCCAAGCATCTGTTGTAGAGGCAATGTCTGTTGTGAAGTAAATGTAGAGTGCCTCCCGAAGGCAGATGCTCTTTTTGCTGTTTTTGTTTCTTTGGCTTTTTTTGCCTCTTGTTTTTCGTCTTCTATTCTTTCTCTTCGTAAAATGCAGTTGAAATGTCTTCTAGATTGTGATAGCATTATGCAGGATCAACAGTGATGAATTGAATGAATAGTATGCAAATATTCATTCATATTTGATATGAGAATCAAATAAATTTAAAGATAAGAGTCATGCAGTTGCTTAGATTGACTCTAGGCCAATATTAGCATCTTGGTTTAGCAGAAATATCATCTCATTATTACATCTGCTTCTACATGCCATCTAAAGTAGTTTCTATTGAAATCAATGGGGAGAAAAAGTACCACAAGAGGTCACTGACACCGTAGCAGATAGTATTGTTTGATGACGTCACATAATTTTGTGACCTCATCAAAGTAACAATTTGGTGTACCCAGTGGGTGGGTGGGTGGGTGATTAGGGCTTTACGTCCTGTATTTCTGCACCAATTGGGCTAATTAGGACAGGCAGGGACCATGGCAATGAGACGAAGGATGAAACAGCCATCCAACTTAGGCTCGACCGGGAATCGAACCCGGGACCCAGCGGTTGGAAGCCCAGAGCGCTACCTCTGAGCTAGGCCCCCGCCCTGGTGTACTCAGTAAACTTTCTTAGTTAATTAAAATAATCTCTTTAACTATCATTGAATTATCGTCTCATCATTACATTTACTAAACAAGCAAACCTATCGGCCTATATATATGTGCTTATTTATCATTTTTGCTTTCATCCTTAGACTTTGTAAGTTTATATATAGCTATCAGTTGTTGTTTTGGTTAGTAATTGTGATATTATCATTATGTTTTACATAAATTATAAATAAATCTTTTCAAGAAATTAACATATTTGGCAAATTGTTTTATATATATGTAAATGACTCTTACCCTATAGGAAAGACAAAAAATAGGTCAGAATTGACCTTTCTCTGTCAATAAAAATATATCTATCTCTCTATCTATCCATCTAGATAGCTAAATTCTTGAGGTCTACCCTGTAATCTAGACGCAGTTGCATTGCAGGAGGCCTTTGGAAGGTGTCAATTGCTGTCTGGTACGATTTAAACAACTAATGCCCATGCAAGCTCAGCTATTTGAGGCCCAGTGTTCAATGTTTTTGCTAGTTGACCTTTGTAATCCGAATCAGACATGCACTGTCCCAGTATGTTAGCTGCATGGGTCCACCTGTCCATTGTTAAGTATGGAGTTCTCCAGGGTTGCCCGATTTCCCCTATTGCTATTTGCGGATCTTGTTTGTTAAGAGATTATAAAGCACATAGGGAATATATTGTGAAGAAAGTTAGGAATGACAATTTTCTTGGCTTTGTTTTGTGTTTTATTGCATTTAGTTGGCATCAGGCAAAAATAAATATAAAGGGCCCAGCTATAAAGAACAAAGTCATGTGATAAAATGGAAAGAGGAGGATACTTTTGATATTTTTGTTATCATGCTCTTCTTTGAAACTGGGTTCAACTGCAAGCAAGTTGGCAGCCAAAACTTTAACCATTAGCTACATAAATAAAAACACAACACACAAAACTTCACTCCAATCATCAACAACTAAAATAAAGTTTAGCCCGGTCTATCTTGTATTATCTTATCTTATCTTATCTTACTCTTATCTTTTCTTAACTTACTCTTATCTTATCTTATTCTTGCCTTACTCTTATCTTATCTCACTCTTATCTTACTCTTATCTTACTCTTATCTTACTCTTATCTTTTCTTAACTTACTCTTATCTTATCTTATTCTTACCTTACTCTTATCTTATCTTATCTTATCTTACTCTTATCTTACTCTTATCTTATCTCACTCTTATCTCACTCTTATCTTACTCTTATCTTACTCTTATCTTATATTACTCTTAGTTTACTCTTATCTTACTCTTATCTTACTCTTAGTTTACTCTTATCTTACTCTTATCTTATCTCACTCTTATCTCACTCTTATCTTACTCTTATCTTACTCTTATCTTACTCTTATCTTATCTTACTCTTATCTTATATTACTCTTATCTTACTCTTACCTTACTCTAATCTTACTCTTATTTTACTTTTATTTTACTCTTATCTTATCATATCGTATCTTATCTCACTCTTATCTTTTCTTATCTTACTCTTAATTATCGTTTCTTATCTTATCTTACTCTTATCTTATCTTTTCTTATCTTATCTTACTCTTATCTTATCTAATCTTACTCTTATCTTACTATTATCTTTTCTTATCTTAACCGTTTATTGATTCTGTTTCAGGAACTCTGTTCAGAACCTCACATGTTCGTTGGTGGAGCTTCAAGATTTGATATTAAACAAGGAGACTTAGGTATGTTTAACATAATTCAATTTCGTTTGGTAAAAACATTTATTTATTTCAGAGGAAAGCATCTTCCTGTTAATTTATTAAAAATATCCAAGTGTACTCCGTGACTCCCTTTATTATTGTTATGCTTGGTACTATACTTGTTTATTTTGGAATAATACTCTCTTTTCCTTTTTCATGGGTAACCTTGTAGTATTTCCAGTTTTGTTTAATTCCTGATCCGTAAATCTTCTTTATCATCATGAAAAGTTCTTAATGTAGTATCTCTAAACAACAATAACAAGGCCTATTAGAGGACATTTTACAAGCTTTTCACGTCATTAAAAAATCGTAAATTTTATTCTGTGATTTTCTTGTCAGAGTTCAGGAAAAGCTATGGGTTGGATACTTGCATGGCAGAAAGTATTCTACTAAAAAACATTTTCAAAAATTTCACGGGGTTATGGAGAACAACTGTAATAGCATGAAACATCACTAATCTATAGAACAGCTGTTTCAGCTGTTACAGCCAATAGCACTTACTGCAAAATTAGCTGACCTGGTATTTTGTTATGATCAGCGTCGCCGATTTGCGATTTCTGAATCGTTTTATGAAAACTTGAGGTCAGAATGGTTTCAATCCATGCTACAAACTAAACGCCTACACATTTATGTACAAAATAAACTTGGAATTTTGAAAATCGGACAAAAACTGAAGGAGCTGTGCAATAAAAATAATGTATTATGAAGTGACGACGCAAAAGATGTTCATGACGTTCTTCTGTGCCTCGTTTTTGTATTCTGTAGTATTTGCCAGGCAATATAACTGACCCTTGATATTTGTCAGTGATATTTGATTATTATAAATAAAATGGTGATATTAGTTTATTTGCCGTAAGCACCATTGTATGCAGCAACAGCCGCTTATATTCTATTGTCTTATTTCTGAGATTTTCTTGTCAAGAGTTCAGGTAAAGCTAGGGCTTGGATACTTGCATGGCAGAACAATTTCTACAAAAAAAACATGTTTAAAATTTCACCGGGTAACAGAGAACAGCTAATAGCATGGAATAACAATGATTTATAAAACAGCTATTGGGTCAATCCATATGAATTCACCAAAATTCAGACAAACTTCCCAGGTCACCATCTCAAAAAATTCTGCAGATACAGCAATTATGAAATTTTACTTTCCAAGTTCAGACGTCGATATCTCTCTTATTTTTCATAATGTAGGCATGAAATTTTGTACTTAAGGTACATGTATGCTGTTACATCAGGGCTATTGGTGATATGTTTCAAACTGTAATGCTCTGGAAAAGGGCTAAAATGGGAAATGTTGCAAAACGAGACTTTATTTTTTGCAGGGCTGTGTAGAATCTATGCAAGAATAAGAGCTCATATTTATTTTTCTTGCTTCTTATGGTCCACCTGCACATATATGAATGGCCAAAACCACATTATTTGCAAACAGATGGAAGCCAGAGTAGTTTTAAAAAGACAAATAATATACGATTGTGAAAAAAGCCCCTTATTCTAATGTAATTTTGACCAAGAGAGTTCACCATCACTTCAATACTTTATTCCCAATATCACACACATCTAGTGGTACTCTGGTTAAAATATCAAAAATCGAATTCATATGGATTGACCCTATTAGATCCTTTTATATCTTATTGTCTTATTTCTTCCATTTTCAGGAAATTGTTGGTTCCTGGCATCAGTGGCTTCTTTGTGTGCTAGCGGAAACCGATCAGAGACGAAGGACATTTTGAACAAAGTCATCTGCACCGATAACGCATTTTCTCAAAACTATGCGGGAGTGGTGCATTTCCATATTTGGCAATATGGACAATGGGTAGGAACTTAACTACTCGTATTTCAGTAGAATCTCACTACCTTTTGAGTTATCAGCCTAAATATTATTACATGTGGCAACAGGTTTGTCACATCTTTCATGTTCATCACATTAATTGGCTAAACATGTAATGGTTTATCACTCTAAATTTTTTTTGCCAAAATAATTTAATCAATATTAAAAAATATATATATAAATTACTGCAATAGCAAATTGATAAATATATGAGAAATTATTTACTTGCCAAATTAAAAGGGATATGTCACACTTCAATTATCTGTTGAATCAAATTTGTCTCAAAGAAGATAATATGGTAACATCTATAACCAGGAAAAATTCGGCATGGGTGGGTGGGGTGGGTGATTAGGGCTTTACGTCCTGTATTTCTGCACCAGTTGGGCTAATTAGGACAGGCAGAGACCATGGCAATGAGACGAAGGATGACAAATTTGGCATACTATTAAACTTGAACCAGGTTTGTCACAACAATCTACAAGAATTATAACTAAACATCTACAAATATTGAAATATAACGCTTTATTTTGCAGGTAGATGTAGTCATTGATGACAAACTGCCAACCATCAACGGCCGCCTTGTCTTCATGCACTCTGCCTCCGAGAATGAATTCTGGTCCGCCCTGCTCGAGAAGGCTTATGCAAAGTATGTATATACATTTAAGAAACTGTAAAGAATTTGAAAATAATAACGATGTAAAAATAAATCATACTTCATATGCTTAAAAGTTATTAAGACTCATACAGTTAGTTTTCTTTATTTTCCATGGATGAACACAATCATGCATATATCTAACACTTTGATACATACACTGCAGTTTCATGAAATAAACGTTTTTCTTTGCATTTTGATTAACTATGTACAAATTTCCATTGACTTCAAATATTTTGACTGTCTAGAATAACTGTCCCCCTATTGCCGTTTGACTAACAGGCTAGTTAGTTAACTATATATTTTAGTTTTTTGTTGTTGTCTTTTTGCTCCCATGTGGCAGCCGCTTGAGGGCAATCTACTCTAGGACCAATAGACACACTACTTAATTGTTACATTGATGACATCACAATCACAAAACAGATGACTTCATCAAACAGTACTTATCTCAAAGAATAAGTACCAAGAAGCGCCACTTGCTATACTTTACATTGTAAACACTATGCCTCCTTTTCCCAGCATGCATAGCGTGCCAGAGTTCTTTAATGCCTCTAGTGGATGACAAAATTCATTCAGAAATTTCCAGTCAGGTGTGTAGACTTGCTAATTTCACATGAACAACACATTAAAATGTCATTTCCACATTATTTCATTGTCATAATGGGCAAATAGACTAAATATTTGCCATATTTACGAGGTTAACAAACACCAAGATCTGAACGTTACCATGTCCGTATCATGGCATATGATGTCATAATCGGTCAGTATGATGCTCAATAGTCGCCGATTGTTCTCTGTTTATGACATAATCAGCTCAGTTAACAATGCGCCTCCTTTTCCCTGTAGGCATAGCGTGTCCTACTTACGAGAGTGTGAGTTCTTGATACTTATTCTTTGCTTATCTGCTAAGGTCTCAGTGACCTCTGGTGGTACTTTTCCTCCCTATATGATTGATGAAATTATAGACTATATTGACCAAAGGCTCAGGAAACATTTAAGGTCACTTAGGTCATTGTAGACAGTCAAAATATCAGACAAGTTAGTAAAAAAATCGAGCGAAATATCTGACCAGTTTGTTCCAAGACTTTATTGTCATACATCAGCATGTGTGAATCGTATGTCTTACAAGTTAGCTTCTCTGACAAACAACCTATCCAAAGATTTAGGTCATCTCATTTATTTACTTATTTATCTATTTATTTCAGACTGAATGGTTCCTACGAAGCCCTCAGAGGTGGATGTTCATCAGAAGCCATGGAGGACCTAACAGGTGGACTGGTGGAGACATTCAACCTGGCCAAACAAGTCCCTGATAATCTGTGGACTCTTCTGGTGAAAGGCTACGAGAAGAGGTCTCTCATGGCTTGCCAGATTGAGGTAAGGTTATGAGCGGTAGATTATTTCACCACACACACACTCTTCTTTAACCAAAGGAAACATGTGAGGCATGACACGAATACACTTTGGGTTGAGAATAGTTAGTATCATAGAACAGCCACCCAACACTTAGTCAAAATTTCTAACAATTTGCTTCTTTAAATTTTCTGGAAGTTGGTAATGTTATTTTGTACCTTATCTCGAAAGTAGAAATTGTACATATGATAATTATAGATGGTTACCTGTATATCTTATTTCAGGCAGCCCCATCTCAGATGGAGAACGTCCTTAGCAACGGACTGATCATTGGGCATGCATACAGTATTACAGGGGCTAAAGAACTTCAAATTGGGGGTCAGAGACAACAATTGTTGAGAATCAGGAACCCTTGGGGTAACCAGTATGAGTGGAAAGGAGCTTGGGGAGACTCGTAAGTAAATTCAAAGTGAATCTTACTGAATTCCTGTAGATCTAGTAAGGTGATTGCCTGTGAATCATCAGGCTGCACGATCAAACCCCCCACCATGACACGGAGTTGGGCAGCTCCTCCTAAAACCATAGCTTCAACCCAACCATGCAGGGTACTATAATCATCTATTAGTATTCTATTACAGCCAAATTTAGAGAGAAACCAGTCTCATGGCGTTAAAAGCTAATCTCCAGAGAACGTCATGTGAATCAAGGACCGTCATTGGCCATGGGAGGCAGTCCTTCAACCAATAAGAGTCCTCGAGTCACATGACGTCCTCTGGAGTTTAGCTTCCAACTCTATTAGCCTTGTTTCCAAGTCTATGAATTTAGCTGTAAGCAACCACAGCGATGGCACATTATCCAGGTATGCCTTTACATGTCCTATTCTTAGACCAGCATCAGCATCTTAACAGCATCTAAAGCAATATGGAGGCTAGTGAATTTGTGATTATTATGGCAAGCAATTGTCTGTAAACTTCACAATTGTAAACCAGTTAAAATGTTCAATTGCAAATTGCAGGTCACCAGAATGGAACCGTGTACCAAAAGCAGAAAGGGAGAGGATGGGGCTGACGTTTGGAGATGATGGTGAATTCTGGTAAGAAATGAGCTCCCTCCACAGTAAATTCATATATTATATCCTATATCGATTTTTTAATAATTGTTTTTCTGTGGAAATAAACTAGCTCGAATCTTGCATGAATGAATGACGGAATCAATCGATGAATCAGTCAATCAATCAATCAATCAATCAATCAAATAATCAATCAGTCAATCACTCCATCAGTAGTTATTATTTTATTTAATCCATCAAATGCTGTAATGAAAATTAATAATGTTCTACACAGACGGTATTCCAAATCTGGCCAAACATTGCACAGATTTTGCTGTCATCAGGCCAACATGGGCATGACGTTGGGTCAACAGTGTTCCAGATTTTGAACATTGTGCTGCGCAATGCCCGACACCCCTTGCGCCAAGCCCGAATTTCCAAAATAATATGAATTTGGCTGTTAGCAACCACAGTGATGGCACATTATCAGCGCCATGCCTAATTTTGTCAGCACCATACCAAAAATTAATTGAAGGCTTCTTGTTTTTTTTTTGCTTTTAAACTCAGGTGCCCTAATATTCTTGTGTGCTATGCCCAATTCAAATCCGAAACACTGTCAACAGCAACAGCATCAGGTCAACATCAGCCAGATAGCATTCCATATTGGGACAACATTGGCACAATGTTAGTAGGATGCTGTACCCACAATTTGGAATGCTATCTGGACAACATCAGGCCGACGTCAACCAGATTTGGAATGCCATCTGGTGGTGCAACTTTGAAGTTCTATAAAATATCATAATATGACAATGACAATGATGACAAAGAATTTATTTGCCCCATGGGGAAAGTCAGTTACACAAAGAGGCAAGGAGACCTCTAAGACAATCATATGTCGCATCTGAGGGGTTACCTTATAATTTCGACATATTTGGATTGATGAAATGATATGCACATACATTTTTTAAATACATAGATATTATGATAAATTTTATGACATTTGGCAAGGACTTTTCAGTGAAACAATTTTGATCAAAGATGTAGCAATTTTTGATAAGGCAAAGAAGGTAAGAATCGATAAATGTCTTCTAATGTGTTTTGAAGCCATCTAAACTACATTTCTGCTTGTTTTTACCCCATTTAGGATGTCTTATAATGACTTCACAAGAAACTACCAGAAAGTCGAGATTTGCAACTTGGGCCCTGACAGTTTATTAGCAGACCAGAAGCGGAAGTGGGAGTGCACAATGCATGACGGGTCATG
The DNA here is from genome assembly GCA_932294295.1 of Alitta virens. NCBI lineage: Eukaryota > Metazoa > Annelida > Polychaeta > Phyllodocida > Nereididae > Alitta > Alitta virens. The sequence goes on from OW028583.1 coordinate 33,789,080, forward strand.
GAAGGCCAAGGTCAATGCGGGAGGATGCAGGAACTTCTTGGGTCAGTCATGCTGCTTTTACAAAAAGAAACCACTCAAGGGGGGGGGGGTTATACATAGAATTCAAGCAGGAAAGGACCTCCATGAAAAGAGTTTCACTGATTGATTACCAATCCCTGGTTAAATAAAGAATTTTGAACCTTTGAAAGGTAGGGTACCTGGACATGTTTCCACATTAGTTGAGCTGCTTGTACTGTGTGTGTGTGTGTGTGTTAATATTGTTTAACGCCTCATCAGCACCTGAGTGGGCTATGTAGAGGCTCTCTAGGTTGAGATTGATTATCTATATTTGGTGGTAGAAACCAGAAGCATATAAAAAATCAATAATTGTCTGGGTTGGATATCTAGTAAAGAGATGTTGTAAGGTAGTAGCTTGAAACAAAGGTCTTCTAATGCGTTGTAAGTGGGTGCAATCTAATAAAATATGTTTGATTGTTAGGGGGCACCGACAACTCTGGCATACCGGTGCCGGTTCATTGACAAAAAGGTGTAAATGTGTAAGTCGAGCTGCTTGTACTACAGGAACCACTTAATGGAAATAAATAAAATGCAATGATGAATGTTTTTGGTGGAGATATAGTGTAAATTTGAAGCATAAACACATTGAACATTAGAGGCCAAAAAGGAATTGCTGCATCCATGGTGCAGAATATGGATTCAAAGTACTTTTAATTTGAACTACCTTTGGGATACGTCTATTTTAATTAAATGCAAAATTTTCGTAGATATACATCCTGCATTTGTAGAGATCGTCTAAAATATTAATTAAAAAAAAAAAATCAATGAAATTGTAACCTATATGGCTAAATTTAAGAAAAAGGAAGATATTAACAGTCAAAGTACATGTAGGTGATTGCCAAGAATATTTATAGTGAGTGGTAAGTGATAGGAATATATTATTGTTTTGATAATGGTACATAAACATGTAATACCAAGTAATAAACACGTAATTCCTGGCAATAAATGTGTAAATCCTAGTAATACAATTATAATTCGTGGAATTTATAAGTTAGTTATTACTAAAAGATTTAACATCATCCAGTAAATGCTATACTAATTACTTTTTTTATTGTAAACATCCTTGAACTATTATCTTCTTACACTATAGTATCCACCTGGTACACACTTCAGACACTGAGTTACCCACTAAGCTCAGCATACTATTGTAGCATCAGTGCATACAATGTATATGTGCTGTATGCAACTAGGCCCTCTTAGCTGTAGTGTAGGCCTAAATTTAGAGGCCAGTTAGGCCTTATCTTGAGGCCCATAGGAGCTGACAGCAGCTGACTTGATTTACAAGCTAATTTGACAGAATGATGTGGCTATGTTCTTAGTATGTTGTGAAACAATATTGCAAATAAGTTATTTAGTTGTTTTTCGCAAGATTTATGAGTAAATTGTGCACGACTTGTCTCAGCTAGAGATGAGAGGCATTAAATGGTTGCTGTCCCAGTTATATCAAAGCCTCTATTAAGTAAGTGGTAGATTCAATAACCATTATTATCATTTTGTGAAATAAAGAAATGGCAGGTATTGGAATTCCATTAATGCATCGATGCATTAATGGAATTCCAATACCTGCCATTTCTTTATTTTAAGAGGACAAAAATCAGGAAAATTAGTATTTGGTTTTTAATAGAAACTTGCAGAAACATAATTACCTTGGTTTTTGGTGTGCAGGGAGAGATGTTTTACTTTTACCTGTAATTTGATAATTATTCGTTGCCATGGTTACAGACACCTTCTGGACGAACCCCCAATACAGGGTTGAGGTCATTGACCCTGACGAGGATGATGATGACGCAATGGGAACAGTCATTGTGGCCCTCATGCAGAAAGAAAGGAGAAAAAAGAAGAGGGAGGGATTGGACTATTTGACTATTGGACTCTCTCTTTATAAGGTAGGACTGATTGGACTATTTGACAATTGGACGCTCGATATAAGGTAAATGATTGAACTATTTGACTATTGGACTCTCTATATAAAGTGGGAAGTAGTGGGTTATTTGACTACTGGATTCTATATATAATAAAGTAGCAAGGGTTGGACTATATGACTATCTCTGCATTGGACTATTGTATTGAACTATTTGATTCTTGGACTCTCAAGGAAAGATTGGACTATTAGGATCATGGACTGTCTTTTCATATGGTAGAAAAAATCTGGACTATTGGACTTTTTGACTAACAGACTTCCTCTTTATATGAGATCTAGGTCACATTAGGGTACAATAACCTCAATTTCAAAGTTGAACACCAATGGATAATAAATCTCATTGCTTTATAAATTTCCTCATTTCCAGATTGATGACCCGAATGTTGGTCCCCTTGATTTGAATTTCTTCAAATTCAACGCAGCTGCTGCTAGGTCAACGTACAGCAACATGAGAGAGGTATGTTCACTATGGATTTACTTTTTATCTGGAACTATAAATTCATCTATTTTTAAAATTCTGCTCATTCAACCAAAGCTACAAAAAAAATACAAATTAGGAAAAAATGTCATTTCTGTAGGTTCAATGTAAAAATACCATTCAAATGCTGGTAATAGCATTACTTTTCTTTGACAGATCATATCATTCAAAATTTGTTGTATTCTATTTTACTCTCTTTTCTTGAAGTTGCTGAAAGCTTCAGACTATCATATTAAATTGTTATCTTATACCTTTAATATCAAAGCGATCCTGGTAACCTATTAACCACCTACAACTTGGTTTATTTACCCATCAAATGATCTTGGTCACTTGCCAACAAAAGAAAACCGTTTGGCTGGTAAATATCAGCAACAAATTTGATCTACGAAAACACCCCATGATTTGCAAGTTTTTATTATGATTGTTTATCTGCATGCCATAAGATAGTATTATGGGACGACTTGATGTATATTATGTTGGACACGGATCCATATCAACTGATCAGTTGATAACATATCTTATCACTAGATGGCGTAGTGTGCGTAACTAGTGGTGCCATCAAGTGGTAAACTGTTTCCTGTTTTATCCTTATAACGGCATCACTAAGCCATTCTATCTAATGCTTGTAAATGAATAAATAACAAATAAACAACACGCAGTAGGGTGGCCTGCTAATAAGTTTGCCGGCTCCTCTGAAGGCTCCAGGTTAAATCCCGACCTGGGCACCCTTTATGAGCAATATCCTGGCTGGACGTCTTTTGGACGTTAAATTGTACTCGGTGTCCATGTTGAGGCTGGTAAAAGACCCCAACCATGAAGTAATTGTGTAACATTGTGTGGACTCCTCTTCCTATTACCTCATCAAACGACAATTGCAGGTGGGGGTGGGTGGGTGATTAGGGCTTTACGTCCTGTATTTCTGCACCAATTGGGCTAATTAGGACAGGCAGACACCATGGCAATGAGACGAAGGATGAAACAGCCATCCAACTTAGGCTCGACCGGGAATCAAACCCGGGACCCAGCGGTTGGAAGCCCAGAGCGCTACCTCTGAGCTAGGCCTCCGCCCCAATTGCAGGTGGCAAGAACTTGCTTAAAGGGCTGCACTTTCCGATATATCTATCTACTATCTATCTATCTATCAATCTATCTGTCTATCTATCTATCTTTCTATCTATCTAAAATGCAGTATATTAAGCTTTGCCGCCTTATAATGTTATGCTTGAGTAATTTCTAAGGTCTTTTTGAATCTCATGGTGCTTCATACTCCCTCGATCAGTTCCAAGACGAAATCAAATGAAGATATATTATAATAGATTCACATTATGGATTTTTTAGATCTGCCAAAGGTTCAAACTTGCCCCAGGTCATTACGTCATCATCCCGACGAGCTTCAAACCAAACGAAGAGGCCGACTTCCTTATGAGAATATACAGCGAAAGGGCTATTGGATCGAGGTGAGTCGACAAGCAATAATGAGAATGAAGGAACAGAAATGAAATGATATAAAACTAAAAGAAAAAACGAGATGAGAAGAGATATTTAAATTTAAGACATGCCATGGTCAAATGGTCAAGGTGAATGCTTACTACAAGGTTGTGGGTTCGAGGCCCTATCATTGCATAGAGGAACTGATCGGATCCTCTGTAACTCTTTGCTCCACTCCACCCCAGTGTAAATGGGGAGGGAGCTGGCTAATAGCTATAGACAATTATGGCATTGTACTCTGCAAACACCAAACAAATGGCACAATCATGTCATAAAATTTAACATCTTCACATTATGTGTTATTGTTTAACGCCTCATCAGCACCTGAGTAGGCTATGTAGAACATCTTCACATTAAGGTGTGGACCCTTATCATATGTGTAAGAGTGAAGAATTTTGCTTTACTGGTAACTGATGATGACTCATCATGGGCCAGAAACAGCTGTCATAATTACATATAAGGTGGCTTTTTTTTACACCTGGAGGCAGGTTGATCTGCCCACTGATGACATGGATCAGAGAATCCAGGATGCTCATTCAGCTGATCAAGTACTAAGCTGATCAAGTGCATGGTACGGTTATGACACATCTTCAGACCTGCTGCCTATCATGAGTCATTCACATTAGCAATAGAAAAGATAGGAATATCGGTCAGTGATGACTCATCATGCACAAATTTTACTCCCTAAAGCAGGAATATTCTTCACTCTTACACATATCACTGTAAAAAATCCTGCAGTTAAGTTTCAAAACATAAAAAATGATTGCTAATTCTCCTTTTCAGTGAAATTGATGAAGAGACTACAATCACCGACATGAGTGACAAGGTAAAAAGTTTGAAATTTTCCGATAAAAAGGTTTTCCAAATTCCACCATTTATAAAATATACTTAAGGCTAATTGTTACTAGTAAATTTCCTTTTTAATCAGATAAGTGTTGTTTATCTTCATAATTATTGGCGAATCTTATTTTATAAAACGCAATTTTTTATCTAAATGAAAATGTCGTTAATGCAAATGGACCACCAAATGGCAAATTTTATTTACTTTTTTCTTGTTTATTTTTAGAGTGATATGATTCTTTATTGTAACAAATAAGGAACACATTGTTTGACAATAATGATGACTAGTGGTCTCAGAACTTAATTCAAAGTTATTTCGAGACCACTAGTTACATGAAAATTATGAGGGTGAGATTAGTGAGATGAAGATCAGAAATCACTTATTAAGAAAGATATCATACTGATGAAAGTTCACAAAAAAGATTATAAAAGAAATATATCTATTATTTTAGTTCATTTCCAAAGAAATTAGAATTTATATCAATACCTGTACAACACAAAGTGGAAAAGAAATGGTGATATACTTCAATCCCCCCAGGGTCTGAGTTGTCAAGGGGCATAATGCCTTCCTCAAGCTCTCTTAGATGAAATTCACATGTTCTTACAACTTAGCATTTTCTGTAATGCATTTGAGAGCTAAGATGAAATTCACATGCTCATTAGCATAACCGAGATGGCATCACCAGTAGAGAAATTTACAAAGATGTTTATGAAGACGGTTGAAATGATGGAAAACATTACAAATGACTTAGTGAGATACTTGGCAAAAAAATCACTGTAATTGCAAGCAATAGAACTGTTATCGAAAGAGAGGATGTCAATGCAAAATACCGTTTGAATGACAATGAGATGACTGATAGTATCGGTCATAAAGGAACTGCTTTTTGGGCATATTTCAGTTTTGTCCAAATTAGAATGCTTCCCAAATGTTAAATTACTTATGCTCATATTGACAATATTTTGTAACACATGGTCATGATTTGTAATTATGCCAATTTAGGCATGAATAAACATATATATATGTAACATCAAGCCAATTTGGCATTTTATCTGAAAAAGGACTCATCTCTTGATTCTAAATACAAATAGAAACTTTGATAATGATAAATTAATAAATATGCACTTTTTTGGTACTTTTTAGACTATTCAAGAACTAGAGGATAAGGGACAGGTATGTTATCATTGTGTTTACATAATTCAAAATATTTTATGTTTTAGTAATGCACTTGTTATTATTATTGTGTTATTATGGAATTTGTCTTATTAGATATTAATTTGCTTTAATTTGCTCGAAATGCAGTTTCATAGAATTATTGTACTGGAAATCTTTGCACTTCATACAATATATTATTCCATAGTTTTTGTTTATAATTATAGAATTATTGTGGTTTTAATTAATTTAATTACCTGTGGTTTACATGTTATTTGTGTCATTTCTGTTGCTTAATGTAGAGCTTTAAATTGTATACTAAAAGGTTTTTGCATTTATGTAAATTAATACATTTGCATAGTCATTAACATATTATCGTATAAATTTACCATAAAAGGAACCTGCTCAAGTTAGCCAGGTAAATAGTTTGCATATGTGTGTGTATGGTCCAATAACCATTTAATCAATGTTATATGGATGTTTAATAAGTGTTTATGAATGTTTCATCGATGTTCTAGGAATGTTGAGATAACGTTTAAATTGTGTTTATGTGGTCTTTGTCATGATAAGACCTGTGTGTGTCTCCCAATGATGACTTATGAAATACTTAAATATTTGATTCCTTGTATTGTATGTGGTAAGTTTATGTTGTGAAGTATTTAACATGTGAAAGTGTGGATCACAAGTAGACATACATATTTACCAAGTCGGCCTAGTGTTGGCTTAATGTCAGCTGAACATCAAGCCACCGTGCCGGTTATACTCTACTAGCATCAGATAAAACTGCAACCGCACCACCATCAAGATATAACCAACAAACTAATGAGATATAGTGGCATCAAAAATTATTTAAGCACATTCAAATTTTTACGCGATTTAAAATCAGATCCTCCGTAACTCTTTACTCCACTCCACCCTGGTTTAAATGGGTACTTGCCTAGGCAGTGATGGCAATTGTAAGTGCTTAGCCCCCTGCACGTTATTCTGTGTAACGGGCTGTATACTCCCCAGGGGGTTAAGAAAGGCCCAAGCTTGAAAAGGCCTGCCAAGGGTGTTATTGTAAAATCGGTTAAGACTTCTTGGACGGCGATAACTCGGACTATAAACATCCTTTAGTAGTAGCTTTTTTGAGAAATTACACACTTCTGAAATTTTGAATTTACGTATGAATAAATTTTGGTGCCATTTCAACAACAGTACCACTCTCGCAACATTTCAACACTAGAATTACATTTTAACAAAACAAAACAAAAAAAACATCAAAGTTGAATGAAATATAATTACTTGTTGTGTATTGAGGTTCAGGTCACCTAAATGACCAATTTCTGTTATCATATTTCCTTTAATATTCAGGTAAACATGTTTATGCGTGCCCTGTCAAAACTAACAGAAGAAAACTTTGTGTGGTTGGGTTAACATGACCTTATTTTTAAATAAATCATTGCAAATATTGGCTTTTTTTTAATTGAGCCAAGACAATTTTGATTAGTAAATAATTAAAATTGTGTTAAAATTTTCAAATTCGAAAATTTTATAGATTTTTTGTTTGTTTATTTATCATGTTTATTTTGTTGTTGTGTTGTTTATGATTATTTCATTTTTCCCTCCAGAATGTTTCGCAGGTATTTTGTTTATGTTCATTTTGTGTGTTAAACATACCTGTTAATATTAATTTAGGAAAAAATAAAAATCATACATCATTAGTTAACTTACTTGCACATACTTAAGTGAAATTTGTTAATATATTAGAGCTAAAATCACATTGCATATATAAAACTCAAGGTTCAATATATTTTCTCAATCAATTTGCCTTATTTCAAACCTGAAACGTATTCCATCATATTTCCAATAGAATATAAAAAAAAATGAAAATATTTTCATTATATAACAGACGGTTACGGCCAACCCTCAGAAAATTACAAAGGTAACAAAAATGACGAGGACTATCAACTCATCATTACGTCTGCCTCTGGCAACTGGTCATATCTGATTGTGATCCAGACCAAGGGCACTGAAACAATAAGACACGAGACCAACTTTCAAAAATATATGAGCTCTTAAAAAATGAACTTTCTTTACTTTTATCAAGACTTAATTTTGGTTTTGTGAACCCACTCTGTGTGTCGTTCGAGATGATGTGTCGAGCCTCGGTGTGACCGACTAAACAGACTCCCGGTGTGGCTACTTTTAAGGTTGCAATTGTACTCTTTAATACGTATAGTAAAAAAACAGTTGACAATATAGGAATTTAGGATTTAGACATAAATACATTTTTAAGAATTTTTGACTAGCCGCTAGGTGCAATGTGCTTCCCGGTGGATAAAATTAATATGGAGGAATATATATTTTTTGTTGAGAAAGCACATTGATTCAAAATTGCTGAAGAAAAGGAGTCTGTTAGATCAGTCAACGAGCGTAAATTCGGTTTTGTCTGTCACAATACCATTTTCCTTAAGGTGGCGCTCTAGTCACAGAGTACCTAATAAGAGAAGCCACTTTTTAAGTGCAGCAGGGAATCATGGGAAAGTAGGTGCTACATTGTAGCTGTATTCAGTCCTGTCATGATAGTCAATGATTCAGATACATTTTAATGAAGTAATAATGTAATGTGCAATACAATATATTTGTGTAACTATTGGCAATTTGTTCTTTGTTTGTGACGTTATAAGGCAACAATGTGCCTACTTTGCCCAGCATCCTTAGCGCGTCCCACATTATGCGAGTGACTTCTCTGGTTATAGTACTCTGTGCTCTAATCATGTTTCTCTTGCGCCACCTGTGGGATCTCTTTGTAATTTTGTCATGCCAGTTCTGTCTATCAAGTATCTTTGTTACTTTACTATTGAATGAATAACAATATTTAAAACATTTAATCCATTTCTCTTGAAAAGCCCTCTTTACACCCCACATTTCTACTCCAATATATAATTTTGGTCATTAAAATTTTTGAGAAATGAAATTTAATTTAGCACCTGGTCATTTCTATATAAGACCATATTTACTTTGGAAATATATTGAGCATAGCAACAAGAAATATTCTGGATTTTTTTGTGATTATCAAAATTTGATGAAATTCTTATTCCAATTTTTCTGAAAGATTTGAACTTTTCCAGTATGTCCTCATGAATAGTTGAAATTAAAAAACTATTATTTAAATACTATGCAATTTATATGGATATATATGATTATGAAATACGATTTCTGTAAATTTGCAGTTTGAAACTGCTCGCAGAATGCGAAAGGCTGTGAGTACCTTTTATCAGATTTTTTTAAATTTCCTCATTACATATGAAATTTTGCTAATTATAGAACTCACTACATTGTACTTCATTTTAATGCCCTTGACAGCGAGCAGTGACGGAGTCAGATGTTAATCAAGAGCGACAAGCAAAGGCCATTTTCAGAAGAACGGCCGGAGAGGATATGGAAGTTGACTGCTATGAGCTGAAATCCATCTTGGATGCTCATTTCATGAAAGGTTTGTGAACAACACATTTAAAGTTGTTTAGCAGGGGTGTCTTTATGATTCGGTGATTAACCAAACCTAGGGAAATTAAAAAAAAATTTACGACCGGGCGGCATGTGACATTGCTGACATTCAATACACATTTGAAAGTAGAAATGAGATGCCCAGTGGTTCAAAATATATGAAGAAATGTGTTATTGTAAGACTTCTTGTTAGACTGGATACAGTGGATAGTGAAAGCGCAAATTGCTTTGGCAAACTCTTAAAAATACAATATTCATTTAATTATACTTCTAAAACTTTTATTTACATTTCTTTCCAGAATTCAAATTTGATGGCTTCAGTTTGGAGACTTGCAGATCTATGGTGGCCATGATGGATGTATCCTTATATGGTCATGTCACGTGATATCTAATTATTATACAATCAGATTGTATTTAATTGTCTATTTCGTCGGTGGTGAATATAAACAAAAAATATAATGGGGGGTGGCCCGGGGTGGCCCAGGGTGGGCGAGACGGGCTTACATCCTATATTTTTGCACCAGATAGGGCTGATCAGGACAGGCAGGTGTCAAGGCAATGAGGCAAATGATGAAAGCAACCTTCCAACATGGGCTGTATTCCGGGCAAACCCAGCTGGTAGGACCCAGAGGTTAGCAGCCCAGCGCCCTACCACAGAGCTAGGCCTCTACTCTTTATAAAAAAAGTATTTTTGACCATAATATGTTTAATTCATGTATCGATAGTACGGTTAATTGTAGGTTAGTTAGTTAGTGTTATTGTTTAACGCCTCATCAGCACCTGAGTGGGCTATGTAGATGCTCTCTATGGTAAGATTGATTATCTATAGTTGGTAGTAGAAACCAGAAGCATGTAAAAAATCAATAAGTGTCTGCGTTGGATAGCTGGAGCAGCTTGTGCAATGCGCACTGTCCTGTTTTAGCCACTGGGGATAGAGGACTTCACCCCAAGTGTTTCCACCCTCGCCGCATGGAGGCCCAGGACCTTCGTGGGCAGTTAATTGTAGGTGTACACTGTTTTCTTAAATGACAAATGACGACAATGACAAATATTTATTAGCTTCATGGGGAAAGTCAGTTACAAAACAGGGCAAGGAGACCCCTATAAGTGTGTGTGTGTGATTAGGGCTTTACGTCCTGTATTTCTGCACCAGATAGGGCTAATTAGGACAAGTAGGGACCATGGCAATGAGACAAAGATGAAACAGCCATCCAACTTAGGTTCGCCCGGGAATCAAACCGGGACCCAGCGGTTGGAAGCCCAGAGTGCTACCTCTGAGCTAGGCCCCCACCTGAGACCCCTATAAGACAATTATATGTCACTTCTGATGGGCTACCTTATAATTTCGACATATTAATTTGGAAATTTGGACTGATGGAATGACATGCACTTAAAATTTTGAAATACGTAGATATCATGATAAATTAGTGACATTTGGCAAGGAATTGTAAGTGGCGCAATTTTGACCACAGATGTCACATTTTTTTATACAAGGACTGAGGTGATGACTACCAATTGCTGAGTTTGTATTAATCCTTATAATTTGCTAGATGGATAAGAGTGGAAAATTGGGTTACGACGAGTTCAAAAAACAATGGGTGGAGCTACGTAAATGGAAGGTAAAATATATGACGAAACTAAAAAGCTCATGCATTAGTTGGATATAATTTAAACTGAAATGATTTTCTTTCTTAATCGAAATGTCTTAAATTTTCAGAAAATCTTCATTGAATTTGATGCTGACAAAAGTGGTACCTTTAACAGTTTTGAACTTCGCGCTGCTTTGAATTCTGCTGGTATGTATAATTTTACAATAATAATGGTAACATGTAGTTATGAAATTTGCAGACATTAGTTATGTGAAGGGAAAACTCTCTAAAGACAAATAATTGTCACTCTCAAGAAGCCACCTCAGGCATGGAACCAATACTTCCCGAACCCAGTATAATGATGATCCAGAATTATCAAATATAAAATTTTTTTGACCATGGTGATTTTTCAAATAAATAGAAATTATTATGAAAATCACATGCCCTGTAACTGGCACTTTCCTTAGTTTTAACATTTAATTAAAATCAAATATGTTATTTAATGAAACTCACATACTCTATTGGGCTAAGTTTTTTCTGATAGTCCAATATTTTGATGAAATTCACATACTCTGTGAGCAAAGTATTTTCCTGAAAGCTCAATATTTTTATGAAATTCACATACTATATGGACAAAGTATTTTCCTGATAATAAAATATTTTAGTGAAAATAACATTCTCTACGGACAAAGTATTTTCCTGATAGTCAAATATTTTATGAAATTCACATACTGAGTGAGCAAAGTATTTTTCCTGAAATTCAAATATTTTGATGTAATTCACATACTCACTAACAAGATAAGTATAGCTGTAACCATCAATTCTTCAAAGCCATCATGTAAATTTTAAAATATATAGCAGTTAATCACAAATATACTGTTTATATTTCAGGTATTAAAGTGAGCAACTCCACGTTCAATGCCCTCGTCATGCGATATGCCGACAAAGATGGCCGAATCTACTTCGATGACTTCATCCTCTGTGCAGTTCGCATCAAGACTATGTTTGGTGAGATATGAAATAAGCGATAATGGTTGAATATAGCAATGAAATCATAAAAGTTGACTATGAACTTCTAAGCAATAACACTGAAACAAAGCAATACAATAAAATGGATATTTACAATATCGTGTTAAATCCTAAATTGCCCCGTAAAAAAACCCACTTTAACAAACCCTGCCAAGTATTAACAAAACCTGTCAAATGCTCTGGTGAATATTGACGGAGTAATGAAAATCTAACAGCAACTGTTTATCCCAAAGGCAGCGCTCATATAAATTTGACCTTTAGTTTCTTGTTTCCTTGTTTTGTGAGTCGGTGGGTCAGAAATTTTAAAATAACATTTCAAATAAAATAACACAGGAAATGTTATTCATCGGCACATTTCTTATCATATCGGCAGATGCAAGAAGCTAAAAATTATCTAAGTGTTGCCTAATAGTTTCTAATATTGTTTATATGTAAACTTCTTAAATATATTTATCTCATGTATATATATATATATATACTTTTTTGTCATTTTTAGACATTTTCCAAGACATGAGCCCCACACCAGGAGGTCCTGCAGTGTTTAGCATGGATGCTGTAAGTTTAAAATCATGCACAGTAAAAGTGGAATATCAAACATAGGAAAAAGTGCAGTATAGCGGACCCAGATTCATGACCATATTTAGCAAGCATCGTTGCTATACATGACGTCAAAAGAGTGAATTCAATAATGAAGTCACTAACAAACAACGGCGGTTTTAATTTTCATGGCAAGACCGCTGCTTTGTTTCTTTTTCTTAGGGGCTGCTGCTAGAAATTCAAACTTGACAAAATAATTTATAATATTTCATATTTCATGACGCCAAATAACGGCATAAATTTGGGTCCGCTATACTGCACTAAACCCCAAAAATAATATAAGTTGCAGTCAAACACATGCACAATGTATTACAAATATGCTCAGCACAAATGTTTGATTACAGGAACACATTTGCCAACCTTTTATCGTGTGTTTATACCAGACCAATATATAATGAAACCCAGGTTATCCAAAAACAAAAATGTTTTGCCGACCTTATTCTTATGTTCAACCAGACCAGTACATCATGAAATATCTAGGTTAAGCAGGATCATTATTTTTACCAACCTTTTATTGTATGTTCATACCAGATCAGTATAATGATAATGAAACGGAGTTAAAACAAAGATTCTCAGTGCAAAATAGTTCATTGTAAGCGGTTTTGACAGTAATACTTTGAAACTGACTGGTCCAAAATAATATATTATATTATTTTGGACCATTCACTTTCAAATTATAGTCCCAACTTACACCTTTTATTGTATGTTTAATGTATATTTGCTTTTATTAAAACCACGTTTTAGTCTTAATGGTCCATTGTAGGCAAGTTAGAATGTTTTAATTTGAAAGTGACTGGTGGATAATAGCTTTTGTCAGTCAGAATGTTTTGGATCTGCCCCTGATCATCGTTATTATCGGCAAGTCTATTGATGGCCACAACTGCAGTGTCGATTCCTGTATATTTCGTTATTTTTTCCAATTCAATATTATACCAGATAAATATATTTTACTTTTCAGTTCATCCAAACAACTATGTACTCTTAAAGCAGAACCACATGAAGAATGAAAAAGGGCAATAACCAAGAACAAACTGAAAAATAAGGACAGCCAAAAAATGTTTTCTAGTCAAAATAGTGCTTTGAAATTAGGCGCTTCGCTTATACCATGTTGCCTGGATAAAACTAACCTTTATTTGTCATTTCCAGCGGTTATTTATTTGTCTTTATTTAATTTTGAATTCTTATTGATTTTAAATGTTTTGTAATATTTTAAATTAAACTTTAAAAGTAGCATATATGAGCTGTAAACTTATGAAATGAAATTCAGTGCGCAAGCTTTCAATTCACTGATAAAGTGATAGTTTTGTTTTCAAGATATGTTTAATTTTCACTTGTAAATACTTAATCTTGGTTGATTTTGGCTTTTTATATGATTTAATTGATCACATGACTTGGTGCTATATCAATATTTCCATAGACTTAACAATACAGTATTATTTGATTGTTTGCGTTAATTCCAATTGGTTGATTGTGTAATCATAATTTTGTTCATTGACAAAGTGTGACGCTAGCTTGCCATCTAGTCTTTCAAATCTTTCAAAGTCTTTCATTTTATCCAATTGATCATTATACATCTATTATCTTTATACATTGTTGAATCTACTATATACCTGTTATGATATTCATGTTGTTATCTCCTGTACTGAATAATTACGAGTGAGAAAAAATAAATAAAATGAAACTTCAGTATTATAGTATTTCATTAAAAATACCACTTATTACCTCATTGCAATTACTTTAGTTTTAAGATACTCAGATCTAGAGTGAACTTCTATGGATAAATAATCAAATAATACAAAGCAGATTTGGCATGATATATTAAAAGATTACAATGTAAAAGAACCATTAATTAATTATCAATACAGTTATCATTTAGTTATGTTGCTACACTCGGAGTCAGCGAAATTTGTCGCAAATCAGCGAAAATTTGCCACCTTAAAACTCCCGAATTAAATAATTTTTTTGTATAACTATGTGTGTTTAAATTACTAGCAATGTTTTGAGACAACCACAATCCACAAACAGCAAGCATTAATAAACTTTTGACAGTGACAAATCTTGTGATTGTTGCATACTTTGCTGATTCCGATTGTACTAAGATTTTTCAAACAATGTTTACAACAACTCACATGATATTCCGTGTCAAATACCTAAACTTCATGTAGGATAAATTAGGAATAAACTTCATGTAGGATAAATTAGGAATAAACAGTAACTAATTATAAACTCTGACGAAGTCAAATTTAAAGGGACAACCGGTTTAATTCAAGTTGAGCTCATTTCAATTTCCCTACTATATTTGACTTCCAAGTTTCTGGTTTGTTACTTCCCACAGTACTTTAAATTGATAACCGGTTTAGAAAACTGAAAATAAACGTTTACTCCATACAAAATGAAGGCATATATATGATCAGTGATTAGTAAGTCAGGACCCCACCCCCATCGTACCCATACTAATAATTCTGACACATACTTCAATCTGATATGCTAAATGTGTACATTTAGTACTTGTTGTAGCCAAGTGAAAAAGAAAAAATCCATGTGTTGTGATCGAGATATGGAGTCTACTTCGGTGTATGAGCGCCTCTATGTATCATTCCAAATTATTACAAATGCATTAAAAATAACGTGAACAGACATCTTGAGCATAACATATAAGTACATTGTGGCCATCTGCAATAAAACACACCCATCTTGATCGCTAAGAAACCATCTCAGGCAATCTGGAAAACTGTCAGACGCCCCCGCTGCCCCTGCCGTAACAAGTTGGACACCTCTTGACCAAATGTTTAGATCCGCCCGTTTTACTAGGATTTTTCGTTCTGGGATATTTCGTTAGCATTTTTCTCCTTCAGATGTATATTCTTAATGTGAATACGAAGACCATCTTTGCAGCTGAATCCTCGTGTGCAAAATTTACACTGATGACAATTTTCCGTATCATGCCACCTCAGGTGTGATTTAATATCCTGTTTGGTCCGGTGTCGTTCAGGACAAAATTTACATTGATGAAAATTTTCTGGGTCATGAGACTTTGTGTGATTCTGCAAACCAGGTTTTGACCTAAATTTCTTCGGGCAAAGTTTGCATTGATAAAATATCTTTGGGCCATGAGTTGCCAGCTGATGTGTTCCGAGTCCATTTTTGAAAAAAAAACGTTTCGGGCACAATTCACAGAGATAAACAGAATCAGGATTGTGGGTCACGATATGCATCTTAAGCTTGGATCGCTCGGGAAACCGTCTGCAGCACACGGGGCATTTGATTGGACGTTCGCCAGTCTGCATTTTGGCATGGTTATAAAGATGGTCTTTTCGAGTGAAAGATTTATCACAGACTTCACACCGATACGGTCGGACCCCACTATGTATTCTCATGTGGGATTTCAAACTGCGCTTAGTTCTCATCATTTTGTGGCATACGGTACACATGAAAGGGTTGCCATCATAATGCGTATTTATGTGTATCCTCACATGAGTTGCTGTTTTAAATCTCCTGGCACAGATCGGGCATTTTGAACGTTTCAGAATATGCCCCGAGTGTGCGCTAATATGCATTTCCAGTTCCAGTTTAGACCAAAATCCTTTGTTACATATACTGCATCTATACGGCATTACCCTGTTGGCAGTATGTTTAGAAAGGCGATGTCCATGGAGATGTCCACTGTCACGAAAACGTCGCTTACAATCCACACACTCGTAATTAAGGCATCTCTCCCGTGTGTATCCTCATGTGCGTATTCGAATGATCTTTTCTTGTAAATTTTTTTTACAAACAGCACATGGAAAAGGTCTCTCTCCCCGATGCGTTCTCAAGTGAGTATCTCGGTTGCCTTTTTGAGAAAAGGTTTTGTCGCAAATGGAGCAAGTGAAAGGTCTTTCATTGTTATGAATCTTCAAGTGCTTCTGAAGACTACCACGACATGAGTACATTTTGTCACAAATCGGGCACTTGTGAGGATCGTAACATGTGAAACTCTTCCTCCGTTTACGGGTATATTTTGGCTTGCGCTTCGAATCTTTATCTGAATCTTTCCTTTTGTGTGTTGCAATGTGAGTACTGAGGTCCACATAGTCAGCAAACCTCCTGCCACAAACACCGCATTTGCAAGATTTGATTTTCACATCATCAAGTGGAACTATATGGGGTGAAGAATCAGGGTTGTCATCATTCGTTTCATTCCTCTTTTCTGTTTTTATTGTGTTCCTGATATCATCTCCACCATGTCCATTGTGCTTTCTTATCTTATCTTTATCATTATCCATTGTTAGTTTGTGTCGTTTTCACCAGCTAATGAGTACTTGGACGGTGTTCTCAATTGCAATCCATATATCATAAATTTATCACAGTCATAAAGCAAAAGATGTAACTTCCCATTTGATAAGACTCTTCTATAATCTTCTGACGTATTGCTCATAACTTTGTTATGAACGTTTTTTGATATGTGACTGATCAGCATTTCGTGTTGATTACATCACAATCACTCTGAAAAAAAAAAGAAGTTTACTTGTGTTTACAATTGAAACAATATTATTGGAAGAGGTAAAGCCGTCTGCAGAACAGCCAGCAATAAATGGCATTACTGAATCGCAATTGTGAAAACTAGGTATAGGGGGGCTCATTGAAATCAATCACCATGGATACTAAGGTGTCATTGACATTCAAGTGTAAATTTGGCATCTTTGCACAAATCATAACAAAATTGTAAATAGACAAAAAAATCTGAAACATTCTTAAAATTTGTACAAAAGCACCATCACAGCTGAGAAGATAATCAATAATTAATATATATATTGAATTTTTCAATGCCTTTCTATTGTAACCATGGATCAAAAATAATCCAGTTTAAGTTGGAAATGGAATTAAATGACTTAGGTGATTTTCACACATGGACAAGTTTGAGAGTAGCACCAGAATTAACTAAAAAAAATTATGAAATACCTGTTCTATTTATTTTTTTTTCATACATTAAAAAAAATAAACAGACATCAGATGGTCTCACATGAAATGGTGACACCAAGATCTCGCTGATCGGGCGCTTGTAGCAGTTCTAATCCTTCTATACTAAATTTGTAGTTGACAGCTTCACGGAGTCGCAGAAGTGTGCATCTCTTGCTGTTGTATCTTAAGGCCCTTTCACACATAGCCGGATCAGACGCCGGAGCGTCCCGGAGGACAACTCCGGAATACTCCCGCATACTCCGGGGAAAGCCGTGTAGACATCGTGTTCATGTCCGGGATTGTCCGGCATTGTCCGTCATTGTCCGGGGCGCTCCGGGACCACCTTGGGACTCCCAATATACTCCGCCGATCTCCGGGAATCTCCGTATTGACTCTGGCATATCTCCGGCTACATCCGGCGTCAACCGGGCATGAATATTTCGCCGCCATTAACGCCGGAGAGTACAAGGAGCAACACGGTTCCACACGAATGAACACGGTGTAAAGACCGGTGATATCCGCAAAGGCACCGTGAAAATCCGGTTCACTCCGCACTCTAAACGGGACAGTCGTGTTAGCTCCTTGTTGAGACCGTATTGACATTGTGTACACATCGCCAAACATTTATTTTTTGTTGACATTTAACAGCTCTTTGATCCCGGAACCCCTTGGAGGTAATAAAATGTTACTCTGGGATGCTCCGGCGTCTGATCCGGCTATGTGTGAAAGGGCCTTTAGCAGCCATGTCTTGGACCAAGCAGAAAGTTTGTTGAGATCTCTCTGGATTGATTGATGGCAATAATTTATTTGGTCAGCAATACTTTACGGGTGGCAAAATAGAAATGTAGGTCATTTGCACATTAGCCCGTTCTCTCGCCAAATTATTTAAGCCACATTTGCAAAGTTTTGGGATGGTTTGTTGGTCTTCTGGCTGTTGACTAAACCCCAAATTTCAGCCAACTGAACCGACTTAACTAAATGATAAAAACACCGGGAAACAGGTACTTTTTTCAGTACGTTGTGCTTCTGGTGGATTTCATGTCCTTCCATATTTGGAATCAAATTCACGAGTGGGAGTGGTAGCGTCCTGGGCTTCCAACCACCTGGTCCTGACCAACAGGTGCAGAAATACAGGACGTGAAGCCACCCCGGAATCAAAATCGCACAATTTTGCAACAATTAAGTCTTTTTCTTTGAAAATTGGTGTATTTACATATTTGTCTTTAATGACCCCTTAGCGCATTATATCATCTCCAAGGGTTTGCTATAGTGTAGCCAAAAATGTAACTCAATGTTTACATGTATGTAAATTAATTAACATATGTATTGCAGATGTATTGTAATAAATATATATGAGAAATGTTATCTCTATCCAACCACAGAAGTAATTAATACCAAAATTGTACTGCATTCCAAAGAAACATAAGCCTAACAACCCCTTAAGGCCCATAGTGGACTACACCAACTCTATTGGATATAAAGTTTCAAGAAGCTAAGCAGATACTAACACCAATGGTTGGAAAATCAGAACAACATGTCAAAGATCTGGCCAAAGCTCTCAACACCATCAATATCATGGACTCTAAAACATTTGTTTCCTTTTATGTGACATCATTGTTTACAGAAAACACCTATACCACAAGATTAAGATATCATCAGAGAAAGACTAAAAGCAGACACATCACTCAAGCACCGAACAAGATTGACAGTGAATATATCCATATAATGCAATTAATGACATTTTTGCTAATACGACGTATCAATTCCAAGGACAAATACATCAGCAAAAGTTTGGCACAGCAAGGGGAAGTTCGGTCACACCTTGCAGCTGGGTGGTCTAGTGGTAAGATGCTCGCCTGCACCTCTGAAGGAACCAGGTTAATCCCAGGCCTGGGCACACTCCATGAGAAACATCCCAGCTGGATGTCTTTCGGATGAAACGTTATATTGGTGGTCCCTTGTACTCAGTGTCTATGCTGAGGCAGGTAACAGATCCACCCCTGGGGTCAATGCGTAACATGGGTGGACTCTGCACTTCAATCACCCCTTGATAGCGGTAAGAACTTGCCTTAGAGGGCTGCACTTTCCATCTATATCTATCTTTGATTGCAAATCTGTTCATGGAAGATTAGAGAAGAAAGCTATTACCACAGCTGCTCCTGAAATTTGTCCATGATTATGGAAGAGATATGTGGATGACATTCTGACTGTAAAGCCCAATGCACACGAGAGTCGCATACGACAGCATCGTATGCGAGTTTGTTGCAACCCCTTTCTACCACAAAGTCGTAAGTCAATGCACACGAGGACCTACCCTGCGACTCTGTAGTAACCCCTCTGTCCTTGTAACCTATATTTGGAAATTCCATTCCATAAATAGACACAGGGTGCAAGTTTACCCCACTATTCACATGTGAGACCCTTGCAATTCAATGCACACGGCAATAATGCTGCGACATCGTCGCATCCCAAGTCATAAAATTTGCATCGTAGGTTGATGCACACAATGCGATGCAGTCGTAAGTTGGGGTTGCAACAAAGTCTCATGCGATGAGATCGCAGGAAACGTCCCGTGTGCATTGGGCTTAATACCAAAGGATGCCCTTCCAAGCTTCATAAACCAACTTAACGTCATCGATCCAACAAACAGCATCAAATTTACGCATGAAGAAATGACAGACAATCAAATCCCGTTCTTCGATGCTGACATCCATGTACAAAATGATTGTTCAATAAAATTCAAAATATTCAGAAAAGCCACTCGCACCAATCAGTATTCGTCATTCAGATCCCATCACCAACTGATCACTGAAGCTCTTCGTAATTGTGGATATCCAAAAATTAATGGGCAATGAAAGTCACCAAACAAGCCATCCAAGAAAAGAAAAAGAAGTCCAGATTGACATCACAAACCAAGGACAAGAACAAAGGTCATGTAACCCTTCCTTACATCAAGGGCACATATCAACGTTTGCGAAGGATCTTCAAACCTGTAAATAAATATGAAGTCAGCTGTAATAACTGCAACAAGACATATATTAGAGAAAACCAGCAGAAAGCTAAGCACAAGGATAACGGAGCACAAAAAAGACTACGATACATCCTCCACATCAGGTGTCTGTACAAGAGCAAGCCGATCACAGTCATCATCAGAGATCCACAAATCAGCCATCCCTGACCACATGGTACAAGAAAACCATCTACCCAACTACCCAACTGGATTGACACCAAAGTATTGGCAGAAGACATGGACAACACCTCACGGAAGATTAAAGAAGCATATGGATTAGAAAGAAAGAGAATATGAACAGAGATCAAGAAGCATATCAACTGTCTTAAATATTTGCCACTGGAATAATTTCTGTTGCAATTCGTTCTGGGTTAAATCACATATGGACCAGCCTAAAATTTTACATTGATAAATTGTTTTTGAAATATAATATTGTTGGACGTTTTTATAACATTTTGTGAATATATAAGAAATAATATAAAATAAATAAATTGAGCCAACCATTGCTGCTTAATATTGGTATTAATATTTTATCAGCATATCTCCTTGCATCACACAGATTACTTATTGAGTCATCTGCATATAGAACAAAAACACCGAAAGTAAGGTTGGTCGCAGTGCCCTTTTTATTGGCAACACATAAGACACACAGACAAGAACAATCACACACAAGACGAGACAAAACAACATGACAGACAAGAAGAACTTGACCAAACTGGCCTTATATAAATGATCCTATAAACTTGATGGCAGTCAATGTGTTTTTATACAATTAATAAGAATTAGTTCATATATAATTCAATGGCCATATATATTTTCATACAAGTAATGATAATTGTATATAAAAAAGTATAAGGTACAATTTGTATAAAATTAAAGCAAGTTTTTAAGGCACAACAAAAATGGGCTGATGAGTAGCTTAAGCCCAGTACAGTGAGTGTGGCTTTGGTACATTAGATAATAGAAACCTCAGAATCAATAACTATAGACAATTTTCATAATAAGCTAATAATTGAATTGCCTGGCTTAACCTATCTTAATATTCACATATTAAGTTACTATTAAATAAGGGGGTTAATTGTTTACAATAGTAAGTTTGTTTTTATAAGGGTTTTTAAAACATAAAACTTGATACTATATATGGCTAAAATAGTATAATTATGCTATTTTTAATAACTTCCCACACCTGTGAAAGCTGAACATTGAAGTTTGTTTATATAATTTTGCCATCTCACCACCATTCCAGTTGTTCAATGTAATTATAATAATGATTCATGACTAAACCATTCATAATATATAATAATACAGTTGCAAGTACATTTACCTTTAGAATGTTGAAAGTACTTTTGAAGTACTAGAGTATTTAAAAGTAGACATAAAGCATAATATATCTTAAAATTGATGATTAATAGTGTATATATTTAGACATTAGAAGTACCATAGGCCTGGACTACAATAATGTGTGACACAAAATACCTCCAAAGCAAACTTTATTGAGGCCTCTATGGTAATCAACAAATAAAAGTAAGTATTAATGCACTCTGGGGTTTACCCCATCACCTAGATACATAAATATTTGGCTAATAAGATTAGACAGACAATAATGCATTTTCATGCAGTCTAAGGATTTTGTCTCAGGCACCTCAATGAAACAAATTAATTTTTTCAATATATATTCACACTAAAGAACAGTTAGACTAATGCTTTATACTGAATGACACTATCTTTTCAATAATACAACGGTCATAACCTAGTCGACCACAGTCTGGTCAAGAGTTGAGCATTTTCATTTGTTTTGTGCCTTATCATAAAGTTGTGCTTTGATTTGAATCAATTTTAATATATATATATATACAATATGAATTACCACCAATAATAATTAGTTTGAATGTAGTTTTTTTACAAGTAAACACACATCATTATAAAAAAGAAAATTGTGTAAAAATCTATAGCTGCTGAAATCTTAATTGCACTTGATGTTGGCTTCGGTGGTGGACTGATAGTAGCTGTTTCCAGTTTTCTCAAATGAGATGTCGAATTTAGCAATGGGTCAACAATGGCTTCCCATGTTTCCATAGAAATTGCCTTCGCTGGGACGGTGAGGTCAACTCCATTCACGAAATACCAGGGTGTGCCAGCTACGCCACCTGTTGTAAATTCCAGAAGTAAAGTCAGTAAGTCCGTAACTGTACTACTTTATTTTTTTAAATAGCCTACACTGCCGTGCAAAACTTTGGAAACACTCAATAATTTGATTTTTTACTAAATTACCTCATCCACATGTTTAACACAAACATTCCTACCAGCAATTTTACAGTAACTGATGGCTGTTATTGTTTTGCTATTAATAAAACTGCGAAAACTTAAATACAGTTCCAAGCTTTTGCACAACAGTGTAGGTTTTCAATTTTTACCTATACATGTCGATAAAATTAATTCAATCATACTAATTTCCTGATTGGGGCACTCTCCTCTCAGAGACATTATAATGGACCAGAGTTTGATTCCCGCTCTGGGAGAATTGTTACAGTCAAACACTACAGTCGATAACTGGTTAGCTTCTATATTATCTGTGCACTATCCAGTTATCTGGAAAGTACTGTGTCATCCAAACCAAAACCAGTTATTGACACCACAGCAGCTGCTCTGATCTCAAACAGATTATTTGATTGGCTGGCAATCTCTAATAGATGATCTGATTGGCTGGCAATCTGTAGTGGATGATCTGATTGGCTGGCAATCTAACAGATGATCTGATTGGCTGGCAATCTGTAGTGGATGATCTGATTGGTTGGCAATCTCTAATGGATGATCTGATTGGCTGGCAATCTCTAATGGGTGATTTGATTGGCTGGCAATCTCTAATGGATGATCTGATTGACTGGCAAACTCTAATGGATGATCAGATTCAAGCCTTTTGAAATTTTCAGCTTTTCTCTTCTCTGACAATATCCTGAAGGCTTGCTTTCGCAACCTTCTGGATGAAAATACAGTAATTTAAATGAGAATATTTAATGTAATATAATAAAAATAAAAGAGAACTTTACGTTTTACAGCATATTTCCAATGGAGAATTGTCGGTTTTATGAAATCGTTGAAGTGCTGAAAGAAATATTCGTTCGGAATGCTGGTGGAGGTCCTGACCAAATTTGCAAGATTCCTGTAAAACAAGATAAAATGTTCAAACATTCCATAAATATAATACATAAAAGAAGAATACATAAAAAAAAATGCATACAATGCCATACATAAAAATTCATAAAAGTCAGTCGAATTAATGTTTATATACATAATTACTTGATTCAGATTCCGATTGTTTATTCCACTTGTACAAAATTTGCTACAAGTAAGGAGAGACTCTCTATTACAGACTATAGCCATCGAAGGAAGTGATGCTGGGACCAATATATGTATTGAAATTCAGTATAAATCACTGAACTATAAATATAAAATGGAGACATACAGATACATTTAAAAATACAGTCAAACCTGACTTAATGGCCACCTGTATATAAAACCGGCACTTGCTGTAAATATTCACTTTTAACTCTCCAGAACCCTATATTACTTTATTGTTTTCCCTTTTAAAAATGGCCATTCCACTTAGACCTAAAGGGTGGATCTCACGTAGCCATAAAGAGGTGAAAGATCCGTGGTTGATACGTAGACGCAAAGTTGACGAATTGGTCAAAGATTCGTGATGAGAAAGGTGCATGGCTAGGCATTGACGTATGACTAAGTATGCTTTGGCGTATGTCACGTATGATTCATGGTTAGCCGGCATATCGTATGTCATTTACTAAGACTTTACACTACGGAAGAACAACGTATACGTCGTACAATCAGCCCACTATGACAGAAGAAGACATATGATACGCTGACTACGACGGAAGTCGACATATGAATGACGTATCAAAGACAGACAACGAAAGACGACTACAAGTTCATCTATGTTGATTGTGGAGCAAATGAATCTGGCTCTAATGGAGGAGTTTTTGCTGCAACATCCCTGAGGAAAGCTTTAGAAGATGGCACTCTTGCATTACCTGCACTTGCACCTCTTCCTGATGGTGAAACACCTGTACCTTACTTCATTGTTGGAGATGATGCCTTCCCCTTTAGAAGTTCGCTCATGAAACCATTACCCCTGAGGAACATGACAAGACAGCAGAGAATCTACACAGACTTTCATGAGCAAGGAGAGTTGTGGAGAATGCCTTTGGAGTTTTGGCATCATAGTTCCGGTGTTTGCTGACTATCATGCCCCATAAAACGAAGACGTTGGTTCCCGGATGCTGTCTCCAGACCTCATGCAGATTAGGTATCCTGTAGCCCACAACTACATGCTTGACCAGGAGGACCCAGAGACCCAGGATTTGGTACCTGGAGCTTGGAGGGATGGTGGCCAACTTGCAGATGTAGCAGGAGCCCAGAGGGAACTATGTCACCCAGAATGCCAAGCAGCAACACTCTTACTGGGTGGATTATAGGGGTGGGGCCTAGCTCAGTGGTAGCGCACTGGGCTTCCAACCACTGGGTCCCGGGTTCATTTCCCGGTCAAGCCTATGTTGGATGGCTGTTTCATCCTTTGTCTCATTGCCATTGTTCCTACCTGTCCTAATTAGCCCATCATGTGCAGAAATACAGGCTAATCCACCATCACCACCAGATGGTGGATTATGTCAATTCTCCTGTAGGAAGTGTGCCATGGTGGGATGACAAGATCTGAAGCTGCTCCAAGTGTGCAAGTCTGCATTGAACCTCTGCCTGGTCGCAAGTCTTCAGTCCTGCAGCAATTGCACCACCAGCAAGTCTGCATTAAACTGCCAGCATGACTACAAGTCTTCCTTCCTGGTAACTGAGTAAAAAATCTTTCTGGCTTGGTTTCACAGAATTTTCATGCATGTTTAAAAATTCCGTTGCTACTGCCGGAATTTGATGGAACAGCAATGTCAGTGAGGGAAGGTAAAGTAAACCCACGGAAGCCCACGTAAACCTCACGTAATGACACATAAACAACAAACGTGGCTGATACAGTCCTTTACGTCGATGTTTCTGGCTATGTGAGATCCTTCCTCAACACAGGTCGACTACTTATAGCAAGAAAATCCTTTCCAAAAAAATCATTTATTATCGGGTATTTTTTGATAAGTGATGGGTCTGAAAAGCAATCCGAGATAGCTGGACCTAGTAGTATATGCTACTCTCATAATTAAATTAGAAACGTTTTAAAAAAAATTGACTGACATTTACACAGTATTGTTAAATTTTGTTACCTCAAGAAAAGAAAGGACATAGTAACTGAACAATGGAGACATAGTAACAGTTTCTCTTACATTTAAAATGTCATGGTAACTGTCCCACGTTGTTGGTTTGGTTTTAGTGATGAAATTGGCATTGATTTGGAAACTAGTAATTTGGAGAGTATCACATTAGTACTGCTCTGAAATATATTTTTTTTGCCAGGATGTTGGTGTGTAACAGTCTTCATGTTTTGATATCTTTAAATATTTTTCCAGTGTTTGCTTTACAGCCAGATTTATACAGCTGGAAACAAATCGCATAAACTTGGAAGTGAAACTTCAGCTGAGGACCTACCTCAGCCAATGAGAGTCCTGAATTTACATGATGTCATCTGGTGTTTAGCTTCCAAGTCTATGAGATTTGTTTCCAACTCCATGATTTTGGCTGTAAATTACAAATGAACAAAACAAAATCATTTACTTCTACCATTGATAACCAAATGATTATACTCACATTTGTATTTCATCATTGGTCATATTCCAAGTCGCTCTGTTGGAAAATGAATTCATCTCTGCAAAAGCTGCATTTATGAAACTGACCGCCTCATCTTCCTTGTGGTCGATAACCAAGTTCCAAGCCTACAATTATCATATTCATAATGTTTGTAGCTACAAAATAATTTTAGGCATTTTAAATTTTGAAGTTATCATATAAATTCAAACTGAAGTTATTTATTTCAAGATAGCATTAGCTACTTAAGTCTGAATAAGTTTGCTTTAATATTCATTTAGCAGTTTAGCCTTTTAAAAGTCAGTGGGGATACCTTTTTTATTTAATGAGCCATTCAGCAATGATTATACAATCAATCAATCAATCAATCAAATATTTCAACTTCTTAAAAGTTTTGAGCAGCTGATTTAATTGATTCGTTGATTGATGAAACATATTTATTTTAGGGTAGCCTTAAGTTACATTTGAGGGTAGCAATTCAGTTAAACAAGGCACTATATAAAATCATGAATGAATGAATGAATGAATGAATGAATGAATACCTGGGAGGAGAAAAATCCACATCGATGATAGGGCAGGGGAAACATGTGTATAATCACAGACATATTCTCTTGATATTTCTTGTACTTCGAAGCCATTTGTTTTAAAATCGGCCATGTTTCTTTGCTGTCTTTACAGTTAAGCTCCAAGAAAACTTCTATGACAATCTGAAACAGAAATACCAATGGGTTAAATTCGTTACTAAGCCTAGCTTTGTGGCCTCAGCAGTAGGGTATTCTCAATGAGTGAATTTGGATTTGGATAGAACACCACTACACAGTTCTTACCAAGTATCTATCTATCGATCTATCTATCCGTCTATCTATCCATCTATCCCTCTATCTATCTATATATATATCTATCTATCTAACTATCTGTCTATCTGTCTGTCTGTATATCCATCTATCCATCTATATATCTATCTATCCATCTATCTATATATCTATCGATCTATCAATCTATCTATCGATCTATTAATCCATCTATCTATCTGTCTGTCTATCTGTCTATCTTATCTATCTGTCTACCTATCTGTCTATCTATCTATCCATCTATTAATCCATCCATCTATCTATCTACTGTCTATCTATTTCACTCGCTGCAGCATAGACCCTACAAAATTACTCAGTGAAGAAAGATTACCTAAACCTAGTTATTCTTTTACCGAATTATTTTCTGAAATATAATTATCTGGAATTACTAACAGTTACTTCCTTGTTATGTTCATAAGCTATTTTAATTATTTCTGTATGTCAGTAAAATTAGCTGAACTGAAACATCCGGCTCAATGAGCAGGCAAAATAAGCAGGCTGACATAAGTGGCCAGTAAATTATTTCATTGACCAGCTACACTTGAACTCCAGGTTTGAAACTAGGCCAGAGCATACTTCAAGAGCTATACATTTCAGATGGATGTAGATTGCATCATGCATGAGATTTGAAATTAGAAATTAGAGGTGCATTGTATTTGGGGTTAATGTTGGGACAAGTAAAATACCCCATCCAAGCTTAGATAGGTTCCTATAGACCTATTAACTGTGGCAGCTGGCTCTAGATTACCAAGCTTCAGACAAGTAGCTTTTATAATATACCAATACAAAGCATATAATATTGCACAAAAATATAAATTTGAGAATACTGAAATATTATTGAGTCCAATACAGAAAAACTATAACTATAATCCCCATTTATAAATGTACTTGCATTTATATATTATTTGGACAAAACTTATTACTTAACTGAGTTTTCTTTTGTCTAACTTATGTCCACTATCATGTTACAAGCATCTTCCAGAATTCAGTGACCTAGCTACATGGTGTAAGTTTCATTTCTGAGTCAGTGCACCAGAATTGCAAATGGTTTAAACTGTGAATTCCCTTTTCTTAGATTATCTATCTATCTATTTGTCTAACTGTCTATATATCTATATATCTATCTATCTATCTACCTAAATACCTATCTATCTCTATCTGTCTACCTATCTATCTAATATTATCTATCAATCTATCTATCTATCCATCCATCTGTCAATATATAATATATATACCTATTCTATCTAACTATCTACCTACCTATCTATCTATCCACCTATCCACCTATCTACCTATCTACCTATCTACCTATCTATCAACATATCTATCTATCTATCCATCTATCCATCTATCAATCTATCAATATATCTATCTATCTATCTACCTATCTATCTACCTACCTATCCATCTATCTATCGATCTATCTAGCTATCTACCTATCTATATATCTACCTATCTAAATATATACCTATCTATATATCTACCTATCTGCGTATTTTGTATGCTAATTTTACAGAAATTCTTGTGTCTACATTTTCCAGAAAATACAGATCCATTATATCTTGGCTGGCTGGCGGCATACAGTGAATTTCCCAGAAAACTCACACAGTTCTCATGCAGCATGCATGGCTGCAGTCTAGCAAATGAAATGCCTGTAACATGCTTCAAATTTACACGTATTCCCATTTTAGATCACATTTATTAATAGTATATAGCCGTGTAAGTGTCGTATATATATATATATAAATTACATTACAGAAAAAAGCCAAATTGCACTATGTACCATATTGATATTATATTGAATGCATTCATTGTAAAAAAAAAACAGTTTTTGTATATTATTGATTCATTTTGCAATTTCTGTTTAGCCTATAGCCTTACATCTCTATAAAACATTTATATGTGTACAATTCAATATTTAGTTGTCATGCATAATCCATATAAGATTATATGCACAATTCAATATTTAGTTGTCATAATCCATAAAATCTTATAAAGTTATGTTAGAACTTTGTAGAGGCTGTCATATTACCTCTGAATTTCTTGTTCCCTGTAAGATAAATCCTGGATGTAACACAGGAATAGGTATCTGTGGTGATATTTCTGATGTCACAGCAAGCATAGATGATGTCACAGTCAGGAAGATCATGGAGAATCTGATATCCATTTTGATGTTGAAAATCACTTCTATCCAGTAAGTTTAGTAACTGTCTGCTGCACCTATAGAAGCTGCATCCATGAGATGCTCCAATATAGATGGCGCTGTTGCTCTCTACCGTAAGTTACTGATTAGAAACCAGGTATGGATTTCAGAAGGATCAATATCTATAGAGTCTTCTAGTTAAGAAACCGAGTGTAGAATGACGTACAAACTATAATGATAATCTCGTTTCCAAAGATGTAGGAAAGATGTATTTTTTTAAGCATAAACCTTCAGCTTGTAAATCCAGTAAATACGGTAGTCACAAGACACAGAACCATGAAGCTAAACATATCCTGTTTAGTTATTGATGAGCAGATTCTAGAACTGTTAAATTAGACTAGCTGAGTACTGAAAAAAAAATTCTAGATTATATAAATCCATGGCAAGAACAGGGAAGTGAAACCAAATGTTGTTTTGGTAACATGTCTGGAAACAGGGTGAGGGTTCAAAGGTTCATGAAACAACTGGGTTAGCAGCATGGGGTGAAATAGGCAGGGTCAGTGTACAGATGAAGCCATCCACACAAATTGTGGCTATTACTACATCGCAAATTACAATGGTAGTTAATCCACAGACAATATGAGAGTATTTGCCATGGTCCAACCAACAGACTCAGGTGGGGCAAATGAAATCAATTACATTTCGTCTTACACCACAAGGGGGCAGTTAGGTGAAATGTTGCATGCACTGCCTTCTGTAGGAAAGTTAGACAACTGCATTTAGCAACTTTCAATTTAAGAATTAAAACACAAAGTGTTGTTTGTCAATGTCATACAACAAAACAAAACAATCAAAATTTTAATTTTAATTACAATATGAGACATGACATTGTACAACAGTTTATAAAGTCAGTTTAAAATCCATGGCAATTGAAATTAAACTGACCAATCCCAGGCGATTCCCTCTTTCATTCCTGGTGCATTTGGGCAGCCAATAAGGATGCTTCATATTGGTGACATCCAGTGGTGTAGCTATGAATTTTTACTGGGGGGGGGGGGGGTGGCAAATGACATGGAAATTTCCCCAAAATCTTTTTATCCGATGGATTTACCCGTTTATACTGGAATGATTTCACAAACACAAAGAACTAGTTAAGATTTTATTGGCCTGAGCAGTAAACAAATACATGTTCACATGATAAACTGAAAAAAAAAAAACATCATTTTCAGTGCACTGTATGTGTTCTCTTGGTTTGCTGCAAGCGTAAAAGTTTTAGGTACAAAATAACATAAGTGAAAAGTCATTCTAATCATAACATTGAGTTTGACTGCATGGCCAGTAGATTGTACAGGAAGAACATGCTAGAAACTAACAGCAATTACTAAATATTTTAAAATACAAAAGAGACACACACGTGTAACACACTGGAGTGACTGGATGGATAATTACTTGATTATGTTGGCAGCAGAGAAATGTTTCTCTTTTTCATAGAAAACCGTTGTATAATTCAATCAAAATTAACACTTTCAGCAAATTCCCTTTCAATGCTTATTAAAGCAAGACTTAAAAGGCTTCCTTCTCTCATGGTCAATCTCAGATAACTTTTTATTAGTTTCAGCCTACTAAATGATTTGTCAGCACCAGCTGAAGACACACTGATAGTACCTAAAATCCTGGACACCTGATACACATCTTGACTCACTGTTACTAGAGTAATTTGACTAAGGTTTGAAGCACTGTACATACTGGGTCAAGAGATATCACCGCATCCCCTAGGGGATGCAAAGTATGGTTAAAATGCTGTAGAACAGGGAGTCATCCAGTCTGTGTGAGCCAGGGGATGGTCAAATAATTGTAGGAAAAGCTTTACATATGGCAGTTCTGAAGTTGAGCTAATTTTAGCCCATTGTGGCTAGTCCTACAGACCAGAGGTTGTGAGTTCAAATCTTGACCTTGCATTGGTTGTATAGATGCACTATAATAGTAGAATGCTGCAGCAGGATACCCTCGGCGATTGGATAAATTAAACAAATGGATTATGGCCTAAATGTAATTTTGTCAATTATTGTATTTTTTTGCCAATTATTTCTTTTTTCAATCTAATGTTTTATATGCAAAGAGTGTGACAATAACTTATAAATTTTGTCACTTTATTGGTCCTGCCTTATGGATGTCTTTGTAAACATACAGTCCACTGTTTACAATTGAGCATTTTTCAAAAATTTTCATTTTTATGAAAAATCATATAGATGTCAAATTAAAGTCTTGAGAATGAAAGTAGTTTTAATTAAATATTTTGAAAGCTCAATTGTATGTATTAATGGAAAGTAGTAGTAGAGATGGAAAGTATCAATTTTACACATTTTCCCTTCATTATACATGCTTGTATGTCTTATATACAAAGAATATGATAATATGCACTAATTATTCAAATATTATTGCGGAAATCATTTGCAAAGATAGAGTACCAGGATATTATGGACTGTAGCAAACAACACAATTTTTAGCAATTCTTTCATATTTATAAATGCCTAAATGAACTTTTGAAATTGAAACTACTATGAATAAGACATTTTTACATCTAAATATATATGTTAGTATGTAAAGCCCCGTTCCCACATAGCCGAGTTACTCGTAGTCAACTCGTAGTAATAACAAAAATTACGTAACACCCAAAATTCGAGGAGTTGGCGACGAATTTTTGCGGAAAAAATGACCAGGAGTGACTCGCCGAGTTACTCGCCGAATTACTCGCCGAGTTACTCGGCGGGTTCAGCGAGCGACTCGCCGAGTACCAGGAGTGACTCGCCGAGTACCAGGAGTAACTCGCCGAGTACCAGGAGTAACTCGCCGAGTACCAGGAGTAACTCGCCGGGTGAAGCAAGGTGTCTACGACAGCGACGAGTCACCCATCGAATGATAGGCCGACGCCAGCCTACCTGCATTCTCAGATGAATATCTCGCTTAATATTTGGTCTATTTTCGATCCGAAAAAACCTATGGAGTCACTATGAATTATACTACAAAACAATCTTTATTTGACGAAAATCGGACTAATATTAAGGGAGCAGTAGCTTTTTAAAGAAGCGCTCAGCTTTCTGCATTAATACAGTCTGGGCGCGGACGCTTCAGGGAGCACCAGTATAAGTAAATTAAATATAGCAAATAAAATCACAGATCAAATCACAAATACTAATTACAATATCAATATTAGATTTAAATTTTACAAAATATACACAAATTTATACTGATCATAATATCACAATAAGATTCAAATTAACACAAAAAGATAAGAAAGTTATACAAATATAATCATTGCCTGGTAATTACAATTAAATATATTGCTTTTAATTAATGAAAGCAATTACATATTTTTGTAATTGTGAATGACAATCAAGACAATGTCATATTACTGTGTCATCTTTGAACAAACCATGAAATGACAGGTCAAAGAACCCCAATTTAGGCAATTAGGCAATTGACGCATGTATTGAATTTGCTGTATGCTCTACACCAATTCTTTGTATCATTCAAAATGCTAATAGCAATTACTGTGTCATCTTTGAACAAACCATGAAATGACAGGTCAAAGAACCCCAATTTAGGCAATTAGGCAATTGACACATGTATTGAATTTGCTGTATGCTCTACACCCATTCTTTGTATCATTCAAAATGCTAATGGCAATTGACATAACAGTCATGGCAGTTGGCAGAATGAGTAGAAATGAATTGCAATAAAGCTCATCCAAACAATGTATATAAAATGGTCAAAAATATTGACCACACCATTCATGTCAGGGCCATACACAGAGCACCTTGCCGCCGCCAGACTACCTGCCTTCTCAGACAAATATCTCGCTTAATATTTGGTCTATTTTCAATCTGAAAATCTGTGTGGAATAAGTATGAACTCGACTATAATTCAATATTTATTTGACGAAAATCGGACTAATATTAGGGGAGCAGCAGCCTTTTAAAGTAGCGCTCAGCCTTACCTGCATCGATACAGTCTGGGCGCGGACGTCTGCGAGAGCACCACTGTTTGCCTCCGCCAACTTAGCTGCCTTCTCAGACGAATATCTCGCTTAATATTTGGTCTATTTTCAATCCGAAAACGCGTATGGAATCAGTATGATTTATACTACAATTCAGTCCTGATTTGACGAAAATCGGATTAATATAAATGGAGCAGCAGCCACCGCAAGACAACTGCCTTCTCAGACAAATATCTCGCTTAATATTCGGGTTTTTTTAAATCCGAAAATACGTATGGAATCACTATGAATTATACTACAAAACAATCTTTATTTGACGAAAATCGGACTGATATTAGAGGAGCAGCGGCCCCCTACGCTGATGATGCATGTACTAAAGGTAGAACTCGACGAGTTACTCGGCGAGTTACTCCTACAACTCGGTGAGTTACTCCTACAACTCGCCGAGTTACTCCTCGCACTCCTGAACATCCCCCCCGAGTGTAATACGAGCGAAAATAGCGCCGAGTAACTCGCCGAGTTCGAGGAGTAACTCGGCGAGTTCGAGGAGTAACTCGGCGAGTTCGAGGAGTAACTCGGCGAGTTCGAGGAGTAACTCGGCGAGTCATGGCCGAGTTTTTGGACTCCTGGATAATTCGCCGAGTGTGCCGTGCAGCACGGCATACTCGGGAGACTCGGCAAACTCGGCTCCAAATCTCACGAGTTCGCTACGAGACTCAGGAGTTACTCGCCGAGCATCTCTCGAGTGCGAGGAGTAATCGCCGAGTTTAGTAAGAGTTGGGCCCGAGAGGCGTGTTACGTAATACTACGAGTTGACTACGAGTAACTCGGCTATGTGGGAACGGGGCTTAAGTATAATATATATGTTAGTATGTAAGTATAATAAGATAAGGATGTTTGAGAAAATAAGACTTTTTCACATTTTACCCTAATTACTATAATTCTCCCCAAAAGGCACCACTACAACCAAGTCAAGCATTTAAATGCAGTAGTATCAGAGGTCTAAAGATCAGGGTACACACCTATCAAAAATATGACCGAGGTGGCCGAGAACTCCTATAATTCTGGAGCAGCTGGTTTTATTTTTTCGTAGTATTTTTCCCTTGTATTTATATTTGTGTATATATTATAAATAGGTACATATTGTTTTTTTTTTGATGACTCAAGTTTTAAGAGCTTGTCATAAATAGAGGGTCATTTCCAAAACAAAAACAAGGTTCAGAATGAATTCGGCCTATTTATGTAGCAATACACCAGAGGTCAGCACGGCACAAGTATTCCCTCTGGGTTCCACTCTGGCTCACAAGACTGTATTTCAGTTGTAAAAATGCTGACTGGTTAATTATTAACATGTAAGTGCAGGATTATCTATGCAGAATAACTTGTTAAATAATAGTGAAATTGTATGCTTTCCCTATACATCTCTAATAATTTCAGTGTCACCATAATAATAATTTGTAAAAATCTGGGTCGTTCAATAGCTATACCAGTTTTTGTTTATAACAGTAAATTGCCCCGTTCACCCAGACCATGGTTCCCTTACCATTGGTGTCATCATGGGTGTCATCATGTTAATAACAGTGAGATTTTCTGGCCCTGAATATCATGCCTGGTCAATGGTCCATCTTATTCTTTGATGTTGCATGTCAGGGGCGAAAATATATTTAACGGGGGGGGGGGGGGGCAAATTTAAATTTATTGCTGATTGTACTAGGCTAAGGGAAAAGGTTTTAAATTGTGTCATTTTACCCTCTTGTTGCAATAGTCTAACTGTAAATAACCCCTTTTTTGTAGTGTTTATATTCTTTAAAATATAAATAGATGGATTTTAAACTTGCTTGATTTTATTTCCTGTATCGGAGAGAGCACAGAATACTTTATAATGGGGAGGTTAGCTATTTTAGGTTGATGTTAGAATGTATACATTATAATTATGTAAAATGTACAATTAATAATTACCGTCATAATCATCATACATTTATAAAGAATGAGCATACAATATATCATATACTAATAAGATATATGGGACAATTAACAGTTCAAATAATTTTTATATAAATCTATTTATTAAAACCTCAATTTATAGGCAAGTGTTTTTATTATAAACCAAATATGTATATACATTAGGGCATATTCTTTTTGTAATTGAGATGAATCACCACAAATGTAAACATTTTTTCTTTTCTTTTTAGTTCTACTGATATTCATGTAAGAATTGAATGGCATTAGTTGCTAAATTTGTCACACATAGGGTGGGGGGGGGGGGGGAGGGTAAAAAAAACACATTTCGCATGGATTCGCACCAACCACTCATATATTGTTTTAATATTTGATAGGCCTATATGTTATTAACTACCCAAATGACAAATTTGCCAAAACTATCCCTCTCGATTTATGAGAACCCATGCACCCAAATGAAAACAACTGTCCCTATCATAATCTCTAGAATTTATTGAAATTCCTCTCAAGCCAAGTTACACACAAATTTAGGTGAAAAGTCACATTTAAATGGATCAAAATACTGTTCTTAACACTGTCATAACTCAAGAGGGATAGCTTTGGCAAATTTGTCCTTTGGGTAGTATTTAAATAATTGGCTATAAATTGGAAGTTTTAATCAATATATTTATAAACAGACTGCAAGATTGTCAGATATTGCTTCAAAATGTACTATGTTATTTCTAAGATCTTTAGGGACAAATTCCTTTGCCTGTTCTTCAGTCATTAGTCATTCCAGATAGGGGTAAAATGTTCAAAGCCAGATGTGTCGTATTCCATATGGTCTACGCACACTTGTCCTTTGAAGTTCCATACAGTCCTGACCGCCCATTTGCTAAGTTTTTTCATATGCATTCACTATAACCGCCCCCCCCCCCCCCCCCCCCGATTTTCCTTATTAGCCGAATAGAGAAAATAATAAATTTGCTATTTTAATGAGGTTTCGTATTTTTTAAGTATAGACCTAACAGTTATCTATCTAGGTATATACCTGTTAAAAAGTACCTATCCCATATAGATATTATAAGGATAAGGAATCTTTATTAACGTGATTTGTGAACTCTGACAGTCAAATTTAATATACATTTTCACCCAACCCCATCATCCAAATAGTGAAAGTTTGGAACATTTCATATGCTTTTAGAAATATTTCTATGGCCCTGGTAAAACTGTCATTGACATAATATATTAAACTCATCTTCAATGAATCTTTGAGAAATTAGGCCAGGACACTCAGAATTTTCAACATGAGCATGCTCCAATGAAAGTCTGTATTTATTAAGATTTCACCGGTTTTCATTGAGTTTGACTTTAATCATCATATTAAGCAATTAAGTGTTAGGGCAATAAAAGCCCTTTCATGTAAAATCAGCGTCATGCTCATTAAAAGGAATTATCCAAAGCAGAAATGGTTCTGGACAGTTATTTACACAACTAAAGTTTTTTTATTTTATCCCCACATAAAAGCCAGTACTACATGTTGTGGTCTACAATTAGAGAATTTTCTTGTTAAAGTCTAATCTTTTTTGACGGAGATATGGTTAAAGAAAGCAAACTTTTTCAGCCAATAAAATTACAGTATTCTGTTTTAGCCACCTGGTGGAAATACAATATGCCTATCTTATTTGGACATTGTAATCTTCCTGAGCATTCCATGTCAGCAATACATAAACTAGGATAAGTGCTATTTCATTGCCTTGAAATGGGTCGGAAACGTAAATTTTTGTGGAAACCTGTTTTAACAGCCAAAGTGTTCCATGCTGGCCACAGGGTCAAGACAATGAAAATTCCCTTTAATTTGGGTCAGCCTGATGAGAAGCCATTACCTCTTCCAACACAAGAACAATCCACCTCTATAGATCAAGTACAATCATTACCTTCGGACACACAGCAAGGTAATTCAGTCGTAATTTAAACGATTTTGCATGTATATTTCAATTTTTTAATATTAAATCATATACAAAGTATATTCCAGTCATTGTTGCTGATTGGTAAGACCTAATTCTAAGCTAGTTTTTCATTTATTGAGAATTGAAAAATCATGTAAATTAACTCCTAGTCCTAATTTGGTTATTACTTAATTTTCATACTATCAAGATAACACACATAAATTTATGAAAATCCATATTTTGTTCTAAATATATGTCAGATTAAGAAGAACATGCATATACATTTTAAAATGCAGAAAAAGCAGTTCTTTGAACAGAAAATTGAGACAAGAAAATCCATATATCTTGCAAAGTAAAAGCACAGTGGCACTACAATGTGATATTATGTAGATGTTTTACCTTCACACTGTCACACATATAGACACCAATATAGACTAATATTAGGGGAGCAGCTGCCTTTTAAAGTATATAAAAAATCAATAAAAAATGAAAATAAAGCAATGATAACATTGTGAGACATGAGCTATCATAACATAAGTAATTCAATTCAATTAGCCAAAAGTAAAGAAGTCCTTCACAAAGGTTAATTGCTATTACATATATAGGTTAATTGACTTTTACAAAACCCAAGGAAAAGTCCTTCCCATTGGCCAGTTGGCAGAATGAGTAGAAATGAATTGCAATAAAGCTCATCCAAACATTGTATATATGATGGTCAAAACTATTTGATTGTACACTTTGAAAATGCCAAAGAGAAAAGCATCAGTCCAGCACCCTTTGTACATCTTGCATCATGGCAGTATATAATAGATAAGGTGAGGAAAATAAATAAGGTATACTGGGCAAAAACAAGAATATTCTTTTCAAAAACGCCCCAACATTAATTGCTGTTCTTTAATGTAGATAGTTAGATGTGTAGATATGTAGATATGTAGATATGTAGATAGATAGTTTAGAGAGGCAGATAGATTTATTTGCTTATTATATAATATAGAATATCTCGCTTAATATTTGGTCTATTTTCGATCCGAAAACATGTATGGAATTAATATGAACCATCCTACAATTCAGTCTTATTTGACAAAAATCAGACTAGTATTAGAGGAGCAGCAGCCTTTTAAAGTATATACAACCCCCACGCCCTGCCTACGCTGACGCTGGTAGCAAAAAGCCCGCGGGTTACCCGTGGAAGCCGGCGGGTTACCCGTAGAACCAGGCCAATCACCTGTAGAACCCCTGAACAAGCCGCCGGCTTTACTACGGGTAAAAGAGTCCCAGAAGTCACCCGGCGGGTATCGCCGGGTATCCACAGGTAGCCGTCGGGTTGGAGCCGGAAAGCGCGTTACGTCACCGTTATGTAATACTACGGGTTCACAACGGCAAAACTGGCTAAGTGTGAAAGGGGCTTAATTT
Source organism: Alitta virens (assembly GCA_932294295.1). Classification (NCBI taxonomy): domain Eukaryota; kingdom Metazoa; phylum Annelida; class Polychaeta; order Phyllodocida; family Nereididae; genus Alitta; species Alitta virens. Next base: position 33,827,714 of record OW028583.1, read on the forward strand.
AATGGTTATTTATACTGCATGAGCAATATAGCACAAATATGAACGTCTTCTGTAGAGATTTATTAATGGGGTGTTATAACCATTAATACCAGATATTGATAGAGAGGTGGTCAAAGTACCTTAAAAGTTGAAATGGTATACCAATTGTCACCAATTTGTTCTGCCTTGTTGATAGAAGGGGTTATATTGATGAACAGGGGGCTTTAATCCAGCAACTTTAACACATGTATTCCTGCCTAATGGCATTCCCCTCTTTTCTTAGTGGGACCTGGGGATTTGTATGCACAAGGCCTACACAGCCAAATGCCCAAATCATTGGTTGCTAGACAGCTAGACAGTCAGTTAGATAGATGGATATATATATATATATGAGATAAATAATGGTAACATATTTTTGACTGACACATTTTGGTTGGCTAGTGGAGTGAAATTGTAAATTGTTGTTTATTTTGTGGGACAAAACAAAGTGATTCGACCTGCAAGAATCTTCCCTTCTTTTTCTGGTCTTATCTTGTTTAAGGTGTACAGGTTAGAACAGAGATTCTCCCGGCAAGGAAAGGAAAGACATTTCGGATTAAATAAAATACAGGATTACCTTATTCATATCGAAGCAGCTCAATTGAATAAGAAGTTCCAATTTTACAGTGCAAATTAAATACTTCACAAAAAGCTATGCCAAATTTTAGAAAAAAAATTTGCTATCCAGATTACTATATCTTTTGTAAAAGTCATTGGATTCACACATTTTTTTCAGAAAATCTTATTCAAATATCTTTAATTCCAAAAAAAATGTTGGCAACCATTGTTTTATTAGTGTAGTAAAAATGATTGAATGAAGGACATTTCTGGTTGCTTCATTTTTTTTCTTTACCCTGGTCATTATAAAGTGCAGCAGAACAAAGCATGCCCTGCACACAACATTTTGTACATCGTATGTTGGGAAAATATTTATAAAAGAGTTACAACAAAAATATTGTAGAAATGTAACTGCAGTATTTTATATTGTATTACACATGGTGAAATTATTCTGCAAGTTTATTTGGTAATATCATTTATGATATTTCTACAGGCTTTTCTAGGTTCTACACTTTTATAATGCAATATGTTCATCATATATTGACACAATCTTAGTTAAAATAATAATTCAAATGTTGTGATGATATTTTGGTAATATCTTTGGCAAATATCATCTGAAATATTGCTGCAATTTATGGGAGTCCCTGTTATCACATTGTGATAATGCGTTCTACAGCAGATCGTACGTCATATACTCTGTACCTGTCGGCATACAATCGGCATTAGCTACGTATGATCCGCAGGGACAAGTATATAAGAATGAAAAATTAATATATATTCAAAGCTCGAGACAGATTTATTTGCCCTCACACATACATAATAATTATAACATGAAACATCTTATCATTGATTTTCATATTATGAAAGGCAAGGAGGCACGTTGTAAGACACTATGCCTTACTGGGTTTCTGAGAGATAACGCAAATCATCATTTAATGTATATTACAGAAATATATATTAACCTTTTCAGGTCATCAAAACAAAGGGGAAAAAATCTCTAAGATAAAATATAGTTTTTATTGTCTAAAATGAGACACTTTCAGGTAGCTACATTATTGTGCCCATCTGACCAAATGTAGTTATAGGCCATAGTTATGAATTCAATAGATTTAAGCAGACAAACAACATGGATAACTATTTTTGAAATCCCAATAATCATGCTGAATTCTTTTAGTGTAAAATGATAAACTAGTCATATGCAATGTTGAAAGTTTACACACCCAAAAGTTTACACCCTAAGTTCCCTTAGTTTAGCCATCAATATCTCACAGTGCAGTCATAGGATTGCAAATACAATTAAACCTTTAGATTTTGGACTTTATGTCTCTAGGTCAGGGGCAGATCCAGAAAAATGTTAACCGAGGGAGGGGGAGGGGATTGACAAATGAAAATGTATTGCGGTGACCACTGAACTTTTTAAATTAAAATGTCAAAGTGGGCAAAATAACTGAAATAAGGTAGTACTTTAAATGCAGAATTAATGTTAAATATTGTTTGCATTGTATGACAATTATTTTTCATACTTCCGCTGTTTCACAAAAATCTGAGAAAAAAGAAAGAAAAACCAGAAGTTACCCATGGTAGTATTAGCTTACAAAAAAAATCAAATTAAAGTAAATGAATGAATATAACATGGCTCTACTTAATCAAGTCACGCTTTCCACATAGATAGATAGATAGATGGATAGATGGATAGATTGTGTCTCATTCTGGATAATCAAAGTATTGAAAGTCTAAGTGGTGGGTAAAAACTTAAAATATATAGATCCTGCATATCATATGGAGACCAACTTTGAAAATAACATGTCAGGAACTGTTTATTTATCTTTATTGTAATGATCAAATAATCATATTTTTCATAACCCACAGCCATCATGAACTAGGCCTCCCAAAAGGGGTCACATGGGTCACTAATTCAAAATAATTTTACATTAAAACAATGCAAGAATTGACCTATTGGTTATTAAACTTTAAAATACTAGAACTGTTTCTCAGGATAGCAAATGCTCAGACCCCCCCCCCCCCCACCCTTCCAAAACAAACCTCCAAAATTATGTTCTGGAGCCACTACTGGCAGTGACAAGTGGTTGCCCAGACCATGCACTGGCTGACCAATGGTTGCTATGGCAACTGTGACCTAGCTTGCACTGGCTGAGAGGCTCTGATGTTGTTCAACTCCACATGTTTTGAAGTGTAATAACATATTGTTGATTGGTACATTTACTCAATATATTAATTTAAATAATAACCTGTCTCAGACAAAACTTTGTTTGGATGACCATCTCACTTTTATTTTTAAAACTTACAACAATTGTTAAGATGGCAAAAAAGTTCTGTGTGATATTTTTTGCGTTTTTAGCAAAGTTAGAGATTTGTAAAAAAATTACACAATATATAATAAAATTTATATAGATGTATGCCAGAACAATTCTATTTTTATTACATGTATTGAAATACGTGAAATTTGTACTAAGGGGGAATAATATAGGTAGAGATAGGATCTCTTTACTTTTGTTAGTGCTAAGATTATGAAATTAGAATATGTTATAGTAGATATTGTATACTTTACATAAAATATATCAATTTCAAGTGTCTAAGGCAAATACTTTTTATACAAATAAAAAAATTAAATTTGGCGTGATAAATGCAGTTTCCAGGTGTAAAAATAACCTCCGATTTTTTGTTCCGTTTTTAACCAACAATTTCTAAAATTCGGAAACCTCTTAATAATTAAAGTTCTGTTCAAACATTGTAATTTTATATGAAATAGTTTTATCACAATTCAACCTCAAACATAGGGTACTGGTTAAGGTTATTATGAAATCCGCTGGATAGCATGAAAGTGAGAACAGAGAGGTGAAAAAGTGAAGTTGCTCACTTGCTTTCAATCCTAATATTATGCCAAGCATACGAAAACCAAGCCCAACATCTTCACTATTTGTGGTTAGCTTATCTTATGAATATCTTTTAAATTCATGAAATAGGGCAGCATTTTATGAGGAAGGGTAGGCCCAAACTTCATGGTAAAATTATGAGAGTACACTAAATAAAAGTGAAAAACAAAAAACCCTGGTTAACATTAAAACGTTACAGAAGGATATATATTGCAACTTCAGTTTGAGTATTATCAGTCTATTGTCAGTAGACATGCCAAGCCTTTTTATATTTGACATCATTGATATCATATACTGCTATTAGATATGAATTATATTTACTACTCTTTCAAACAGAAAATGGACAAAAAATAGTCTGTTGCAAAATAACAGTTATAAATATAATTTTTTAGAAAATTTTGCAGCAATTACACAAATATTAAATAAAACATTCTCATGGATTTCTCACCTTATTTTCTAGTTTAAAGTGTTTTGACAAACTTATAATCAGAAACAGTGCATAGAAAAAATTATACTACAGTATAAAAAATATTGATATTTCAACATGGTATAAGTTTCAGTAAATAAAGAAAATAGCAAAATCAGCCATTTCTTAAATGACTTTCATTTTAAATTTTGTCATCATTTGAAACCATTTTTGTATATTTCTGACTTATTTCTGAGAGTTTCATCCATATTTATTGAAGCCTCCAAGATAGGAATTTTCGCTGTTGCGTCAGAGAAAATTTATGAAAAATGGCTCATGAGATGCTCCTGCAGAAAAACTAAATACAATTTAAGATTCTGACTTAGTTTCCATGGTTTTTTAAGTCAATCTGTGGATGTGTAAATTTCAGAAAATTCTGAGAACCTCATCCAAACCACTCCGCATGGTTTTCTCTTGAGACAAGACATTTAAATGTGACATAGAAGGGTTTGGTATAACGGCATGGAACTTCAAATTCTATTTCTAAAAGATTGTTTGTACTTTCATACATGTATTTATATACATATTGGCTTATGTATGACCCTTTCTAGATAATTTATGTGTGTAAAATCAATTTATTTACAACATATATAAAATTATGAATAGACTTGTGAAATATGTATGTAATTAAAAATTAATATATTGAGTCCATAGATTTTATTGACTATATAGAGTCCGTACTGACCCATTTGTCATATATAGAGTACAAAGGATACACATTAATACAATCATACGTAATACAATAGTACAGAAAACAAAGTTACATAACATATTTAAAATACGCTAACTATATCCACTTCCAGCACTACTTAATCACAATGGAAAGCATTTAATATTGGATGTCAGATACCGACATCTAAAGAACTACTTTCCACCAAGTTTACCATTTTAAAATAACAATAAACGAATCATGTACACATCAAATAACATTTGATTTTATTTAGCACCGAGTTTCACTATGTCACCCAGAATGCCAAGCAGCAACACTTTTACTTGGTGGATTATAGGGGTGGGGCCTAGCTCAGTGGTAGCGCATTAGGCTTCCAACCACTGGGTCCCGGGTTCATTTCCCGGTCAAGTTTATGTTGGATGGCTGTTTCATCCTTTGTCTCATTGCCATTGTTCCTACCTGTCCTAATTAGCCCATCATGTGCAGAAATACAGGCTAATTCACCAGTGGTGGATTATGTCAATTCTCCTGTAGGAAGTGTGCCATGGCGGGATGACAAGATCTGAAGCTGCTCCAAGTGTGCAAGTCTGCATTGAACCTCTGCCTGATCGCAAGTCTTCAGTCCTGCAGCAATTGCACCACCAGCAAGTCTGCATTAAACTGCCAGCATGACTACAAGTCTTCCTTTCTGGTAACTGAGTAAAAAAACTTTCTGGCTTGGTTTCACGGAATTTTCATGCATGTTTAAAAATTCCATTGCTACTGCCGGAATTTGATGGAACAGCGATGTCAGTAAGGGTAGGTAAAGTAAACCCACAGAAGCCCACGTAAACCTCACGTAATGACACATAAACAACGAACGTGGCTGATATGGTCCTATTAGTCGATGTTTCTGGCTATGTGAGATCCCCGCTTAACACAGGTCGACTGCTTATAGCAAGAAAATCCTTTCCAAAAAAATTATTTATATTTGGGTATTTTGTGATAAGTGATGGGTCATAAAAGCATGCTACTCTCATAATTAAATTAGAAACAGCTTTAAAAAAAATTGACTGACATTTACACAGTATTGTTAAATTTTGTTACCTCAAGAAAAGAAAGGACATAGTAACTAAACAATGGAGACATAGTAACAGTTTCTCTTACATTTAAAATGTCATGGTAACTGTCCCACGTTGTTGGTTTTTAGTGATAAAATTGGCATTGATTTGGAAACTAGTAATTTGGAGAGTATCACATTAGTACTGCTCTCAAATATTTTTTTTTTGGCAGGATTTTGGTTTGTAACAGTCTTCATGGTTTGATATCTTGACTATTTTTCCAGTGTTTGCTTTACAGCCAGATTTATACAGCTGGAAACAAATCGCATTTACTTGAAAGTGAAACTTCAGATGAGGACCTGCCTCAGCATATGAGAGTCCTGAATTTACATGATGTCATCTGGAGTTTAGCTTCCAAGTCTATGAGATTTGTCTCCAACTCTATGATTTTGGCTGTAAATTACAAATGAACAAATTAATGATTTACTTTTACCATTGATAACCAAATGATTATACTCACATTTGTATTTCATTATTGGTCATATTCCAAGTCGCTCTGTTGGAAAATGAATTCATCTCTGCGAAAGCTGCATTTATGAAACTGACCGCCTCATCTTTCTTGTGGTCGATAACCAAGTTCCAAGCCTAAAATTATCATATTCATAATGTTTGTAATTACAAAATAATTTTAGGCATTTCAAATTTTGAAGTTATTATATAACTTCAAATTAACACTGAAGTTATTTATTTCAAGATAGCTTTAGCTTCTTAAGTCTGATGCCGTTATACCAAACCCTTCTATGTCACATTTAAATGTCTTGTCTCAAGAGAAAACCATGCGGAGTGGTTTGGATGAGTTTGCTTTAAACTATTCATTTAGCCTTTTAAAAGTCAGTGGGGATACCTTTTTCATTTAATGAGCCATTCAGCAATGATTATACAATCAATCAATCAATCAATCAAATATTTCAACTTCTTAAAGGTTTTGAGCAGCTGATTTAATTGATTCGTTGATTGATGAAACATATTTATTTTAGGGTAGCCTTAAGTTACATTTGAGGGTAGCAATTCAGTTAAACAAGGCGCTATATAAAATCATTAATGACTATGAATAAATACCTGGGAGGATAAAAATCCACATCGATGATAGGGCAGAGGAAAAATGTGTATAATCACAGACATATTCTCTTGATATTTCTTGTACTTCGAAGCCATTTGTTTTAAAATCGGCCATGTTTCTTTGCTGTCTTTACAGTTAAGCTCCAGGAAAACTTCTATGACAATCTGAAACAGAAATACCAACAGGTTAAATTCGTTATTAAGCCTAGCCTTGTGGCCTCAGCAGTAGGGTATTCTCAATGAGTGAATTTGGATTTGGATAGAACACCACTACACAGTTTTTACCGAACTTCAAGTATCTATCGATCTATCTATCTATCGATCTATCTATCCATCTATCTATCCATCTATCCATCCATCTATCTGTCTATCTATCTATCCATCCATCTATCTATTATCTATCTGTCCATCTATCTATCTCTATCTATCTGTCTGTCTGTCTATCTGTCTATCTATCTATGTCTATATGTCTATCCATCTATCTATCTATCTGTCTATCTATCTATCTATCTGGCTATCTGTCTTTCTGTCTGTCTATCTTTCTATCTGTCTATATGTCTTATCTATATATCTGTCTATCTGTCTATCTATCTATCTATCTATCTATCTATCTATCTATCTATCTATCTATCTGTCTATCTATTTCACTCGCTGCAGCATATACCCTACAAAATTACTCCGTGAAGAAAGATTACCTAAACCTAGTTATTCTTTTACTGAATTATTTTCTGAAATATTTCCTTGTAATGTTCATAAGCTATTTTAAATATTTCTGTATGTCAGTAAAATTAGCTAAACTGAAACTTCCGGCTCAATGAGCAGGCAAAATAAGCAGGCGGACATAAGTGGCCAGTAAATTATTTCATTGACCAGTTACACTTGAAGTCCAGGTTCGAAACTAGACCAGAGCATACTTCAAGAGCTATACATTTCAGATGGATGTAGATTGCATCATGCATGAGATTTGAAATTAGAAATTAGAGGTGCCTTGTATTTGGGGTTAATGTTGGGACAAGTAAAATACCCCATCCAAGCTTAGATAGGTTCCTATAGACCTATTAACTGTGGCAGCTGGCTCTAGATTACCAAGCTTCAGACAAGTAGCTTTTATAATATACCAATACAAAGCATATAATATTGCACAAAAATATTAATTTGAGAATGCTGAAATATTATTGAGTCCAATACAGAAAAAACTATAACTATAATCCCCATTTATAAATGTACTTGCATTTATATATTATTTGGACAAAACTTATTACTTAACTGAGTTTTCTTTTGTCTAACTAATGGTGCAAGTTTCGTTTCTGAGTCAGTGCACCAGAATTGCAAATGGTTTAAACTGTGCATTCCCTTTTCTTAGATTATCTATCTATCTATTTGTCTAACTGTCTATATATCTATATATCTATCTATCTATCTACCTATATACCTATCTATCTCTATCTGTCTACCTATCTATCTAATAGTATCTATCAATCTATCTATCTATCTATCTATCCATCCATCTATCAATATATATATATATATATATATTCTACCTATCTATCTACCTATCTATCTATCTACCTATCTATCTATCTATCTACCTACCTATCTATCTATCTACCTATCAATATATCTATCTATCTATCTACCTATCTATCTATCTACCTATCTATCTATCTACCTATATATCTACCTATCTGCGTATTTTGTATGCTAATTTTACAGAAATTCTTGTGTCTACATTTTCCAGAAAATACAAATCCATTATATCTTGGCTGGCTGGCGGGCATACAGTGAATTTCCCAGAAAACTCACACAGTTCTCATGCAGCATGCATGACTGCAGTCTAGCAAATGAAATGCCTGCAAAATGCTTCAAATTTACACGTATTCCAATTTTAGATCACATTTATTAATAATATATAGCCGTGTAAGTGTCGTATATATATATATATATATAAATTACATTACAGAAAAAAGCCAAATTGCACTATGCACCATATTGATATTATATTCAGTTTACTTAAGAAATGTTTAAATTTTCAGAAGGAAATTTATGTGAATGCAGTAAATATAAATAAATGGTTCAGTAAAGTGTGTCATGTATTAAATAACTGCAACATTGAATATGATATTAGTAACCTCATAAACTTTGACATTGATAATATCTCTAACACAGTGAAACTAAGACTCTATGAAGCCGAACATGAGCGACTTATAAATGCAATAAATGATAGTTCACAACAACCAAAACTTAGGACATATAAACTATTTAAAACTGATTGTAGAATAGAACCTTATCTTGAATTGCAACATATTCGCAAAGTGTTAACTAAAATAGCTATATTTAGGACAAGTTCACATAGCCTGAAGATTGAAACAGGTCGACACCATAAACCAATAATTCCTGCTCCAAATAGAATATGTGAAAAGTGTACGTTAAACTTTGTAGAAGACGAAATTCACTGTTTGATTGTCTGTCCTGGTAATGAGCAACACCGTGTTAACCTTTTTTTGAATGCAGCTAAATTTATTAACAACTTCTTGTCGCTAGATGATATAACTAAGTTTACAGCAATAATGACAAACAAGGAACCTGAGTTATTAAATAGTTTAGGAAAGTTTCTCCTTCAAGCCGATGTGTAGAGAAAACCATCTCCTGTATCCACACAGTTATTAATTTAGTTTATTAGTTTATTAGTTATGATGTGCTTGTCATGTTTTGGACTTTAAGAGTGAAATGTTTTTATTAGCGGCTTGTATTTTTTTTTCTATTGTGTATGTGGATTTTAAACACGTATTATAAGTTAACTTGGTGGCTGGAACCTTGATTATTGAAATTTTATTGCTTTCTGTATTTACATTAATGTCTCTTTCATGTTATCTTTTAACTGAATGACATATGTATCACTTATGATATTTTACATGTCAATAAAATCTATATATATATTGAATGCATTCATTGTAAAAAAAAAATTTATTTTCATATATTATTGATTCATTTTGCAGTTTCTGTTTAGCCTATAGCCTTACATCTCTATAAAACATTTACATGTGTACAATTCAATATTTAGTTGTCATGCATAATCCATATAAGATTATATGCACAATTCAATATTTAGTTGTCATAATCCATAAAATCTTATATAAAATTACGTTAGAACTTTCTAGAGGCTGTCATATTACCTCTGAATTTCTTGTTCCCTGTAAGATAAATCCTGGATGTAATACAGGAATAGGTATCTGTGGTGATATTTCTGATGTCACAGCAAGCATAGATGACGTCACAGTCAAGAAGATCATGGAGAATCTGATATCCATTTTGATATTGAAAATCACTTCTTTCCAAGTAAGTTTAGTCATGGAGGTATTATCTCCATGAGTTTAGTTATGTCTGCTGCACCTATATAAGCTGCATGCATGAGATGCTCCAATATAGATGGCGCTGTTGCTATATACCATAAGTTACTGATTATAAACCAGGTATAGACTTCAGAGGGATCAATATCTCTAGAGCCTGAGGTCTTCTAGTTTATAAACCGAGTGTAGAATGACGTACAAACTATAATGATAATCTCGTTTCTAAAGATGTAGGAAAGATGTATTTTTTTAAGCATAAACCTTCAGCTTGTAAATCCAGTACATACGGTAGTCACAAGACACAGAACCACATGGTTATAAGTGGGAAATTTTCCAATATAATAAAGCTAAACATATATCCTGTTAATGATGAGCAGATTCTAGAATTAGTAACTAGCTGAGTAACCTAAATTTGCTAGATTACATATAAATCCATGGCAAGAACAGGGAAGTGAAAGCAAATTTTGTTTTGGTAACATGTCTGGAAACGGGGTGAGGGCTCAAAGGTTCATGAAACAACTGGGTTACTAGCATGGGGTGAAATAGGCAGGGTCAGTATACAGATCAAGGCTTGAAGCCATCCACACACATTGTTAATCTGCTACATTTCAAGATTAAATTGTGTAGTTAATCCACAGACAATATGAGAGTATTTACCATGGTCAAACCAACAGACTCAGGTGGGGCAAATGAAATCAATTACATTTCGTCTTACACCACAAGGGGGCAGTTAGGTGAAATGTTACATACAATGCCTTCTGTAGGAAAGTTGGACAACTGCATTTAGCAACTTTCAATTTAATTGTGCTTTAAGAATTAAAACACAAAGTATTGTTTGTCAATGTCATAAAACAAAACAAAAATTTGGAAATATTTCTACATTTAATTTTAATTATACAATATGAGACATGACATTGTACAACAGTTTATAAAGTCAGTTTAAAATCCATTGCAATTGAAATTAAGCTGACCAGGAGATTCCCTCTTTCATTCCTTTTGCATTTGGGCAGCCAATAAGGGTGCTTCATATTGGTGACATCCAGTGGCGTAGCTGCTATGAATTTTTTCGGGGGGGGGGGGGGGGGGGTGGCAAATGGCATGGAAATTTCCCCAAAATCTTTTTATCCGATGAATTTACCCGTTTATATCTGGAATGATTTCACAAACACAAAGAACTAATTAAGATTTTATTGGCCTGAGCAGTAAACAAATACATGTTCACATGATTAGCTGCATGATAAACTGAAAAAAAAAAACAATATAATTTTCAGTGCACCATATGTGTTCACTTGGTATGCTGCAAGCGTAAAAGTGTTAGGTACAAAAGAACATAAGTGAAAAGTCATTCTAACCATAAGATTGAAACAGAAAACTGTTGTATAATTCAATCGTAATTAACACTTTCAGCAAATTCCCTTTCAATGCTTATTAAAGCAAGACCTGAAAGGCTCCCTTCTCAGCTCGTCGGTAATCCAGAAGCCTAAATCCTTTTCTTCTGCTGACTCTTCCAAAACCACTGCTTCGCAATTTTGTTTGGTGGGGGAGGGGGGTGGGCAATTTCGATGACTCCGAGTGCAAATTCATAAGATCACATTAAGATTGCTGCAGACACAGTCTGTAGGCCAGGACAGTCTTCAGGAAGTCCACGACTGGTCCACGACTGGTCCACGACTGGTCCACGACTGGTCCACGACTGGTCCACGACTGGTCCACGACTGGTCCACGACTGGTCCACGACTGGTCCACGACTGTCGTGTAGTGGAGGATGGCTTTGTTTGCCCTTTGATGAGTCTATATTTTCCCTATAGTACAATATACTTGGTGTCTATGCTGAGGCAAGTAAAATACCCCATCCACAGGGTTATGTGTAACATGGACTCCTCCTCTCCTCTCTCATCAATCAACCCTCGATAGCGGCTTCGCAGTTTTGGCAGGACATACTATAATGGGCAACTATTTAGCAATAGAGGGAGCTATCAGTAACTGCGCCCAAATCATTGTTTAATGACGTCATCTAAGTATGACATCATTAACTGCACTCAATGACCCCATTGTTTGATTACGTCATTAACAATTGTTTGGGCGCAGTTACTGAGAGCTCCTTCTATTGGTAAATAGAAACTCATTGAGTTGCTGGTTTCCTTTGCCAAAATGCATCCTTTTGCATTTCTCAATGTTAAAACTATTAAAATAGCCAGTCATTTGACCAGTTCAACAAGTTCTTTAGATCATCCAGTAATTACCCCACTGGCAGTACTCTTGGGTCTTAATAACTCTGTAAACTTCGCTATCATCAGCGAATAGTTTTACTTGGCTAAAAGGGCTAAAAGGAATAAAAAAGCAGTTTTGATAGTGTTAAATGTTGCCGTTTGTTTTCAATTACATAGCTATTACTTATAAGATTGTTTATTGTTTGCCTTGGTTGTCACAAATCCTTCAGTGTTTGACATAGTTATCACTCCCTGGTGATCACTGAAGCAGAAAACATTAACAGCCTGCTTGAGCTGATAACTGATTTTATAACCAGCGAATACTGCCTTCTGATTGGCTGAGAAGGGTCTCGAAGTTCAAAATCGGGCCAAGATCATTTCAATATTGCCGATGTCGAGACAATCAACATCGCCAACATCATATATGGACATTACTTGATATACTTTGACAATTAAACATTAGGAATATATGAATCTTTCATGATATAAGAATTTTGTATTGCTCATTAGCAGTCATCTTATAGAGAGCAACTGGCTGTGGTAAAAACTCTAAAAAAATTATTTTATAGTCAAAATATTTAATTAGTGTTCAGATTATTTCCCTATTGAATCCAACTTCTTTGACTTGTGATTAACAGATGATCTGATTGGTTGGTTATCTTTTAACAAATGATCTGATTGTCTCGTTTTTAACATGATTTGATTGGTTGGTTATTTTTTAACAAATGATCTGATTGTCTCGTTTTTAACATGATCTGATTGGTTGCCGTGTCAGCACTCACCATTTTGTTCTTTATATGTGTAGGTAAACCTGGAGACATGGAATTGTCAATAAAAACAGAGAAGTGCATTTAATTCAAGAAACATTTATTGCAATGTTCAAGATATTCAGACCAGTTTCAATGCCTACAAATATATGTGTGTAATAAAGCAACACAACTAAAATTTAATACAGAATGCATTTTATTGGTTCAAGTCCGAATTTGTGTTATGTTTAATAGTTATGTAAACTGTCATATGAACAGTAGCACTTTTATTAATCAGTTACTCTGCTTAGAGAGCAATCTATTTGAATATTAACGAGTTTACCAATAAAGACAATAGCATCTGTGAGTTGCTGCTGCCTTAAAATTACAATAAGAACTCAAACCAATAAAATGCTACATTGGATTATTTTCTACCGTTTGACCTTTTGTAACTTTTCTATTGTTGTCCTAAATGTCTGTATCCTAACATTATATTTTCTAATCAAATGTAACGCAAAATCGGACTTGGGTAAAAATGATCTGATTGGACAAACTCATTACAATGGAGCATAATGTAGTTCTACTTCTCTTTCTCTATTATCATAATTACATATTCTTATTATTGTGAAAATGTTTCAATATGTTTGAAGAAAATTAATAAACACAAATGACACCTTTACAACCTAGGTGCTAAGTAAAATATATAATTGTGTCAATTTTTCTATATTTGCTACCAAATTCTTATAAATACAAGTGGGATGAAACAAACGGTCATATCCAAATTGAATTCATAAGCTGATGACTTCATTTATCCAAATACTCTAATGAACCAGGAGTGCTTACATTTCCTTTTCCAGCATTTACAAACGCAGTCGCTTCCACTACATGAACAAATACCTTCACAAGAACAGCCACTGGTGTCCCGCTTTCGACCTGTAAGTAAAATAAACAAACTGCAATAGAGTCTGTCATTTTGTATACAGCATAAATGATAATCTTGTTATACTCTTCATATATTCATGCATATTTTACATTATAGATAATTATTAAACTCAACTTTGACTAAATGCAATTGTTTACTTTGGTTTGCCATTTCCTACTAAGTTAGTATTTATGTTGGACAATTTTCCTTTCAGCTAAACCTTTGTTTCTGTTGTTTCCTCTTCCAGACTAATCCTGTTATTTCATTATGCCGTCGTAACATTCATCCATTTAGCATGTGACTAAATGATTTCTATTGGTTAATATTCTAATTTTATTGGTTAATTGATTTCAATATGGCTGATTTTATGTAAATGATAATCTGATGGGTAACTAAGAGTCATTAGCTATCTTAATTTTAAGCTGGCAAAACATTTGGCAATTTGAGTGTCTTTTCGTTCTGCCACATGTTTATGGCAATCCACATGAATTAAACTTACAATAACTTTCTTTGTAAGTACCAATTATTAATAATAATATAATTATTTAATTGTTATATTTCAATACAAGTTTACCTTGATTAATTTAGATTATTGTTTAATCAAAAATGATGTTTAAGTATATTGACAAGATTAAGTTGAGGTATGAATCTTTTATGTGTGTCTGTTGTGTGTGTGTATTAATTTCCGTTTGGTGTTAATTTTTTGTAGATTCACCGGTACTCACTGTGTGTAATAAACTGTGGAAATTAAAGTGGTTGACTTTTGTCTTTCACTGAGTAGCCCTGAATTCAGCAAGACCTAAGTCTTTCCTCTCCTCTTGTTACTAATTTTGCATTTCAGACAGAGTAGGTCATACCTAAATGATTCCATAAATATAATTTTAACTGTGAAATAACAAAAATCAACTAAATGAAAAGATGTCAAATATACATAAAAATGCACTAAAAACACTGCTGCTGGGATGCACCTTGCTTCAGTCAATCAGAGTCAAGGGCGGGAACTTTTTCAGCCAATAGAATTGCACTATTCTGTCATAGCCACCTGGTGAAAATACCTTCCGTGAAAATCCACTATTGCTTCTGCCCAATGGCGTTTACACAAGGGGAGGGGTCGGGTTGATATATTCAACATTTCAACTGTAATTTATGTTAATTTGTTTAACATTGTACTTAGAGTATGCAAATAAATAATATATATTAATTGACTTTGTCAATAAGAGAGCTACACCCAGTTATACCACAGAACTGTGTAAGCACAAATATTTATAGGAGAAAATTCATGGAGGCATCTGGGATATTTACCAAGTCTATGGTAAGTGAAATTTGTAAATACATAGATTATACGTACGAGTCTTAATGTCTTGGAAGACCGAGAGCCTGTCTTTCGGAGGTTCTTCGCAAACATTTCCCAAAAGTTCATCCAGCAGATCTGTTTAGTCAAAAAGGAAAAAATAACATTGATAATATCAGCACAAATATTAAATAAATAGTGATGTTGGCCACTGGTCCTGATTGGCTAGCTGTTTCACACCTACTCGTATCCTTACCCTCATGGTCTATGTCTAATATCTCAATGCTTAGTCAGCTTATATGACCAGCGGCCAGAGGCAAATGTAATGATGAGATGAAGATGCTTTGATTCCACACCATGTTGCACAGTCTGTTCCCCATTGGTGGGGTCTTTTACTTGCCTCAGCATAATGAGTACACAGCAGCAGTAACCCACACACACTGAATAAAATATTTTTTTCTGGAAAATAATTTATTTTTTCAAGCCTGAGTTGTTAAAATCCCTTGGAAAATTTCTTGTAAATATTGATGCCTAATAAAGGTTTGAGTCATCATCCATCATCCCGCATTAAACATGTTGAACATCATTCTAAGAGTGTCTGCATTTTTATACCATATCTTCGATCTTGTATATTTTTTTATGCATATCTACGTTCCTATTAATGTTCTAATTACCAGTGTGTTAGATCATTGGTTATGGATAATGATGTAAGATGTATATATATATATATATATAGATATAACAAGATTGAACTTTAAATTAAAAAGTGTATATCATTATGCATGAAATTGAGCATTTTTGTGATGAAAGAAATAAAAAGTAGTTATATTCACTGAAAATGGTTGCAATTACTATTAAGCATCTATTAGTTGAGAAGTAGCTTGTAATTGAGAATTAAAAACAGTTTGACTAATGATCGTTATTCGAATATTTATTACTTTATAGGGTACTGTTGCCATGGTAACAGGTCATTATGTGGCTTTTCTATTGTAACATATCTTTATTGTAGCTGGAATCTAGTCTAAGTTACTACTTTTCTATTTTTCTTTAATTACTACTGTATGTCATATACTTTGTATTTTCTGTTTAAATTGTGACACATTGAAGCTGTCGAATAAAAGATATATGTAGTAATTTGGATAATTACCGTACTCAGTCTCATTGAGCTGACTCGTCACTCTCCGTAGCATTTTAATGGCATCGTGGACCTAAATTAAATAACAAAATAAAATATTTCTTAATGAATAATATCAATATTATAATTATGAAAATCCAAACCATACTTCCATTTATCTCACCTCTTTGGCCTCATAATCATCATTCTAAAAGAAAATGAAATAAGTAAACATAATAAAAAGTCACTATTTGAGTCCGTAATATTTTCAGGATAATCATGACCAAAAGATAACATAACTCGGCTTATTAAAAAAAGAAAATGAAAATTACCTGTATTTTCTTGTCCTCAGTTTCTTCAGGAACAAAATCACTGTGTGCAAGACAAAACAGGCAGAGTGCCATGACAATGAAAACTCTGGTGCCTCTCATTCTGTGGAGAAAAATAAAATTGTTTTAAACAAAGTAATTATATCTTTGAAAATGTTCTTTTCTTATAAACTCTTTATTTTTCCTAGAATGCTTACCAAGCATATGGAATTCCATAAAAACTTTACCAAATAGTTTTACAAGAAAAGCTGAAATATTATTGATCTACCCTGGATATAATTGATCATTATAAAAATCACCCTTGTATAACAAAGATATATGAAAAAGTACAACCCAACCAGCAATTCAATTTCTCTTATGTAACTCAAATCGAAGTCCACAAGAAGCTAAATGAAATGCAGCCCTACAAAGCCTGTGTTCTTGAAAATAGGTGCTAAACTACTAGTGAAACATTAACCCCAATTATCAATCATAGCATAAAAGCTCATTCATTTCCAGATAAAGCTTAAAGCGCCGAAGTATCCCCGCTGTACAAAAAACCTGATCAACTTGATAAGGCCATCGACATCCGCCTCAAATATATTTGAAAATGTTTTGTGTGAACAGATTACAGAATATATTAACGATAAGCTAACTATTAACCTGGCTGCTTACAGTTGTAACAATGTTATTTAGTGTAGAAAAATGGCGTAAGTCACTAGGTAATTAATAACAAACATGTAGGATGCATCCTAAAGACTTATAAGTCACTAGGTAATTAATAACAAACATGTGGGATGCATCCTAAAGACTTATAAGTCACTAGGTAATTAATAACAAACATGTTGGATGCATCCTAATGACTTATAAGTCACTAGGTAATTAATAACAAACATGTAGGGTGCATCCTAAGACTTATAAGTCACTAGGTCATTGATAACAAACATGTAGGATGCATCCTAAAGACTTATAAGTCACTAGGTAATTAATAACAAACATGTAGGATGCATCCTAAAGACTTATCCAAAGCTTTCGATTCCCTGCCACGTGGACTATCAATTGCAAAATTACATGCATATGGCTTCAACACCGAATCATGCAATTACATTTGAGATTATTTAACTAGCAGAAAGCTTTTATTAAAATAGGACCAATTAAAAGCCACTGGCTATCTCTCAAAACTGGTGTTCCCCAAGGTTCAGTCACTGGACCACTTTTGTTCAATATCTCTATAAATGACTTCACAGGCATCAAACATGGCTTAATAATAACTATATGATGGCTGCCAAAACTGCATAGGAAAATTTGGAAACATTGGTTTCTCGAATCTCACTGCCATAAGCTTTCAAAAAATTAATAGGTTTACAATTCCCCAAGAATTGCCAACAAGAATACATAGTGGCCCTGACTATTTGGAGTTCTCATTGATAAAATTTAATTAACAAACAATTGACTTTAATTATAGTTACGTGTATTTAATTTCATGTAGTATTCTGTAATGTATAACAAAAAATTATTTATCTTCACTTCCTATTTTTATATGTATTATATGTCAGCAAAAAGCTTTTCAGCTTGTTTAATTGTATCACCCACAAATTTTAAAGAAAATCTTGTCTTGTCTTGTCTTGCCTTGCCTTGTCTTATCTTAAGGATGCCACGCACAAGCATTGTATCATTTAGAGGATAATAACATATGAACAATCGAACTTACCTGATTTTCTGTTTGCAGTCACGCAGTTAACTGTCTTTATAGCTTGCAATTGCATGCTATATCTGTACGCACATGGCACTTGCCTTTATATACAATTCAGAAACTTGTTTTGACCATGTTTCACAGAGCAGAACTTGACCACAGGCTGGCTGGCGGACTAAGTAAGTTCACAACAACTTTTTAACCAAATGCTTTTGATGGCCAAAAAAGGAAGACCATTAATCGCTGGTTTTCTATATATCTGCTGAAATTTATAAGTAAGAAAGTGAGAAATTAATAACACCTTTCTGTGCAGTGTTTACCTATGTACTTGATCGAAGCGAATATCCTTCTCAGTGGTCAGAAGGACTAATTAAAGCTTTGCACAAAAAGGGAGACAAGTCTAATCCAGATAACTACAGAAAAATCCTAGTAAATGTTGTTATGGGTAAAATTTTTGACTATCTTAAACACACAACTTTACTATAAAAATGAGTTTCTTAATCTTGATGATCCCTGCCAGTTTGGGTTTACCCCAGGAGCAAGCACAGCTGACTGTGTCTTTATTCTTGATACAGTAATTAGATATCAAAAACTTAAACCTCTCTATCTCTGTTTTGTCGATTTTACAAAGGCATTAGACTACATTTAACAGAAATGCTCTATACTATAAACTTCTGAATCAAAAGATAGGCAATAAAATGCTTAATACAATAATGAGCATGTATGACAAAGGTAAAGCTAGAGTTAATCATTTAGGCAATATTGGAGATACGATCAATAGCAGCTATGGCATTTTGCAAGGTGGAATTCTCAGTCCCAAGTTGTTTAATGAATTTCTATCTGACCTGCCCAATTATTTAAAGGAATCAAATGGTGTAGCACTTAGTAATCTCATGCTCACACATATTTTATATGCTGAGGACATAATTATATTTGCACATTCTGCAATATCACTCCAAAGCAGCATAAATTCTCTCCATGAATTCGGCAAAAAGTGGCATCTATTGTGAATGTAGGAAAAACTAAAATAATGAAAGTTGGCAATAACAGACAAAATCAATTTTACTATGATACCCAAGAAATTGAGAGAAGGTTTAACTCTTTAAATATCTTGGCCATGTGTTAACAAACAAACGTAACTTGCATAAAAAAATTACTTGCTTATCTTGTTACACAAGCACAAAAAGCACTTTTTGCTTTGCAAAGTAACACCAAGCAGACACTAGGACATATTACTCATAAACATGCCCTAAAAATGTTTGACACATATATTTTACCAATCCTTGAGTATAATTGTGAAATATGGCCCAGTTACAAACCTGTAAATGAACTAGAGAAGTTATAATTAGGATACCTAAAAAATATGTTAGGAGTTAGGAAACAGACCTCATCACAAGCTGTGTATGGTGAGACTGGCAGATTCCCATTACATGTACGACAACAGTTTAGAATGATCAACTATTGGATTAAACTAAAAAAACTGCCAGCTAATAATATTCTTAAAAAATGTTTAAATGAGCAAAAAGATATGCACACTTCTGGTAATAATTCTTGGGTTGGGAAAATTATTCATATGCTCAATGAATATTATCCACAAAGAGACCATTTAAGACTTGCAAACAATAAGCTAGAATCCATTGCTAAAACGTTCAAATCTAAAATCTATGAGAAATGTCAGGAAACTATAGCTGAAATAAATGACTCTACAATACAGCCAAAACTTAGGACTTATAAACTCATCAAGACTGATTACAGGCTAGAACCCTACCTTCTACTAAACCTTAGCCGAAAAATGTATTGCAAAATGGCCAGATTTTGAGTAAGCTAACATCATTTACGAATTGAAATAGGTAGACATGAAAAGCCTATATTGCCAGCAGTTGAGAGATTATGCCTAAAATGCAATACGCATGAAATCAAAGATGAAAAACATTGTCTCATAGTATGCCCACATAACACACTTAGACGTTAGGACCTCTTTAAAAAAGTTAACAGTCACATAGAAAATTTTGAGGAACTAAACAAAGAAGACAAATTTAAGACCATCATAAAATCATAAGAGCCGGAGTTGTTAAAATCCCTTGGAAAATTTCTTGTAAATGTTGATGCCTAATGAATGTTTGGATCATCATCCATCGTCGAGCATTAACCATCAACCACCAAACGAGCAGTTCTGCACTTTATAACTGTTGACTATGCCTTGTTGTATATACTTCTAATTTAAATGTACTTAAATTATCATTGTGATAATGAACAATATTAACTGCAGTAATATATGTATTTAGGGTTACTGTATACATGTGATATATATATTTAACAAATGTATGTAAACAAAACTTAATGCTCATATTACCAGCAACTGGGACCATGGATGTGTAGATAATCTATTGATAATGTATGCCTTTAACTTTTATACCATGTATATATATATATATTGAATATAGAAATAGTGAGTAGAAGTAGACATAGTACATGTTTTTATCTGTTATTTTTGACAAATGAATCACTTGTGTATGACACAGGTCTTAGCGACTTCCATAAAATGATTATTATCAGCAGTAAGGCCTTCGCACCAATAAGAGTTAAGCATAAGATATATTATAGAAGTTTCAAAAAGTTTAATGAAAAAACATTTTGTGATGATGTCAGTATGATTCCATTTCATGTTACCACTATATTTGATGATGTTTATGATATTGCATGGTGTCATGAAAAACTTTTCTCTGATGTTGTTGAGTGCCATGCCCCTCTGAAGCATCACATTCTTAAAAAACAATCTGTTCCTTTCATGAATTTAACTATACGTAAAGGTATTCATAAAAGGAAATGACTTAAGAACAAATTCTGGAAAAACAAGACCAAACAAAATTGGGACAACTATAGAATTATGCGCAATCGAGTTAATTCTGTGGTGACCTGCATCCCCTTAAAATTCGAAATGTTAAACCGTTGACCTAGAATGCGGAGCATGTCGCTGCCACAGCATGGACCCCACGTGACGGGGGTTGCTGGCGCTAGGAGGCCTCATCTCGAGTAGTTAGATCTTTGTAGGGCTAGAGATAGGACGTGTGTGTTGGGGCAGGGCGTAATAAAACATGTGAACTTGAATCCTTGTCTTGGTCTGAGTCCATTCCAGAGGGACCCTACAAATTGGCGCCCGATGTGGGACTTGACTCAGTCCAAGAAGAGCTTCTGTTCAGCAAGGATTACTCACTCTCGCACTGAGAAAGAATTATCTTAGAAGATAAAGATTAGGATTATATTTTGGCAAAAGGAACATTGATAAGGAACTCTAACACACAAAACAAAGGAACTTTCGTAATTGATAAGGATAAGGAACTCTAATACACAAGGGAATTCCTCCTGCATTACTCACCACGCAGAGGAGGCAGCTAAATGTTTCCACTTCTTTGCAAGTGCTAGCTCTTTTGACTTAGTGGCCCTGCCCTGGCCACGTTTGTACGTCTGTACATTAGTAGTTGACTAATTATTGCCAATAGGCCGGTTTCACTTGTTATTGACTGATTTCTGTGGGGAACTCAACTCGCCTTCAGCCATGCCAGGTGCTTCGGGATTGAGGCCCAAAACAACAAGGGGAGTGCGTCAGCCAGCTGACAGCCAAGACGTGGCTGGGCTGACGACTGATCCAACACGTGGCATTCAGCCAGCCAGTCAAGAGGCTGATGTCGCTATTGATGAGCCAATGGGGGGGGACACTAGCCTTGTAAATAGGGACTCGCCTCTGCCAGGATCCTCGAAAAATAAGGGTCTTGGTAAGAAAACAGGCAAGTCCCAGGTTCAGCCCCGAGCCCAAAGTGAACGCAGGGTGTTGGACCACTCAGACAAGGAGTCGTCAGATGACTCCTCGGCATCTACACCCCCTTCCTCTCCAGAGTACAGGACTAGAATAGGGCGAGAACCTGTGGGGGCAAGCGGAGCCGCTGGGGCCGTAATGGCCGGCGAAGCTGCCCCAAAAGGTCGTGCCCTTCCTAAACGGCGTAGGAGGCGCCGGGAAGCCCTTCCTCCACTATATGATGGGCAAGGGGTCGCTTTTACCGATTATTTGCTAGAGTTCAGAAGGGTGGCCGACTTTAATGGGTGGACTGATGAAGAGCGCTGTTTTCACTTGTGGACCAGCATTGATGGCCCAGCCCGTTTGAAAATAGTGTCCCTGCCCTACGAGAAATCTTGGACTAGAATGGTTGATCAATTAAGGTCTCTATTTTGTTCCACTAGGGCCCTGGACGCCTACCGAAATAAATGGTTCAATGCAAAGAGGGGCCCGGATATGGACCTGGAGTCTTATGGCCTGTTCCTTCTGGATTTGTCCAGGAAGGCCAATCCAGCGTTCACAGGGGAAGAACAAGAAAGGTTTGCCAAAGAAAGGTTTATGGAAACCTCCGGGTCCACCCAGATGAGATTTTGGTTGGGGGCTCTGAAACCAGCCACACTTCAAGATGCTATTGACCTGGCCACCCAGTATGAGGCTGCCTATGAGGCAGCCAAGCCCCATAAGCCTGACATGGGCCCTCCAGGGGCTGTGGCCATGGTTCATGCGGATGAAGTGGAGCCCTCTCCCATTCCCCGGCCAGCCAGGGAGTCCCAATATAGTGCCCCAGTGACCGAGGAACAAATGAAAAGGATGTTCTACTCCTTCATGAGGGACATGTTGGCAGGCCGAGACGGTGCCCACCCCACGGGGGACCGCACCGCCGAGCCAGGCCCCCCCCGACTATAAAGACCGAAAATGTTACAATTGTCATGAATACGGCCATATTAGGCGGAATTGCCCTAGACCACAAAGGGAGAGAAGAAAAGGCCCTGGCCGTTCAAACCAAAAGTCGGGGGAGGGGTCACGAAGGGCCAGAGAAACTGGCAGGGATGAGAGAAAAACTGGGCCCTCAAGGCCCTCCAAGGGACCCCGACCAACCTCTGGTGAAAGGAAGCAAAAAGGTCGAACAGATTCGCCAAAAGAGTGAGGGTGGAGGAGGACCTGGCCCCAGGCCCTCCACCCTCGAAATCAACGTCACCAGAACGTTGGACAGGGGTTTCCGTGGGACAGTATAGGCCTCCATGCCCTCTGGGCCCCGAGGCCGTAACCGCCTGGTATATGTCAATTAGAATGGGGTCCACTGACTTAGACATGTTGGTAGACACAGGAGCCCAAGTATCTTTGCTCAATAAATCGGTGTATGACGAAGTCCCTAGTGTGAGTGGGACTCCCCTCCGCCCGGTGGACAGACAAATAGCGGCTGCCAATGGCGGCCTGATCAAGGTTTATGGTATGTTAGAGATGACCTTTGTAATAGAGAGAATTCCCTATGTGTGTGATTTTTTGGTAGCAGATATGGGCCATCTCTCTGGCCTATTAGGGATGGATTTCTTAAAAAGACACAAAGCCACTTTAATGTGCTCCACAGGGACAGTGAGGTTAGGGGGGGTGGAGATCAATTGCCGAGAGGGCCCGACTGGGCAGGGTGGAAGAGCTATTGTCAATGAGCCCATCTGCCTCCCAGCCAGACACACAACATTGGTTGCCATTAATTTGGTGACCTGGGGGCAGAATAAAGGTCAGGACATGGTGCTCGAAGCCTTGCCCCAGGTATGTCAGAATAATCATGTCATGATCCCAAGGGGAGTATTGGACACGAGTAGTCCCGCCCCCGCAGTATGGGTGACTAATCCCACCCAGAAAGAAATTTGTTTGTCAAAAGGTCAATTGCTAGGGGAGTTGCATGAGATCCTTTCCTGTGGGGACCTTCCTAGTGAGAAGCAAAGGGTGGCCTCGGTCACCCCAACAGGAGGGGCCTCACGGGAGAAATTACCTGGGCATCTGCAATCCCTGGTAGACCAAGCTGATCACCTGACCTCCGACCAGGAGGCCCAGCTGTCTTCTGTCTTGGCCAAGTATGAGAGTTGTTTCGAGGGTGGCTCTAATGGGCTGGGGCGCACTGACCTGGCCAAGCATTCCATTGACACCGGTGACCACAGGCCCTTTAAGTTGCCAGCAAGGAGACTGGGCTAGGCCCAGAATCGTGCCCTCGGGGAAGAGATAGATAGAATGATGGAGTTAGGAGTGATTGAGCCCAGTAGTAGCCCTTGGTCCAGCCCCCCTGTTCTCGTCCGGAAGAAGGATGGCTCCTTCCGGTTCTGTGTTGACTATAGACGGCTGAATTCTTGCACTAAGAAGGATGTGTATCCTTTGCCTCGGATAGAGGACTGTCTGGATACTTTAGCAGGGGCGAAATGGTTCTGCACATTAGATTTGTCTGCAGGATATTGGCAGATAGCAATGGAGGATAGAGATAAAGAGAAAACTGCTTTTACAACACCTAGAGGTCATTACCATTTCACTGTCATGCCCTTCGGGGCGACTAATGGTCCAGCTACTTTAGAGAGATTAATGGAGTTAGTTTTAGGTGGTTTAGATTTGAATACTTGTCTGTGCTACATGGACGACATAGTGGTCCAGGGTTCAACGTTTAAGCAATGCCTGTCCAACCTAATTGTAGTATTAGATAGAATGGGACAGGCTGGCCTGAGGTTGAAGCCCAGCAAGTGTGAACTGTTCAAGAAAAAGGTGTCCTTTCTAGGCCATGTTGTGAGTGAAAAAGGGGTGGCCCCAGACCCCCGCAAAATAGAGGCCGTGCGAAATTGGCCTGTGCCCCAGTCAGTACATGAGGTCAGGAGTTTTGTGGGGTTTGCTTCTTATTATAGAAAGTATGTGCCCAATTTCGCTTCTCTAGCTACGCCCTTGCATGCACTTATGACTCCCAAACTCGATTTTAAATGGACTAGGGAGTGCCAAAGGTCCTTTGAGGCCCTTATCTTGGCTCTCACGACGGCCCCTGTTTTGGCGCTGCCTCGTGAGGGCTGCCCAGTAATTTTGGACACTGATGCATCCGATATGGCTATTGGTGGTGTCCTGTCCCAGGTGATAGACGGGAAAGAACGAGTAGTGGCCTATGCGTCCCAGGCTTTGTCAGCCTCCCAGAGAAATTATTGCACGACGTACAGGGAATTATTAGCAGTTGTCAAAATGGCCAAAGTCTTCAGGCCATATATATATGGGCAGGAATCGGTGCTTTTACGCACTGATCATCGTGCCCTGCTGTGGTTACAGAACTTTAAAGATACTGAGGGGATGCTGGCCCGATGGCTAGCCTCATTGGCTGAATATGATTTCAAAATAGAGTACAGGGAGGGCAAGAGGCATGGAAACGCCGATGGCTGCTCTAGAATTCCTGTCAGGAAGTGCCCACGGGGCGATTGCCCTGACCCTGGGCATGGAGATTCTGAGGTCAAGGTAGCTTTAGTCCAGTGGAACTCAGATCGGACTCACACTTTTGTGAGGCCCTGGGAAAGGCCCACCAAGATGCCCCCACACCCGCCGCCTGGAGAGACCAAAAGGGTGGTCGCAGTGGCCACCCCTTTTCCCCCTCCTTTCAGAGAGTCCCTCACCATTGGGACTTCGGAGGACGGGGATGAAGCCATAGATGAAGTCTTACAGGGGATTAGCAACTTGTTTGCTGAAAAGATTGAGGGGTCCAGTGGTAAAGGGGTTTCGCAGGTCCTGGGTCCGAACTGGATGAACTCTTGGTCAGTTGATGAAATAGTAGTAGCGCAGCAGGGCGACGCAGCCATAGGGTTAATGATGAGTTGGGTGAAAGAAGGAAAGAGGCCCTCTTATGCAGAGATGGCCGGAAGGGCAGGCTTAGTTCGAGATTTATGGGCTCAATATTACCATATGCGTTTAATACAGGGCCAGCTGTACAGGGATCACAAATTGCCCACCGGAGAAAAAGTTGAGCAACTAGTAGTGCCTACGAAATTACGAAGAGAGATTTTTCAGCACATACATGAGAAGGGACTAGGGGCTCACATGGGAATTAACAGCACAGTGGCCAAGGTACGCAAGAGGTTCTACTGGCCCGGGTACAAAGAGGATATAGTCCGCTGGGTGGGATGGTGTGACAAGTGTCAGAGGCGTAGGCCCATAGGGCGCTCAAGAGCGCCCCTGAGGCAGCTGCCAGTGGGAATGCCTATGGAAAGAATGGCTGTGGATATTATGGGCCCTCTCCCTGTCACCAAATTAGGAAATAAATACATAGTCGTCATCGCTGATTATTTCACAAAATGGACAGAGGCTTTTGCCCTGCCGAACCAAGAGGCATTAACAGTAGCCGATTGCTTAGTTACCCAAGTTGTCCTTCGTTTTGGGGCCCCTTACCAACTACACAGTGATCAGGGAACGAATTTTGAGTCGAAGTTGTTCAAGAGCATGTGTGAGTTATTGGGCGTAGCCAAGACCCGGACTACAGCCTATCACCCTCAAAGCGATGGGCTGGTGGAGAGATTCAACAGGTCCTTACAGGATATGTTGGCCAAATTAGTGAATGATTATCGAGATAATTGGGACGATGTGCTGCCCTATGTGATGTGTGCTTACAGGGCCACCCCGCAACATTCAACTGGCGTTACGCCCAATAAGTTGATGTTGGGGAGAGAGGCCCTCTTGCCAATTGATTTATTGTATGGCCACGTTCTGCAGGATCGGCCCACCTGTCCTGTGGAATACGTGGAATGGATGAGGGAGGCAATGGATGCCTCCTTTGCGAATTGTCGTGCCCAGCTGCAGAAAGCTGCGCTGAGGCAAGCCAAGCACTACAACCGATTGTCAACTGATCAATTTTATCAGACTGGTGATTGGGTATTGCTCTTTTATCCGCCCCTGGCCAAGCAGAAATTGGGTCTGAAATTTTTGGGTCCCTATAGAATAGTACGAAAAATAGGGGAAGTCAATTATGAGATTGAATCCCCGGCCTCAGGAAAATCTCGAGTGGTTCATGTCAATCAATTGAAACCATATTTATCCGAGGTAAAAGATGGGGATCTAGCTCAGATCCCGGATCCGCCACTGACTGACCCGTATACGGACCCCTGCTTGTACGGTGGTGACAGCCAGGCTGCCCCCTTGCCTGGATGTGAAGATCCGCCCCTGACTCAGAGGCGCGGAGTTTCACAGGCCACGCCTCCTGAAGCTGGGGAGCCAGAGGTGGCCCCCACAGGCCACGTGGAGCTGGAAGGGGTGGAGGAATGTTCAGACCACGTGGCGCCCCAGGATGGCCCCCCTGCTAGTAGCAAACAGACTGACCACGAGGCCGTGGACGCTAGAGGGGACAGGGTCCAAAGAACAAGGAACCCTCCTTTGGATCCCGAGGCTGCTCCCTATGTCCCAACCAGACATAGGCAGCCTCCAAAACGATATGGTCACAATGTGGGGTTCGATTAAGAACCCCTATTCATCTGTTTTGTCATGTAAAACAAGATGGTGCTTTAAGTGAAAGTAGGACAACAGTATCTTTGGGAAACAGGGCCCTCTCTTACTGTCGTATTAATTTATGGCAGTGAAGTTGCTTCCTTTAAAGACTGTGTAATTCGCGAAGTGAATGAAAAGGAGTGAACTGGTCCCTGATGTATTTATCAGTGAATCTATATATACATAAGGAAGTGGCCAAGCATGTACCTATTGTGGGGAAATACTAAAAATGATGCTATTGTGACCATAGGTCATTTTGTAGGTTTAGGTTCACTCGCCCGAGAATAATAGTAAGTCCAGCTATTAGGGAATGCAAAGTAATTGTAAAAAAACATGCGGTTGGAGTGACTTTGATTCATGAGAAGAATGAAGTGACTAGAAAAAAATGGGAAGTGATTAATAGCGCTTCTTGGGTTCCACAGGGTTGCGATAGCCACCCGGGTGTAATTGAAAGATAGGGGAGTAATGTGAGTTAGACAAATGTTCGTCATGTGGTCATGTCCTTTCGTCAGGTTGTTATTATGGGAATGGTGACAAATGGAAACGCCTAAGAATCAGATAGTGTTGAGTTTATCGTACACTAATGACTTTAGCAAGTGTAACTTGGCTGTCATCCCACGAGACAACAAAGGGGGGGGGGGGAAAGAGAAACACGTGGTATTGGCACTTAACACTAGCAAATTTGACGGTGCCCTTTTGACCCCTGGTCGGTCTCAGCCAAGTCTCTAATTGGGGGACAAAGGGCCAGTGTCTCCTCCAAAGTGTCAAACCCCCCGGTTACAGATCACCCCCACTGGTAGGAGGTAGATTTTGGAGGGAAAATGCATTTTATGACTGTCATAATGCCAAAAAGGGGGGGGGGGAAACGTCTGGGTGACACAGCGTCTCCCTGCCTCACTCCGACTTGGACCTTTGATTAAGAAGGACATACCAAAGACGACCAGTGAATTGAAGAATATTATTTAACCAAGAACCTAAAAAAAAATGGAATCGCAGCAGAACATTGGGGCCCCTGAGCCCCCGACTCTCCGTGACCCTGTCCAAGAAGCCATGGCCACGGCTGGGATCACAGACCTGGATTTATCGGTTAATGAGGACGAGGTAGAGGTGCTATGTGGCGAGGCCTATTGGGAGTCTGATAGACTCTCTGAGACCCAGGATCGAATTTGGTCTTACATGGGGTCTCGAGAGTATTTCATGGACTCCCCTGAAGCCATCACGGAGGCCGATCTTAACAGGATGAGCCCCCAAGAGGTGCTGATCTACACCTCCCCCTGCATGGCCAAGTTTAGGAGGTACCTTCGAGTGCCCCCTCTTAGGGCTGACGTGCCCATCCTGCTGGACAGCATATTGGAGGAAATGGGGCCAGAGATTAAAATGGAAGGTGTGTTGCGGGTGGTGAGAGAAAAGCCATGGTACAAGGAATCCGTGGTCTCCCAAGCACCCCGCTCTGCCCTGGCCGCTCCACGAGGGGACACCCCACCTGGGGTAGTCCGGCCATTCAGCCCCATCACACCAGTGTCCAGCCCCAGGCGCCCAGAAGATGAGCCAGAAGACGTGGACTTGGGTGAGCCTGCCACTTCACGTGGGCCGTGCCCCCCTAGGCCACTGGCCCCGATGACTCCCCTGCCTATGGAAACTGTGGCATGTGTGGGGTGCCCCCCTCAGGGGCCCCAAATACCACCCTTTCCCCTGGAGAGACTACAACTGGCAGAGGACAAGAACCAGACGCCCAAGGAAGGACCAGCCCCAAGGCCCAAGCCAGCCCAGATGGAGACGCCTGCAAAGGAGAATCGGGAGCCCCTTAAAGAGGCCTCTTCAGGCGTCTTTCGATGCTCCCAGTGCGGGAAAGGGGTGACAACCAGGAAAGCTCTAATGAGGCATCAGGCTGTTACCCACAGCAGCAGCTTTCGGGGCTTCCAATGCCCAAAGTGCCCAGCTGCTTTCCTGTTCGATCGGAAAGGGAACTTCGAGAGGCACCTGAGGCTGACACATGGCCTGAGGGGGGGCGAGGCTGCAGGGATAGCAGCCGCCACCCCAATCCGGGTGGTCAGTGGGGCGAATTCTGACAGCTCCCTGCCACCTAGCCCCTTGCAGCCAGTTCGCTCCGCCCCTGCCAGTGGAGACACGCCAAGGAGGCCCCCAGTGACTGTTATGCCAACGAGGACTGAGCCCCAGAGACAGGTGCCTTCCCTCATGGATTTGCCCCTTACCTGGGCCGAAGCAACCACCCGAGGAACAGGGATCATCACTGTGGTGAACCCCGGCCTCCCTATCGGGAGGGGAAAAGCCCTGGAAACAAGAGTTGTATGGCCAGGAGGTCCCCTCGTACCTGTCCCCCCCGGCTCCGCCCCTGCCCCTGCACCTCTGCAGATGTCGGCCAGATCCACGCCCGGCAATTGGGAGGCCAAGTATCACGATTTGGTCAGAGACACTCAACAGCGAATCCGAGCCCAGACAGCTGAAAACCAGCAATTGCTCGAGGCGACCAGGAAAGAGCTGAGGGCTGAGCGGGAGAAACGGGCAGGAGCCGAGTCTCAGGTGGACGCCCTCCTAGCAGAAGTCCAGAGACTCACCTGTGAACGAGTGAAGTTTTGGGAGGAGATGAAGCGGGAGAGAGGCCCCCCCAGCTAGGCTGGCCGCCTGGTCGCCATAGGGGCCTCCCCAGCTTCCTCCCCAGACAACGTGATGACGACCCCAGCACGCCCTTCAACATGGAACTGGACTAGAGCAGACGTAATGATGACGACCCCAGCACGCCCTTCAACATGGAACTGGACTAGAGCAGACGTAAAGGAATGGACCCCAGTGGATACGCCCCTGAAACGGATTATAAATTGGATTGGGTCTGACTATAATGGACCCCCAGTGGATACGTCCCTGAAATGGATTATAAATGGGATTGTGTCTGACTATAAACTATCATGAGTTGTAGACGAACACAACACCAGAAATCTGGATTTTGGTAACAATAACACTGTAGCTGTCAGTTTGACAGCTCACCAGAAATCTGGATATTTTGGTAACAATAACACTGTAGCTGTCAGTTTGACAGCTGGCCCAGGATACGGGGCCAAACGTCACAACGCAATGGCAAGGAATAGTGAACTTTATTGTGAACTCTATAGTGACCCTTATTGTGAATTTTATTTGTGTTCAGACTGAGATTGTGCTCGCCCATGGCGAGAGAACTAGTGAGTATTAACGTTATGTCGATTTAAAATGGGATGTGGATGTCCATTCCTCTCCTAGTTAAACATGTTGATTGGGTGGGTCACACCAGCGTGCGCATAATTAATTGGGATTGTCCTTATTGTTGTCTGTTATTTGTGTCTTAATTGTTTGATTGTTGTTGCTCTGATCGCCAGCCACACGTCCTCCATATTGTTAGATTAGAAATGAGACTCTTGTTTATGCATCAGAAATGTCGGATGTATTTTGTGAAAACCAATGTAGCCGTAATGATACATTTGGGTGTCGTAAGGTCTCCATCACTCTTCCCCAAGGCATGAGGACATGCCTTCTCATTGGGAGGGTGTGATGTGGTGACCTGCATCCCCTTAAAATTCGAAATGTTAAACCGTTGACCTAGAATGCGGAGCATGTCGCTGCCACAGCATGGACCCCACGTGACGGGGGTTGCTGGCGCTAGGAGGCGTCATCTCGAGTAGTTAGATCTTTGTAGGGCTAGAGATAGGACGTGTGTGTTGGGGCAGGGCGTAATAAAACATGTGAACTTGAATCCTTGTCTTGGTCTGAGTCCATTCCAGAGAGACCCTACAATTCATTGCGAAATTCTGGAAAAACCAGACCAAACAAAATTGGGACAATTATAGAATTATGCGCAATCGAGTTAATTCATTGCGAAATTCTGGAAAAACAAGACCAAACAAAATTGGGACAATTATAGAATTATGCGCAATCGAGTTAATTCATTGCGAAGAGGGCATCAGAGATTAGTTTCTTCAGAGCTAAAAGTGTCTCTAGCTCTTCACCTGCTGATTTCTGGAAGTCATTCAAACCTTATATTAATGCCAAAACATGTACTGATAATACCATTGTTCTAAAGGCAAGCAATTTCGTAATAAGTAAACCAGATGATGATTGTAAAATCTTCAATGAATATTACAGCTATTTTGCTGATGATATAGGTGTACCAGATTCACTTTGTGAAACTGACTTGTATAGTCTAAATGGTGTTTTGAATCATCATGTAAATCACCCAAGTGTACTTAAGATTAGAAATTTACATTCAGATAGCAATGTCTTTGAATTTCATACTGTTACTCCAGAATCTGTTCTAAAACACATTAAGCGTCTTAATGTTAAAAAGTCTGTTGGCTACGACAACATTTCCTCGTATTTTTTGAGAATTTCTGCTGGTAGTCTTGTCAGTCCAATTTGTAATATTATCAATTTGTGTTTCAAACAAGGTACCTATCCTGATTGTTACAAATGTCTGAGACTAGTCCATTATTTAAAGCTAAAGATAAACACAACAAATGTAATTACAGGCCTGTTAGCTGTCCTACAGCAATATCCAAAGGTATAGAAAAAGAGATCTCTTCTCAAGTCTCAAATTATTTTGAAGACTTGTTTCATGTCAAATTTTCAGCTTATAGGCAAGGTATTGGTTGTGAGCAAGTATTAATCAACGTTATTGAAGACTGGAAATATGCTCTTGATTGTGATAAAGCAGTCTGTACTCTGTTGATGGATCTTAGCAAGGCTTTCGACAGTTTGCCACATAAGCTTCTCATTTCTAAACTTCATGCTTATGGTTTAACTCAACAATCTTGTGGTTTCTTAGCATCAAATTTGTATAGTAGGAAACAAAGAATAAAATACTATGGTTACAAAAGTGAATGGTTTTATGTAAAAATGGTATCCCACAAGGCAGTATATTAGGACCTTTGTTGTACAATATATTTGTCAATGACCTTTTATATGAGATAAATGACGACTTTTATAATTATGCTGACGATAATACCATTGCAGTTATTGGTGATGATGTCTCATATGTGTTAAATAAATTACAACAAAATGCTAAAATATGTATAGATTGGTTTGCGTCAAATATGCATATATATATTTTGCTCGTTTTTGCAATCCACGCACGTTCGTGTATATACAATTTCTCGCTCGTGGATATGTTTTCGCTCGTGGATATGTTTTTACTCGCACAACATTCGGGTATGTGCACTCCCTAACACTCGTGTATGTAACATAACTGGCACCCGTGTACGTATAAGTACGCACATTCGTGAGTGTGAGTGATATACCATCTGTAATATTTTTACCTGGTGTATGATTTCACTCATACACGAGAGTAAATTTATGCCATTAAATAATGTATAAAAAAAAAAGCATATGTTAGATGACATCAATATGACAGCAATGATAGTACATGTCTAGTTGTACAATGAAAACGCTTCATTTATACTCCTAATAACATTTAAAGAACATATGTATGTATATCACGAAATAATATGCATCTGTAATTTCTATTTAATCAAACTTTACAGTTAGTACTTATTATTGCATTTTTCTACCTTGTGCAGCTTATATATAATGGCCTAACTTGTTATTCAACTATTCATGACTAACTTCTCAATAAATTAGGTATTAGTGTATTTTTTATT
Organism: Alitta virens; assembly: GCA_932294295.1. Taxonomy (NCBI): domain Eukaryota; kingdom Metazoa; phylum Annelida; class Polychaeta; order Phyllodocida; family Nereididae; genus Alitta; species Alitta virens. The sequence continues at coordinate 33,861,071 of OW028583.1, forward strand.
GTTTTAATCAGTATAGATGATAAGAATGTTGCAAATGAACTAATCAGAAAAAAACCACATTGTTCTATCATGTATAGAAGCCAAGTAATTGCCAGTTGAATTTCTGCACTCCTTCAATATCTTCAGGTGAGTTAAAGATGAACGTCTTTAGTTAAAGAAAGTCAGGTGAGAAGGCCAAGGGAAAAAATTAGCAGTTTCTGAATATAGGCCAAGGCCAAAGGTCTAGGCAAAGGCAAAAAGTGTTTCTCACAGACATGAGAAAAATGTAGCTATGCCTAATATTTAATTGTGATTGTGTTTTGGATGGGGTGCATTGAAGTAAGATATAAAATAAAATTTTTATCAACAACACCCGTGGGTCAAGATGTGATGACATAATATAAACAGTGCCAGAATGTTCGTTATCAGCACATGTGTCATGAGCTAATATATGTCGCACTAATTCTTGATGTTTCAACCCAATTTTTGTTTTAAGTTGGTCATTGCATCATCAGAGAGCATGTATTGAATCACATGAATAGTCAAATCACGCTGTCTAGCTAGTTGTTGCATATAGCTCCACTCGTGGCAATTAATCCATCCACTGTTATACTGTGCGTTGTTGTATGAACACGGATGCGTGGTATGACATAAGTTGCATATACACGAATTGCGCGTGCGAGCAATACTACATGCACGCGTGCATGTATATGTCAGAAAGTACATTATACAGGTCAATCATGAGAAAAATGTAAGTGTATATGCAAGCTATGGCAGTTGTGTACATGCTAAATATGACAAAATATATAGCTCCAAATATGATGAGAGCAAATCCTAAAAAATTTCAGTTAATGGTGCTAAATCGCAAATGTAATAATAATTTACAGACCTCTCTTGTTGTTGGTGATACAACCATCAAAAGTGTAGATGAGGTTAAGCTTTTAGGTATCACTATTGATACAAAATTGTCTTTTGATTCACATGTGAATATTCTATGCAAAAAAAGGTAGTAGAAATATGAAAATACTAAAATATTGTCCAATACAGTTGTCAGTGTAAATGATAGGAATGCTTTAATGAAAGCCTTTGTATTTTCAACATTCACCTATTGTCCACTTTTGTGGCATTTTAGTAATCAAATCATGTCAAAAAGATTAGATAAGATTTATATAAGATGCTTAAAATTTCTACTTACTGATGGTGTATTGGAATATTGAATCTCTTTTACAAAACTTGAAAAGTGGCAGCCTAACATTATGGAGGTTGAAAAGGATAGCAATATTCATGTATAAATGTTATTATAGTCTATTTCCAGATTATTTAAACAAATTAGCTATACACAAAACTTCAAATCATGATTTACGAGACAAGTATATTGTTTGTTTAAAGATATTTCATACAATGCAATATGGTTATCGAACATTATCTTATGCTGGGTGCAAATTATGGAATTCTTTACCAGCTGTATGGAAAGAAGCATGTGATGTTAAGCAGTTTATTGTACATTTGTCCAAATGGACTTGCTATTATGAAAATTGTACTCGATGCAAAGGTTATGTGTACCATACATGATTTTAAAAGTAAACCATTATGTTTTTTAATTTGTCATTTTATTTTGTTATTATTGTTTTACATATACTCGATGACCAGCCTTAGTGCTGTTGTTTCTGTTTATTTTAATCGAGTTTAAATAAAGATTTATTATTATTATTATTACTCATCACTTATTTTTTTAAAGTGACAAGTGTGTTGCAAATATAAAAAAAAATTTGCTGCTATTGAGTCATATAACTTTACTATTGCACATAAGCTGGCTTGTGAAAAGAAGTAATACTTTCATAGAAAAGTTTAAGCTTTTTCTGCACAGTCAAATTGTCCTCACCTGATAGCTTTCAGCCATAACCAAAAGCAATTATCATGCAACTGAATGGAGGTCTGGAAAATGTTGATTTCCTTAATGCTTGTACTACAGGATTATTTTGTTGAATAATTAGTCAATGAAGAATCAGAAGTGAAGGTTTCGAAACACACATGTGATATTTTGCTGCCTTTTATGCATTTCTACAGGGCCGGCATAGGTCTAAGCTTTCACATTTCTGTATTAAGCATATACACATGTGCACGGGAATATTTCAGTCATGTGATTAGGGGGTAATGGTAAAAACTAAGGTCAGTGACCATAATCAGTCAATTTTGCGCAATAAAACTGAACATAATATCATTATGTTCTATTCAGTAGGTTAATTCAAGCATGAGGCGTAGTAAATACATAATAATAATAATTCTAACATGACTTATGTTTGCTTTCCAAAAATAAGTAAGTTAATATGTATTACTGGAATACATGGCAAGCATGTTGGAATCATAAAAAAAAGTCCCTGCATGGATTCCTCGCTAGTTTTGGTATATTTTCAACAGTCTGAAGATGCATATTTTCAGGTTTCTGAATTTGTCTGTTTCATGGAACTACCGATGTTGCCACAACAACCAGTTCTAAATGTTTGCCATGGCAATAATTAATTATTGATGTATAAAAATGTTCAGTTTTACCTATGTGAAGATCAGTCATTGACTAATTCCTTATCTTCTCATGAAACCATCAACTATTTGCAGCATGAAACGTGTGATTAGTAATACCATAATTAAGGACAGCCTCCTTTTGTCGGTCAACAATTAAATCTTAAGTAAAACTTAATAATTAGGTGCCATTTTCAGAAAAGTGGACACCCCAAGGCATTTTATGTTAAAAGCAGGCAACAGGTTGATTCTTATGTTTTTGGACCTGCTGATTTCATAATTATTAGATGAAAAATGTATCTATAATATGCAAATTAGGGATGCGATTAATAGAAATACTTATTATTTTCAAATCTCGTCAACTAATAAAGATAATGCCATGAATTTGGTGTCTGCATGTGGGTTTTCATGGTCAAGGAATACAAAAAAAGGCGGTAAAACCCTTCTATTTTGAGTATTTACCAACATAACTAAGATTAAAGACTCATTAAAGATGTTTCCAATATGTTTCTTGCAATCGCCACCAAAAAAGAACCATTTCTTACAATTGACCGAAAACTTGCCATAAACAAAAAGTTGGCTTAGAGGTTATATCTTTACTGCTGTTGGGAAGAAAAATTTATTGAGGGTCATTGATCTGGGTTTTCATCATTCGTCTTTAAGATTATATGACTAAGTTATTCAAATGTTATAAAATGCTGAAAAAAAAACCCTGGAGGCTACACTGGCCGTGTTATATAACCTTTTATAATGCTTAACAGCCATTCAAAATCCTGCCAATTTGCGAACATGTTAATTTTCCTCAGTTTTGTTTGTGGTGAATCCTGCCTGGTTGCCATGGATACCAGTTAAAATTATATATCTATCACATGCTATTTCCATCGTACATTCAGGGAACATTGGTCATGTTGACATCTCTACATAAATTAACAGTGCAACGTAAAATGAGATTATATTCACTTCCATATTGCAAATGGGCTGATTTAAGGTTATTGACCTCAGTTTTTACCATGACCTATACCTTTGACCCCACAGTCACATGACTAAACTGATCCCATGTATACACCAAATACAGAAATATGAACGCTTACAGCTATACTGGCCTTGTGAAATTGCATCTCACAAAAGTGAGAATATTGTCATTTTCTTTAGTTTTGTTTATGATAATCCAGTCTGGTTGCCATGGATACCAGTTCAAATTATATATGTGGAGCAAGTATTGGTCATGTTGGGATCTTTATATAAATTTCACTTCCAGAATTTAGCACACAGTATCAGACAGCATTAGATTATATTCACTCCTGTAGGGCACAAAGAGGTGGCTCATTGACCTTAGTTGTCACCATGACCTTGACCTTTGACCTTGATGGTCACATGATTGAAATATTCACTGATATAAAAAACTAATATTCAAGACCATGCTGGCCCTGAAAAACTACTTATCAGCTACCAAAATCTCTCCAATTTGAGAACATTGTCATTCATCTTGATTTTGTTTGTGACAATTTTAGGTTGGTTGCCATGGCTACCTATTCAAACTATATTTTTAAAACAAGCCAGGACTACATTACATTTCTCACGAACCAATGTCAATTTGAAAACTGCCAATCAATGTAGCATAAGGTAGGATTTAATGTCTTCTTTTACTGCAAAATTTGACCAGATTTTTGTTTTTAGCCTAACTTTTACATGACCTTGACCTTTGACCTTAAAGGTCACCTGTCTAAAATATTCTGCAAGTAGGTTATATTAAAAATTACAAATCACAGAAAGCTGCAGGACCATTGGAATCGCATATCTGGCTTTTTTGGTTTTCCCATTTTTGGGATTTCCCATTTGTCTATGTTGTGAAGGACATCAATTTGTTTATGATCACAGCTTGATAGAGCAACTTCTAAGGATAACGAAAAGTACAAGATTGTGCTATATCTATGACTTGTCAAGCAATGACATAGTAGCGTATACTACAAAGCATGAAACCTGCGACCTTCAGCAGATGTGGAATTGGCAGATGACTTAAACATTGGACCACCCAGCTGTTTATGCATTGCCATTATATCACAAATTGATTTTTTAATTAATTCCTTTATCAATAGATTTACAAAATGATTGCTATTTGATATTGATATATCTTGCTGCCAATGATGAAATGACACACAAACATGTGTTTTATTTTAAATTCAAGCCACCTAAGAGAAAACCTTTGCTACAAGACAATGCATTATCACTAACAAAAAAGTTCAATTGTTCATGCATTAAAAAAGTTCACCATTATAATTTTAAAAAAATATCCAAATTGAATGACATATCAGTTGTAATTGCATGGTATCAATCTGCAGTCTTTTCAAGGTAGTATATTATATTGTTATAGCTGTTTTAATGACGTATAGAATCAAGTTATATTCGTAATTAAGGTAAAGAACATTTAAGAGTATTCAGTTGGATTTATTGTTTTGTTTCATCACTGCTCAGTAATCCAATGGCCCAGTGAAATGTTCATAATAAGGTTTAAATAATAATATAGTAATTTTTAATCATGTCCAAGCAACTCCTCCTGCCTTTGTCTGTTATTATCTTTTTTAAATCCTAGTTTTCTTTTTTTTTAACTCCAAACAGGAAGAACAAAATGCCAAAACTATTTTAACCAAAGGGCAAATAAAATTTACACTTTTAACATATGTACAAAAACTTCAATGCTTCGAATATGTTTATGTTAAAGTTTTTTATGCTGTTTGAAAAACATGTTATTATGTAATACGTCATGGAAGATTCTATTTCTTGCAAGGAGTGTTTACGAACTTATTTATACTTCTATTTTATAATTGCGCAGTTAATTTACCAAAGGGACTAGGTAAATCTCTTAGTCATACCCATGCAGATAGCATTAAGAAATGGGCCAACAGTTGTTTCTTTATCGTATGGTTCCATCACAGAACCTTTCATTGAACCTCTTTGGTCTCTTTTGGAAATAATGTTTCAGTTAGGTTCCTAATTGAACTTTTAGGGAGCCCTATTTGTACCCCAGACAGCATTCCAAATCGTTTCAATGTTGGCGCAAAGTCGGCGATGTTATTTCGATGGTATAACGACAGTGTCCTACATGGAAACGATGCTGGGCCAATTTGGAATGACCGGCCTATATGTGATTTAAGTGTGAAAAAATTATTGGCACAAGTAGATACTTGCATTTGTGGACGTCCAGCAAGGGGAACACTAGGCAAGAAAGATACAGACAAATATACAAATATGGATCACGAGACATACCAATATTATGGCAATATTATGGCTCAAGAGACAAATAAATTATACCCATATATACCAGGAGAACTGGAATAAAGATAGCTGGGAATAAACTTTGAAATTAGGGTGAGGTGGGCAGGAAGAAAGGAAGCGAATGTCCAGAGCTGGGGGGACCTGGTTAAATAGCCAGGCCAAGGAGATTAGCCAGGTGGACAGCCAGGATTGGCTGTCAGCGTCAGATGACCAAGCCCCGGTGGCTTGACATCATGCTGGAAATGGTTGACTAGACAAGATGGTCGTTAACAAAGTTTCCAGTAATTAAATAATATTTGGAAAAAATGCAGTATAGCGGACCCAAATTATTGACCTTATTTAGCGAGCCTCGCTGCCCGACCTATGACGTAAAATGCTTGAATTCAATGAGTGACGTCACAAACAAATGGTGGTGGTGAGGCAAGAACGCAGTTTATCATAGCTTATTTTTTAGTTTTCTTGGGGCCTGCCACCCCCAAACCCCCGTTACTTTGGACAAATCTATTGTTATTGTCTCCAAGATTGTAATTGAGTACAAAAACGGGATTATTTTCATATTTCATGGACGCCAAATATGGGCATGAATTTGGGTCCGCTATACTGCACTAAAGCCTAATATTTTAATGGTTCTACATTTAACTTCTTCTATGAGTGTAGTTGAATCTTAAAAAGTCATACCCAGATGGCATTCCAGATAAGATTCCAAATTGGGCCAACACGTCATTACTTTACTGGCCGCCGTCGGAACAACATGGTATTAACATCGCTGACATTGCACCGAGTTTTCCAAACTTTGAATATTATCTGGGTAATAAACTAGTTTGTGACTAAATTGTAATAAGTTTTCTAAAAGACTTCTTACTTTCAGAACTATAAAATTGAATTTGATTTACATCAATTAAGATGAATGGATGCTGGCTAGCTCTCATATTTAATTAACAATTCCTACATAATATGCTTTTGATTATTGAGATGTATACTCACTGGCACTTGTGAGGACCTAAAGTAAGCCAGCTTCAGATAAACAGGAAAATCAGCCATCATTACATCTTAAAATTGACACATGCGATAATTGTTGCTTGAAGTACACAAGTAGGATTCATAATGTCCGCTTGTTTTTATGTCGACAAGCTTAGAGCAGTACAAAATGGACAACATTTTAGCAACAAATCAACCTATATGACTACATTATTGCCAGCTGGTTGTACTTGCCCAACATACTCATGCTATAGCCAGACCTACTTATGTTGAATGTGGAGGCCATGACGATAGTGTCAGTCGATTGGGATCTGTTATTCGAAATGGTGACGGTGAACAAGCAAGAATCAATCACAATAATGAAAAAAAAGATCAATTCTAAGAGTATATATATCACTATTATCACATATGAATGGACTAAAATTGAAATTCATAGATTTAAACAATATATTTTTGAAAGATTGGCAAGTAAATTGTAGCACTTATAGGATCCATAATAAATTTCATCTTGTTTTTCGATCACATTGGATCATAAAAAGTTTGGAGCAGCATAAAAGGAAAAGAAATGTCACTAAAAAGTCAAACTCAACTTTCTAAATCACAAAGACTCATTTCTGTACCAATTAACTTTAAGTTTGCCAAAATTCCGATGATGATTGTTTGCCTTCATGTCAGTGGGGGTGGGGGCCTAGCTCAGTGGTAGCGCGCTGGGCTTCCAACCACCAGGTCCCAGGTTCAATTCCCCGTCAAGCGTTGGATGGCTGTTTCCTCCTTCGTCTCATTGCCATGGACCCTTCCTGTCCTAATGCCATGGACCCTTCCTGTCCTAATTAGCCCATCAGGTGCAGAAATACAGGACGTAAAGCATTAATCCACCACCACCACCTTCATGTCAGCATATTGTTGTCATTTGTTAAGGTCACAAAGTATAGCATCAGAATTTACGATGGAGAATATGGCAAACTTTTAGTCTATAGCTGCGCAAAAGTGTTTTTATCAGGTAACAAGTTGGGATTCGACTTGTTGTTAATATTTCTGTCCATATTGTGCTGCTCCTAGCCTTCTGTTTGTTTTAAATTATGACAGAAAATGGGTGGACATTTATTTTGAATCCTACATTAGTCACATATTGCAATAAGATGTAATTAAAGTCTGACTTATTCAAAATTGATGATGCTTGTCAGTGAAGCATTTTTTCCTTACACTATGTACAATGATTGTATACAGCTAATAAAGTAATTGATTAATTCAGACTGCTCTCCACATGTGGCTTGTTCTTTCTTTCTTTCTTTTTTCCATAATAATTCGAGTTGCCATGGAGATCTTTATTAAGGAAAGGGAAGACTGGGGCCTGATAGAAAGAGCTGGGTATACAAAGGTAATTAGGATGTCATATTGTGAAACAAAAATTTATTCCCGCTTTGCCGACACACTTTGAGTGCCGTTGTCATAAGTTAGACTTTACATAGAATTTTCTTACTATGATTACTGGATAACCCTTCGCAAGACAAGTCTTTGGGTTGCAAATAATCGTAGACCGAATAGTAACGAAGATATGGCCGGTTTAGTAATCCGTTTATACGATATAGTAATTTGTTTAAACAATTAAGTAATTTGTTTATACGATTTAGTACTGCAGAAGGGAGGAAAAACACTTTTGCACGAAAATTCGAAGCTTAGTTCCTTCCCCATGAATGACGCATAAAATCCAAATATACTTTTTTGAAAGAAGAAGTTTTTTTAATATTATATTCAAATTTGTGATAATATGAATATTTTAAATACAGCGATATTTACTAGCGCCACACTTCATGCAAGCATACCTTGTAATTTAGATAAGTATTAAACATTTATATAATCTGGGGTTGCCGCTACTTCAGACAGTGTTAACATAATTATACTACACAAATAAAAAATGTAATGAATGGAAACTATAAAGAAAGCTATTGAGGGTGTTTTCTTATCATTAACAATATAAAAAGTGTGGAAGGATCGGGTCTTGGAGAAAGAAAATGGTTAAGTTGGAGAGGATTCGGAATTCTTCATTCTCTTCCTCCCATACATAATGTAATTTTAAATCAAACAGCCCTGTATTTCTTTGACCTCCATGAAGCCTATGCAGACTGATGCAATTATTTGCCCAAGACTTCCTGGTTGGATGCCAGTTGGGCAAACACCAATGCAGGACTCTCATTGGCTTACAGCAAAAGCTTTCAAAATTTGACGTCTGATTCTTATTGAATTGAAAACGTTTGATTTTATTCTTCATTATTTTTTGGATATGCAGACTGATGCAATTATTTGCCCAAGACTTCCTGGTTGGACGCCAGTTGGGCAAACACCAATGCAGGACTCTCATTGGCTTACAGCAAAAGCTTTCAAAATTTGACGTCTGATTCTTATTGAATTGAAAACGTTTGATTTTATTCTTCATTATTTTTTGGATATGAAAGAAGAACAAATAGAAAATTTCAAACTTATGTACGTAGTGCAACAAAGGCAATTTCTTTAAGAATTAAGTTTTTGGGATTTTCATTTTTGTAAGCAAGTAGAGACATGTAGTGCTCCAGCACTTGCTTAATTAAAAACATGTAGTGCTCCTGCACTTGCATAACTACAAACATGTAGTGCTCCTGCACTTGCTTATAAGTAACAATACTTATTTATAAAAGACCTCACTCATAAGCAAACTGAGAGTTAATTGTACTTTTGCAAAGTACCATATATTCCTTTGACATGTAAAGACAAAAAAAGAACTAAATTATAAGAAAAATATAATTTGAAGGGCATCGTGTGCAAATATTAGCAATCATAGTTACTGAAGAACTCATTTTTGATGTTACTCGAAAATCAATCACAAGTTTTTGTTACTTTTCTGGAAAATGTCAGTGTTATATTTGTCCCTAGATTTTTAGAAAAACAAATTGTGCCTTAATTTTCTTTTTAATATCTGATATAATAACTCACAGATAAAAATTGGTTGATCTTTTTGATTTCATACCACTTCTAAGATACTGTCATAACTTAATTATTGATACAAGTAGGATTTGATGAAAGTGGCTGTACAATTCCAGCTTATTCTTTTTGTTTAATTATACCAAGATGAGGCTTACTAGTTTCTATGTGACTGGCTGATGTAGTGGTGAGGGTTTAGCCTAGGTTAATCACAAATGAGGATTCTTGGAGTTTTTGTTTAGTTAATCATCCATTACAATCAAGTTACACAGCTTAATGCACAGAGCCACCATGAGATGGGAATGTTTCAGAAATGTAGAATCACACATGATCAGCTCACAGTAAGCTCACAGAGAGGTCACAATCTGGCCTCACATTGTGAATTCATTGTGAGGTCCCTGTGGGGCAGCAGTTTTAGCTCACAGTGACCTTAACCAGTGAGCTCTCTGTGTGCTACCTCACAATGAGATCAATGTGAGGTCAAATTCTGGACTGGGATGTCAGGAAAAGTTGTAGTCAGTCATCAAGGTGGTCATGTCTTGTCTTTACATTAGCCTTTTGGAAAATATGTAAATAGATGTAAATGTTGAGTTTGCCCAGCACACTCAATTTTGTTTATCCCTGTTTCTTGTAGAGCAATCAGCAAACATTCATCGAGGTTGTTTATCATTGTTGGTCAGTAATCTGTAAATCTATCAGCTGATTAAAATGTCATGCCTCATTGAATCTGTGTCAAATGACAGGAACGGGAAATAGCAATATTCTGGAAACAATGACTTTCTGTGTACTGTGGGCACTTCCAATCAAAACACTGAAGCAGTCAGAGGCTCAGAACTCTACTAATATCACAAATAGTCGATCTACATGAGGTATGTTTATAGCCTTTTTCCTATCTTAAGTTCATCATTCACTTGTATTGTTAATTTTGTTCATTATTATTTAGACATACTGTTTAAACAAGTGTATGTATTGTTTGTCTAGATCATTGTCACCTGAAATTAGTGTCCATGGCATTGTGCACTGTGTACCTAGGCGGCAGCAGTGTCTCCCTGGTGGAACAAAAAGTAATTACTATTAATACTATTACAGTCAGAGAGGCAGTGCTGCCACCTAGGACTGTGTAGGTTGTTTCACATTGTTGTGAGTGGTAATTTGCAAAATCTTTATTCCAATCATTTCAATTATATTAGTATTACCTTAACTACCTTGTAGCCATGTAAATATTATGAATGAGCTTTTCTCTATATTTAATCACATTTATACTCAATTCATTTAGTTATTTGTGCATAATTTTTTCCTTTGTTTCCTTTCTTTAGATATATCTGTGATTCATCGAGTGCAAAATAAAAGCATCCATCCTACAACTGCGTTCCACTATACTTTGAAAAAAGGGGTTGAAAGAATTCAATGAAATTCACAATCCTTGGGTGACCTCGTTCACATCTTGCTGCAGCAAAATATTTAAATAGAAGTAAAATAATTTTAAAAAGCCTTTAACTTTGGTCTCGGCCAAATTTTGACCCAGTAATCGTGGTCAAAACATGTTCCTGAAACTGTATATAAAGACACTTGCAATCAAATTTAGCACTTTCAAGTTGAAATTTCATAGTAGAGTTTAAGTCAGCTGGCAGACAAACAAGGTAAGAGTAAATTTACAGGTATTTATAAAGAACTGATATTTGCGCTGTATGAACAACACTAAAAAAAAACACTTTTTTGTTAAACTTTATGAAAGTGTTGAAATGTTTTAGACTATTAAGCAGAACATGTTTAGGTGTTTACGATATGAAATACTAAAACACCTTTATAAGCTTGTTACACTTAATTTACACTACATGTTTAACAAAGGTGAAGTGTTTATATCAAACATCTAACACTGTGTACATGGCAGTTGGACTCTATGACAATCTTCTTTTGAGCATCTCCTGGTATGGAACATGGTCAACCTGCAAGTGAATTCACAGTCAATGCCTGAAGTATTGGGAAATTTCAAAAATATGAAAAAAAAAATTATGTATGATATTTTGGTGAGATCTCAAGCATAGCTACTTCTGTGAGTGAAGAACATATCATGGGGATATTATTTAGGGTTGGGTCGTTGGGGTTCTTAAACTTTTATGGTTGAATTGGGGTTATTACCCTATGAAGGGGTAAAATTCTGAAAAATACCAGTGCAGAATATTGAATTTAGAAATGGTAAAAAAAAACTAATTTTATGCACTTCAGCAATAACAATATTATATGTAATGTAAATATTTCATTGATGCATATATAATCATCTTAAAAACACAATTGAACATAACAAATTTTAGGAGTTAAAACTGATAATAAATTAACATGGAAAGAATATTGGATACATAAATAGTAAAATAAATAAGTCTGCAGGAATACTAGGTTATATAAGATAAGAATTAAGCTGAGTAAAACCTGGAAATTGAAATTATATAAATCCTTTGTGTTACCTTATTTGAATTAGTTCAATATTGTACGGGCATCTACTTACAAAAGTAACTTAAAACCTTCAGTGATTATTCAAAATAAAGCGTTAAAATTAACTCTAAATTTACCTAGATTAACATCCAGCCTCATTGTGTTTTAAACTGCCAAGGTTCACACTATTTATGAAATCAGTCATATTCAGATGCTTACATTCATGTTCAAATGTACTATGAATTTGTGTTTTATCAGACTAATCTGTACATCACATGATACATGTGGTTTTACAAACCAAATTTTCTTACATCAATGTAAAAGCTTGATAAGCCTTTTGTGTTGCAATTGAACCTGTGTTCTCTATTAGTGTAACTTTCTGGAGATTCATAAGCCCTCATGGGTTTCTGTCTCTGAAATTGTGTATGAAAAGATATATCAAATTAATAAAGAAAAAAAAAGTATCACTTTCTGCACAGTGCATTAGAAAGTTTTAATTATACACCCATTATAAAAATTTATTTAATTTAATTTCATTTTAATTGAAAAATAGAAGAAATATGGACCATGATGTAGACTCCAAGTCACTCTCCTTTCATCAGTGGCACCATGAGATTAGCAAGTACTGCCGCAGAGGACTGCACTTTCCAATCCTAATTGTTATCATCTTTTCCTTCACAGAATGAGATGTGACGTGGTATTCCTTGTGTTGGTGTTGAGCCCGTTTAGTTTCACCAACTGCGTTTCAATTCCTGAAGAAATGGAAAACAAAGAAATAACGGTACATTTTAAATTATCTGTAGCTTCAAATTATTTATAGAGTAACCATTATAATCTTTTTGCACAAACAGTGAATAAAAGAAGCCTATTCGGTGATTTCCGTACATATCATTGACCAATTTTTATGGCATTCGCGGAAAATAAATAACATTCCTTGGATTCATTTCAACTTTTCCAAACATTTTCAATTAACTATGTCACAAATAGATGGGATGTTTGTCATCTAACTCATTTGTATGACATAAGTATTTCTGCTTGAATACTGATTAATTAAGGTATCAAGTGAAAGCCTATGAAATTGTATTTTATATGAATGTAATTATTGAGTGGTATTACGTAAGGATGTTCAAATCTCCTGCAAACTTATGTGAAAGATTAAACTAGTCCAAAAATTCTCTGTCACCAATGATTTAGCACTTTAATTACAGTCAATCCTCATTTATCCACACACCTTTGTCCCCCAGGTAACTGTGCAGATAAATGAGGGAACCAGATAACTGAATATATATAATTGCACTAAGTAGATTTGTTCCCAGCCAATGCGTGCGGATAGCGAGGGAACCGGATAAGTGAGACCCGGATAAATGAGGGTTGACTGTACCATGATTTTTATCAAAATGTATTGTTCAAGGTATAGTGCAACAGTTAAATCAAATTTTTTGTTCCAGCGCCAGGACTAGTGGCCGGTATAAGCCTTGGGTGCCAACTCATTTGTCAAATTTTTTCCCCACCCATCCGCATACCCTTTATTCTTTATTTCTCCTTAGCTTGAGTAGCTTTGTTGACTATCATATGTTTATTCTGAACAATAAAAAAGATATTTCTATAAAAAATTTCCCATATGCCAAAAACAAATGTTTTGTGCCTGAGGGTTTTATAGTATACGCTACTATGTCATTTGTTTGACAAGTCATAGATATAGCACAATCTTGTACTTTTCGGAATCCTTAGAAGTAGCTCTATCAAGCTACGGGGGATGCCATTTTATCCAATGGCAACATAGCTTGAAAACTGTTACCATAGCAAAGAACCCAGGTTTTCAGAAAATGTTATATTTCTTTACCACTGGCACTGACAGACTCTATCCAAGTTACATAATCAAATCTTTTAACTACATGCTTTATGTTGGTTATGTGACCTTTAAGGTCAAAGGCCATTGTCATAGTGAGAATTGGGGTTTAATGTACAAATTTGGCCCTTTTTAACATAACAACATTTTAAGATTCATTATGTGTATCACTTGATTCCTGTAACCATGCAAACAGTTATTCATCAGTAACTTGACATAGTCTAAATTTGTTCTGGATATATAGGTCGTCTTGGTATCCATGGCAACAAGGTTTAAATGATCATAAACAAATTGATGTCCTTCACAACATAGACAAATGGGAAATCCCAAAAAGCCAGATATGCGATTCCACTGTTTCTGCAGCTTTCTGTGATTTGTAATTTTTAATATAACCTACTTGCAGAATATTTTAGACAGGTGACCTTCAAGGTCAAAGGTCAAAGTCATAATAAAAGTGAGGCTAAAAACAAAAATCTGGTCAAATTTTGCAGTAAAAGAAGACATTAAATCCTACCTAATGCTACATTGATTGGCAGTTTTCAAATTGACATTGGTTCATGAGAAATGTAATTTAGTCCTGGCTTGTTTTAAAAATGTAGTTTGAATAGGTAGCCATGGCAACCAGCCTAAAATCGTCACAAACAAAATCAAGATGAATGACAATGTTCTCAAATTGGAGAGATTTTGGTGGCTTATAATTAGTTTTTCAGGGCCAGCATGGTCTTGAATATTATTTTTTTGTATCAGGGAATATTTCAATCATGTGACCTTCAAGGTCAAAGGTCAAGGTCATGGTAACAACTAAGGTCAATGACCCATGAGCCACCTCTTTGTGCCCTACAGGAGTGAATATAATCTAATGCTGTCTGATACTGTGTGCTAATTTCTGGATATGAAATTTATATAAAGATCCCAACATGACCAATACTTGTTCCACATATATAATTTGAACTGGTATCCATGGCAACCAGACTGGATTATCATAAACAAAACTAAAGAAAACTACAATATTCTCACTTTTGTGAGATGCAATTTCACAAGGCCAGTATAGCTGTAAGCTTTCATATTTCTGTATTTGGTGTATACATGGGATTAGTTTAGTCATGTGACTGTGGGGTCAAAGGCATAGGTCATGGTAAAAACTGAGGTCAATAACCTTAAATCAGCCCATTTGCAATATGGAAGTGAATATAATCTCATTTTACATTGCACTGTTAATTCATGTAGAGATGTCAACATGACCAATGTTCCCTGAATGTACTATGGAAATAGCATGTGATATATAATTTTGACTGGTATCCATGGCAACCAGGCAGGATTCACCACAAACAAAACTGAGGATAATGAACATGTTCGCAAATTGGCAGGATTTTGAATGGCTGTTAAGCATTATAAAAGGTTATATAACAAGGCCAGTGTAGCCTCCAGGGTTTTTGTTTCTGCATTTTATAACATGTGAATAACTCAGTCATATAATCTTAAAGACAAATGATGAAAACTCAGATCAATGACCCTCAATAAATTTTTCTTCCCAACAGCAGTAAATATGTAACCTCCAAGCAAACTTTTTGTTCATGGCAAGTTTTCGGTCAATTTTTTTTCAAGTTTCATCTTTGGGCCACCTTAATTTCATTTTTTTACTATGGAAGTGTAGGTCTGGGCATCATATTTGTGGGATTATCCTCTATTGTTTCAAGTATATGTAAGAAATTGTTCTCCTTTGGTGGCGATTACAAGAAACATATTGGAAACATCTTTAATGAGTCTTTAATCTTAGTTATGTTGGTAAATACTCAAAATGGAAGGGTTTCACTGCCTTTTTTTTTGCATTCCTTGACCATGAAAACTCACATGTAGACACCAAATTCATGGTACTATTATAAGTATTTCTATTAATGGCGTCCCTGATTTGCATATTATAGATACATTTCTAATAATGAAGAAAAGTGGTCAAAAGGATTCTTGTAGTGTTCTCAATTACTAATCATGATACTTTAATGAACCACACAAAATCTATAGGTTGAAACTTGAAAAAAAATTGACCACAAAGTAAAATATGGGTGGCCAGTTTCATATGTAAATTAACGGGTGAAGGACTAAAAATTCTGCTTGGCAACAGAAAAATTTGAAATCAGCAGGGCCAAAAACATAAGAATCAACCTGTTGCCTGCTTTTAACACAAAATGCCTTGGGGTGTCCACTTTTCTGAAAATGGCACCTAATTATTAAGTATTACTGAAGATTTAATTGTTGACCGACAAAAGGAGGCTGTCCTTAATTATAGTATTGCTAATCACACGTTTCATGCTGTGAACTGCAAATAATTGATGGTTTCATGACAAGATAAGGAATTAGTCAGTGACTGATCTTCATATAGGTAAAACTGAAAATTGTATACATCAATTGATTTATTGCCATGGCAACAATTTAGAACTGGTTGTTGTGGCAACATCGGTAGTTCCATGAGACAGACAAATTCAGAAACCTGAAAATATGCATCTTCAGACTGTTGAAAATATACCAAAACTAGCGAGGAATCCATGCAGGGACTTGTTTTTATGATTCCAACCTGCTTGCCATGTATTCCAATAATACATATCAACTTACTTATTTTTGGAAAGCAAACATAAGTCATTATTATTATTATGTATTTACTGCGCCTCATGCTTGAATTAACCTACTGAATAGAACATAATGAAATAATGTTCAGTTTTATTGCGCAAAATGAAATATTCTCGTGCACGTGTGTATATGCTTAATACAGAAATGTGAAAGCTTAGACCTATGCCGGTCCTGTAGAAATGCATAACAGGCAGAAAAAAATCACGCGTGTGTTTCATGTCATTGACTAATTATTCAAAAAAATAATCCTGTAGTACAAGCATTAAGGAAATCAACATTTTCCAGACCCCCATTCAGTTGCATGATAAATGCTTTTGGTTATGGCTGATGCAGAAAAAGTTTAAAGTTTTCTATGAAAGTATCAAAAACTTCTTTTCACAAGCCAGCTTATGTGCAAAAGTAAAGTTATATGACTCAATGAGTATACTGGCCCTGCAAATATGCATAGCTATCAACAAGCAGGTAGTTTTCTTAGTTTTCTTTATAAAAAAAACCAGCCTAGTTGCCACGGATACCACTTGACATTATATACACACATGGTATATTATGAGAGCATTACTTATGTTAACATCTCTACATAAATTACAAGTCCAGAATAAAATGAGATTATATTCACATCCATATTGAAAATGGGCTGATTTAAAGTCATTGACCTCAGTTTTTACCATGACCTAGACCTTCGACCCCACAGTCACATGACTAAAATAATCCCATGTATACACCAAATACAGAAATATGAAAGCTTACAGCTATATTGGCCTTGTGAAATTGCATCTCACAAAAGTGAGAATATCGTCATCTTCTTTAGTTTTGTTTATGATGAATCCAGCCTGGTTGCCATGGATACCAGTTCAAATTATATATGTGGAACAAGTATTGGTCATGTTGGGATCTTAATATAAATGTCACTTGCAGAAATTAGAACACAGTATCAGACAGCATTAGATTATATTCACTCCTGTAGGGCAAAAAATGGTGGCTCATGGGTCATTGACCTTAGTTGTCATCATGACCTTGACCTTTGACTTTGATGGTCACATGATTGAAATATTCCTTGATATAAAAAACGAATTTAAGACCATGCTGGCCCTGTAAAAACTACTTATCAGCCACCAAAATCTCTCCAATTTGAGAACGTTGTCATTCATCTTGATTTTGTTTGTGACGATTCTAGCCTGGTTGCCATGGTTACCAATTCAAACTATATTTGTAAAACAAGCTAGGACTACATTACATTTCTCATGAACCAATGTCAATTTGAAAACTGCCAATCAATGTAGCATTAGGTAGGATTTAATGTCTTCTTTTACTGCAAAAATTGACCAGATTTTTGCCTTTAGCCTCACTTTTATCATGATCTTGACCTTTGACCTTGAAGGTCACCTGAATAAAATATTTCTGCAAGTAGGTCATATTAAAAATTAAAAATCACTGAAAGCTGCAGAAACAGTGGAATCGCATATCTGGCTTTTTGGGATTTCCCATTTGTCTATGTTGTGAAGGACATCAATTCATTTAGGATCATTTAAACCTGGTTGCCTTGGATACCAATACAACCTAAATATCCAGAACAAATTTAGACTATGTCAAGTTACTGATGAATAACTGTTTGCATGGAAACAGGTATTAAGTGATACGCATAATGAATCTAAAAAAAATTTTTTTTGAAAAAGGGCCAAATTTTTACATTAAACCCCAATTCTCACTATGACAGTGACCTTTGACCTTAAAGGTCACATAACCAACATAAAGCATGTAGTTAAAAGATTTGATTATGTAACTTGGATGGAGTCTGTCAATGCTAGTGGTAAAGAAATTTAAAGAAAACTAAAATTTCCTAAAAAAACCTGGGTTCGTTGCTATGGCAACATATTTCAAGCTATGTTGCCATGGGAAAAAATGGCATCCCCTGTAGCTTGATAGAGCTACTTCTGAGGATTCCGAAAACTATAAGATTGTGCAGTGCCTATGACTTGTCAAGCAAGCCACTTTTTGTGACATAGTAGCGTATACTATTAGTTATCTGTATACAATTTCTTTATGTTCACTTTATATTATTGTAATATATACCAGCTGTGGGTGTCCAAAATATCTGCTTGTATGTCTCTGTCTGTCTGTGTGTCCTTACTGTCTTGTCTATGTGCCAATAAATGGTAAGTGTGTCCATCTTAAAACTCTTCTTAAACAATTTTTTAAGCAGTACAATACTTTCTTTTTTACTTTACTTTCCAGGATAATGACTATGCGAAAACTGAGGTAAGCCTTATGTCAGCCTTATCATTATGGCATTTGTGTTATGAAATTTAGAAATTATCCCACCTTAACATGATATAATGCACTTCAGGTCCAGCATGCCATTAAAATCCTGTACAGAATAATGAGCCAACTTAATCAGACTGAGTATGGTAAGTTTCTAAAAATGGTTCATTAGTCAGACCGGCCAACTGATACGTACTATTTTAGAATGCAAGTCAAAACGTCCAAAAACCGAATCGTCCGAGTCCGTAACGTTTGAAAATGTTCCGAAACGTTCGTAAAATGTCCGAAACGTCAGAATTTTTTTAATTTTAATTTTGCCAATGTTCCTTGGATGAAAACACACAATGCAGATTTCACTTTATCCAAGGGCTGTTAAAATAGCCGGCCTCTGAAACGTCTGATCGGTGTGGTCAGCTTTAACTTGAATTAAAATCGCCAAAAAAAGGTCTTGCTCATCAAATCTCATGTTAAACTACAGACAGAACTTCTATGTAAAAGAAATCAATGAATTTTTAACAAAATATTGTGAAAAAGTACATAAAACAGCAGAAAAATTATTTACGGACATTTCGGACACTTTTCGTACGTTTAGGGAATCGGATGTAAAGGGAATTGGACTTTATGGGTTTGGACCTTTTGGTTTTCAGACGTTTCGATCTGATACCCTATTTAACATTCTAAGATGAAAACTAGCTGTGTGGAGCACCTTAATAGGTGCCTGGGCTTGTCACAAATATAATATAATTATCTAACAATAAAGTAGTTCATTCAGGAGAGAGAGGACTGTCCACCTGGGAAATGAAATCAAGACCTTGTCAGCAAACTGAGAGCCTTTTAACTACAAAACAGAGCCACATGACATAAGCATTCAATCAAACTGACTAAATTTTACACATGGGATTTAAAGAAGTGTTCATGTAATGTCATGTTGTTATAAGAAGCTCTGGCCAATCCCTGAGTTTGCAGTTTGCCCAAAAAATTGTTAATTCCAGGGACGGTCTGAAAATTTTAATGTGGGCAAGAACGTATTGCAGCAAGACAATTTTAATGCAGTGCCCCCTCCCCTCCCACCACTTCACTGCTTTCTTTGACACCCACACTCGCACACGTCACATGGTCAGTTGTAGTGGGTTGCTTGGACTGTTTGATTGATCATTATTTTTGTCACAGTTTCTCCACAAACAGGCTCTAATTATAGCAACAATTGTATTGCACATATGACTTACAATTTAATTATTATGGGGTTGTTGACATTTTACTGCAATTCAAGAAAAACTTTTTAAGGAGGTTCTTTACAGCACTCTAGGTGTCTCAAGGAACCCCGAGGTTCACCAGAATGAAAAAAGCTACACCAAAAAATTCAGGTCATAAAAAATGGAAAAACAGTCTCAGATTTTCATGATACCTAGTCTACTAACTCGTAAAATATTTTGAATAAATAAGTTAAAGGCCTTTTTTTGCCAGATCCTGCTTTTGGACATGTTAAATTATTGTATTCAGAATGAAGCACCTGTATTGAAGAAGAAAAGAGGGCATTTTTTCATTAGGAACCCATTATAAATTTTTTATGTAAATCTTGATTTTTTATATTGTTGCTTCAATAAACTGTTTGATTTAATTTTTCCATAATTTTGTACTAAAGGACCATTATAAATAGCTCAGTATTTCTCAACATACAATCAATTATCTAAAAAATTAGTATATATGATGGAAGAACCCGATATATAAACAAGTCAACTGAATTGCATAAATATCTGACTATCCATGTTTCATGCTTTGCATAATTTTTTTCAAATATGTATTAAATTTTGTCTTACTTACCAGATGAGCTGGATGACTTCTTGGGGGATGCTTGCAAAGAACAAGGAAAAAGTCCCAGTACTTTCAAAAGTGTGGTGAAGACTCGTAAGTCTATTCACAATAATGTTATGATCATTACATGAAATATTTTAATTACAATATTTGATTTCCCACATTTTGTTAACATATATTTGAAGGTCAAAAGAGGAGACCAAATGGCTGCTCATGCACAGGGGGCTGTTCATGTATTGGCAAATGCAGATGTAATTGCGAAATAGACAAAATTTTAATGTAGACCCTCTTTTCTGGCATACATTTTTGGTATATATTAATCAGTCCCTGATTCACATGCAGTCGTCAAATCAAATGTATCAGAAAATAATTGGAGTATTGAAACATTCTGTTGCTTGTAAAAAATCATGCAATAAAAGTAAATTTAGTTCATTTCCAAGATTGTTCAAGTTCAATTTTAAGGTTTAAGCACTACTATATCATGAAGTTCTCAATTTACGTGTTACCATGGTTATCAGAACAAACTGCTGCATAAAAAGACAGGACACAATGGGCTTCTTTTCCTGTTTCTTTTTCGCCTATACTTAATAAACTTAAGTCATTTTGCAGATGGTGCTTTCAAGATTTGTGTGAACTATTTATTAAATTTCTCTGTGAATACATACCAGAGCTGTCAAAAAAATTTTTTTTTTAATTTTTAATTTGACAATATTCTTGACCATGATAGGTCAATTAATATCTGTATGTTTGTTTTTGATTAGTTTCAATCATCTGCCTGGTAGTATAGTGTTGTTTAATAATTTTATTAAGATTAGGCCACGGTTTTTTTATCTAATGTTTCTCGGAACTTTCTCGTACCGCTTTTCATGAGACGGTTGGTCGGAAAATAAAAAATTCTCTCAAATTTACTCCCCAGAAAGTGTTTTTTTCATAAATAAATGTGCAATTGTTGATTTATTATTTGAGCGGCACTGCAAAAGTTTGGCCGGCGGTGTCGAGAAACGAAAGATAAAAAAACCGCGGCCTTAGCCATTTCACAATTTCCTCAATATTGTTTTTAACCCTCAGCGAACGAAGTTTGAAAAGGGTTTGCGTTATCATCAATGTCCATTAAATTGTGTTTCTGAAGAAGAACGGCAACAATATTTTATGTGTTTTAAAATATTTAGAGAAAAATGAAGAAAAAAACAGCATAACAACATTCGTTTCCGAAGCAGGACTCCCACACTATTAACCTTCATGCATAAAAACTTACTAAGAATATGTCTAAAATAGTGTAGATATGCCTTTTTGGGGTTTCATGACCATTAATGACCGATAATTTTATATAATAAGGAAAATATGAAAATTTGGTACTCTTTCAAACTCCCATATCAAAGACTCTATGATCTTAACATCAGTAACATTTTGCCAATGATATATCTAGATTATAGTACTTTCACTGTTAATGAAAAATCAGGAAAAATCCTACAAATTGTGATGCTTCCTTCATTTTCCTTAGCATCCCATACTTAGCAATGAAAGCCATAAATATATGTTGTACAATTCATGTGCATACAATTATTAAATATTTGATCACAGTATTGCCATGCTCAACCCATTTAACAGTTTTTGTTTATAATTAGCAATTTCATAATAATTAGGTGCATAATGATCTATGTTACTTTCACTTGACTCCAATACTTATTATTCTTTTCTTCCTGTAAAGTGTTCGGTTATAAATACTAATTTAAATGCCATAGATTTAATGCAAATCAGCAACCCAACAATTCAGTAACTGCTGAAGGGAATATGGCAATTGATTAGTTCCTTCAGTTGCCAGTTAAATGTAAACAGCGAGCATAAAAATATTTTGACTTATAAAGGCATTAAAATGGGTATGTTGAGTATCATTACATACAAAATAAACCTTCAAGATTTGTATTTATTTGTACTTAAGACTTTATTTATTTAAATACCAGTAAATCAAAACCTAAAAGTTTCATTTTGTATGTAAATATACCCAAACTCTCGGGCACAAAGACCAGAATGCGATGAATTTTTGAAAGAATTTGCTATTAGACTCGTCCGCTTCATTATAAGATTTGTGGAGTTCCTATTGGTAAGGCTTGAATGAAAACTGTGTAAGATGTTAGTTCTATTTATGGCAGATTCATAAACATGAAACTAAACAAATCCTAGATGACATCATGTGAATCCAGGACTCCCATTGGTTAAGGTGTGATGTGAGAAGTTAATGGTTGTGCCGACTGGTTGCGACACCTTGAGAGTTTGTGGTCTGAAGCGCCACCTGGAGTATAAGTAATAAAGTTTCATGACTCGTTTTTGATGAGTTTGGAGTTTGTGCTCTGAGGAAGAAATTACCAAAGGCCGTGACCGTGTCTAATATGGCCTGTAACAAAGGCCATTCCTCAACATTAATATGACGTCCTCTGGAGTTTAGTTTCCAGTCCATGAGTTAATAGGGTGGGCCCTTTTTCAAAAACTGTCAGAATGTTTTGCTCCATCATCATTTTCTGAGGCATTTAGGTCTATGAAGTACAAGAATACCAAAATTTTTAAAATTTGATGAAAAAAACCCAGGCCCCTAGGCCATTTTGTAAAGTAAATTTTTTTTGCCCCGAAAATCATAAAAAATGCCTATATCTCAAGAACTATACAAGATACATACATGAAATTGGTACCAAAATATCTGGAATACCCACTTTTATATTCATCTTTAATACATATTGATGCCCTAAACTCGATATTTTTTTAGTTATTCCACAAAAAGTAACTTTTGTAGAGTGCTATATGTAGCAATCACCACCATTCAACAAGCATAATGTAAAATAAGCAGGTAGATATGCAGGAATATCTGTAACCATTACATTTTTCGTGTTAATGGAGGTAAGTTTAACTTTGGCAAGGTGATAGTGTGGGCAAAAAGTTGACATTAGGGAGGGGAAGCTCTCCAGAAGCTCTGCTCAGCTGCCCCTCTGCAGGAGTTTGGAAGGGCAACAACGGTGCTGCTGATTAGTCCAAACAGATTATATGTGATAATCACAGAGGATCATGACAACCAAAATGTCACCACGCAGACCAGTTAAACTGGACATTTATGGTTTGCCTGTGCAACTGCCACATTACATAATCAGTTGCCAAGAAATGGAGATGTGATGAGAGGGCTTTATTTTATATACAATGAAATGAGGTTCATGAAGGGAAAGGGCAACACCACTTCAATGAATAATGCTGCCAGCCAGTTGGTTGAGGATATTCTTGGAGTATAAGATTTTACCACTGTTAAAGCAAAAAGGAAGGATTTCATTAAAATGAAAATACTCAAGTTGTACCACAGCTACAGAAAAACTTTTGTCAAAGATTCATCCAAAGACAAGACAAGGCTAACAAATCCCGCCAAAGAATGGAGAAAGAAAGCAATAACTTATTTGATGTGGTGAATGACAAATTAACCCATTCTAGAGAAAACGATTTCATTCATGACCAGAGGCACGAACGTAAAATGATAAGTTCAACAAAGGTTGATAAGGACTCATCCCGAAAAGAAAAAACATTGCAGAAAAAGAAGAACTTAGTGGATAAAATGAAGAAGAAGGAAGAAGTCAACAGGCAGAAGCGTTTTTTGTCTGTAAAAGAAAATAATTCCTCTGATAATGAGCCACTTGACACAGAAGGAGGGGGGGTACAGACCAAAAGAGTCAAAGAGGAAGTACAGTACCTTGGTTGGAAAACTGCGCAGCAAGTTTCTTGAAGTAATGGATGAGACTAATGTCACACCCCATGTCTTTACAAAAATAGCTGATGCTGTATTGCAAAATTATGATATCATCAATGAAGAGAACAGGCATGACCTGATGAAACCCACACAGGTCAAGAGGTTGGCAAGAATAAGTAGACAAGAAATGTAGAGGAAGTGTCAGGAAACAAAATGCTTGGCATTGCGTTTGACGGCAAAAAGACATTGGGCATGCAAACCCTAAGTCTGCAAAAGCAGAAGATATTTTTGGAAGTATAAAGGAACTCCTTGTGGCCAGGTAAGTTCATTGTTCCATGTGGTACACTGGTACAGTGTGTATTGAATTTAAATCAAATTCTTCAATTACCAGCATTTAGGTTCCTGCAATGAACAACTGGCATCATACAGAATTGGACAATTAAACCATGCTCGATGGATGACTCTTGCATCAAGAATTCTAAGATTGTATTTGTCAATGAAAACACCCACAAAGAAAATGATTACTATTGTGAAGTATATTTGTGGAGTCTATTATCCATCCATCGACTATGCGAAGTACTCTGAATTAATTCCAGTAGCTGACTTAAATGTTGAGCCAGCAACAACTCATGCAGCTTGTTCAGAAGCCAATGGCAACTGGCTACAGTTGCACAACAGTGGCCAGTGAAAGAGCAGTGCAACTTATGACCTCATGCTCTCTCAGACTCACAGAGCCAAACGAGCAGGATGGGATGTTAATGAACATCCAAAAAGCCTGTAACTGAAATGCAGGACCCATAGTTGGAAAACGATATAGATTCTATTGAAAATTTGAAATGAGCTGAACTGCTGTCAATGTAATAAATTGATAAACATTTATAAAGCACTAGTCTTGTATAATGAGCAATAAATTGAATTATTTCACTGTCAACAGTGGCTTTTTCATTTTAGATTTGGCACATGGTGTGAAAATATGGGTTTTTCTTAAATAATGTCAAAACTATTGACTTTAGAGCATTAGTATGTATTGAAGATGAATATAAAAATGGGTATTGCGGATATTGTGGTACCAATTTTATGTCTGTATCTTGTATAGTTCTTGAGATATAGGCATTTTTTACGATTTTCGGAGAGACAGAAATGTTACTTTACAAAATGGCCTAGGGGCCTGGGTTTTTTTCATCAAATTAAATTATTTTTGGTATTGCTGTACTTCATAGACCTAAATGCCTCAGAAAATGATGATGGAGGAAAACTTTCTGACAGTTTTTGAAAAAGGGCCCACCCTAATGAGTTAAGCTGTAATGAAGTCGGGACAATTCCGGCATGACTGGAGTGCTTCATTGTACTGTAAGCAGTGCATTTCTGTATTGTAATGATAAAAGCCAGGTGGTGTTTGTTCAATCCTGGCATCATTGCCGTTTCTCAGTGAAGTTGACTGCACTATAGTATACACTGAATCTGGCAGCAAACCTGTTCAAGTAAGTACCTTTCTCAACTCCCTGGAAAGTGTACAACCCATTACCCAGAAATGCCTGTAGGGAGTTCATTTTTCTCCTCATTGAGTATTCTTCCATTTGCAATGCTTTTGTCATCAGCATTTTCATTAAAGATTAAAGTTACTAAAATTCATAAAGAATATTTTGAAACTAAAAATCATCAAAGGTGTTCTGAAGGTGTCTTAACAAAAATAATAAAAACATGAACATGACTGTTCTTTAAAGTGTTATGGTATGGCTGAAGTGAATTTTGTGTTCTCTTCTGACAAATACATCGCCAGTAGACGTGGACTTTTTTCAGGCCATACCTATGGTGCAGGAGCATTTTTGGCACTAGCACATGTGATGAACAATGACAAAGGATGGTTTTTCCTCAACGAAGTTCACATTGGACTTAACACTACCCCTTTCTTTCAAGAACTTATTGGGTTAGTTAGATTCAAGGAAGCATTCTTGTCCTTAATCTTTGTGTTCGTATGAATTGTACCTTAAACCTGGGTATCTTTGGCTGCTTTTGCAAACATTATTGGTTCTACCAAAACCAAAACAGATAATTAAATATTAATGCATTTCATGCCACCTAAGTGGACCTTATATGGGAAAATAAACATACACTATTCAGCTTCTTGGTGCTCATAATAATAATTTATTTATTTAACAAAATTATGGATGGCCAAAGTTACACCGCATCTATGCAATGCTGAAGCCAAAATTGATATAGAAATTTGATTTGAATTTATGAAAACAATTTAGGTAGTAAAGTGTATTTGCATTACGAAGAGTGGTTTTCAAGATTTCACTATAAGTTTTGAATTTTGTGAGATAATGTGATTATTGGATATCTGTGATGGAGGTAGATTTTATGGTTATAAACTTTTCATTTTTATAATTGGTCCACAATTCAGTAGCCTTAATAGCGAGGGGGCCTTATTCAGGCAAAATTGTTTTGGAGTAGGGTTCCACAGTGCAGCCTGACATGCCATAACCATAAAGCAAATAAAATACAATTATTGGATGGCCTCTTGCAAGCCAAATTATTGCCAAGTCAAATATCATGCTAAATATATTCTTCCTTCTATCAACTGTAGCTACCTGGCTACGAAATTGTCAAAAATGACAGAAATAGAAATGGAGGCGAAGTGTGCATATTATAAGTAAAGAGATAAGATTTACAGTTATTAATGTTTTAAATGAAAATTGGGCTTGATGTCTGTTGTACAGAGATTTGAGTTTTTGTTTATTGTTGATGTTTAAATGTATACATGGACTAGCACCAACCAGGTTGATGAACTCCAATAATTTGTGTGTGCCATATTCTGTTAATGCAACAACAAGTGAAACTCTCATGCACACTGGTGCTAGACTCTGGAATGTATTACCTAGTCACATCAAAGATCTCACCAGTATTGATGCTTTTAAAGTTAATCTTAAACATTTTATACTTTAATTATTATTCTACCAGTTATTTTGATGATGCAAATTTAATTCTATGATGATTTTATCTTTGTAAATATTTAAAAGGCACTGCTGAAAACAGTACCTTATTACTAACTAAGCACTTAACAGTTGTAAAATATATTTGTAAATAAAAAAAAATGAAGAAATGAATATCAATTGTATTGTGTAGGTCCTGTAGGATGTAGGATTGACATTAGGTTAACATTATTCTAAAAGCTCAATATATTCTCCATTGTTTTCAGAAATTGGGACACTGCTGAAGCAAGCTTAAACCAGATTCAAATTAAATCGTTTTTATTGAGTGATTTTACCCTGGTTTGCAACAGTACCGCTGAATCACCATTCTTCTGCCAAGGTCATATTAAATGACAATTTCTCAAAATTGGGGTCAGTAGTTTTTCGATATGATGTATTATGTCAAAAACGTCAAGTAACATAATTATATGAGGCTGGTGTGATAAACAAAGTGACTGACACACAAAATGATGCACAAATTATATTCTAAGCAAAGTATAAATTAAATATATATAGACAGAAATATTTCAAAACTCTACAAAATCGTTTCCATGGTAACATATAGGCCAATATAGATAGTACTGCAACGATTTTGCTATCTACTGAATGGACACTATCTGTTTAATGTATAACTAGGTTTATGTGCACAATTTTTGCAGTATATGATGTTGGCCTATATGTTACCATGGAAACCGTTGCCAAGGGAATCAGACAGTGCAAAATGAGGGATGGCAGTATATCTACATTTTTGCCTTTTGATGTCTTCTATATTCGTGCAAATTCGGTAGGTTT
Organism: Alitta virens; assembly: GCA_932294295.1. NCBI lineage: Eukaryota > Metazoa > Annelida > Polychaeta > Phyllodocida > Nereididae > Alitta > Alitta virens. The sequence continues at coordinate 33,889,227 of OW028583.1, forward strand.
ATCACACCAAGAACCATTTCATCAAAAATCAGCCATATGCTGCCCCATGCACTAAATGAGGTAGCAGGAAAGGTGTCAAATGGCATATCTTTTTGTGGCCTGAAATCATAAAAAACAATTGGTATATACCTCATAAGCCATTTTGTCTACAGTATAGGGTTGGTGGTGGTGGAGTAGGGCTTTACGTCCTGTATTTCTGCACCTGATGGGCTAATTAGGACAGGTAGGGACCATGGCAATGAGACGAAGGATGAAACAGCCATCCAACATAGGCTCGACCGGGAATTGAACCCGGGAACCAGTGGTTGGAAGCCCAGTGCGCTACCACTGAGCTAGGCCCCCACCCCTCTACAGTATAGGGGAAAACCTTGGACAAGTTTGTAGATACTTAGTTCAACATGAACTCTTTTAAGGTAACGTATATAATCTTGTGGCTTTGCCTTCCTCACGCTGACGAAACATATGGATGGCAAAGATTTTGACACAATAATTCAATAAAGTTTGTCCTTTTTTATATCATTATTATTTTTTGCAATACATGGGACCCGAAACAATACTACTGTTAAATGTTATTTATTGTTTAGAATAATAAATTTAGTTAATTCAAATAAAAAATATGTCACCTTCCGTTTCTGTTGACGCGGACTATCGCCGGAGTTCATCCGATCATATCATTATCCGTCCATGCGCGTAATTCCATTTATAGCCCGCTTAAAGGGGCGGACACATTGTTCACACTCATTCCCTTCATTTCTTTACTTTATTTGCTTTTAACAGTAAACGAAAAAGAACTCCGGGACAATTGCTTGTGTTATATTCGTTTTCATTTATTTTATTAGCCATCAGTTCTCTGTAGCATTAGTCACCATGCTGAGTGTAATTAGTCAGATTAGAAATCGCAGAAGTACATTAAGGAAATTCTAATTGTATGTTCAGAGCATACTCCAACATTTAATTCACACACATTGATTTGTTTTAAGGACAGTATTCATGCATTTATCTAAATAGGCGTAATAATCTAAGTATGACTACGTTCAATAGAATACTAATAATAAAGTTTCATTCTCATGCATTGGCTCTAGATACTGAACAATCCTTGGTTAATTATTCTTTGAGGTTAAAGAAACCCATATCACCAATGAGTTCATATACATCCGCGGGCAAATCTGGCGCTTTCATTGCTGTAGACCTGAAGGTCCCATTCACAGAGTATAACAATTGTCTAACGTAATTTATGTCCAAACCTGTGAACTTCTGAATGTCTTCCACAGAAGTGCTCTCTGAAACAGATAAGTTGTATCAGAAAATATAGCTCAATCATATTTCAATTGCCAAGGTTGGCTACATAGCAGGGCGATCCACTGGCACTAACTATTTTGATGTTAAATGAAATATTTGCAGTTCTTTTGCAAGAGGTTGTGGGCTCGATTCCTGGGCCAGAAGGGACATTAATTGTCCCTTTTCACAGATATTAATGAGATTTTATTGGATTTCTTCCGAAATAAAGCATTGCATTGTATTGTCACAGTATTTCAGCTGTCCATCAATCAGGCCAAAATTCACTCAACTCCTTGCAAGTATTGATGCTGCATGTCTAATTAATTAGTTTGGAATAAGGCATGATTCACGTCATTCAAACATTAATATCAATGGCTCTCTATGTAAATGCTTTTCAGTATGATTCCGATTTCAAAAAAATTCAATAATCTGAGTTGCTATATATATATATGCATGTTTGATGAGCTACTAGTTTTAGCAGTGCTTGTACAATGAAACAGAACAATATGTCCACAATTATTAAGAATTGTAAGTCTTAAACAAGAAAAACAATTCTCAATTGATGTCTTAATTGTAGTGTTTTTCATGGTCATTCTGGTACAGGACCTAATCATAATGCTGGGGTCTGTTAAATACTGTTAATTCTAGACAGCCATAGTGATAATATACTCCTGGCTTGAGCTATACATCTAGTTGCATATATACTAATTCATGGCTGATGCTTAATATTCAGTTATTACCATAAAGTTTCTGGGCAAATTCTTCTGGATTTTCAATCACAAAATCTTGGTTGGGCATATCCATCATGAATGCCAGCCATCGTGAGCCATACTTGACCTGCATGACCTTCAGGAAGTCGGTCAAAGTTGGCAGATCTGTTCTTGCCTGAAGAGTGCCTCGATTTCCCAGTTCTTTGTGCCAGACATTTAGGTCGAATTTCATCCACAGTACCCTGTATGTACAAGATACAGTAGATGGATTAGGTATATAGGAGCTAGGATTCAAAATGAATGTCAACTGGTATTTTTTAGTCGCTGTGTTTTTTTTTTTTTTGCACACAAAGCAGAACAGCAACACATGTACAGTCCATTGAAAAAGTATTGGACCCCCTTTAAAAATGATGCATTTTATATAATATTTCTCTGTTAAAATGTATGATTAATTTTATTATTTTACATATACATTATGCCTCCTTCAATTATGAATAATCACTATAGAATATTGAAAAACAAATCATCATTTTCTATATCTTTATACAATTAACCCGGGTTATGGTTGAAATATGTATTATACATAATAAAAGTTAACAATAACAAAATGTGTTGCGTTTTTCTGGGAGCATATAATCATGTAAGATGGAAATAATGCACCATACTGGAGGGGGTGCAATACTTTTTCAATGCACTGTAAGTTAGCAATAAGTCAGCCCCCAACACCTAGCTCTCCACAGCAAAAAGATTTTCTATCTTTCAAATGATGATTATTTGCATTTTTATCATGAATTACAGCCTTTGTATTAACACTAATTCTACTCGTTTACCATATAGTTGACAACAAGTCATACCCGGATAGCATTCCAAATCGTATCGACGTTGGCGCAATATTCGCGATGGCAAAACGATGTTGTACCGATGGCAGCCGATATAGAAATGACGCTGGACCGATTTGGAATGCTATCATCTCCAAAATTATTACAGATATTACCATACATTGTAATTCATAATGTTGGGGTTTGACTATTATTGCAATACATTTCAGAGATTGATAAAATAAATTGGTGACTTGAGAGAAATGTTGATGGTTTGCAAGGATTAGATCATGACATAAGATGAGGTGGAAAGAGTAATTTTAACAAATACATATAGAAAACCTGTTGGGCTTGATAACTTGGCAGATGAGATGTTAAAAATGATCCAATAAAGCGGTTTAGGTTATTGATTTTAAACACGGTTTCTTGTGGTAATAACATGGGTATGGGTTAATCTAGATGTCACACAAAGTCATGACTCCATATTGACTTGACATCAGCACCACAACGGGTCTTACTTTGTGCTATCACCACCTTGTTTTGCTAGTTAATTCATCTAAGCTAAATTAATCAATTTCTCTTATAGTCTATAGGCTGGCTTATGGTATTACAGGTTTAACAAGGAAATTACAGAATAATTATATGTTCATGTGCTGAACTTACGCAACTCTTGTTCTGACAAGCAGGCAATTCAGAAAAATTGGCTAAACTCAAATAATATGAATTCATTCCTATTGTGTTTTTAAAAGAATATTTCTTAAATCAATACACAGCCTATCGGCTACATAGTTTACCAATTGCTTTGTTTAACTAGGTAAACTAGCAAAAAACAATGTCAATCATTAGGTCGCTTAGGACATGGTTTTTTGATCTTACGTTTCTCGGAACTTTCTTGGACCATTTTTCATGAGACGGTCCGTCGGAAAATAAAACAAATCCCAAGAAAGTGGTTTTTTTTTCATAAATTAACACAGGTGATGTGATACTTTGAGATGCAATACACATATTTGCCCAGACAATTGTTGATTTATTAATTGAGCGGCACTGCAAAAGTTTGGCCAGCGGTGTCGAGAAACGAAAGATCAAAAAACCGTCGCCTTAGCTCCGAGGTGACTGCACAGTGATCTTGCATGCAATCGGGGTACAAGAAGAATACGCTGTACACACACATACATATAGTGTAAAATATCTGTATGACTTCAGTTTTGTTGTTAAGATGCATAAATATAGTAGAAGGAAAGACTTATCATGAGTACCTTCTTAAATTGGTGTAGCCACCCATGTAACTTGCCATTCGACTTTGAAAGCCGGCATAATCTCTGACAAATGTTTCATAAGTTCTAAACATTTGTTTTGGCATACCATCGTACAGTTCACGAAGGTTCTTAGCATCTGAAAAAAGAATCATTTTGGCAGCTAAAATATATGGCGATATGTGCTGAATATCATTCAATGAGATAAAAATACACTGCAATTATATGGAATAATAGCTGGGAATTTAGGTTTTTTGGCCAACAGGGTCATACCATGCTACAATCGATTTCATAATATTTTTTCTAGTCATTTTTATTTTCTAATTATCTTTTATTACACAGGTCTGCGTTTCCAATGGCGTGCATTAAATGCTATATTATATTACCTGCAACGTCACATAGAATGGTATCACGAGCTGTTTTATTAGTGATGTCTAAATTCATATCCCTTTTAGCTAGATATGCAATCATCCATAAATCAGTCCTCGCTCTTTCTTGCATTTCGTCCAGTACTTTTGTTGTCAGATCAGAGAGTTTTTGGCAATTCTCACTTATGTTTTGAGTGGCACCCAAGAAAAATCCTGAAATTTCCAAAAGATATCATTTTTAGAAGCGAGATTCAAAAGTTTATTCCAGTACCCTTTATCACATAGTTCTTATTTCATTTAGCTATTTATTTCTGTAACATGAAAAGTTAACCTAGAATGTTTCGTAAGAATATCCCTAGCATATTTACAAAAACTTTAAACATAGCAGTGGCTTCATGTAGCTAACTCTGGATTAAAACATAGTTGGGCATTTTTGAATAGTTATTGTAAATGTAACCTTTAAGCCACCCAGCCAATGTTAGTCCTACTTAGACATGAATGAAAAAATAAAGTTGTTTGCAGCTGGGTGGTCCAGTGGTAAGACACTTGCCTGCTCCTCTGAAGGACCCGGGTTCAATCCTGGGCTCGGGCACCTTTCATGAGCATCATCCCAGCTGGATGTCGTTCGGATGAGACGTTAAATTGGCGGTCCTTTGTACTCAGTGTCTATGCTGAGGCAAGTAAAAGATCCCACCCATGGGGTAAATAAGTAACATGGGTAGACTACCTCCTCTCTATCATCTCATCAATCAACCCTCAATAGTGGCAAGATGTTGCCTTACTTTCCATATCAATCTATGTCTCCATCTGTCTATCTGTATAAATTAAATTGATTATACTTACCAAGGATGAATAGAAAAGATATCGGCAAAGAAATAGACTTCATCCTTATTGTTTCAACGCGAATGCAGTAATGAACAATGTAGATCTATGCCAATGAAAAAAGCATTGTGTGAATTAACAATTTTGTTTTGACATACAGCTGTAATACATTTCACAACTAGGTCACAAAGAGTGATGAAACATGCACATTATGGTTTTTTATTTTTCCAAATGAAATAAATAACAGCATACAATGTTCATCATTTTATTCGTACAATCGGTTCAGTATTTTACATGAGTAAAAAATTTGAATACATTATCTTATATAATTATTGATAGCATAGTGAGAATATCAAAAATTGAACAGTCATTTAATTTATCACATTTGGTTGAAAGATAAATTATAAGCAGTTAATGTCACAATTCCATCTCTCTGATAGAGATTTTGTGATTCTGTATATCACACCCCTGTAAACCATACTAATGTCATGTATGATTTTAACAATTGAAGTTGTGCATTTCGGAATGACTTTTTCCAGTTGATCTATCAAACTGGGCTTCTTACAGAGTGCCAGTACAATGTCTGAAAGAATAGTTCTTGGAAGCTTCAAGCATTGCACACTTTTTCCATGCAATGTCTAGTTTCTTGATACTTGGTTTACTAAGATCTGGTGCCATAAAATGAGCAGCACTTGCTTTCAAATAAATGATAGAGTACACTACTTTGAGAAATGAAATTTGCACAAATACTGTTAGTGCGTCGGAACTGTTTATTTAATTTACTTCTTAAATCTGCCGCATCTGATAATGTATCCATTAAATCATTGCCAAGATGCTTAACTGTTGCACTCCAATTAACAGTCTTATTATCCAGGTTGACTTTGCATGTATAGTTCAGAATTTATTGCTCCTAAAGCAACACAAACAGTTTTTGCTAAATTTATGTCATGTTCTAGAAATGTTATTCTATTTACAGTTTAATATATCTGATATTATTTTATCTAAAATTATATACATTTCAATTGATTATCTAAAAAAATGAGTATATATGATGGAAGAACCCGATATATAAACCAGTCAACTGAATTGCATAAATATCAATGACTGTCCATGTTTCGTGCTTTGCATAATTTTTTTTCAAATATGTATCACATTTTGTCTTACTTACCAGATGAGCTGGCTGACTTCTTGGGGGATGCTTGCAAAGAACAAGGAAAAAGTCTCAGTACTTTCCAAAGTGTGGTGAAGACTCGTAAGTCTATTTACAACATGATCATTACACGAAATATTTTAATTACAATATTTGATTTCCCATATTTTGTCAACATCCATTTGTAGGTAAGAGGAGACAAGCTGGCTGCTCATGCCCAGAAGGGTGTTTATGTAGCGGCAGCAATCGCAGATGTAATTGCAGAAGAAACAAATGTGGACACTCCTGGCTGGCATCCATTATGCAATGAGTTAATCAGTCCCTGATTCACATGCAGTCGTCAAATCAAATGTATCAGAAAGTAATTGGAGCATTGAAACATTCTGTTGCTTGTAAAAAATCATGTAATAAAAGTAAATTTAGTAATACATTCGAAAATTTATATGTTTTAGTTACTGTATTTGGAAGGTAATATTAATCAGTTAAATGAGCTGCTTTGCATGTGATAAACTTATTAACTACTACAGTTTAAATCTGCAGCTTTTCAAGTTCAATTTTAAGGTTTAAGCACTACTATATCATGAAGTTCTCAATTTACGTGTTACCATGGTTATCAGAACAAACTGTTGCATAAAAAGACAGGACACAATGGGCTTCTTTTCCTTTTTCTTTTTCGCCTATACTTAATAAACTTAAGTCATTTTGCAGATGATGCTTTCAAGATTTGTGTGAACTATTTATTAAATTTCTCTGTGAATACATACCACAGCTGTCAAAAAATTTTTTTTTTAATTTTTAATTTGACAATATTCTTGACCATGATAGGTCAATTAATATCTGTATGTTTGTTTTTGATTAGTTTCAATCATCTGACTGGTAGTATAGTTTTGTTTAATAATTTTATTAAGATTAGGCCACGGTTTTTTTATCTAATGTTTCTCGAAACTTTCTCGTACCGCTTTTCATGAGACGGTTGGTCGGAAAATAAAAAAAATTAAACATTCTCTCAAATTTACTCCCCAGAAAGTGTTTTTTTCATAAATAAATGTGCAATTGTTGATTTATTATTTGAGCGGCACTGCAAAAGTTTGACCGGCGGTGTCGAGAAACGAAAGATAAAAAAACCGCGGCCTTAGCCATTTCACAATTTCCTCAATATTGTTTTTAACCCTCAGCGAACGAAGTTTGAAAAGGGTTTGCGTTATCATCAATGTCCATCCGACGGGCGGACAGGCGGGCGGCGAATTGGCGTAACACTTTCGTTTCCAGAGCTAATGCACTAACCCTTTTCAAACTTCATTTTGATATTCATTTCATGCTGATTACTTTATAATGCTCAAAATTGTGTTAAATTGTGTTTCTGGAGTAGAACTCCAACAATATTTTATGTGTTTTAAAATATTTAGAGAAAAATGAAGAAAAAAAAACAGCATAACAATTTTCGTTTCCAGAGCAGGACTCCCACACTATTAACCTACATGCATAAAAACTTACTAAGAATATGTCTAAAATAGTGTAGATATGCCTTTTTGGGGTTTCATGACCATTAATGACCGATAATTTTATATAATAAGGAAAATATGAAAATTTGGTACTCTTTCAAACTCCCATATCAATGACTCTATGACTCAATGATATATCTAGATTATAGTACTTTCACTGTTAATGAAAAATCTGGAAAAAATGCTACAAATTGTGTTGCTTCCTTCATATTCCTTATCATTCCATATTTAGCAATGACAACCATAAATGTTGTGCATACAATTATTAAATATTTGATCACAGTATTGCCATGCTCAACCCATTCAACAGTTTTTCTTTATAATTAACAATTTCATAATAATTAGTTGCATAATGATCCATGTTACTTTCACTTGACTCCAATACTTATTATTGTTTTCTTCCTGTAAAGTGTTCGGTGATAAATACTAATTTAAATGCCATAGATTTAATGCAAATCAGCAACCCAACAATTCAGTAACTGCTGAAGGGAATATGGCAATTGATTAGTTCCTTCAGTTGCTAGCTAAGTGTAAACAGCGAGCAAAAAAATATTTTGACTTATAAAGGCATTAAAATGGGTATGTTGAGTATCATTACATACAAAATAAACCTTCAAGATTTGTATTTATTTGTACTTAAGACTTTATTTATTTAAATACCAGTAAATAAAAACCTAAAAGTTTCATTTTGTATGTAAATATTCCCAAACTCTCGGGCACAAAGACCAGAATGCGATGACTTTTTGAAAGAATTTGCTATTAGACTCGTCCGCTTCATTATAAGATTTGTGGAGTTCCTATTGGTGAGGCTTGAATGAAAACTATGTAAGATGTTAGTTCTATTTATGGCAGATTCATAAACATGAAACTAAACAAATCCTAGATGACATCATGTGAATCCAGGACTCCCATTGGTTAAGGTGTGATGTGAGAAGTTAATGGTTGTGCCGACTGGTTGCGACACCTTGAGAGTTTGTGGTCTGAAGCGCCACCTGGAGTATAAGTAATAAAGTTTCATGACTCGTTTTTGATGAGTTTGGAGTTTGTGCTCTGAGGAAGAAATTACCAAAGGCTGTGACCGTGTCTAATATATCCTGTAACAAAGGCCATTCCTCAACATTAATATGACGTCCTCTGGAGTTTAGTTTCCAGTCCATGAGTTAAGCTGTAATGAAGTTGGGACAATTCTGGCATGACTGGAGTGCTTCATTGTACTGTAAGCAGTGCATTTCTGTATTGTAATGATAAAAGCCAGGTGGTGTTTGTTCAATCCTGGCATCATTGCTGTTTCTCAGTGAAGTTGACTGCACTATAGTATACACTGAATCTGGCAGCAAACCTGTTCAAGTAAGTACCTTTCTCAACTCCCTGGAAAGTGTACAACCCATTACCCAAAAATGCATGTAGGAAGTTCCTTTTTCTCCTCATTGAGTATTCTTCCATTTGTAATGCTTTTGTCATCAGCATTTTCATTAAAGATTAAACTTACTAAAATTCATAAAGAATATTTTGAAACTAAAAACCATCAAAGGTGTTCTGAAGGTGTCTTAACAAAAATAATAAAAACATGAACATGACTGTTCTTTAAAATGTTATGATATGGCTGAAGTGAATTTTGTGTTCTGTTCTGACAAATACATCGCCAGTAGACGTGGACTTTTTTCAGGCCATACCTATGGTGCAGGAGCATTTTTGGCACTAGCACATGTGATGAACAATGACAAAGGATGGTTTTTGTCTCAACGAAGTTCACATTGGACTTTACACTACCCCTTTCTTTCAAGAACTTATTGGGTTAGTTAGATTCAAGGAAATATACTTGTCCTTAATCTTTGTGTACGTATGAATTGTACCTTAAACCTGGGTATCTTTGGCTGGTTTTGCAAACATTATTGGCTCTACCAAAACCAAAACCGATAATTAAATATGAGTGCATTCCATGCCACCTAAATGGACCTTATATGGGAAAATAAACATACACTATTCAGCTTCTTGGTGCTCATAATAATATTTGATTTATTTAACAAAATAATGGATGGCCAAAGTTACACCGCATCTATGCAATGCTGAAGCCAAAATTGATATAGAAATTTATATGTCACCGCCATTAGTGGGCATCAGCAGTATGTTGAAACTGGTTTATCAAAAACATATATGCCTATTTATATATATTGATGGTTTCTGCAATAGTTTTTGGATTTTAGGAAGATACTTTTTCGGTTCAATATTTCATTGATAGTATGCCATGTGTATTTTATGTCTGATTTGAATTTATGAAAACAATTTAGGTAGTAAAGTGTATTTACCTTAAGAAGAGTGGTTTTCAAGTGTTCACTATAAGTTTTGAATTTTGTGAGATAATGTGATTATTGGATATATGTGATGGAGGTAGATTTTATGGTTATAAACTTTTCACTTTTATAATTGATCCAAAATTCAGTAGCCTTAATAGTGAGGGGGCCTTATTCAGGCAAAATTGTTTTGGAGTAGGGTTCCACAGTGCAGCCTGACATGCCATAACCATAAAGCAAATAAAATACAATTATTGGATGGCCTCTTGCAAGCCAAATTATTGCTAAGTCAAATATCATGCTAAATATATTCTTCCTTCTATCAACTGTAGCTACCTGGCTACGAAATTGTCAAAAATGACAGAAATAGAAATGGAGGCGAAGTGTGCATATTATAAGTATAGAGATAAGATTTACAGTTATTAATGTTTTAAATGAAAATTGGGCTTGATGTCTGTTGTACAGAGATTTGAGTTTTTGTTTATTGTTGATGTTTAAATGTATACATGGACTAGCACCAACCAGGTCGATGAACTCCAATAATTTGTGTGTGCCATATTCTGTTAAATACAACAACAAGTAAAACACTCATGTACACTGGTGCTAGACTCTGGAATGTATTACCTAGTCACATCAAAGATCTCACCAGTATTGATGCTTTTAAAGTTAATCTTAAACATTTTATACTTTAATTATTATTCTACCAGTTATTTTGATGATGCAAATTTAATTCTATGATGATTTTATCTTTGTAAATATTTAAAAGGCACTGCTGAAAACAGTACCTTATTACTAAAATATATTTGTAAATAAAAAAAAATTAAGAAATGAATATCAATTGTATTGTGTAGGTCCTGTAGGATATAGGATTTACATTAGGTTAACATTATTCTAAAAGCTCAATATATTCTCCATTGTTTTCAGAAATTGGGACACTGCTGAAGCAAGCTTAAACTGGATTCATATTGAATCGTTTTTATTGAGTGATTTTACCCTGGTTTGCGACAGTACCGCTGAATCACCATTCTTCTGCCAAGGTCATATTAAATGACAATTTCTCAAAATTGGGGTCAGTAGTTTTTCGACATGATGTATTATGTCAAAAACGTCAAGTAACATAATTATATGAGGCTGGTGTGATAAACAAAGTGACTGACACACAAAATGATGCACAAATTATATTCTAAGCAAAGTTTAAATTAAATATATATACACAGAAATATTTCAAAACTCTACAAAATCGTTTCCATGGTAACATATAGGCCAATATAGATAGTACTGCAACGATTTTGCTATCTACTGAATGGACACAATATCTGTTTAATGGATAACTAGGTTTATGTGCACAATTTTTGCAGTATATGATGTTGGCCTATATGTTACCATGGAAACCATTGCCAAGAGAATCAAACAGTGCAAAATGAGGGATGGCACTATATCTACATTTTTGCCTTTTGATGTCTTCTATATTCGTGCAAATTCGGTAGGTTTATCACACCGAGAACCATTTCATCAAAAATCAGCCATATGCTGCCCTATGCACTAAATGAGGTAGCAGGAAAGGTGTCAAATGGCATATCTTTTTGTGGCCTGAAATCATAAAAAACAATTGGTATATACCTCATAAGCCATTTTGTCTACAGTATAGGGGTGGTGGTGGTGGAGTAGGGCTTTACGTCCTGTATTTCTGCACCTGATGGGCTAATTAGGACAGGTAGGGACCATGGCAATGAGACGAAGGATGAAACAGCCATCCAACATAGGCTCGACCGGGAATTGAACCCGGGAACCAGTGGTTGGAAGCCCAGTGCGCTACCACTGAGCTAGGCCCCCACCCCTCTACAGTATAGGGGAAAACCTTGGACAAGTTTGTAGATACTTAGTTCAACTTGAACTCTTTTAAGGTAACGTATATAATCTTGTGGCTTTGCCTTCCTCACGCTGACGAAACATATGGATGGCAAAGATTTTGACACAATAATTCAATAAAGTTTGTCCTTTTTTATATCATTATTATTTTTTGCAATACATGGGACCCGAAACAATACTACTGTTAAATGTTATTTATTGTTTAGAATAATAAATTTAGTTAATTCAAATAAAATATATGTCACCTTCCGTTTCTGTTGACGCGGACTATCGCCGGAGTTCATCCAATCATATCATTATCCGTCCATGCGCGTAATTCCATTTATAGCCCGCTTAAAGGGGCGGACACATTGTTCACACTCATTCCCTTCATTTCTTTACTTTATTTGCTTTTAACAGTAAACGAAAAAGAACTCCGGGACAATTGCTTGTGTTATATTCGTTTTCATTTATTTTATTAGCCATCAGTTCTCTGTAGCATTAGTCACCATGCTGAGTGTAATTAGTCAGATTAGAAATCGCAGAAGTACATTAAGGAAATTCTAATTGTATGTTCAGAGCATACTCCAACATTTAATTCACACACATTGATTTGTTTTAAGGACAGTATTCATGCATTTATCTAAATAGGCGTAATAATCTAAGTATGACTACGTTCAATAGAATACTAATAATAAAGTTTCATTCTCATGCATTGGCTCTAGATACTGAACAATCCTTGGTTAATTATTCTTTGAGGTTAAAGAAACCCATATCACCAATGAGTTCATATACATCCGCGGGCAAATCTGGCGCTTTCATTGCTGTAGACCTGAAGGTCCCATTCACAGAGTATAACAATTGTCTAACGTAATTTATGTCCAAACCTGTGAACTTCTGAATGTCTTCCACAGAAGTGCTCTCTGAAACAGATAAGTTGTATCAGAAAATATAGCTCAATCATATTTCAATTGCCAAGGTTGGCTACATAGCAGGGCGATCCACTGGCACTAACTATTTTGATGTTAAATGAAATATTTGCAGTTCTTTTGCAAGAGGTTGTGGGCTCGATTCCTGGGCCAGAAGGGACATTAATTGTCCCTTTTCACAGATATTAATGAGATTTTATTGGATTTCTTCCGAAATAAAGCATTGCATTGTATTGTCACAGTATTTCAGCTGTCCATCAATCAGGCCAAAATTCACTCAACTCCTTGCAAGTATTGATGCTGCATGTCTAATTAATTAGTTTGGAATAAGGCATGATTCACGTCATTCAAACATTAATATCAATGGCTCTCTATGTAAATGCTTTTCAGTATGATTCCGATTTCAAAAAAATTCAATAATCTGAGTTGCTATATATATATATGCATGTTTGATGAGCTACTAGTTTTAGCAGTGCTTGTACAATGCAACAGAACAATATGTCCACAATTATTAAGAATTGTCAGTCTTAAACAAGAAAAACAATTCTCAATTGATGTCTTAATTGTAGTGTATTTCATGGTCATTCTGGTACAGGACCTAATCATAATGCTGGGGTCTGTTAAATACTGTTAATTCTAGACAGCCATAGTGATAATATACTCCTGGCTTGAGCTATACATCTAGTTGCATATATACTAATTCATGGCTGATGCTTAATATTCAGTTATTACCATAAAGTTTCTGGGCAAATTCTTCTGGATTTTCAATCACAAAATCTTGGTTGGGCATATCCATCATGAATGCCAGCCATCGTGAGCCATACTTGACCTGCATGACCTTCAGGAAGTCGGTCAAAGTTGGCAGATCTGTTCTTGCCTGAAGAGTGCCTCGATTTCCCAGTTCTTTGTGCCAGACATTTAGGTCGAATTTCATCCACAGTACCCTGTATGTACAAGATACAGTAGATGGATTAGGTATAAAGGAGCTAGGATTCAAAATGAATGTCAACTGGTATTTTTTAGTCTCTGTGTTGTTTTTTTTTTGCACACAAAGCAGAACAGCAACACAAGTACAGTCCATTGAAAAAGTATTGGACCCCCTTTAAAATTGATGCATTTTATATAATATTTCTCTGTTAAAATGTATGATGAATTTTATTATTTTACATATACATTATGCCTCCTTCAATTATGAATAATCACTATAGAATATTGAAAAACAAATCATCATTTTCTATATCTTTATACAATTAACCCGGGTTATGGTTGAAATATGTATTATACATAATAAAAGTTAACAATAACAAAATGTGTTGCGTTTTTTTGGGAGCATATAATCATGTAAGATGGAAATAATGCACCATACTGGAGGGGGTGCAATACTTTTTCAATGCACTGTAAGTTAGCAATAAGTCAGCCCCCAACACCTAGCTCTCCACAGCAAAAAGTTTTTCTATCTTTCAAATGATGATTATTTGCATTTTTATCATGAATTACGGCCTTTGTATTAACACTAATTCTACTCGTTTACCATGTGGTCACATAGATGACAACGAGTCATACCCGGATAGCATTCCAAATCGTATCGACGTTGGCGCAGTATCCGCGATGGCAAAACGATGTTGTACCGATGGCAGCCGATATAGAAATGACGCTGGCCCGATTTGGAATGCTATCACCTCCAAAATTATTACAGATATTACCATACATTGTAATTTATAATGTTGGGGTTTGACTATTATTGCAATACATTTCAGAGATTGATAAAATAAATTGGTGACTGGAGAGAAAGGTTGATGGTTTGCAAGGATTAGATCATGACATAAGATGAGGTGGAAAGAGTAATTTTAACAAATACATATAGAAAACCTGTTGGGCTTGATAACTTGGCAGATGAGATGTTAAAAATGATCCAATAAAGCGGTTTAGGTTATTGATTTTAAACAAGGTTTCTTGTGGTAATAACATGGGTATGGGTTAATCTAGATGTCACACAAAGTCATGACTCCATATTTACTTGACATCAGCACCACAACGGGTCTTACTTTGTGCTATCACCACCTTGTTTTGCTAGTTAATTCATCTAAGCTAAATTAATCAATTTCTCTTATAGTCTACAGGCTGGCTTATGGTATTACAGGTTTAACAAGGAAATTACAGAATAATTATATGTTCATGTGCTGAACTTACGCAACTCTTGTTCTGACAAGCAGGCAATTCAGAAAAATTGGCTAAACTCAAATAATATGAATTCATTCCTATTGTGTTTTTAAAAGAATATTTCTTAAATCAATACACAGCCTATCGGCTACATAGTTTACCAATTGCTTTGTTTAACTAGGTAAACTAGCAAAAAACAATGTCAATCATTAGGTCGCTTAGGACATGGTTTTTTGATCTTACGTTTCTCGGAACTTTCTTGGACCATTTTTCATGAGACGGTCCGTCGGAAAATAAAACAAATCCCAAGAAAGTGGTTTTTTTTTCATAAATTAACACAGGTGATGTGATACTTTGAGATGCAATACACATATTTGCCCAGACAATTGTTGATTTATTAATTGAGCGGCACTGCAAAAGTTTGGCCAGCGGTGTCGAGAAACGAAAGATCAAAAAACCGTCGCCTTAGCTCCGAGGTGACTGCACAGTGATCTTGCATGCAATCGGGGTACAAGAAGAATACGCTGTACACACACATACATATAGTGTAAAATATCTGTATGACTTCAGTTTTGTTGTTAAGATGCATAAATATAGTAGAAGGAAAGACTTATCATGAGTACCTTCTTAAATTGGTGTAGCCACCCATGTAACTTGCCATTCGACTTTGAAAGCCGGCATAATCTCTGACAAATGTTTCATAAGTTCTAAACATTTGTTTTGGCATACCATCGTACAGTTCACGAAGGTTCTTAGCATCTGAAAAAAGAATCATTTTGGCAGCTAAAATATATGGCGATATGTGCTGAATATCATTCAATGAGATAAAAATACACTGCAATTATATGGAATAATAGCTGGGAATTTAGGTTTTTTGGCCAACAGGGTCATACCATGCTACAATCGATTTCATAATATTTTTTCTAGTCATTTTTATTTTCTAATTATCTTTTATTACACAGGTCTGCGTTTCCAATGGCGTGCATTAAATGCTATATTATATTACCTGCAACGTCACATAGAATGGTATCACGAGCTGTTTTATTAGTGATGTCTAAATTCATATCCCTTTTAGCTAGATATGCAATCATCCATAAATCAGTCCTCGCTCTTTCTTGCATTTCGTCCAGTACTTTTGTTGTCAGATCAGAGAGTTTTTGGCAATTCTCACTTATGTTTTGAGTGGCACCCAAGAAAAATCCTGAAATTTCCAAAAGATATCATTTTTAGAAGCGAGATTCAAAAGTTTATTCCAGTACCCTTTATCACATAGTTCTTATTTCATTTAGCTATTTATTTCTGTAACATGAAAAGTTAACCTAGAATGTTTCGTAAGAATATCCCTAGCATATTTACAAAAACTTTAAACATAGCAGTGGCTTCATGTAGCTAACTCTGGATTAAAACATAGTTGGGCATTTTTGAATAGTTATTGTAAATGTAACCTTTAAGCCACCCAGCCAATGTTAGTCCTACTTAGACATGAATGAAAAAATAAAGTTGTTTGCAGCTGGGTGGTCCAGTGGTAAGACACTTGCCTGCTCCTCTGAAGGACCCGGGTTCAATCCTGGGCTCGGGCACCTTTCATGAGCATCATCCCAGCTGGATGTCGTTCGGATGAGACGTTAAATTGGCGGTCCTTTGTACTCAGTGTCTATGCTGAGGCAAGTAAAAGATCCCACCCATGGGGTAAATAAGTAACATGGGTAGACTACCTCCTCTCTATCATCTCATCAATCAACCCTCAATAGTGGCAAGATGTTGCCTTACTTTCCATATCAATCTATGTCTCCATCTGTCTATCTGTATAAATTAAATTGATTATACTTACCAAGGATGAATAGAAAAGATATCGGCAAAGAAATAGACTTCATCCTTATTGTTTCAACGCGAATGCAGTAATGAACAATGTAGATCTATGCCAATGAAAAAAGCATTGTGTGAATTAACAATTTTGTTTTGACATACAGCTGTAATACATTTCACAACTAGGTCACAAAGAGTGATGAAACATGCACATTATGGTTTTTTATTTTTCCAAATGAAATAAATAACAGCATACAATGTTCATCATTTTATTCGTACAATCGGTTCAGTATTTTACATGAGTAAAAAATTTGAATACATTATCTTATATAATTATTGATAGCATAGTGAGAATATCAAAAATTGAACAGTCATTTAATTTATCACATTTGGTTGAAAGATAAATTATAAGCAGTTAATGTCACAATTCCATCTCTCTGATAGAGATTTTGTGATTCTGTATATCACACCCCTGTAAACCATACTAATGTCATGTATGATTTTAACAATTGAAGTTGTGCATTTCGGAATGACTTTTTCCAGTTGATCTATCAAACTGGGCTTCTTACAGAGTGCCAGTACAATGTCTGAAAGAATAGTTCTTGGAAGCTTCAAGCATTGCACACTTTTTCCATGCAATGTCTAGTTTCTTGATACTTGGTTTACTAAGATCTGGTGCCATAAAATGAGCAGCACTTGCTTTCAAATAAATGATAGAGTACACTACTTTGAGAAATGAAATTTGCACAAATACTGTTAGTGCGTCGGAACTGTTTATTTAATTTACTTCTTAAATCTGCCGCATCTGATAATGTATCCATTAAATCATTGCCAAGATGCTTAACTGTTGCACTCCAATTACCAGTCTTATTATCCAGGTTGACTTTGCATGTATAGTTCAGAATTTATTGCTCCTAAAGCAACACAAACAGTTTTTGCTAAATTTATGTCATGTTCTAGAAATGTTATTCTATTTACAGTTTAATATATCTGATATTATTTTATCTAAAATTATATACATTTCAATTGATTATCTAAAAAAATGAGTATATATGATGGAAGAACCCGATATATAAACCAGTCAACTGAATTGCATAAATATCAATGACTGTCCATGTTTCGTGCTTTGCATAATTTTTTTTCAAATATGTATCACATTTTGTCTTACTTACCAGATGAGCTGGCTGACTTCTTGGGGGATGCTTGCAAAGAACAAGGAAAAAGTCTCAGTACTTTCCAAAGTGTGGTGAAGACTCGTAAGTCTATTTACAACATGATCATTACACGAAATATTTTAATTACAATATTTGATTTCCCATATTTTGTCAACATCCATTTGTAGGTAAGAGGAGACAAGCTGGCTGCTCATGCCCAGAAGGGTGTTTATGTAGCGGCAGCAATCGCAGATGTAATTGCAGAAGAAACAAATGTGGACACTCCTGGCTGGCATCCATTATGCAATGAGTTAATCAGTCCCTGATTCACATGCAGTCGTCAAATCAAATGTATCAGAAAGTAATTGGAGCATTGAAACATTCTGTTGCTTGTAAAAAATCATGTAATAAAAGTAAATTTAGTAATACATTCGAAAATTTATATGTTTTAGTTACTGTATTTGGAAGGTAATATTAATCAGTTAAATGAGCTGCTTTGCATGTGATAAACTTATTAACTACTACAGTTTAAATCTGCAGCTTTTCAAGTTCAATTTTAAGGTTTAAGCACTACTATATCATGAAGTTCTCAATTTACGTGTTACCATGGTTATCAGAACAAACTGTTGCATAAAAAGACAGGACACAATGGGCTTCTTTTCCTTTTTCTTTTTCGCCTATACTTAATAAACTTAAGTCATTTTGCAGATGATGCTTTCAAGATTTGTGTGA
The DNA here is from genome assembly GCA_932294295.1 of Alitta virens. Classification (NCBI taxonomy): domain Eukaryota; kingdom Metazoa; phylum Annelida; class Polychaeta; order Phyllodocida; family Nereididae; genus Alitta; species Alitta virens. Next base: position 33,908,048 of record OW028583.1, read on the forward strand.
ACTATTTATTAAATTTCTCTGTGAATACATACCACAGCTGTCAAAAAATTTTTTTTTTAATTTTTAATTTGACAATATTCTTGACCATGATAGGTCAATTAATATCTGTATGTTTGTTTTTGATTAGTTTCAATCATCTGACTGGTAGTATAGTTTTGTTTAATAATTTTATTAGGATTAGGCCACGGTTTTTTTATCTAATGTTTCTCGAAACTTTCTCGTACCGCTTTTCATGAGACGGTTGGTCGGAAAATAAAAAAAATTAAACATTCTCTCAAATTTACTCCCCAGAAAGTGTTTTTTTCATAAATAAATGTGCAATTGTTGATTTATTATTTGAGCGGCACTGCAAAAGTTTGACCGGCGGTGTCGAGAAACGAAAGATAAAAAAACCGCGGCCTTAGCCATTTCACAATTTCCTCAATATTGTTTTTAACCCTCAGCGAACGAAGTTTGAAAAGGGTTTGCGTTATCATCAATGTCCATCCGACGGGCGGACAGGCGGGCGGCGAATTGGCGTAACACTTTCGTTTCCAGAGCTAATGCACTAACCCTTTTCAAACTTCATTTTGATATTCATTTCATGCTGATTACTTTATAATGCTCAAAATTGTGTTAAATTGTGTTTCTGGAGTAGAACTCCAACAATATTTTATGTGTTTTAAAATATTTAGAGAAAAATGAAGAAAAAAAAACAGCATAACAATTTTCGTTTCCAGAGCAGGACTCCCACACTATTAACCTACATGCATAAAAACTTACTAAGAATATGTCTAAAATAGTGTAGATATGCCTTTTTGGGGTTTCATGACCATTAATGACCGATAATTTTATATAATAAGGAAAATATGAAAATTTGGTACTCTTTCAAACTCCCATATCAATGACTCTATGACTCAATGATATATCTAGATTATAGTACTTTCACTGTTAATGAAAAATCTGGAAAAAATGCTACAAATTGTGTTGCTTCCTTCATATTCCTTATCATTCCATATTTAGCAATGACAACCATAAATGTTGTGCATACAATTATTAAATATTTGATCACAGTATTGCCATGCTCAACCCATTCAACAGTTTTTCTTTATAATTAACAATTTCATAATAATTAGTTGCATAATGATCCATGTTACTTTCACTTGACTCCAATACTTATTATTGTTTTCTTCCTGTAAAGTGTTCGGTGATAAATACTAATTTAAATGCCATAGATTTAATGCAAATCAGCAACCCAACAATTCAGTAACTGCTGAAGGGAATATGGCAATTGATTAGTTCCTTCAGTTGCTAGCTAAGTGTAAACAGCGAGCAAAAAAATATTTTGACTTATAAAGGCATTAAAATGGGTATGTTGAGTATCATTACATACAAAATAAACCTTCAAGATTTGTATTTATTTGTACTTAAGACTTTATTTATTTAAATACCAGTAAATAAAAACCTAAAAGTTTCATTTTGTATGTAAATATTCCCAAACTCTCGGGCACAAAGACCAGAATGCGATGACTTTTTGAAAGAATTTGCTATTAGACTCGTCCGCTTCATTATAAGATTTGTGGAGTTCCTATTGGTAAGGCTTGAATGAAAACTATGTAAGATGTTAGTTCTATTTATGGCAGATTCATAAACATGAAACTAAACAAATCCTAGATGACATCATGTGAATCCAGGACTCCCATTGGTTAAGGTGTGATGTGAGAAGTTAATGGTTGTGCCGACTGGTTGCGACACCTTGAGAGTTTGTGGTCTGAAGCGCCACCTGGAGTATAAGTAATAAAGTTTCATGACTCGTTTTTGATGAGTTTGGAGTTTGTGCTCTGAGGAAGAAATTACCAAAGGCTGTGACCGTGTCTAATATATCCTGTAACAAAGGCCATTCCTCAACATTAATATGACGTCCTCTGGAGTTTAGTTTCCAGTCCATGAGTTAAGCTGTAATGAAGTTGGGACAATTCTGGCATGACTGGAGTGCTTCATTGTACTGTAAGCAGTGCATTTCTGTATTGTAATGATAAAAGCCAGGTGGTGTTTGTTCAATCCTGGCATCATTGCTGTTTCTCAGTGAAGTTGACTGCACTATAGTATACACTGAATCTGGCAGCAAACCTGTTCAAGTAAGTACCTTTCTCAACTCCCTGGAAAGTGTACAACCCATTACCCAAAAATGCATGTAGGAAGTTCCTTTTTCTCCTCATTGAGTATTCTTCCATTTGTAATGCTTTTGTCATCAGCATTTTCATTAAAGATTAAACTTACTAAAATTCATAAAGAATATTTTGAAACTAAAAACCATCAAAGGTGTTCTGAAAGTGTCTTAACAAAAATAATAAAAACATGAACATGACTGTTCTTTAAAATGTTATGATATGGCTGAAGTGAATTTTGTGTTCTGTTCTGACAAATACATCGCCAGTAGACGTGGACTTTTTTCAGGCCATACCTATGGTGCAGGAGCATTTTTGGCACTAGCACATGTGATGAACAATGACAAAGGATGGTTTTTGTCTCAACGAAGTTCACATTGGACTTTACACTACCCCTTTCTTTCAAGAACTTATTGGGTTAGTTAGATTCAAGGAAATATACTTGTCCTTAATCTTTGTGTACGTATGAATTGTACCTTAAACCTGGGTATCTTTGGCTGGTTTTGCAAACATTATTGGCTCTACCAAAACCAAAACCGATAATTAAATATGAGTGCATTCCATGCCACCTAAATGGACCTTATATGGGAAAATAAACATACACTATTCAGCTTCTTGGTGCTCATAATAATATTTGATTTATTTAACAAAATAATGGATGGCCAAAGTTACACCGCATCTATGCAATGCTGAAGCCAAAATTGATATAGAAATTTATATGTCACCGCCATTAGTGGGCATCAGCAGTATGTTGAAACTGGTTTATCAAGAACATATATGCCTATTTATATATATTGATGGTTTCTGCAATAGTTTTTGGATTTTAGGAAGATACTTTTTCGGTTCAATATTTCATTGATAGTATGCCATGTGTATTTTATGTCTGATTTGAATTTATGAAAACAATTTAGGTAGTAAAGTGTATTTACCTTAAGAAGAGTGGTTTTCAAGTGTTCACTATAAGTTTTGAATTTTGTGAGATAATGTGATTATTGGATATATGTGATGGAGGTAGATTTTATGGTTATAAACTTTCACTTTTATAATTGATCCAAAATTCAGTAGCCTTAATAGTGAGGGGGCCTTATTCAGGCAAAATTGTTTTGGAGTAGGGTTCCACAGTGCAGCCTGACATGCCATAACCATAAAGCAAATAAAATACAATTATTGGATGGCCTCTTGCAAGCCAAATTATTGCCAAGTCAAATATCATGCTAAATATATTCTTCCTTTCATCAACTATTGCTACCTGGCTACGAAATTGTCAAAAATGACAGAAATAGAAATGGAGGCGAAGTGTGCATATTATAAGTATAGAGATAAGATTTACAGTTATTAATGTTTTAAATGAAAATTGGGCTTGATGTCTGTTGCACAGAGATTTGAGTTTTTGTTTATTGTTGATGTTTAAATGTATACATGGACTAGCACCAACCAGGTCGATGAACTCCAATAATTTGTGTGTGCCATATTCTGTTAAATACAACAACAAGTAAAACACTCATGTACACTGGTGCTAGACTCTGGAATGTATTACCTAGTCACATCAAAGATCTCACCAGTATTGATGCTTTTAAAGTTAATCTTAAACATTTTATACTTTAATTATTATTCTACCAGTTATTTTGATGATGCAAATTTAATTCTATGATGATTTTATCTTTGTAAATATTTAAAAGGCACTGCTGAAAACAGTACCTTATTACTAACTAAGCACTTAACAGTTGTAAAATATATTTGTAAATAAAAAAAAATGAAGAAATGAATATCAATTGTATTGTGTAGGTCCTGTAGGATGTAGGATTGACATTAGGTTAACATTATTCTAAAAGCTCAATATATTCTCCATTGTTTTCAGAAATTGGGACACTGCTGAAGCAAGCTTAAACCAGATTCAAATTAAATCGTTTTTATTGAGTGATTTTACCCTGGTTTGCGACAGTACCGCTGAATCACCATTCTTCTGCCAAGGTCATATTAAATGACAATTTCTCAAAATTGGGGTCAGTAGTTTTTCGATATGATGTATTATGTCAAAAACGTCAAGTAACATAATTATATGAGGCTGGTGTGATAAACAAAGTGACTAACACACAAAATGATGCACAAATTATATTCTAAGCAAAGTATCAATTAAATATATATAGACAGAAATATTTCAAAACTCTACAAAATCGTTTCCATGGTAACATATAGGCCAATATAGATAGTACTGCAACGATTTTGCTATCTACTGAATGGACACTATCTGTTTAATGTATAACTAGGTTTATGTGCACAATTTTTGCAGTATATGATGTTGGCCTATATGTTACCATGGAAACCGTTGCCAAGGGAATCAGACAGTGCAAAATGAGGGATGGCAGTATATTTACATTTTTGCCTTTTGATGTCTTCTATATTCGTGCAAATTCGGTAGGTTTATCACACCAAGAACCATTTCATCAAAAATCAGCCATATGCTGCCCCATGCACTAAATGAGGTAGCAGGAAAGGTGTCAAATGGCATATCTTTTTGTGGCCTGAAATCATAAAAAACAATTGGTATATACCTCATAAGCCATTTTGTCTACAGTATAGGGTTGGTGGTGGTGGAGTAGGGCTTTACGTCCTGTATTTCTGCACCTGATGGGCTAATTAGGACAGGTAGGGACCATGGCAATGAGACGAAGGATGAAACAGCCATCCAACATAGGCTCGACCGGGAATTGAACCCGGGAACCAGTGGTTGGAAGCCCAGTGCGCTACCACTGAGCTAGGCCCCCACCCCTCTACAGTATAGGGGAAAACCTTGGACAAGTTTGTAGATACTTAGTTCAACATGAACTCTTTTAAGGTAACGTATATAATCTTGTGGCTTCCTCACGCTGACGAAACATATGGATGGCAAAGATTTTGACACAATAATTCAATAAAGTTTGTCCTTTTTTATATCATTATTATTTTTTGCAATACATGGGACCCGAAACAATACTACTGTTAAATGTTATTTATTGTTTAGAATAATAAATTTAGTTAATTCAAATAAAAAATATGTCACCTTCCGTTTCTGTTGACGCGGACTATCGCCGGAGTTCATCCGATCATATCATTATCCGTCCATGCGCGTAATTCCATTTATAGCCCGCTTAAAGGGGCGGACACATTGTTCACACTCATTCCCTTCATTTCTTTACTTTATTTGCTTTTAACAGTAAACGAAAAAGAACTCCGGGACAATTGCTTGTGTTATATTCGTTTTCATTTATTTTATTAGCCATCAATTCTCTGTAGCATTAGTCACCATGCTGAGTGTAATTAGTCAGATTAGAAATCGCAGAAGTACATTAAGGAAATTCTAATTGTATGTTCAGAGCATACTCCAACATTTAATTCACACACATTGATTTGTTTTAAGGACAGTATTCATGCATTTATCTAAATAGGCGTAATAATCTAAGTATGACTACGTTCAATAGAATACTAATAATAAAGTTTCATTCTCATGCATTGGCTCTAGATACTGAACAATCCTTGGTTAATTATTCTTTGAGGTTAAAGAAACCCATATCACCAATGAGTTCATATACATCCGCGGGCAAATCTGGCGCTTTCATTGCTGTAGACCTGAAGGTCCCATTCACAGAGTATAACAATTGTCTAACGTAATTTATGTCCAAACCTGTGAACTTCTGAATGTCTTCCACAGAAGTGCTCTCTGAAACAGATAAGTTGTATCAGAAAATATAGCTCAATCATATTTCAATTGCCAAGGTTGGCTACATAGCAGGGCGATCCACTGGCACTAACTATTTTGATGTTAAATGAAATATTTGCAGTTCTTTTGCAAGAGGTTGTGGGCTCGATTCCTGGGCCAGAAGGGACATTAATTGTCCCTTTTCACAGATATTAATGAGATTTTATTGGATTTCTTCCGAAATAAAGCATTGCATTGTATTGTCACAGTATTTCAGCTGTCCATCAATCAGGCCAAAATTCACTCAACTCCTTGCAAGTATTGATGCTGCATGTCTAATTAATTAGTTTGGAATAAGGCATGATTCACGTCATTCAAACATTAATATCAATGGCTCTCTATGTAAATGCTTTTCAGTATGATTCCGATTTCAAAAAAATTCAATAATCTGAGTTGCTATATATATATATGCATGTTTGATGAGCTACTAGTTTTAGCAGTGCTTGTACAATGAAACAGAACAATATGTCCACAATTATTAAGAATTGTAAGTCTTAAACAAGAAAAACAATTCTCAATTGATGTCTTAATTGTAGTGTTTTTCATGGTCATTCTGGTACAGGACCTAATCATAATGCTGGGGTCTGTTAAATACTGTTAATTCTAGACAGCCATAGTGATAATATACTCCTGGCTTGAGCTATACATCTAGTTGCATATATACTAATTCATGGCTGATGCTTAATATTCAGTTATTACCATAAAGTTTCTGGGCAAATTCTTCTGGACTTTCAATCACAAAATCTTGGTTGGGCATATCCATCATGAATGCCAGCCATCGTGAGCCATACTTGACCTGCATGACCTTCAGGAAGTCGGTCAAAGTTGGCAGATCTGTTCTTGCCTGAAGAGTGCCTCGATTTCCCAGTTCTTTGTGCCAGACATTTAGGTCGAATTTCATCCACAGTACCCTGTATGTACAAGATACAGTAGATGGATTAGGTATAAAGGAGCTAGGATTCAAAATGAATGTCAACTGGTATTTTTTAGTCGCTGTGTTTTTTTTTTTTTTGCACACAAAGCAGAACAGCAACACATGTACAGTCCATTGAAAAAGTATTGGACCCCCTTTAAAAATGATGCATTTTATATAATATTTCTCTGTTAAAATGTATGATGAATTTTATTATTTTACATATACATTATGCCTCCTTCAATTATGAATAATCACTATAGAATATTGAAAAACAAATCATCATTTTCTATATCTTTATACAATTAACCCGGGTTATGGTTGAAATATGTATTATACATAATAAAAGTTAACAATAACAAAATGTGTTGCGTTTTTCTGGGAGCATATAATCATGTAAGATGGAAATAATGCACCATACTGGAGGGGGTGCAATACTTTTTCAATGCACTGTAAGTTAGCAATAAGTCAGCCCCCAACACCTAGCTCTCCACAGCAAAAAGTTTTTCTATCTTTCAAATGATGATTATTTGCATTTTTATCATGAATTACAGCCTTTGTATTAACACTAATTCTACTCGTTTACCATATAGATGACAACAAGTCATACCCGGATAGCATTCCAAATCGTATCGACGTTGGCGCAATATTCGCGATGGCAAAATGATGTTGTACCGATGGCAGCCGATATAGAAATGACGCTGGACCGATTTGGAATGCTATCATCTCCAAAATTATTACAGATATTACCATACATTGTAATTCATAATGTTGGGGTTTGACTATTATTGCAATACATTTCAGAGATTGATAAAATAAATTGGTGACTTGAGAGAAATGTTGATGGTTTGCAAGGATTAGATCATGACATAAGATGAGGTGGAAAGAGTAATTTTAACAAATACATATAGAAAACCTGTTGGGCTTGATAACTTGGCAGATGAGATGTTAAAAATGATCCAATAAAGCGGTTTAGGTTATTGATTTTAAACAAGGTTTCTTGTGGTAATAACATGGGTATGGGTTAATCTAGATGTCACACAAAGTCATGACTCCATATTGACTTGACATCAGCACCACAACGGGTCTTACTTTGTGCTATCACCACCTTGTTTTGCTAGTTAATTCATCTAAGCTAAATTAATCAATTTCTCTTATAGTCTACAGGCTGGCTTATGGTATTACAGGTTTAACAAGGAAATTACAGAATAATTATATGTTCATGTGCTGAACTTACGCAACTCTTGTTCTGACAAGCAGGCAATTCAGAAAAATTGGCTAAACTCAAATAATATGAATTCATTCCTATTGTGTTTTTAAAAGAATATTTCTTAAATCAATACACAGCCTATCGGCTACATAGTTTACCAATTGCTTTGTTTAACTAGGTAAACTAGCAAAAAACAATGTCAATCATTAGGTCGCTTAGGACATGGTTTTTTGATCTTACGTTTCTCGGAACTTTCTTGGACCATTTTTCATGAGACGGTCCGTCGGAAAATAAAACAAATCCCAAGAAAGTGGTTTTTTTTTCATAAATTAACACAGGTGATGTGATACTTTGAGATGCAATACACATATTTGCCCAGACAATTGTTGATTTATTAATTGAGCGGCACTGCAAAAGTTTGGCCAGCGGTGTCGAGAAACGAAAGATCAAAAAACCGTCGCCTTAGCTCCGAGGTGACTGCACAGTGATCTTGCATGCAATCGGGGTACAAGAAGAATACGCTGTACACACACATACATATAGTGTAAAATATCTGTATGACTTCAGTTTTGTTGTTAAGATGCATAAATATAGTAGAAGGAAAGACTTATCATGAGTACCTTCTTAAATTGGTGTAGCCACCCATGTAACTTGCCATTCGACTTTGAAAGCCGGCATAATCTCTGACAAATGTTTCATAAGTTCTAAACATTTGTTTTGGCATACCATCGTACAGTTCACGAAGGTTCTTAGCATCTGAAAAAAGAATCATTTTGGCAGCTAAAATATATGGCGATATGTGCTGAATATCATTCAATGAGATAAAAATACACTGCAATTATATGGAATAATAGCTGGGAATTTAGGTTTTTTGGCCAACAGGGTCATACCATGCTACAATCGATTTCATAATATTTTTTCTAGTCATTTTTATTTTCTAATTATCTTTTATTACACAGGTCTGCGTTTCCAATGGCGTGCATTAAATGCTATATTATATTACCTGCAACGTCACATAGAATGGTATCACGAGCTGTTTTATTAGTGATGTCTAAATTCATATCCCTTTTAGCTAGATATGCAATCATCCATAAATCAGTCCTCGCTCTTTCTTGCATTTCGTCCAGTACTTTTGTTGTCAGATCAGAGAGTTTTTGGCAATTCTCACTTATGTTTTGAGTGGCACCCAAGGAAAATCCTGAAATTTCCAAAAGATATCATTTTTAGAAGCGAGATTCAAAAGTTTATTCCAGTACCCTTCATCACATAGTTCTTATTTCATTTAGCTATTTATTTCTGTAACATGAAAAGTTAACCTAGAATGTTTCGTAAGAATATCCCTAGCATATTTACAAAAACTTTAAACATAGCAGTGGCTTCATGTAGCTAACTCTGGATTAAAACATAGTTGGGCATTTTTGAATAGTTATTGTAAATGTAACCTTTAAGCCACCCAGCCAATGTTAGTCCTACTTAGACATGAATGAAAAAATAAAGTTGTTTGCAGCTGGGTGGTCCAGTGGTAAGACACTTGCCTGCTCCTCTGAAGGACCCGGGTTCAATCCTGGGCTCGGGCACCTTTCATGAGCATCATCCCAGCTGGATGTCGTTCGGATGAGACGTTAAATTGGCGGTCCTTTGTACTCAGTGTCTATGCTGAGGCAAGTAAAAGATCCCACCCATGGGGTAAATAAGTAACATGGGTAGACTACCCCCTCTCTATCATCTCATCAATCAACCCTCAATAGTGGCAAGATGTTGCCTTACTTTCCATATCAATCTATGTCTCCATCTGTCTATCTGTATAAATTAAATTGATTATACTTACCAAGGATGAATAGAAAAGATATCGGCAAAGAAATAGACTTCATCCTTATTGTTTCAACGCGAATGCAGTAATGAACAATGTAGATCTATGCCAATGAAAAAAGCATTGTGTGAATTAACAATTTTGTTTTGACATACAGCTGTAATACATTTCACAACTAGGTCACAAAGAGTGATGAAACATGCACATTATGGTTTTTTTATTTTTCCAAATGAAATAAATAACAGCATACAATGTTCATCATTTTATTCGTACAATCGGTTCAGTATTTTACATGAGTAAAAAATTTGAATACATTATCTTATATAATTATTGATAGCATAGTGAGAATATCAAAAATTGAACAGTCATTTAATTTATCACATTTGGTTGAAAGATAAATTATAAGCAGTTAATGTCACAATTCCATCTCTCTGATAGAGATTTTGTGATTCTGTATATCACACCCCTGTAAACCATACTAATGTCATGTATGATTTTAACAATTGAAGTTGTGCATTTCGGAATGACTTTTTCCAGTTGATCTATCAAACTGGGCTTCTTACAGAGTGCCAGTACAATGTCTGAAAGAATAGTTCTTGGAAGCTTCAAGCATTGCACACTTTTTCCATGCAATGTCTAGTTTCTTGATACTTGGTTTACTAAGATCTGGTGCCATAAAATGAGCAGCACTTGCTTTCAAATAAATGATAGAGTACACTACTTTGAGAAATGAAATTTGCACAAATACTGTTAGTGCGTCGGAACTGTTTATTTAATTTACTTCTTAAATCTGCCGCATCTGATAATGTATCCATTAAATCATTGCCAAGATGCTTAACTGTTGCACTCCAATTAACAGTCTTATTATCCAGGTTGACTTTGCATGTATAGTTCAGAATTTATTGCTCCTAAAGCAACACAAACAGTTTTTGCTAAATTTATGTCATGTTCTAGAAATGTTATTCTATTTCCAGTTTAATATATCTGATATTATTGTATCTAAAATTATATACATTTCAATTGATTATCTAAAAAAATGAGTATATATGATGGAAGAACCCGATATATAAACCAGTCAACTGAATTGCATAAATATCAATGACTGTCCATGTTTCGTGCTTTGCATAATTTTTTTTCAAATATGTATCACATTTTGTCTTACTTACCAGATGAGCTGGCTGACTTCTTGGGGGATGCTTGCAAAGAACAAGGAAAAAGTCTCAGTACTTTCCAAAGTGTGGTGAAGACTCGTAAGTCTATTTACAACATGATCATTACACGAAATATTTTAATTACAATATTTGATTTCCCATATTTTGTCAACATCCATTTGTAGGTAAGAGGAGACAAGCTGGCTGCTCATGCCCAGTAGGGTGTTTATGTAGCGGCAGCAATCGCAGATGTAATTGCAGAAGAAACAAATGTGGACACTCCTGGCTGGCATCCATTATGCAATGAGTTAATCAGTCCCTGATTCACATGTAGTCGTCAAATCAAATGTATCAGAAAGTAATTGGAGCATTGAAACATTCTGTTGCTTGTAAAAAATCATGTAATAAAAGTAAATTTAGTAATACATTCGAAAATTTATATGTTTTAGTTACTGTATTTGGAAGGTAATATTAATCAGTTAAATGAGCTGCTTTGCATGTGATAAACTTATTAACTACTACAGTTTAAATCTGCAGCTTTTCAAGTTCAATTTTAAGGTTTAAGCACTACTATATCATGAAGTTCTCAATTTACGTGTTACCATGGTTATCAGAACAAACTGTTGCATAAAAAGACAGGACACAATAGGCTTCTTTTCCTTTTTCTTTTTCGCCTATACTTAATAAACTTAAGTCATTTTGCAGATGATGCTTTCAAGATTTGTGTGAACTATTTATTAAATTTCTCTGTGAATACATACCACAGCTGTCAAAAAATTTTTTTTTTAATTTTTAATTTGACAATATTCTTGACCATGATAGGTCAATTAATATCTGTATGTTTGTTTTTGATTAGTTTCAATCATCTGACTGGTAGTATAGTGTTGTTTAATAATTTTATTAAGATTAGGCCACGGTTTTTTTATCTAATGTTTCTCGAAACTTTCTCGTACCGCTTTTCATGAGACGGTTGGTCGGAAAATAAAAAAAATTAAAAATTCTCTCAAATTTACTCCCCAGAAAGTGTTTTTTTCATAAATAAATGTGCAATTGTTGATTTATTATTTGAGCGGCACTGCAAAAGTTTGACCGGCGGTGTCGAGAAACGAAAGATAAAAAAACCGCGGCCTTAGCCATTTCACAATTTCCTCAATATTGTTTTTAACCCTCAGCGAACGAAGTTTGAAAAGGGTTTGCGTTATCATCAATGTCCATCCGACGGGCGGACAGGCGGGCGGCGAATTGGCGTAACACTTTCGTTTCCAGAGCTAATGCACTAACCCTTTTCAAACTTCATTTTGATATTCATTTCATGCTGATTACTTTATAATGCTCAAAATTGTGTTAAATTGTGTTTCTGGAGTAGAACTCCAACAATATTTTATGTGTTTTAAAATATTTAGAGAAAAATGAAGAAAAAAAAACAGCATAACAATTTTCGTTTCCAGAGCAGGACTCCCACACTATTAACCTACATGCATAAAAACTTACTAAGAATATGTCTAAAATAGTGTAGATATGCCTTTTTGGGGTTTCATGACCATTAATGACCGATAATTTTATATAATAAGGAAAATATGAAAATTTGGTACTCTTTCAAACTCCCATATCAATGACTCTATGACTCAATGATATATCTAGATTATAGTACTTTCACTGTTAATGAAAAATCTGGAAAAAATGCTACAAATTGTGTTGCTTCCTTCATATTCCTTATCATTCCATATTTAGCAATGACAACCATAAATGTTGTGCATACAATTATTAAATATTTGATCACAGTATTGCCATGCTCAACCCATTCAACAGTTTTTCTTTATAATTAACAACTTCATAATAATTAGTTGCATAATGATCCATGTTACTTTCACTTGACTCCAATACTTATTATTGTTTTCTTCCTGTAAAGTGTTCGGTGATAAATACTAATTTAAATGCCATAGATTTAATGCAAATCAGCAACCCAACAATTCAGTAACTGCTGAAGGGAATATGGCAATTGATTAGTTCCTTCAGTTGCTAGCTAAGTGTAAACAGCGAGCAAAAAAATATTTTGACTTATAAAGGCATTAAAATGGGTATGTTGAGTATCATTACATACAAAATAAACCTTCAAGATTTGTATTTATTTGTACTTAAGACTTTATTTATTTAAATACCAGTAAATAAAAACCTAAAAGTTTCATTTTGTATGTAAATATACCCAAACTCTCGGGCACAAAGACCAGAATGCGATGACTTTTTGAAAGAATTTGCTATTAGACTCGTCCGCTTCATTATAAGATTTGTGGAGTTCCTATTGGTAAGGCTTGAATGAAAACTGTGTAAGATGTTAGTTCTATTTATGGCAGATTCATAAACATGAAACTAAACAAATCCTAGATGACATCATGTGAATCCAGGACTCCCATTGGTTAAGGTGTGATGTGAGAAGTTAATGGTTGTGCCGACTGGTTGCAACACATTGAGAGTTTGTGGTCTGAAGCGCCACCTGGAGTATAAGTAATAAAGTTTCATGACTCGTTTTTGATGAGTTTGGAGTTTATGCTCTGAGGAAGAAATTACCAAAGGCTGTGACCGTGTCTAATATATCCTGTAACAAAGGCCATTCCTCAACATTAATATGACGTCCTCTGGAGTTTAGTTTCCAGTCCATGAGTTAAGCTGTAATGAAGTTGGGACAATTCTGGCATGACTGGAGTGCTTCATTGTACTGTAAGCAGTGCATTTCTGTATTGTAATGATAAAAGCCAGGTGGTGTTTGTTCAATCCTGGCATCATTGCTGTTTCTCAGTGAAGTTGACTGCACTATAGTATACACTGAATCTGGCAGCAAACCTGTTCAAGTAAGTACCTTTCTCAACTCCCTGGAAAGTGTACAACCCATTACCCAAAAATGCATGTAGGAAGTTCCTTTTTCTCCTCATTGAGTATTCTTCCATTTGTAATGCTTTTGTCATCAGCATTTTCATTAAAGATTAAACTTACTAAAATTCATAAAGAATATTTTGAAACTAAAAACCATCAAAGGTGTTCTGAAGGTGTCTTAACAAAAATAATAAAAACATGAACATGACTGTTCTTTAAAATGTTATGATATGGCTGAAGTGAATTTTGTGTTCTGTTCTGACAAATACATCGCCAGTAGACGTGGACTTTTTTCAGGCCATACCTATGGTGCAGGAGCATTTTTGGCACTAGCACATGTGATGAACAATGACAAAGGATGGTTTTTGTCTCAACGAAGTTCACATTGGACTTTACACTACCCCTTTCTTTCAAGAACTTATTGGGTTAGTTAGATTCAAGGAAATATACTTGTCCTTAATCTTTGTGTACGTATGAATTGTACCTTAAACCTGGGTATCTTTGGCTGGTTTTGCAAACATTATTGGCTCTACCAAAACCAAAACCGATAATTAAATATGAGTGCATTCCATGCCACCTAAATGGACCTTATATGGGAAAATAAACATACACTATTCAGCTTCTTGGTGCTCATAATAATATTTGATTTATTTAACAAAATAATGGATGGCCAAAGTTACACCGCATCTATGCAATGCTGAAGCCAAAATTGATATAGAAATTTATATGTCACCGCCATTAGTGGGCATCAGCAGTATGTTGAAACTGGTTTATCAAGAACATATATGCCTATTTATATATATTGATGGTTTCTGCAATAGTTTTTGGATTTTAGGAAGATACTTTTTCGGTTCAATATTTCATTGATAGTATGCCATGTGTATTTTATGTCTGATTTGAATTTATGAAAACAATTTAGGTAGTAAAGTGTATTTACCTTAAGAAGAGTGGTTTTCAAGTGTTCACTATAAGTTTTGAATTTTGTGAGATAATGTGATTATTGGATATCTGTGATGGAGGTAGATTTTATGGTTATAAACTTTTCACTTTTATAATTGATCCAAAATTCAGTAGCCTTAATAGTGAGGGGGCCTTATTCAGGCAAAATTGTTTTGGAGTAGGGTTCCACAGTGCAGCCTGACATTCCATTCCCATAAAGCAAATAAAATACAATTATTGGATGGCCTCTTGCAAGCCAAATTATTGCCAAGTCAAATATCATGCTAAATATATTCTTCCTTTCATCAACTATTGCTACCTGGCTACGAAATTGTCAAAAATGACAGAAATAGAAATGGAGGCGAAGTGTGCATATTATAAGTAAAGAGATAAGATTTACAGTTATTAATGTTTTAAATGAAAATTGGGCTTGATGTCTGTTGTACAGAGATTTGAGTTTTTGTTTATTGTTGATGTTTAAATGTATACATGGACTAGCACCAACCAGGTCGATGAACTCCAATAATTTGTGTGTGCCATATTCTGTTAAATACAACAACAAGTAAAACACTCATGTACACTGGTGCTAGACTCTGGAATGTATTACCTAGTCACATCAAAGATCTCACCAGTATTGATGCTTTTAAAGTTAATCTTAAACATTTTATACTTTAATTATTATTCTACCAGTTATTTTGATGATGCAAATTTAATTCTATGATGATTTTATCTTTGTAAATATTTAAAAGGCACTGCTGAAAACAGTACCTTATTACTAAAATATATTTGTAAATAAAAAAAAATTAAGAAATGAATATCAATTGTATTGTGTAGGTCCTGTAGGATATAGGATTTACATTAGGTTAACATTATTCTAAAAGCTCAATATATTCTCCATTGTTTTCAGAAATTGGGACACTGCTGAAGCAAGCTTAAACTGGATTCATATTGAATCGTTTTTATTGAGTGATTTTACCCTGGTTTGCGACAGTACCGCTGAATCACCATTCTTCTGCAAAGGTCATATTAAATGACAATTTCTCAAAATTGGGGTCAGTAGTTTTTCGACATGATGTATTATGTTAAAAACGTCAAGTAACATAATTATATGAGGCTGGTGTGATAAACAAAGTGACTGACACACAAAATGATGCACAAATTATATTCCAAGTAACATAATTATATGAGGCTGGTGTGATAAACAAAGTGACTGACACACAAAATGATGCACAAATTATATTCTAAGCAAAGTATAAATTAAATATATATACACAGAAATATTTCAAAACTCTACAAAATCGTTTCCATGGTAACATATAGGCCAATATAGATAGTACTGCAATGATTTTGCTATCTACTGAATGGACACAATATCTGTTTAATGGATAACTAGGTTTATGTGCACAATTTTTGCAGTATATGATGTTGGCCTATATGTTACCATGGAAACCATTGCCAAGAGAATCAAACAGTGCAAAATGAGGGATGGCACTATATCTACATTTTTGCCTTTTGATGTCTTCTATATTCGTGCAAATTCGGTAGGTTTATCACACCGAGAACCATTTCATCAAAAATCAGCCATATGCTGCCCCATGCACTAAATGAGGTAGCAGGAAAGGTGTCAAATGGCATATCTTTTTGTGGCCTGAAATCATAAAAAACAATTGGTATATACCTCATAAGCCATTTTGTCTACAGTATAGGGGTGGTGGTGGTGGAGTAGGGCTTTACGTCCTGTATTTCTGCACCTGATGGGTTAATTAGGACAGGTAGGGACCATGGCAATGAGACGAAGGATGAAACAGCCATCCAACATAGGCTCGACCGGGAATTGAACCCGGGAACCAGTGGTTGGAAGCCCAGTGCGCTACCACTGAGCTAGGCCCCCACCCCTCTACAGTATAGGGGAAAACCTTGGACAAGTTTGTAGATACTTAGTTCAACTTGAACTCTTTTAAGGTAACGTATATAATCTTGTGGCTTTGCCTTCCTCACGCTGACGAAACATATGGATGGCAAAGATTTTGACACAATAATTCAATAAAGTTTGTCCTTTTTTATATCATTATTATTTTTTGCAATACATGGGACCCGAAACAATACTACTGTTAAATGTTATTTATTGTTTAGAATAATAAATTTAGTTAATTCAAATAAAATATATGTCACCTTCCGTTTCTGTTGACGCGGACTATCGCCGGAGTTCATCCAATCATATCATTATCCGTCCATGCGCGTAATTCCATTTATAGCCCGCTTAAAGGGGCGGACACATTGTTCACACTCATTCCCTTCATTTCTTTACTTTATTTGCTTTTAACAGTAAACGAAAAAGAACTCCGGGACAATTGCTTGTGTTATATTCGTTTTCATTTATTTTATTAGCCATCAGTTCTCTGTAGCATTAGTCACCATGCTGAGTGTAATTAGTCAGATTAGAAATCGCAGAAGTACATTAAGGAAATTCTAATTGTATGTTCAGAGCATACTCCAACATTTAATTCACACACATTGATTTGTTTTAAGGACAGTATTCATGCATTTATCTAAATAGGCGTAATAATCTAAGTATGACTACGTTCAATAGAATACTAATAATAAAGTTTCATTCTCATGCATTGGCTCTAGATACTGAACAATCCTTGGTTAATTATTCTTTGAGGTTAAAGAAACCCATATCACCAATGAGTTCATATACATCCGCGGGCAAATCTGGCGCTTTCATTGCTGTAGACCTGAAGGTCCCATTCACAGAGTATAACAATTGTCTAACGTAATTTATGTCCAAACCTGTGAACTTCTGAATGTCTTCCACAGAAGTGCTCTCTGAAACAGATAAGTTGTATCAGAAAATATAGCTCAATCATATTTCAATTGCCAAGGTTGGCTACATAGCAGGGCGATCCACTGGCACTAACTATTTTGATGTTAAATGAAATATTTGCAGTTCTTTTGCAAGAGGTTGTGGGCTCGATTCCTGGGCCAGAAGGGACATTAATTGTCCCTTTTCACAGATATTAATGAGATTTTATTGGATTTCTTCCGAAATAAAGCATTGCATTGTATTGTCACAGTATTTCAGCTGTCCATCAATCAGGCCAAAATTCACTCAACTCCTTGCAAGTATTGATGCTGCATGTCTAATTAATTAGTTTGGAATAAGGCATGATTCACGTCATTCAAACATTAATATCAATGGCTCTCTATGTAAATGCTTTTCAGTATGATTCCGATTTCAAAAAAATTCAATAATCTGAGTTGCTATATATATATATGCATGTTTGATGAGCTACTAGTTTTAGCAGTGCTTGTACAATGCAACAGAACAATATGTCCACAATTATTAAGAATTGTCAGTCTTAAACAAGAAAAACAATTCTCAATTGATGTCTTAATTGTAGTGTATTTCATGGTCATTCTGGTACAGGACCTAATCATAATGCTGGGGTCTGTTAAATACTGTTAATTCTAGACAGCCATAGTGATAATATACTCCTGGCTTGAGCTATACATCTAGTTGCATATATACTAATTCATGGCTGATGCTTAATATTCAGTTATTACCATAAAGTTTCTGGGCAAATTCTTCTGGATTTTCAATCACAAAATCTTGGTTGGGCATATCCATCATGAATGCCAGCCATCGTGAGCCATACTTGACCTGCATGACCTTCAGGAAGTCGGTCAAAGTTGGCAGATCTGTTCTTGCCTGAAGAGTGCCTCGATTTCCCAGTTCTTTGTGCCAGACATTTAGGTCGAATTTCATCCACAGTACCCTGTATGTACAAGATACAGTAGATGGATTAGGTATAAAGGAGCTAGGATTCAAAATGAATGTCAACTGGTATTTTTTAGTCTCTGTGTTGTTTTTTTTTTGCACACAAAGCAGAACAGCAACACAAGTACAGTCCATTGAAAAAGTATTGGACCCCCTTTAAAATTGATGCATTTTATATAATATTTCTCTGTTAAAATGTATGATGAATTTTATTATTTTACATATACATTATGCCTCCTTCAATTATGAATAATCACTATAGAATATTGAAAAACAAATCATCATTTTCTATATCTTTATACAATTAACCCAGGTTATGGTTGAAATATGTATTATACATAATAAAAGTTAACAATAACAAAATGTGTTGCGTTTTTTTGGGAGCATATAATCATGTAAGATGGAAATAATGCACCATACTGGAGGGGGTGCAATACTTTTTCAATGCACTGTAAGTTAGCAATAAGTCAGCCCCCAACACCTAGCTCTCCACAGCAAAAAGTTTTTCTATCTTTCAAATGATGATTATTTGCATTTTTATCATGAATTACGGCCTTTGTATTAACACTAATTCTACTCGTTTACCATGTGGTCACATAGATGACAACGAGTCATACCCGGATAGCATTCCAAATCGTATCGACGTTGGCGCAGTATCCGCGATGGCAAAACGATGTTGTACCGATGGCAGCCGATATAGAAATGACGCTGGCCCGATTTGGAATGCTATCACCTCCAAAATTATTACAGATATTACCATACATTGTAATTTATAATGTTGGGGTTTGACTATTATTGCAATACATTTCAGAGATTGATAAAATAAATTGGTGACTGGAGAGAAAGGTTGATGGTTTGCAAGGATTAGATCATGACATAAGATGAGGTGGAAAGAGTAATTTTAACAAATACATATAGAAAACCTGTTGGGCTTGATAACTTGGCAGATGAGATGTTAAAAATGATCCAATAAAGCGGTTTAGGTTATTGATTTTAAACACGGTTTCTTGTGGTAATAACATGGGTATGGGTTAATCTAGATGTCACACAAAGTCATGACTCCATATTGACTTGACATCAGCACCACAACGGGTCTTACTTTGTGCTATCACCACCTTGTTTTGCTAGTTAATTCATCTAAGCTAAATTAATCAATTTCTCTTATAGTCTATAGGCTGGCTTATGGTATTACAGGTTTAACAAGGAAATTACAGAATAATTATATGTTCATGTGCTGAACTTACGCAACTCTTGTTCTGACAAGCAGGCAATTCAGAAAAATTGGCTAAACTCAAATAATATGAATTCATTCCTATTGTGTTTTTAAGAGAATATTTCTTAAATCAATACACAGCCTATCGGCTACATAGTTTACCAATTGCTTTGTTTAACTAGGTAAACTAGCAAAAAACAATGTCAATCATTAGGTCGCTTAGGACATGGTTTTTTGATCTTACGTTTCTCGGAACTTTCTTGGACCATTTTTCATGAGACGGTCCGTCGGAAAATAAAACAAATCCCAAGAAAGTGGTTTTTTTTTCATAAATTAACACAGGTGATGTGATACTTTGAGATGCAATACACATATTTGCCCAGACAATTGTTGATTTATTAATTGAGCGGCACTGCAAAAGTTTGGCCAGCAGTGTCGAGAAACGAAAGATCAAAAAACCGTCGCCTTAGCTCCGAGGTGACTGCACAGTGATCTTGCATGCAATCGGGGTACAAGAAGAATACGCTGTACACACACATACATATAGTGTAAAATATCTGTATGACTTCAGTTTTGTTGTTAAGATGCATAAATATAGTAGAAGGAAAGACTTATCATGAGTACCTTCTTAAATTGGTGTAGCCACCCATGTAACTTGCCATTCGACTTTGAAAGCCGGCATAATCTCTGACAAATGTTTCATAAGTTCTAAACATTTGTTTTGGCATACCATCGTACAGTTCACGAAGGTTCTTAGCATCTGAAAAAAGAATCATTTTGGCAGCTAAAATATATGGCGATATGTGCTGAATATCATTCAATGAGATAAAAATACACTGCAATTATATGGAATAATAGCTGGGAATTTAGGTTTTTTGGCCAACAGGGTCATACCATGCTACAATCGATTTCATAATATTTTTTCTAGTCATTTTTATTTTCTAATTATCTTTTATTACACAGGTCTGCGTTTCCAATGGCGTGCATTAAATGCTATATTATATTACCTGCAACGTCACATAGAATGGCATCACGAGCTGTTTTATTAGTGATGTCTAAATTCATATCCCTTTTAGCTAGATATGCAATCATCCATAAATCAGTCCTCGCTCTTTCTTGCATTTCGTCCAGTACTTTTGTTGTCAGATCAGAGAGTTTTTGGCAATTCTCACTTATTTTTTGAGTGGCACCCAAGGAAAATCCTGAAATTTCCAAAAGATATCATTTTTAGAAGCGAGATTCAAAAGTTTATTCCAGTACCCTTTATCACATAGTTCTTATTTCATTTAGCTATTTATTTCTGTAACATGAAAAGTTAACCTAGAATGTTTCGTAAGAATATCCCTAGCATATTTACAAAAACTTTAAACATAGCAGTGGCTTCATGTAGCTAACTCTGGATTAAAACATAGTTGGGCATTTTTTAATAGTTATTGTAAATGTAACCTTTAAGCCACCCAGCCAATGTTAGTCCTACTTAGACATGAATGAAAAAATAAAGTTGTTTGCAGCTGGGTGGTCCAGTGGTAAGACACTTGCCTGCTCCTCTGAAGGACCCGGGTTCAATCCTGGGCTCGGGCACCTTTCATGAGCATCATCCCAGCTGGATGTCGTTCGGATGAGACGTTAAATTGGCGGTCCTTTGTACTCAGTGTCTATGCTGAGGCAAGTAAAAGATCCCACCCATGGGGTAAATAAGTAACATGGGTAGACTACCCCCTCTCTATCATCTCATCAATCAACCCTCAATAGTGGCAAGATGTTGCCTTACTTTCCATATCAATCTATGTCTCTATCTGTCTATCTGTATAAATTAAATTGATTATACTTACCAAGGATGAATAGAAAAGATATCGGCAAAGAAATAGACTTCATCCTTATTGTTTCAACGCGAATGCAGTAATGAACAATGTAGATCTATGCCGATGAAAAAAGCATTGTGTGAATTAACAATTTTGTTTTGACATACAGCTGTAATACATTTCACAACTAGGTCACAAAGAGTGATGAGACATGCACATTATGGTTTTTTATTTTTCCAAATGAAATAAATAACAGCATACAATGTTCATCATTTTATTCGTACAATCGGTTCAGTATTTTACATGAGTAAAAAATTTGAATACATTATCTTATATAATTATTGATATTATAGTGAGAATATCAAAAATTGAACAGTCATTTAATTTATCACATTTGGTTGAAAGATAAATTATAAGCAGTTAATGTCACAATTCCATCTCTCTGATAGAGATTTTGTGATTCTGTATATCACACCCCTGTAAACCATACTATTGTCATGTATGATTTTAACAATTGAAGTTGTGCATTTCGGAATGACTTTTTCCAGTTGATCTATCAAACTGGGCTTCTTACAGAGTGCCAGTACAATGTCTGAAAGAATAGTTCTTGGAAGCTTCAAGCTTTGCACACTTTTTCCATGCAATGTCTAGTTTCTTGATACTTGGTTTACTAAGATCTGGTGCCGTAAAATAAGCAGCACTTGCTTTCAAATATATGATTGAGTACAATATACTTTGAGAAATGAAGTTTGCACAAAACCTGCTGCAAAATAGACATATCTACAGCGTAAAATTACAGGACTGCTGCCCGGCTAAGCAAACAACACTGACAAAACAAAAATATTAGAGGAGACAATAAAATGATTAAGAGCACATCCTGATGGGAAGATATTAGTTTTCTCATGAGTTGATAATTGGCTGGTAAGCAGGGTGAGTCCATTCTTGTGCATTACATCAAACATATGTCGGCCATGGGCCTATTTCGGACTGGGTCAGTGTTTGTGCAGTTTTGTTGTTCTATCATATGTTCAATTATATACACAATTTAAAGGGGAACTAATGGAAGTTTGTATGTTAATTTCAAAAGTTCAATTAGATGTTAAATAATATATTGGTGTGAAAGGAAATGTCTTAAAGGCTGGTTTGATATCGTTTCAAGCCAATTAAAATGCAATTTGCACCAACCGCCGACATGATGCGGGCCGCCATTATTGCACACGGCACACAAGACAGTGACGTCACTTATGTACACTGCTAGGCCATATATGCATTCAGCCATATGAATCAATTCATAATCCTGTTGATTACAAGCCATTACATTGTTCATTGCAATTATAACAAGAACATACAGCACAACATGAAGGGTGTTAATTGCAATTTTTTGGGAATACAGCATAATTATTGCATTGATTGCAATGAGCTTATTTCAAATGTATGTTGCATTGCTAGAAACATTTAATATAGGCCTACTAGTTTAAAATAAAAAATAATATCAAAAACTCATTTTCAACAAACAATCACAATTAAGAACTGATCCCTGTTGTAAATTTTTTATTAAATTTGCAATTTTTCTGCCATACTTCAATTTTCATCCCATCATTATTTCTTAGATTTAGATCTTGTTATTTATATATAAATGTCTTTTTTCTTTTTTTTTTCATTAAATAATATATATTTCTTTCTCTGTCTAATTGCTTTGTCTCAAGTTCAATGGCAATTACTTGACACTCAGTAAGAACTGCTCTGAAAGTGCAATTAACTGTATCTAAACTGTTGCTGACAGTTTCTCACCTGGTGAATAGTACAACAGTGACGTATTTCCGGTCAGTGCAAAACACCAGGAATTTTAAAAATGGCGGCCTCCGTAGTTCACAACATGGAGCTAATAAATGCAGGATATTTCATTACCAGGGCACATATACCATTTATGAATAGCATGGAATTGTTTCTATGGACCCAAGCTAAAATCTGAGAGGTAAAGTGCAAAAGGGGTTAGTTCCCCTTTAAGTCTACATCAGCGCAAAGTCCACAGTATGGAACACTTCAGGAAAACCTAAAAACTTATGGCTTTAGTGCAATTTAGCGGACCCAAATTTATGCCCGTATTTGACTTCCATGAAATATGAAATTTTATAAATTATTTTACCGAGTTTGAGTTCTGGCACAATTAGAATAACATCTAATATAGAGTAGCCGGGTTTTGAGGGCAGAAGCCCCCAAGAAAAAATAAACAGCATTTTTACAGTGAATATAAAAACCGCCGTCATTAGTTTGTGACGTCATACATTGAATTCATATACATAGCAACGCAGCTCTCTAAGTATGGTTATAAATCTGGGTCCGCTATACTGCACTTTTTCCAAACATACAATAAAATCCTCAGACAAAGTATTCGTATTGCTAAAAAATCTTTCTATAATATGTAGCTGTCAATGCCAGGAGTGAGCCAAACTATACAATGATTTGTATATGGCTAGAGACCTTCATGACAGCTTAAATGAGTCCCTGTTCTTTTAAGACTTTTAATTTCTTTTTTTACACCTCAAAACTAATTTTATTTGACCAAATTGTACCGGGTAGGCCTACAGTTTGATTTTTGCCAGGCCGTTAAGTGAGTTATTTTAAATCAGCTACACATCGTACTCCCTATAATTGGACAAAAAATAATGATTTAGCTTCAGCCGCAGTCGCTTACACTGGCCCCCTGGTGATATATATGGCGTCATCATAACAATGTGGATTGCTAGCGCGAACGTCATCGTTTCAAGATTATATCGTCAAATATTCTGGGCTCCCAATTAACAAAGATATCCTTTCTATGTACCCACAGGCATTTGCCAACATATATGACATTGCTCAGTGATGACACACTTATACTTTAACTAATACCAAGGCTACTGACTGCCTTAATTAGCTTCTCATCTCAAGAGCCCCCTATGTCATTTGCAACTGCCAATCAGAATGTAGCTGAATACATTAGGAAATGCCCTGAGCTTGATGACAATTATTTTGCTAGTTTACCAGTTAGACTTAAATACAAATAAATTTGCTTAATAGCATATAGGCTGGCTTATGGCATTGAATGTCTGAAGTTTTTTTCTAAGTTTGAAGCTGGATGTGTACTCGTTACGAAATTATGGACAGCATTACTTTTGAACTGACGACGTTGTTGTGACGTAATGACGTAGTCTCGTTCTGAACCATTGGTCGAAAGAGCGATATTAAGTTGATCTTCCATAGGATTACATGTATTTTGACCTCTCTCTACGGGAAGTGAGCTTTGCTCACAACCTTTGGCCGTGACGAATCGCTCATATAAACTGCTTTGAAAACTATAAAAATGACATGAAGAAAACATGGAACGCTATTAATTAAAGAAAAAGAAAACAAGTACTGATTTCCCCAAACAATTCCTAATAAATGATACCGACCAAAATAACATAGCTCATGAATTTAATAAATACTTCGTACAATTAGGACAAAAGCTTGCTGATAAAAATCAGAACCCCAAATAATAAATCTAGGTGCTTTATTGCTTCATTAGGTATGTCATCAGGTCCTGGTGTTTTTCTTGTATTTTTGTTTCTGATTGCTTCCTTGAGTTCTTTCTTGGATATGATGTTTGTTCTTGGTTTATTTATCATTTCATCTTTTATATCTTTATATTTTTCTTCTATTTGTGTTGTCCATTGTGTATATTCTGGTTTTCCTGTTCTGGCTTGGTATAGGTTTTCGTAATACTTCGCTATCTCTTCCATTATGCGTTCCGGTTCTGTTATTTTTTTGTTGTCTTCAGTTATGAATTTTTATTCAGTTTTTTTCTTTTTTAAGAAGTTTTTTTCTTAGTTCCCAGTAATATTTGGATTTACTTCTCCTTCTTTTAAGAATCTGTCTCCTATTTTAGTCACTAGTGCTTTTTCATAGTTTTTCAGTTTCTTGGGAAACTTTGCTTTTTGTCAAATGTTTGGATGATATTTTAAGTATTTTTAGTCAGTGACAATGCTCAAACATCAAAGTTACCTTTATTCTGCTTTGTTCCACACCTCCTTCCTTTGGCTTAACATTATTCTGCATCGTTCCACACTCCCCTCCTTTCACCTACATTTCACACAAAACATATTCATATCCATGTATTTTTACTTAATGTAGTGGGAATAAATAAGTTTCCAGATCAATGCTACCAAGTAGTTTTCAAGTAGATCAATGCTACCAAGTTGTCTTAGTGAGCTATCACCAATATTTATACAATATCCCGCAATTAAGTGTGAACATAGAAAAACCATGAGGTTCACACTACGAGGTTCAATGTTGTGAACCTCATAAAATAAATTATCCCTTATAAAGAAAACAGCCTGGCCAATCACAAGTCAGCATTCAGACTCTGTGAACGTCATGAACGTCATCAGTAAAACTAGATAATTCTTCACAATATCCATAAATTAGAAAAGATAAGCTTCACCTGTCACAGGAAACCCGGTTAACTTTTTGATTCCTTCAATCTTAGTACAGTTTTAACAAGGGAGAAGCAGAAAGTCTTTTCAGGCTGACAATGCTTCAGTTTGTTAACTGTCTGAATGCTGAAATGTTTTGAAACGGTGACATCATCACCATGGCAACTGTAATAGTTCTCACAAAAAAAAGTTAAATAGAGGGGTTATTGCGGGATATAAAGAAAACTTAATAACTGTGTGGTTTAGAAACTAGAACTTCACTTGTGTGATGAAGTTTTTTTATATTTCTGTGACCTTAAACTATATAGGCCTTAGTATCTTTTTGCATCAAATACTGTTACACTTAAAAGGTGCATAAATAGACTATTAGTCTTTTTGCACCAGTACTTAATATTCTGCATTCATCTGTCAGTTCTTACTGGCTCTATTTTCAGTATTTGGCATATATATATATTTTTTTTTTTTTAACTGATAGGATTTATGCTTTTTAACTGATATGTGTAAGAGGTACTTTTTGTTATATAGTTTTATAGTTTAAATAACTTTAATAAATTACTTAAGAGGCAGCACCAGCTGGTACTTATTGATGTTTGCTCCTTAAGAGCTTCTTCTAATCTGATCTTTCTCTAGACAAGAATCACTGAACCAGAAAATATACTTTGTGTCATTTCCACAAGAGGGCCCCTTGGTCAATTAGTACCAGCTGGGAGGGAAGTGGGTGGCCCTGAACAATCTGAGGTCCTGGGTTCGAACTGGTTGAATGTGTGGACAAGGGAAGAGATTGTGGCTGCACAAGCTCAGGATAGTGCGACTGCTTTGGCCGTGGATTGGCTGAAGGTGAGACAAAGGCCCTCCTATAGTGATATAGCAGATAGGCCAGGTAGTGTCAGAGATATTTGGGCTCAGTACAATTGGTTGCACTTAAAAGATGGAAAATTGTACAGAGAGCATAGATTGCCTACGGGAGAAAATGTGGAGCAATTGGTGGTCCCTTCTAAGTTGAGACGAGCGATATTTGAGCAATTGCATACCTCACGGTTAGGGGGACATATGGGAATCCATAGCACAGTGGCCAAGGTCCGGAGACGGTTCTATTGGCCAGGGTACAAGGAGGACATCGTCCGATGGGTTGGATGGTGTGAGAGCTGTCAGAAGCGTAGACAGACAGGCAGGAATAGGGTCCCATTACAACAGGTTCCTGTTGGGATGCCTATGGAAAGAATGGCAGTAGACATTGTAGGTCCTTTTCCAGAGACTAAGAAGGGGAATAAGGTCATTGTGGTTATTGCTGATTATTTCACAAAATGGACAGAGGCTTTTGCCCTACCAAACCAGGAAGCCTACACTGTGGCTGACTGTTTGGTAACTCAGGTGGTTCTAAGGTTTGGAGCTCCTTATCAGCTTCATAGTGATCAGGGCACCAACTTTGAGTCTAAGTTGTTCCAGGAAATGTGTAAATTGCTTTGCATTGTTAAGACCAGGACGACTGCTTATCACCCCCAGAGCGATGGCTTAGTGGAAAGGTTCAATAGGTCTTTACAGGACATGCTCTCTAAGTTAGTGAATGACTACAGAGATGATTGGGATGATATTCTGCCTTATGTCATGTGTGCCTACAGGGCTACGCCCCAGCACTCAACTGGAGTTACTCCCAATAAGTTGATGCTTGGGAGGGAAGCCCTTCTGCCTGTTGACCTGTTGTATGGTCATGTCCTCCAGGATCAGCCATCCTGTACAATTGAATATGTTGAATGGATACGGTTAGCTATGGAAGATTCCTTTGAGCGCTGTCGCCTAAAGCTGCGGAAATCAGCTCTGAATCAGGCGAAGCACTACAACAGATTGTCCAGCAATCAGTCTCATGAACCTGGAGACTGGGTTTTGCTGTTTTATCCGCCCCTGGCTAGGCAGAAACTTAGCTTGAAGTTTTTAGGGCCTTACAGGGTAGTGAGGAGAGTGGGGGAGGTTAATTATGAAATTGTGGCTCCTGCAACTGGGAAATCTCGAATTGTGCACATTAATCAACTCAAGCCGTACTTGGCTGAAGTACGTGAGACTGATGTAGCTAGAATTCCTGATTTGCCCTTGACTGACCCGTACACAGACCCTTTTCTCTATGATGAACGTCAGAATGAGCCCCCCTCTGAAAAAGAGCAGGATCCGCCTCTGACGCGATCTGGGGAAACGCGAGATGGTGTACTTCGGAGTGCAGTGAGACCAGCAGCAGCATCCTCTGAACACGTGATGCTGGGAGATGATGCGGCGCCCCCAAACGCTGATGCAGCGCTGTCTACCCACGTGGGTACAGGCCGCAAGGAAGCGCCCAGGTTGATGCCTGCAAACCACATGGAATATGGCGGGAAAGTGGCGTCACCTTGGCTGGCAGAGGATTCCAGACTGAATCCTGAGGCTGAGCCCTTTGTTTCAAAGAGGCTGAGACAGCCACCTGACAGATATGGTCACAACATTGGATTTGATTAAGGTTCACTAGTTCAAATCCCGGTGTGTCGTCTATACAGCGATTATATGTATAGAGTGTAATTTGGTGTAATTGGCAGTTATTTTTGATTGAGTGGGATCCCCTTGCTAATTTTAGTAAGTTACTTTTTCATTAATACGGAGTAGGCTAGCGAAACTGTCCAGAAAGGAGTGAATCAGCTTAAGAATTCCGTAGGGCAATTTTAATTCTTTAAGTTGTACCATGTACCTGATGTGGTTTTCCAAAGAAAGTGTCAGTGTGACATGACCTTTCTCCGAAGGTTTTTATTCACTCGCCTAGTAAGAATTGTAGATATACCATTAAAGTTTCTTTCTTTCTTTTTTTCTTTCCTTCTTCCTTTCAATCTTTCTTTTAATCAATCTATCTATCTATCTATCTATCTTGTCTTGACATTAAAGACTTTTTCGTCAGTCTTCACAGACTGAAGTCAAACCTAATTCAGTGATTGATGAGGTTATGTAATGGTGTTGACAATATAGATAAACCTAAAATAAGTTTCAACCTGTCTCAGGCTGACAGCCATATAATCAGCTGCAAATGCATAAGACCAACTTCTGGCACCATGCCCAGTTTTGAAATTATCTATGGGGAAGTTTGAAGTTTTTTATTTTTTCTTAGTACAAAAAAACATACAAATACACATGTATAAATAGAACATACAATTACATATAAATAATCAGGTACCAAGAAGGGCTGCAACAGAGTCCATAGAAACTATATTAAGTTGCCCCCATAATTAAATTTTTATATAAATATTAATATTGACACATATATTAGATAGTATAACATTTTTTTCCCAAATAACACTGATAAAACACATCATGATAATATCATCATCAAATTATACACAAATTTTATCTTCTTACAAAACCAAGAATCATACCAGTTTTTGACATTTACAATAAAACAAACAAAGCAATTTACCACATTAATAACTAGTTGTCGTGATTTTTAAATAATTTTTTGCAAATGTCTTTATGTTACCTATTTCTTTCAATTGATCAGTGAGATGAAGCCATAAATGTGGAGCTTGAGCTAAATAACATCTATTGTATTGAACTATAGTATGGTGGGGTGCTCTCATATTATTTCTATTTCTTGTGTTATAGTCGTGATTAGCGATATCAAAAAGATTGGCAATTCTCAGAGGTAATGTTCCATTAATAAACTTATAAGAAATTTTCAACAGGGACAATTTAATCAAATCTTGGACAACCAACATGTTTCCTTTCCTATAATACTCCGATAATCTTGTTCTATTACTAACATTAAATATTAACCTAACTGATTTGTTCTGCTGTTTCCTAATTTTATTTAATTCTCCTAATTTCAACATTGGTCCCCAAACACTTAAGGCATATATTAAATGGCTATGAACATTTGCAAAATATATCAATAATTTAGTACTTGATGGGAGGATATTTTTTGTCATGTTAAGGCTGTAATTCCCAGCAATCATTTTTGTCAATACACTTTTTACTTATAGGTTCCAATCTATTGCTTCATCTATTATTTATCCTAAAAATGTAATATCTTTCACCCTATCTATTGTTTTCCCACTAAGTTGAATAATTGCATTGTGATCAATTTCTTTTCTTTTTGGTTTAAATATAATATATTTTGACTTATCTAAATTGAGTGTCAAGGAATTACTAGCAAACCAATCACCTAGTCGTTTTAAATCAGCATTTACTTTTTTATACAAGTATTTAGTATAATAGGCCGCATTATTATCAATGACGTCACAGAGAATTGCCTTTGACGCCGCACCACTGCGAGGCATGTTATACAAGTTTGCGCTGAAAAACGACGTGTTCGCTCAACCGGAACGATCGCGATTTTGGATGCCTAGACTGTTACATAACTAATTGCCTTCAGACATGAAAGCATGTATATGATAAATGCTTTTTCAAGTTTTTAATTGCACTTTACATCTGACATTAGGCTTGAATTGGTCAGTCCTAGTTTGATTATTTGATTAAACTCAAAAGAGTATATAGATATCTACGTAGATGAAGAAGACACTATTGAGCAATAATGCCAATATATATATTTTTTAGTTTTTTCTGTTTTGCATTCTCAATTGCATTTAACAATGTTTCACCAGTCAAATAGGCCTAGATATTAATTACATTATTATTTAGCTGAAAATGTAAATAGTTATAATTGGCAGGTTAAATTATGTTAAATATTCAAGAAATGTAGTTTATTGTGACGGTTCTGTAATAACTACATTTTACCAATCTAATTATAGTCACATGAACTCCATAAAGACCTAATGCTTGGAGTTATTAAATTATATGCCTATAAACATATGACAAATGCAATTTTTGATGACTAGAAATATGTGTCTCCTCACTTGAAAAAAACAATTACAACCTTGTTTACGGCTGAACTTGAAACCTCCTATAGTGGAGATTTACAGGAAAAAAAAAATTTAATACCAGAAAGTTCCTTAGATCAGTGGCATGTTTCATCAGACAAAAGTAAACGTTTCTGGATTCATTTATCTGTTAGATATAGCAGGCTAGTAGCAGCTACACATATGAGTGGCAGGGGATAAATAATAATTACCACTCTGTTTACTACTTTCATGTCAAATTTCAAGTATTTCATCAAGTTGGTAGCTGAATTATAAAGCTGGTTGAACTTGGTAGTTTATCAATATTTATTACCCATTTCTCTGCTTCATTGATTGGCAATAAGCAGAAAATCAGGACGTTTTAAAAATGCATTATTTAACCAACAATTTCAAGAAAAATAAATAATTTAAGCATTCCTGCTTATACACTTGCTTTTCTGCTCCCATGAAGTAAGGTTAGAGTGAAGAAAAACTGAAAATAAGCAACTTTTTTCTGCAAAAGTGTGTGATATTACATGTATGAAAATGGCATCAAAGTATAATTTGAGTAAATCACACCTGCGGCCTCTCATGCACATTGCATTATCATATTATAATAAATTGTGTCAATGCAGACCCACACACAATTAATGAACTACTGCAGTCCCATATATCTGGACTGTTAGTTATAGTCACTTTATGACAACCTCACAATTAAGACCACCTTATTAGCAAGACCTATAATATGTTAATGCCAAAGCATGATGCCGAAGGGCGAATTCGGCGCCGGAAAATTTGGTGAATTCGGCTCATGAAAGAAGTGAATTCGCGCAAAAAACGGTGAATTCGGCGCACTGAATAATTCTCATTCATAGCTATATATAAGTAAAACAAATTTATTATTCAAATAGGACGTTCAGGGAATCGGACATTTCAGGTTTGGATGTTTTGGTTGTCAGACTTATACTGCTCCAAGCAAGCTAATCACTGATTGGCTGTTATATTTTGGGACTACTCATTTCGACCAATCACAGCGCATATCACAAAGTAATCAAAAAGGCGGTTGTCACTGTTAATCACGACGATCTTAGCTACGTTTTGAAAGGAAATTGGTTTATATTTTGCATCTTAGGGACAGAATAACTATATTTTATAGTTTACCGATATGATACCGAAAATCACACATCGTATCCCGGTTCTTTTATCGATTGCTTGTTACTGGTGTGACCGATAATCACCGAACCGGTGTAGAGCCCTACCATGAAAACAGGCGTTCGGACACAGGCTGGATCACCTTCGTTTGACTGCAGTAATCAGAGCTGTTCATTAAAAATATCTGTCATTCGAGTAAGAACATCGTATCATATATATAATGTCATAAAAAACACGTTACCAAATCTCGTAACAAACGTTAGGAAAACTTTGTTTGTATACAATTGCGCATGGGTGAGATTTAAATTCCAGAAAATGCTCAGTTAAAATTATCGTGGTGCTGCCACCTGTCGCTGGTTTCGTAGTGAGTGCTGCCACCTAGCTCCTGCAACCTTGAACATACAGCCTACAGCCTCTGGCCTTCGGCTATTACATCACCTCTACTGCTATTAAGACCAACTCACAATCAAGACTTGCTGGTAAGGCATCACTAGCAAGAGCACCTCACATCCAGACAATCTTACTGTTGGACTACTTCATTATTAAGACCACCTCACCTCACTCACAGACCACCTCACTATTAGCATCACCTTGCTCATGGACCATCCTCCTATTAAGACCACCTCTTACAGACCACCTCACTGTTAAGACCACCTTGCCATTAAGAACATCTTGCCATCAAAGATGTGATGACAGGCAATGTCAGACTTTGCTTCCAAACAAATGAGTTATTGGCACAAAGAGCAGGTGCTATTCTGGACTTTATGGACTGTAAAACCGATTCAATTTCCTTTATAATTTGCAATTATCTTTGTACATATGAACTTAAATACTGTATTACTTAAACATTGCTTGCATTACTAAACTATGCGAATAAATACTATATTAAGACCAACTCAGCATTAAGACCACCTTGGTTACAAACCACCTCACTATTAAGACCTCCTCTAAGACAGGTCACCTCACCATCAATACCAATTAATCCAATTATTGACCACTTCACGGTTAAGACCACCGACCACCTAACTATCAAAGCACTTCACAGACCACCTTAAAATTATACCATGAAGTCATTAGTGCTTATGCCTTCATGAAACAACCTCGCCATTATGATTAGCATTTTTAGACAGTCATATTCTTGCCATTGGATTTAACAAGCCCTGGATGACCGTGCACACTGACTGGGAACTTGGGGCTAGTATTTAACCTCTCTATTAAGAACATATTGCCAATACGACCAGTGAATATGTTGTGCTATAGGTGATTTTTAAAGCGAGGTTTCACTTTTCAATGATTCTTATAAAGTGGTTCACTGATACATCAGGGGGGTAATATCTATTGGTCATGTGAAAAAAAAATTCTAGATGTCAACAAATGCGATTACCTTTATAAAGACATGGATGCTTCTCAATAAATGGGCATCCTCATGTGAAAAGACCACAATGCATTTGGCTGGCTCTCTGGAGTTAAACCCCAACACAGATGGCTGGCCCCTTCACTGAGAAGTTTGGCTTCGAAGCAGAAAGTCCCCTGTCAAGGACGCAGCTGCATATGCAGTGCCAATATATATGTTTAATTAACATTAAACATTTTTGCACGTTTTATGAAAAAAAATTCTTAGGCAAGGGTCAGTCAGTCAGTCAGTTATAATGAGTCATTCTTTAGCTAGCCACTTATGCAATCATCAATTTCCTGAATAACCAGTAAGTTTATTCTTGTTCTCTGAGGCTTTCTGTGATTGGCACTCGGCGCCCACGACGCCTAGCACCCACAACGTCCAGAGACTGCCCAAGCCAGATTGTGAATATTGACCCACAGGAATTTTTACCACAAAAAGGAATGTGACTGACCACATAATTTGGAACCCCTTCCCCCCACCTTATCAAAGCAATAAAAACAACCTCAAAGATATTTGTAACCATGTTGAGAATTATAAATCAATCAATAAAATAGATGTTTCTTTATCTTATATATTTTCTGTTTATTTTCTGCATATCTATGCAAATCAGGAGTCTACAATATCAATATATAACAAACAATCAATGCCATTAATACCTCTGACTGCTATGAGCCCTAATGATGGCATCTAGGCCTACTCATGGTTTACCCCAGGCAGCGGCGGAACCAGAAAATTTTAGAGGGGCGGGGGTGCCAGCATAGGGTTAAACAGCATCTATAAAATAAACTATTTCACCTCTTCCTATTATAAAACATTGATAATGAATTGATTAGGATACGTACCTGGCAAAAATGTTTATTTCTTGTAAATTGACACACGAATGTAATCCGATTATCATGGGCATTATGATAATTTTTAGGCTTTAGACATGGTGATTTTTCACAATGAATTAGTCCCAGTATATTCACCCTCGCACTGGGACCGAGGATGGTATATTTCGCCATGGAGCAAAGATTCTGTAGTCTCTTAACTGTTTTGAGATGGCCCCTCCTTCTGTAAGTCAGAGCAAGCATGGAGACAAGAGTACTGTTGTCTCCATGGAGCAAGCAACCTCATCCAGTGTATTGGGTTATATAATAATAAGTTATACAATCCAATTTATTTATTATTTGTTATTATTACCTGTTATAGTACATTTACTGCATATCAACATTAAAATGCACTTGACAGTACAAAGATAAAATCAGAGCTAAAGCATAGACATTTTTGTCTTGATGATTCGGGTCTGATTGTGTTCAGCATGGAGACGACTAAAAACAGACTGACTGACTGACTGACGTGCTGACTGACTGACTGACTGAATGACTGATTGATGGAATGACTGAATGACTGAATGACTGAAAAGACTGACTGATTGAATGACTGACTGATTGATTAAATGATTGATTGAATGACTGATTGAATGACTGACTGAATGATTGATTGATTTAATGGTTGATTGATTGCTTGATTGAACGATTGATTGATTGATTGATGGATTGAATGAATGATTGAACAAATGATGATTGAATGAATGCATAATTGAATGAATGATTGAACAAATGATGATTGAATGAATGCATAATTAAATGGATGATTGAATGATTGATTGATGGAATGATTGAGTAAATGATTGATTGATTTAATGATTGCTTGAATGATTGGTTGATTGATTGAATGATTGATTGAATGAATGATTGATATTAATAAAAAAAAGGGATCTTAATGGTGAGGTGGTCTAGTGATAGTGATAAATAAAGACAATTAAGTTGTATTATTGGTGAGGTGTTCCAACTAGAGAGGTGGTCTTAATGATCCCGAATGGAGAAATCACAGTGTAAGATTGTAGTGCAAAAATAATGACGCCTAAGTGTAACATAAGCAAAGTGTTACTGTTCTAAGGAAGTGTCTATTCATAGAGTTCCTAGATGGAAGTGTCTATTCAGAGAGCCCGGCTGTGTGGATAGGATTGCTGTCTATTTACAGAGCCCGGCTGTGTGGATAGGATTGTTGTCTATTCACAGAGCCCGGCTGTGTGAATAGATTGTTGTCTATTCACAGAGCCCGGCTGTGTGAATAGGATTGTTGTCTATTCTCAGAGCCCGGCTGTGTAAATACAATAACATATCATAAATGAGAACACGTTCCATATTGGGTGAAATTTGTGCTGTTGTGATACTTTTTAGACCACGAAAGACTGTTTTGTTGTACATAGTGAAATTATGAATAGATTAATATCTTTTAAACTTACAACATTTCATTCATAACCTATGGACTTAATTCAGGTGAATGGTGGTAATCAGTATTAAAGGTGTCAAGAAACTGAGAATTGTGTTGTAGTGCCCATAGCTACAAGTTCCCTGTTCGTAGGACAGGATTACAATGACCGAGATGAAAAAATATGGAAATTTGGCTTGTGTGGGAACCAGCCTTTTAATAAATATTTGCCACACGAAATACACTTGCTCTAGGGTTAGACATACCTTTTTTCTATTGTATCGCACTCAGATATGGTTGATTTCTTCCAAATATCATCGATTTCTGCACTATTTTTGAACTCAAATTTTCTTGCGGAACATGACAGCAATGGCCGCCTAGTTCCGCCAAAACTCACAAGAGGGCTCCAGCAACGTTTCAACACCCCTAGTGGATAATAAGATTCACACAGAATAGCGCTGGCAAGTCCTTAGTTCCGTCAATTTGACATTTACAATACATTAAAATTACATCCGCATGATTCAATTCAAGCAAATGGAGCAAATTATTCACCGATTTTTAACGTCAACAAAATCTGAACAGGCACAGTGGCGCCACCGTCGTGTGACTGCTGGGGGGCGTTGCCACAGCAAAAGCATGAACTATCGAATGAAAATTTATGAAAATGCTTCTTAAAACATTTTTAATAACTTTTATATGAATATGTGAGTGCTATGCAATAGTAAACCGAGCAGTCCTCCTGTACTTAACGACAAAAATAAGGTATGCAGATGTGATGACCTGCATCCTGCTGTGTTTGAATGCTAGTGGCCGTTGACCTAGAATGTGGGGTATTTCCACTGCCATGGCGTGGGTATCACGTGATAGGGGCTGCTGGTGTTAAGCCAGGCATTATACTGTCAGTAAGGTCTAAGCTATTGGGAATATAGGACGTATGTGACATTGGGACAGGAGGAATAAATATGTGTTTTAAATTCTTGCTCTTGACTGAGTCAATGACAGAGGGACCTTACAAATTGGCGCCCGATGTGGGACTTGACTCAGTCCAAGGAGAGCTTCTGTGCTGCAAGGATTAACCTCGCATTGAGGCAGGATTATCTTTGACATAAGGATTATCTTTGCACATAGGAATACACAAAGGAATTCCTCCTGCATTACTCACTGCAGTGGAGGCCGATAAGTGGTTTCACTTTCTTTGGTGTTAATTGTTTACAGTGGCTCTGCCCCAGTCACACTTAGTCACATTTTTGGTATTTTTGACAATTTCTTGTTTGTCTTGTTTGAAATTTGTCTGGTTTGGAAAGATGCCAGGTACTTCGAGTTTAAGACCCAGGCCTAATAGGGTGTTGCATCAGCCAGTTGACAGCCTCGTGGCTGGCCAGCTGACTGACAACCCACGTGGCTCCCAGTCAGGCAGCATGGTGGCTGGGGAGGCTACTCCCAAAGTACCTGATATTGGGGCTGACCTTCATGGGGACTCCCCTCTGCCAGGGCCCTGGTAAGAAAACAAAGTCCCAGGTTAGGCCCCGGGCTAGCAGTGAAAGAAGAGTTTTAGATTTTTCTGATAAGGAGTCATCTGATGACTCCTCAGCGTCCACTCCCCCATCCTCCCCTGAATATAGGACTAGAATTGGGAGAGAGCCAATGGGGGCCAGCGGAGCCGCTCGGGCCGTAATGGCCGGCAACGCTGCCCCAAGTTCTCGTGCCCACCCCAGACGGCGTAAGAGGCGCCGAGAGGCCCTTCCTCCTTTGTATGATGGTCAGGGAGTTGCTTTTACTGATTATTTGCTGGAGTTTGGGAGGATGGCCGACTTTAATGGGTGGACTGATGAGGAACGTTGCTTTCATATGTGGACCAGCATAGATGGTCCAGCCCGTTTGAAAATTGTGTCCTTGTCCTACGAAAAATTGTGGAGCCGGATGGTAGACCAATTAAGGTCTCTGTTCTGTTCCACTAGGGCCCTAGATGCTTATAGAAATAGTGGTTTAATGCTAAAAGGGGCCCGGACATGGATGGATTGTTCCTGTTAGATCTGTCCCGTAAGGCCAATCCTGTGTCCACTGGGGAGGAACAAGAGAGGTTTGCAAAAGAGAGGTTTGTGGATACCTCTGGGTCCACAAATCTGAGGTTTTGGTTGGGGGCCCTTAAACCAGCCACACTTCAGGATGCCATTGACCTAGCCACTCAGTATGAATCTGCTTACCAAGCTGCCAAGCCCCACATGCCCGACATGGGGCCCCCAGGAGCTGTGGCCATGGTGTAAGCAGATGAGCCCAAGCCTTTTCCCCTTTCCCAGGTGACTGGACCCCCATCTGGGGCCCCAGTCACCGAAGCACGGGTGAAAGAAATTTTCTATTCCCTTATGCAGGATGTTTTGGCAGGCCTAGGTGAGGAGGGAGTACTGCAAGGATAGTTGCTGTGACCACACCTTTTCCCACTTCTGATGTGTCCCTCGACACTGGGACCTCAGAGGGCAATGGGGATGAGGAGGATGACAAGTTTTTGGGTCGTTATAGGGTGGTGCGTAGGATGGGGGAGGTCAATTACGAAATTGAGTCCCCAGGCCCCTCTATAGTGGCTGTGAGCAGGCGAGCCCCCTTGCCTGATGATCTAGATCCGCCCCTGACGCTGAGGCATGGAGTGCCACAGGCCACGCCTCCTGATGCTGGGCGACTAAGTGTGGTCCCCCCAGGCCATGTGGGGTTGATGGGGGCTGGTGAAGCCCCGGACCACATGGTGAAAGAGAGAGAGATAACGATATGGTCACAATGTGGGGTAGCTACAAGTCCCCTGTCCATAGGACAGGGTTACAAGGTCCTGGATGAAAAAATATTGACTTTTTTGCTTGAGTGGGAACTAGCCTTTTAGTAAACGTTTGTCACACAACATACACCCACTGTAGCATTAGACATACCTTTTTTCTATTGTGTCGCGCTCAGATATGGTTGATTTCTTCCAAAATTAATCGATTTCTGTGCCATTTTCGAATTCACATTTCGGTAAACAAAGCTTGAAGCATGGCTGCCTAGTTCCGAAAAACTCACAAGAGGGCTCTGGCGATGTTTCAACGCCCCTAGTGGCACACAGAATAATGCTGGAAAGTCCGTAGTTTTCTCAATTTCACAATTAAAATATTTTAATAAACTATTCCACACGATTCCACTGTTCTATGGGTCTAATGAAGCTAAATTATTGGATATTTATCTGCACCATTGCACCTGGGTGGCGCTGTGATGTCGCCGGAGCCCTCTAGTGAGTTTTAGTGTAAGTAGACATCAATAACATGGTCGATTCGTCACAGCACGATTCGTCTTCGTAAAAACTGGACGGTTCATCACTCAAAAAAAGGTCGGTTCTTCACCGGCAGTTAACATATTTTATATAATAGCAGTGACCATACACTGTGTATCGGCCAAATCAACCAATTACGGATGACAAATGGACCAAATTCGGGTGACGAACGGACCAGTTTTCATTGGGTTCAATCAGGCAATGACGAATCGACCTGCTACCTGTGAAAGCATGAACCAAGCGAACGTGAATTTTGAAAATGCTCTTTAAAAGGATGTTTCCAGTGGCTTTTTCAGTAAAATCTGCGTGAAAGTAGTAAACGGAGTAGTAATCCTGTACATAACAACAAAATAAGGTATGCTAACGTGTTTATTGAGAAAAATGTGTCGTAATTTTGAGCGTCCATGAATTCCTATAGCAGGCGTTCCGACCCTACATCTCATCTAATGCAATGTAGGTCGGTTCTGGCTAAATTTGGGGTTGATTAAACTAGAAATGGTTTATTAGTTCCCCTGTTCGTCTCTTTATTTTAATAAAAAGATGGTACTTTGAATAAAAAGTAAGACTAAAGTGTTTTTAGAAAACAGGGACCCTCTCTTGCTGTGATATGAATTTATTACTGTAAGTTTCTTTCTTTAAATGCTGTGTTGACGTTGCGTATAAAAAGGAGTGAACTGGTCTTTATTTTAAATTTAAAATAATGAAAATGACCCGAGCATGTACCTATTTGTGTGACTTTTAAAAATGATGCTACCAGTGACCTTAGATCATTTTGTAGGTTCTTGTTCACTCGCCCAGAGGATAATAGTTGTGTTTAACTATTGGGAAAGCAATTTTTATTGCTGGAAACATGTGGTGGTTAAGTAATTTTGGTTCTTTGGAACTGTGAAGTCATTAAGTGGACATTGAAGAAATTGGGGCATCAGCCACCCCGTTTGTGGAGCCGGCAGACGTAATGATGGCTGCCCTCCAGAGTGCTGGCATCATGGATTGGGATCTCGAGGCTGCCAGGAAGGAGCTGTGAGCCGAGAGGGAGAAAAGGGCTGGAGCAGACGTAATGATGGATGCCTTTTCTCCAGGAAGTCCAGAGGCTGACCAAGGAGCGAGTCTGCCTCTGGGAGGAGATGAGCAAGGGGAGAGGCCCCCTGAACTAGATTCTCCAGCTGGTTGAACCTGGGGCCTCCCCAGTCTCCTCCCTGGAAAACATGATGAAAACCCAGATAGCCCCCCATCTGCAACATTGGTCAAGGACGGATAGACACTGGGATGTTCTTTTCACTTGCCATGGAACTATCAATTGGAATATGCCCCTGGAGGGGCTTATACAATTTGGTGAACGTTGGACTCTAGAAAAAAAACAGCCCAAAATCATGGATTTTACATTTAAAAGTGTAGCTGTCAGTTTGACAGTTGACAGCTGGCCCAGGTCACGGGGTCAATGTGACAGAAACTTTTAAGATGGAACTTTGCCTTGTGCAAAAGAGTGACTCTGTTGCAGTTGTTTGTTGTGAAAATGTATGAAAAATGTCTGTCCGTCAGTTTAATGTTGTCTGTTTGAATGGTTGCATTATTGGGGTTATGACATTGGGTTATCAATGTGCATGATTGTTTTTGTCATTGTAATTTGAATGTTTGTTTATTATGTGTTCCTGATCACCAGTCACACGTCCTCCATATTGTTAGATTTTTAAGGTATGGGAGTTTTATGAATACTTTGAAGTTAAAATTTATTAACTCCAGTTATTGGGTGCACAAAAGGTCTCCATCGCTGTCCGAAGGCATGAGGACATGCCTTCTCATCAGGAGGATGTGATGTGATGACCTGCATCCTGCTGTGTTTGAATGCTAGTGGCCGTTGACCTAGAATGTGGGGTATTTCCACTGCCCTGGCGTGGGTATCACGTGATAGGGGCTGCTGGTGTTAAGCAGGGCATTATACTATCAGTAAGGTCTAAGCTATTGGGAATATAGGACGTATGTGACATTGGGACAGGAGGAATAAATATGTGAAACTTAAATTCTTGCTCTTGGACTAAGTCAATGACAGAGGGACCTTACACATATGAAAACACGATGTAAAAAATGTCAAATTCTAAGAATTGCTATACAAGTGGTTCTGACCCTACATCGCATCTAATGCAATGTAGGTCGGTTCTGGCTATAGTGCCCATAAGTTTATTCTCAATAAAATTTACTGAGCTAGATTTCTGAAAGGATTAATTATTATAATAGTAGGTATAGTATTATCATTAATTTGAACAATTATGGACCAGACACAATAATCATATATTACAAAAAACTTTTTGCGTGTGCCCAAAATGCATTCTTTCTATATTTACCACTCCAGTAATTGCACACATTACATAAGTATCAGTAAGACCTATTAATACTCACTGTGATACTACAGAAGTTTCCACCTTTATATCTTGCACACACAGATTTGCTTGGTCCCACGTATGCACATGAGGTTCATGCAAAATAGACCATTGTGAAATATGACTTGATAACCTACAAGTGAGCAAAAAAAGAAAAATTAAAAGAAACTAGAAAGCTCAGACGACTGAACAGTTTCGAGGCTTCACCTACTGTAATAGGGACTGCAAAGCAAAGCTGTCAACACTACTTGTCTAAAAACAAACTTGAGCATTGCAAGCAGTCTGCCTCTGGTAGCTGGTCATGTAAGCTGCTTAATTAGCATCAGACCTGATGGCATTCGGTCATGAACAGCATGTAAAATAACCTCTAAGCAAGTGAGAGTACACAATTATCTGACATGCAAAGATGTACATCCAGGTATATTATCTAGCAACTCAAAGCATTATATGAAAAATTGCAGTGTTTAAAGGACATTCAAGGTCAGATTTTATTGTAACATGAAATTTTCAAGGTCGGGCGAACTTTTAAACCAAATATGACTAGGGCCAAAGTTAGACTCATTTGAAGTTAAGGAGCTTTTAATGCACCCTGCCCTTGACTGTCTGACCTTGTGACCTAATTTCGCTTCACACAATATATAGGACTAGGGTAGGATGATTTCTCACACCTGTTTGAGTCCATTCTATGTATTTTTCTACATTAAATTAAAAGTCAAATTTCACT
The DNA here is from genome assembly GCA_932294295.1 of Alitta virens. Classification (NCBI taxonomy): domain Eukaryota; kingdom Metazoa; phylum Annelida; class Polychaeta; order Phyllodocida; family Nereididae; genus Alitta; species Alitta virens. Next base: position 33,950,108 of record OW028583.1, read on the forward strand.
TTCATTACAAGGTTTGACCTTGAATTTGACCTTGCCAAATAGGTCAAAGGTCAAAACTGACAGCAGATTCTGAAGGTTAACCAGTAAATTTTTAGGGGTGAACAATGCTACTCATTTGGCTAGAGTGAATATTTCTCATTGAAAATGATTTTCATCATTAGTTTTACCGATAATTTAGTTTTTCCATGTTTATGATTTTTTTTTAAATTGACAAATGAAGTGGTGCTGAAAGTGATTAGGTTTATATATAATAAACATAAATATCCTTCAATTATAAAAATTCCAGATCAAAAACTCAGGTCAGGGCAATTTGTTTCTGATGTAACATCATGTATATTATTATATTGTGGTTATGAATTCAATAATAACTCCAAGGTGTAGCTCAAAGATGTTGAGTGTAAGATCTTTATTGCAGGTAGAAATACTGAACATACATGTGTATAGGTTTCAGCTCTCCTCCAGACTGACTAACCAGTCTGAGAGCTTCCTCTGATCATGAGGGTGATCAACCAATCAGAGGCATTGGATCCCTGGCTATCTACTCCACAGCAGCTTCCTGTGGTGATCACCTCTAAATAAGGTGATGGGCTGGTGGTGCAGAGAGCCATGCATATTTATAGTCTTGATCAACTTGATTACTAACTGTAACACAATATTAATAAAGTCAGAGATAATATTCATATATTAAATAAAATAACATTACATTCCTTTAGTTAATAAAGAAATTTTCGAAAAGAAGTAAGAAAGGATATACTCAAATTTTGGTGCCACCGTGCCTGTTCAGACTTTGTTGATGTTAAAAATTGGTGAATAATTTGCTCCATTTGCTTTTATTGAATTAAAATCATGTGGGATGTTATTTTAATGAATTGTAAATGTCAAATTGACAGAAATGAGGACTCGCCAGTGCTATTCTGTGTGAATCTTATTATCCACTAGGGGCATTGAAATGTCGCTGGAGCCCTCTTGTGAGTTTTGGTGGAACTAGGTGGCCATTGCTGCCATGTTTATAAAGGAAACATGAGTCCAAAAATACTGCAGAAATCAATGATAATTAGAAGAAATCAACCAATTCTGCGCGATACAATAGAAAAAAGTATGTCTAACCCTAGAAAAGGCGTATTTCATGTGGCAAACGTTTATTAAAAGGCTAGTTCCCACACAAGCCGAAAGTCCATATTTTTTCATCTCGGTCGTTGTAACCCTGTCCCGTGGACAGGGGACTTGTAGCTACACACATTGAGACTTTTAAGAGCATTTTGGTAAAATCACTACAACATTATCACAAAATACATTTACAAATTTTCTCAAATAGCTAAAACAGGTTGATTATATAAATGATATAAAAATTTACCAACAATATCATAAACTTACATTACACATTACGCATAACACATTACATGCCATTGGGAATAACAGAAATTCCCAAGCACAAATTATTAAAGTAATGAATAGAATACAGTAAAGGATATAAAAGCTAATATGAAAAATAACACACCACACAGTATAAGTGAATGATATATGAAAGCATTGACCAGAAAGTTATTGAAAAGAGAAGGTGATATGGGGACGAAAATGAGGGGAAGGCAAAGAATGAGAGACAGTGTGGGATGCATTCTCAGTGGCTACAGTACTATTAGGTAGTTTAGGATATATGGGAGAGTGGGAAACTGATCCAGGAGTTTCAGTTGGAGGAGCTGTAGGCAGAGACTGTCATGAGTGAACACTAATTGAAATAAGTGGTTACATTGCCTAATTTTGTACAGTCTGAACGCTTAGAGTATAGACAAATTGCAACGTAATTAGTGATGCAGACCGGACCGCCTTTTGTGGGGTGGTCCGATATTCCTTAAAGTGGTCCGGTACTGGTCCGGTCCAGGGTCAGGTGGTCCGGTATTATAACTGGACCGGTCCAGAAGCGATTCATCGGCACTTTTTAAAATTATGATAAAAATAAAGGTTTAGCAAAAGTTTTTTATTTAAAAAAATAAAAAATTGTGTTTTTTTTTTTTTAATAAAAAACTTTTCCAGCGGTCTGGACCGCGGTCCAGGCACCCAGTACCGGTATTTTGTTGCTTGTCCGGTACCGATGCGGTCCAGGGTCGGACCGCCTACCGGTCACTAAACGTAATGGCCACTCGAGGGAACCCAAGGGTGAAGCAAGACTGCCTTTAAATTTCATATATGGTCCAAAAGGACCAAAATGAAGAGAGATTGAATCCAAAGAAAAAACCCATAAAGCTGAACATGTGTTCGCATCATTGGTGAAGTTCATTCCTTCATATGGAGAGATGTTCTTGTAAGTTGAAAATGTAGGATTGCTGAACAAAAAGAACATGTCTATTTCGTGATCCCCACAGACATGTGGTAATAATTTACCACGATAAATTATTGGCAAAAGCTCGCTTTTTATCCATTCGGGCTGAGATTAGTTCCGCTTTATAGATTTTCGTGCCACCGGTGACGTCACCACCTCGCTGTGGGCTTTAGCCCTCTCCATCCAGCCAATCTTAATATCTCAGAGTAGAGTTCGGACGAGCTTTGGGTGACCACAAAAGACCATAAAGCTGAACATGTGTTCGCATCATTGGTGAAGTTCATTCCTTCATATGGAGAGATGTTCTTGCAAGTTGAAAATGTAGGATTGCTGAACAAAAAGAACATGTCTATTTCGTGATCCCCACAGACATGTGGTAATAATTTACCACGATAAATTATTGGCAAAAGCTCGCTTTTTATCCATTCGGGCTGAGATTAGTTCCGCTTTATAGATTTTCGTGCCACCGGTGACGTCACCACCTCGCTGTGGGCTTTAGCCCTCTCCATCCAGCCAATCTTAATATCTCAGAGTAGAGTTCGGACGAGCTTTGGGTGACCACAAAAGACCATAAAGCTGAACATGTGTTCGCATCATTGGTGAAGTTCATTCCTTCATATGGAGAGATGTTCTTGCAAGTTGAAAATGTAGGATTGCTGAACACAAAGAACATGTCTATTTCGTGATCCCCACAGACATGTGTTAATAATTTACCACGATAAATTATTGGCAAAAGCTCGCTTTTTATCCATTCGGGCTGAGATTAGTTCCGCTTTATAGATTTTCGTGCCACCGGTGACGTCACCACCTCGCTGTGGGCTTTAGCCCTCTCCATCCAGCCAATCTTAATATCTCAGAGTAGAGTTCGGACGGGCTGAACTCTCCACCAGTCAGCTTAAATAAAAAACAAAGGATAACACTTAACATGTCTGAGGAACAAACCGGCGTGAACGACACGGGTGGAAACGCCCGAAGGAGGAACCGCGACACTATCTTAACTTCTTAAGCCAAATTGAGTCTCTGCAGAGAGAGCTGGGCGACCAAGTTGATGTTTTTTACCTCTGAAAATTCTCTTTTGAATCTCAGACGTATATTTAGGCTCACCTGCACGTGCATGCAGTGGTAGACACGTCCAAATTGTTATTTCGACAAAATTATGCCTCAACAATGGCGACCATGACCATGTGTTGACGCACTCATATGAACGAAATGCCTCTGTCTTTATGGAAGAAGTAAAGAAATGGACGCAATTAAGCATCTAAAATGCCGAAATGAGCAGGGTTAGACGCCATTTCACTCATAATTTATCAATATAAAATAAAAGGCTAAAATTGTCAAGTTTGGGGAAAGATAAGGCGGACCCGAAACTCTGCCCCTTGGCGGAAATACATTTGTTGCCAGAGAGGCCTACTGGGTAATATATTTTCATAAGCCTAATCCTACTGCCCTCGTTTTTCAGAGAGAAAGTCGACTCTCTACAGGAGGAAAAGGAGGCAAACCGGGAAGGAGAATTCCCGCCCTGGCAGGACCTGGTACAACTGGGTTGGTCGGTTCTCAGACCAGAGAACGAGCCACCCAGGAAGAAACCCAAGCTCCCGCAACTCGCAGCAGCAGGGACCCCGTCAACGGAGGAAGAAATGGAATGCTTCCCAGACTCCCCCCTAGTCACCGCTTCCCTACAAGGCGCAATGGAAGCAATGTGGGGCAGACAGTGGTTGTCACCAGAGGATCCCAGTTCTACTCCACCAACAGCTACCACCAAGCCACAGAGGTGGATACCAGACTTCAGGAAAAGGTACTATGTAGACGCTCAGGTTCAGTCAGTACCATCGGTCACGCCAAAGTTCACGGCGGAAGAAATAGCACTCCTGAAAAGAGGTACAAGCCCCTCCAAGATCACAGTCCCATCGGAGGACCTAGCCTCCTTGGAGACCTTAGCAAGACATTCCCTCCTAGCATTGGGCTCGGTTGACTGGCTCTTCAGCACTTTGCGTCACTTGCTCATGGCGCCAAACCAGGACAAAATTATGATTGAGCAATCCTGGGCAGCCGCGCTACGCACATTGAGACACGCAACACAGTGGGTGGCGTCTTCAGTCACCTCTAGGTTAGTGATTCGCAGGAAAGCCTTCCTGTCAGAATGCCACAAGATTAGAGTCCAAAAGCATGTTAAGACATGGCTACAATTTCAACCATTGCCAGGCAATCAGGAAGCAGAATTCCCTGGGTGAACTACGTGTCATGTCCCAGTCTAAGGGCCAGACTCGGCTCTTAAGCTTAGCAGCTGGGGCAAGTACTTCATCATCAAGACACTTTCCTGCTGAGCATGAGTTTCCAAGGCCACAGAGCTACACGCCAAGAGGCAGGGGTGGCTGCAGAAGTGGGAGAGGGAGAGGCTACAGACGACCATTCGGCAACAGACCTAACACTTCCTACGGATCGCAAAATAGTACCAAGAAGTGACTACGTGCTAGTAACAGCAACCCCACTACCCTTAGTCCCAGTGCGAGGAAGGTAAAGGTTCTTTCTACAGCAATGGCACAATTTAGAGGCATCACGGTGGCACATGACAGTATTAACGCACGGCCTGACATGGAGTTTTCACAAATTCCCATCTCTACAGCAACAACCCTATCACATAGTGTTACCAGTACATCCAGACAAGAGAACATTCGTACTCCAAGAAATGTGCGCTCTACGACACAAAAACGCACCGGAAATCCCTCAGGTAATAGACCCAGGGGTGTATTTGCACATGTTCACGGTGCCAAAAAGAAACGGTGGCTTTCGGCCAGTCATACACTTAAAAATATTTAACCAACACATTTGTTGCCCAAATTTCAAGATGGAAAATGACCTGAGGGTCAGGAGTCAACTGAACCAGGGAGAGTGGAGGATATCAATAGATCTAACCGATGCTTATCTGCACATACCAGTCCACCCAGATATCAGGAAATTCCTCAGAATTTGCCTGCATGGACAAGTGTACCAGTTCACAGCGATGTGTTTCGGATTAAATATAGCTCCCCCAATCTTTGCGAAGATGCTGAGTCCAGTCACGTCTCAGGTGAGATCAAAGGGTATAACGATACACAGATACCTAGACGACTGGCTGGTCAGAGCGCCAACTCGCTTACAAGCAGTACAAGACACTCAGTATTTAGTCAATCTGATGTCTCATCTAGAATGGAAGATCAACCAAGAGAAATCAGACTTGGTCCCGTCCCAACAACTGACTTTTCTAGGTATGTACATCAATTTAGCAACAGGAATGCTAGCTCCTACATAAAAAATACATAAAATTGAACAGTGGTGCAAACTTTTACATATATCGCCTTCCATAACAGTGCATCAATATATATTCTAAAATGTACTATTTATAAATTATGAAAATACATTGATCTAAATCTAAATCTAACAGATAACAGGGGATGTCACTGCGTTTTGATGTCACAGGTTCTTAAAAGGAAAATATTATCTCTCACTTCCCCACAGGTCGAGTACAGATCATGACAAAACAATGGTTGACACAACACTGGCAGGTTACATGATTCCTAAAGGTGCAGAGGTATGGAAAAATTGGGTTATGGGTAAAACCAAATTTAATGGTCATATACTGTGGTACCTCACCATTATGACTACCCTTGTCGCAAACTTTATGGAACAACACCTGTCAGTAAAGTCGCAAGTTGTGGCCGAGAGCGATAGGATTCAAAACATTCTGAATAACAAGAACATCAGTTATGTCCGCCATCTACAATCTCTCTGTCGGAATGTCTTGGACATGCCAGCCCTTGGCTATCCCTCAACTCGCTGTCCACTGCAACTTTGCTGACGGGTAATATGGAGGTGGTCTTAATAAAAAAAGGTCTAAATTAGTGGTTGTAATGGAGAGGTGGTGTAAGTCTTAATGCGGCCACGTACTATACTTTTGATTTTGGATGACATTTGGACAGTGTCATGGAACAGAAGCTCTTGTATGGTTTTATGGTAAAATTCCTAATATATTTTTATGTGATCTGCGTTTCACTTTTCTAATTTTTGTTGCCCACTACAAAAGGTCAGGGGGAACCTGTATGGTGTCTTGAAAGATCCAGAGAATTTTCCTGAACCTGACAAACTGAAGCCAGAAAGATACCTCAACAAAACTCTGGATTCATTGGAAAAGAACGAAAAATGGGTTCCATTCTCTCTGGGAGAGTCTCCAGCAACGGTTAAATGATAAGTAGATTGTTGAACAAATCTTATTGATGCTCTTTAAAGAAGATTATTCAGGGTTTCCAGGGAGTCCCCGTTCTTTTTTTCTTTTTTTTTAACCTGACCAAAATCATTTCAAAACTTCTGTTATCCATCTAGGAAGGCATTATTGACTCTTTTTCTATGTTCTTACACTGAAAACTAATATATATTTTCAGGTCGTCGAACTTGCCTTGGAGAACAGTTCGCCCGCCAAGAACTGTTCCTTTTCTTCACCAACATCATCAGATCATTCAAAATTCTACCACCAGAGGGAGTAGAACAGATTCCATTCACCGCAGTGTTTGTGTTTGTGCTGAAACCAACCGATTACAAAGTGAGGTTCATTGCACGATCACAGTGAGGGACATTTACATTACAAGGCATAAGACAAGGCATAAAACAAGGCATAAGAAAACGCACTGTATTGCTGGACTGATAAGGGGGGAGACTTTCAAACTTTTTTATGTTGATTTATTGTATTGTTATAGGATGCTGGGAGAAGCATTCCTACACTCCCATACAATTAATTTCATGTATACTACGTATTAATACCAATTCAATTATCTATTGTGTACCATTTTTATTTAATTGTCCTGTTTTATTATGTTGTGTTAGCTTAAAATTGGACTATAATAATCTTGCTGTTAAATGTATTATTCAGTAATTATGTCTCCATTATATGACATACGGTGTGAAGGGATATTCATAATAATATACTCAAATTATTAAGTGAACGGAGTAGAAAGTGAGGTATTGTCTATTACGTTTTGCCATCTTGCTATATAATCATGATTGTCTATTTTAAATGAGTTAAAGTGTGCTTTTAATGCATTATTAGAGTTATGGTTATATGAGCAACCGTCTTCCTAAAACAAGCCAGCTATCTTCGCGGAGCGTAGTTATGCCTAGTGCTAGGCGAGATGGCGTCCTTGCTTTAGGAAGATGATGAGCAACATACATTAACCATTGAACCACTGTAATAAAATAGTTGCTGGCTCAGTCTTAGCTCTGGGGAACAACAACACCAATAGTTACCATGGCAACTGACTGAGCCAGGCATGAAACTACTAGGCTAAGAAAACCATAATATATAACCAGTGGGTAACAACGGCAGGTGAAGGCAGAACCTAGTAGGTATGTGTGCTTTTTCCACCTCTTCTGCCACATTTGAGTTTAAGCAATCCAGCATGACCCTGACAAGTAATCTGACTAACAGTCAGCCTTGACTTACATGTACCACGCCACTTAGCGTGAGATCATGAGGTGAGTTTATGGTGCGCTAACTATGACATCATCTTGTGATGTTATCCTGTGAGCTTTAAGTGAGGTCACTGTGAGTGTAACTTTGGCTCACATTTTCACTGGGCAACCACGGGAGTGATTTTCCAAAAGTGAAGCAAACTTTTGAAGGGAGGTCTTTGTTGTTTTCCCAACAGGTTGCTGTACATGAGGTATCAGTGCAGGTGCATCCATCTTAGCCTTCAACCAATTTGCCATTAAGCTTTCTAATATCTCAGCATTGTTGACAGATCTAGTTGTCAAAGCTTCCATCTTTCTAACTTCATTCATTTTCTGCATCAGTCTGGCTTTTACTTCTGCCTTGCCTGGTATCTCCATCTTAGCACATTGACGCTTTGCAGTAGGGTTGTCAATGGATCTTGTAGCCACTCTTCCCTCAGTGATAGATGAAACAAAGGATTTGACTAAAAATTTCTCAATGAAAGCACAGGTCTTGAATCAGTGAAAGCCCACAAGAAAGTGCCGCAAGTAGCAGAGCGAAATGCCACTGGTAGCCAACTAACTCATCAATACCATAAGACCATGATTTATTTGTCATTAGATGCAATCATGGCAACTCTTGAGATCATGTGGTTTTCATATGTTATGCTTGGTACAGATAATTTCTGCATGAGTAATACCATAAAGGGCCATAAATACCAGACATAACCATAAAATTAACAAAATCCCACTGTGAAATTTCAATATTTATATTCTTACAAAATTCCTGGCATAAACATAGGTAAACAGCACAAACTAAATGAATTTCTGCTAACATTTATTGAGGTCCAGTGACACTTTTGAGACATAACATCTGCAGTTCATTTTAGAACATTTTCCATCAATTCAATAATGTAATGTGTGGAAATTCCCAGAAAACATAGAGAGCCTCATCACAGTGGTTATCTTGACACTGAGAACTTTAAAGTTTCAGCTTAGGACAGTTTCCGCAACTTTACATTTATGCAAACTTTAACCAAAAATATTGTATCATGAAAATCCCATCTTTATTGACACAACAGCAGAGGGAACTTATTGCTGCTATTTGGGCACACAATGACTGGGACTTGGATGTAGTTGAAGAGCATGGAGACAGAGAGGATATACCTGAGGCTTTTGATCATGCAGGACACCCCATTCTACCTAACAATATGCAAGAGGAATGCCCTTATTTTCTCTGCAGGCCTTCTGTAACATCAGAGGACTTTAGACAAGCTTGGTGGGAAGAAGAACACCCTCCTCATCCAGAAAACCACACACTTAGAAAACCATTGTTTAAACGGTTTTGGGTCATGCTGGCCAATAGGGGTGCTTGGAATGATCACAGATATCTTCAAAGGAAAACATCAGATTTGAACGGTTTCCAGGTAATGGTTGGCCAAGGTCAACACCTCAGAGACATCATGCCTAAATGTGTATTGAAAACTGTACACATATGGTTACCAAATATGACAGCAGCAGCTTTACTGCCCTGGTCTTCTTGTTTAGGTACCAGAACATCATGACTAGGTCAGATAGGTCCGGATCCTGACATCATACTAGTCCAGGAGCCAAGGAGCAAAACTGGCAGTTTAGCTAACTCCGAAAGGTGGATGGACAATCTATGCATCATTGGAAGCGGTACATCCTGTAGATTTTGAATATAGGGGATGCCGTTGACAAAAGTAGTGCAATTATTTTGTAAAATGGTTACCATGGCAACCAAGTCTGAATTTCAGTACACTCAACTTGACATCAACAAAACCCATTTTTCAGGGACCTATACTAAATTCAATTCAATTCAATTCAATTTTTTTATTCACAAAAAAAGTAGGGTGTCAAAAAGGCCAAAGCCTATCGGTGTTGACACACTGTACATGTATACAGTTATATGTATTTACAAGATTAAACAACCATGTCAATCATACTCAATGCATGCAATCGAATGAACTAATATTCATGTATGTAAAAGACTCTTAATTGTATATTGAATTGTTAAAAAAATTTTCAAATTAGTGAGTTTGTCGGCAGTTCATTAAGCATTTTAGCACTTAAATAATACAGGGCGCTTCCACCATATCTTTTGCGTTATATTTAGGCACATGTAATTTACATGAATTTCTTGTGTTCATTTGGTGTATTTCATATCTATACATGAATGAAGTTCTAAAAATATCAGGTTTTTCATTGTTTTCCCATTTGTGCACACATTTTAGCTTGCATAATTTAGTTATATCTTTGATTTTCAAGACTGCTATTTCCTTATGTAAATCTTCAGTGTTAGTCAGCCAGTCTTTGTTATACAGTATTTTTAATATCCGATTTTGCAAGACTCGTAGCTGATTTAATTGATAGCTTTTTATATTGCCACAGACCTCTATCCCATAGGTAATTTTACGATAAACATAAGCATAATATAGCCGTTTCTTACATTTTTTTTACAAGAGACTGCAATAACTTTCCGATTTGACATTTTACTGACCAGACACATTGCTTTCTTATGACATAAAATACACCATTGTAGCACCAAAAACAAGTTTGGCCAGCCCCTACCCCCTTATCCACAATGGGTCACATCCCCAACCGGATGATTTTGCAGTACCTCTACCAGCCGTTCTTCAATTAAGGGCTTAAAGTTTGATAACACCCTTTTTCTCTTCTCCACTCTCTAAAGACCGATTGGGTGTATTATAAAAATGTTTTACCAATATGTGATCAACCAAAGGTTGCTGAATGATTTGGTTAAAGAAACCAAGATATTAGTTGACCCTACCCTCTGAATAGTAATTGAATTGAAAAATGGTACATTCAATCCCAATACAGCTGTAATTAAGTCAACCAATTTTGGTTACTTTACATTTTTGGTAGGAGGGACTGGACCCCAATTAATACCTTAACTAACTACACCCCCAAAAATAGTTTTCTATGACTGGATGAACTGACATGGTAACTGCAGTCGCTACAGCTTTTAAGGGCTGACAACTTTCAGATATTGTCACTTGAAATTACTCAGGGAAATGCATTTGAAAATGTGTACTGGTTAGGTAGAACTGTCGGCCATAAAAAGACGTAGTAATCGCAGTTATGTCAGTTCTCTCCCCCCCCCCTCCCCCCTCCCAATGCCCATGGATCAACTATTTAAGATATACTTGGTCCAGTGTTATATCTACACATCAATATTCAGTGTTCGGAGAAGATAGCCTACGATTAGATCTACATTTTCCCACTTGGTGGATGCATGTTGACTTTCGAAAACACATGCTTAAATTGTGTAGTAAGGTGTCAATAATAATACCACAACTTTGAGTAGGTCTAGCTCTTCCATTTTGGGAGGTTAAATTGAACTTATTTATCTTCTCTTTGAAATCCAGGAAATTATATCATATTATATTGCTTTTACAACATGAAGTCCCTTCCATGTAATAAAGCAAACAATTTTTTATTTGAGGATGACATTATTATACAACCCTACCCTGTTCAACCTACATAAACATGTGCCTTGCTCGTATCATGTGATCAGCTCATGAATATTACAGTCACACCAAATTTATTCAGACACTTTTGACTTTTCACAAGCAAACAACCCTTCCATAACTTGTAAACTACATTGCCAAGTACTGAAATCACAGCCCCTGACAGCTGTTGACATATACATGAGCCTAATACCATAGAATCCAATGCCACCTTAGCCTAAATCACTTCTACTACAGTTCAAAGGTTCATGACATTTTGTAAGTGTCTGAATAATTTTTGGTGTGACTATAGTTACACTTGAGCATATTATACATTCTAATAAAAACGTCTGAATGGCCAAGGCCACCGGATTACAAAAGTGAATGTAGATATAGGATATAAATAACAGAATCAAAACTGAGAGGTCATTTAGTATAGACATTTAAGACTCACAAGTGATGTTAAATGGTCTTTAAACCATGCTAACCTTCCATCTTCTACATGCACATAACATATAAAGCTGTTTATCACACTTTTGAGCTTCATGCTATTTTTATATCTGGTGTCTGAACCTATAACAAGATATAACTATGACTGATATCGACTTTAACAATGCCAGATATATACATATATATATATATATATATAAGGAACAGCTTCTCAGTTCTGTGACAACAATTAGGACAATGACTGATAGGAGATTGGGATCTGTAACAAAATCAGGTCAATGACTGATAGGAGATTGGGATCTGTAACATACATTTATGGTATAACAGTCTGCCTGGTGAAAATTGAAAAAAATTTATGAAACTCTTTGAAAGATATGAAACACAAATCTTAAGACGTTATTTTGTAAATTATGTCAGATGAGAAAAAGATATTTTGTCCAAATTCCTACAATCTTGATGAGCACTACGGGGCCCTTAGTTTTAGCTAATTTTGGATAAAGTTACCACTTTCAAAGTTCATAAATTAACATTTTAGTCATAATTCAACTGGTAACCATGGAATTTTACTGCAGTATAATAAGGTAAACAACATTGTATTTTCAGGCATTTAATTGACCACATGGCCTATACATATAGCTATCAGAAAAATTAAGCTTCTTGCAGCTAGCAGCAGTGGCTGAATTGTCTTCTTCAAAAGGGCTGGGAGTGCATCAGTTTAAGTCCAGTCCAGCGAAATAAATTTTTGTTTTTAAATTAATACTATGTTTACATGTCATTAATATCTATCGACTATTATCACACAAGTCTGGTACAGGTCTCTTTTTAAAGAGATCTTCACTTGTTATCCATTTCTTTATATTAAAGCTTTCTAAATTATCATGTGTATTTACATTCATTCCATTTCAATGGCGTTCTGTCCTGTCGAGAGATGGAGCTACGACCACACAGGTCTCGCAATTGTTCAATGACGTCATCAACAAAAGGTCAATCAGTGCATTTGATGACGTTACAGTTGGATGACGTCATTAAACAATAGCAAGACCGGTGTGGTCGTAGCTCCATCTCTCGACAGGACAGAACGCCATTACCGGATTCCGTCCATCTCCAGTACTTGGTGATACATGGCAGAGATGCCAAGTTCTGGAGTGGTGAATGGTTGAGATTTGGCCTTTACAACCAGTTTACAATAAAATGTTATTCTGGCTCTCTTAAAGTGAGACAAATTAAAATTTGAAGAAAATACTCAAGTCTAGAGGAGTGAGACAGCAACCAAATGAGTGAGACTCAAATGAGCGTTACTTGGCATGTCTTGTATGGAAACTAAAACCATAAAACAGGTGGACATTACAGTAGAACTTCATGAATCCTACTATTATAATTGCACTTAGTTGGTCTAAGCACTTAGTCAGATGAAGATAAGGACAGATCAAACTGGACAGAATTCAGTTCACTGAAAAACTTAATTAAAAAAATATATAAATAAACTATACAATCTAACCGGTCTTTGGCAGTCAACCTAGGGAATTGGTCATTTTGGCCATTTAAAACAGATGGCCATTTAATACAGGGCTGATGTCACCAGAATGGCTAGATAATTTTCAAGGGTATATGAAGATATCAGAAAATATTAAAGGTAATTCATAGTTCCGTTGCTGCTGAATTTGTATTAAATAGCAGGGTGTCAAGCCCATCGTAAGCTTCAAAATGTAGGAATATAGTAGTTTTTAACCACAAAGTATAGGAGAAATAGGATATATTACAGGAATAAGGTATGGAATTATAGGTAAAAGTAAATATTTTTAATACTTAATTACTTATGGCCACCCACCTCTCCTACAGCCATCTCCACCACACCACACTTGTTTATAAAAAATACAATATTATACAACCTTTTACAATGTACACTACTATTTTGTCACTCACAGCATAAGTGGAACAACTTCTATCACAGTTCAGATTTCAGAAAATATTGTTTTTAGTGCAGGGCAAATGCATGCTCGACTGCCTTCAAAATACAGTGTTTCTAACGAAATATGGAGGACCGGGGGGGGGGGGGGAGGTCTTTCCTGTCAGTTTGTATGGCAGTCAGTGGATTTAACTGCCCCCAAATTGCTATATATGATGTGTTAAAGTATTTCTATCACAGATCAGGTAGAAAATAATGTTTTTATTACAGGGCAAATTCATGGATGACTGACAGCCTTTAAAATATAGTTGTGTCTTTGACAGCCTTTAAAATATAGTTGTGTCTTTGAAAAATATAACGAGATTATTCTTAAAACAAAATACGTGCAAAAACTTTCAGTCTTCATTGTCTCTCTGTCCAGCAGTCCGTATTTTATGAACTGTTCCAAATTACTTTAAATCATAGGTAAAGTGTTTCTATCACAGTTCAAGTTATAGAACTTATTGCTTTTAGTACAGGGCAAATCCACACATCACTGATTGTCAATCTAATAGTGAGATTAAATGAACAAATAATGTTGCAAAACAATCTTACTTTATATTTGCTTTCAGTCTGTCCATCAGTCTATTTAATTTGCAATACACATTAAAATAAATAGTCCAACACTGTTAAAGAATAACATGGAGAATACAAGTCCAACTGTGCCTTTTTGCTATAAACCTGAGTAGTTCAAATGGCTCATGATCTTTTCGGATGCCCTTTCCCAGTATTTAAATAAACTTTTTTTCATTGTTTACAACTTTTTTTTTCTAGGGCTAATGTCTTAATTTGGCCAATTTACACTTAACACATGACTAGTATGAATAATTAGAATGTTACATACTTAAAAGAGTGAGATGCGCAAACAGAAAAAAATTACATGAAAATGACAAAATTTGTCCTAATTATCAAATGTCACACACATGTGACTCACTTGACATGAGACATTTTTGATAATAATGCACAAAGGTGATATTGTGGGACATATATATTCTTTTCAACCTATATAAAGCAACTGCATTGAGTTCAGGAACAAAGGAAGGTAGGCTATTGAGGTATGTGAATAAGCATAAACATCTTAATTTCTTTTTGATTTAATAATGTTTATGAGACATTGGCAGATCTGAGCTGTTGTTTAGTCATGTATTACTCATTTGTGTGAGGCCATAGTATTTATTAAGACTATATGTTTATGATTGGGAAACAGACAAGGGGTAAGACATTTTATGGTTTTAATTGCCAAAAACACTGTATACTTTGTGATGTAGTTCTTTTTATATTTAGGATGAATTAACTTGAACAATCTTCCTGATAATTATTTGATACACCTAATCAGAATTTCCTACACTGACTAATAACCTGTGATGTACACTCTTGTCCAGGTTGAGAGTATAATTTAACATTGCCATGCAGAATATACTTCAGGGATTTATAAAAAATATAATCTGCATTTTGGCACTTGAAGAACAAATCTTTCTGACTGTAGATACATAACACAAGATGTCGGCAATATCATCACTGGATATCCAACTCCCTGAGGTTAACATGACATCAGTGGCAACAACAGCTGCCATTGGAGGGGCCCTGATAGGGGCTTCTTACTTGATCAAAAATTCAATCTGTTATTCCGGAGCACCTCCAGGCCCCAGAAGAATCCCCATTTTGGGCAACATGGAATTAGCACCAGAGGATGGAGCATCTTTTAATACTGCTCTACAGGAATTGTGCAAGAAATATGGACCTATTTTCTGCATGTATATTGGAAACACGTAAGTTAGACAGTTTCCAAAGCACTACATTTTCATTATTCTTTGCTGTTTATTTTGACACAGGTACCTCTGTCTAATTATTGATGTGAAGGGGCCTTCTGGAGGTTAATTTTATAATTAGAGCCTCCTAAGTTGAGAATTTAGAGGTATAATAATTGATTTGAATAATTAATGGGATACTGTAGAATTATACACAATATTTACCCATAAATTGATCATTCTGTATGTTGATATACATTATGTTGGTTCCTTCACCCAAAATCAAATGCCATACCTGCAAGCAGAGTTTCATGTTACTGAATTCAAGATGTCCCTCCATATTGATGCCCACGGCAAAGTTTCTGATTATTCTTTTTCAGACCGGTTGTAGTTATCAGCGACTATACGATATTAAGGGAAGCCTTCGTAACTAAAGGAATTGATTTAGCTGGCAGACCTGACTCTGATCTGATACGTACTTATAACCCAGGATATCCTGATATTAAAGGTATGACTAATAATAAGAAAGATACTTCTGATTAGCAAGAGTTTTATGGTTCTGTAGGTCTGGGGAGGGGAGAAAACGAAAGCTGTACCAATAATGAACACAAAATTGAGGACTATCTTCCACTTAAGGTATCCTTGATGCAAGTTACTCAGACGAATGGAAAGGGCAGCGAAACATGGCACTTGCAATCCTCAGAAAACTCGGATGGGGAAAAAGTACCATTGAAAATAACATTCAAGTTGAAAGCGAGGCTCTCTTGGAGGTCCTTACTAAGAAAGCTGGAACATCCTTTGACCCTGCAACTCTAATTGGGACGAGTGTAGCCAATATCATTTGTTCATTGCTATTTGGACAGAGATTTGAGCATGGCAATGATGAATTTAAAGTAAGAACTACTTCACCATAATCATGTCGGATTCAAATGACCAATCGATTTAATTCAATTTTTGCAAAAATTCGACTCATGCAAAGATTTAGAATAAACACATAAATGGAAAGCTTTGATCCAAAATAACAAGTTACTTTTCATAGCAATTGCTTGATTGTATACTTCTGTTAACACCAAACTGTTATAAATTCACAACAAAACTCCATCACTCACAGTGGTCTCATCCAAATCGCCTGAGAGACCTTATATTCACAAATACAAAAAAAATTGTGTAAAGCAAAAATGTACTTTGATGCTGGAGGTGCAGATTGCCATTAGTTAACATATCACTTACCTTCAGGAACTGCTAGTTGCCATCAATAAAATGCTGGATGCTTTCGCAAATGACCCTGGTGGTTCTTACATCCCTTTCATGAAGCTGACACCAGGTTACTGGCAAGTCAAAAGAAATGCATTTGAAGCTGGGGATAAGTTAATTGCATTCTACAGAAGAAAAATCCAGGCAGCAAAAGACAAACTTGCTTCGGGCAAAGAGCCAACAGATTTTGTGTCATGCTATCTGTCGGAGATTGAATCTATAACGAATGTTGATTCTAAAATAAAAGAGGATTGGACCATTCAGGTGAGTAATGTCATTTCTCATTCTAATATGCTACAGTTATCAACATATCTCGCCTGTTAATTGTCACAGCCACACCTGAAAGCTGTTTTGGGAAAGAAGGCCGATTCTTCCTAGGTTATAAATTGCTTCAACTGTACACCCCGCTGACTTGTAGTTCTTGTCTTTTGTTTTGAAAGGTGTTGAATTCCTTATCTATCTATCTGAACTTTTGTAGCAAGTTATAACAAACAATGCAGCAAGAGTATGATAAAGGTAAATGCACCTGGATAAATAACCAATATATAACCATTAACCTAGTAATTCTTCAAAGTTCGAACATCGAGTCTGTATGCACGATGAAAGGTAGATTAAAGACATAATTCAGATAGAAAGCCATGTATCATTCAAAATCTGTAATCATCTATTATAGACACACCCTTTTTACGTGGCAGCCCTTTTGGCATTTTTGCTTCATTGACCTAATTTTAATTATGTCATGTATCACCTCACAATGGTTATTGTCAACGAATGACATCACAATACTTATAGCTGAGTGCAAAAAGAAGTCAATGAGGCAAAATTGACAACATGGCTGCTCTGTGAAAACTGCAACTGAAAAGGGTGTATTCTATCCTAAATTATATTCATTCGATATTATTCCAGCATATTAGCGATTTCTTCCTCGCGGGGGCAGAGACAACCGCTACGACTTTACGTTGGGCATGTCTGTATTTGGCCAACAACCAAGAAGTTCAGGAAAAGGTTCACAAAGAAATTGTTTCAAATATTCAGAAAGAACACATACTTTCTTTGAAGGTAGGTCAACACACAGCAATTGGTTTACACTCTAATTATCATGTATATAAATTGTAGGTTCAAGATAATTCCACACTACACCTACATATCTATTAACTTAATCGTTTGCAGAACTTTGAGGTTTCAATTCCTTGCTTTGGTGCTTCAGGGGCTCATAGGTGTGTTATTTTTCTCTATGTGTGGGAGGCCTCTCTAAGGTCTTAAGACTGCTATTGAGAGGCCACCTAGGCGTTTAAAGGTAGGCTGAAATCTCCTGAGTCACCGATTACAATTTATCAAGTTAATAGAATATTTCAAGAATAATAATAGTAACAATAATGTTAATAGAAATGACTGGACAGAAACATTGATGAACAAAATACTAAATGAAATTCACATGCTATTGTTACAAGAATTTTCTATTTAGAACCTGATTACAATGAAATTCACATGCCACCATTGCAGCACTCTCTGTATAGGATCCCCGACAGTTCATTACAATTATCACCACATTATCCATTAATATAGCAGAGATGCTTAGTGGAAAATCACATGCTATTGTTACAAGCATATTTATGTATATTGTATGAAAATTAAATGAATATACACACATTATTCAATATCATGTTGAAGTTACTGAAATAAAATTCACATGCTACTTTCACAAGCATTTTCTGTGCAGTGAATGACTGTTGGTTCATCACCTCCGAGTGATCAACATATCATATCAGAGCAATAAAAAGTACACTGGATATTGATTAAATAATGAAGAAATTTAATTGACATGGACCATTGAACCTTGAGAACTAACAAGCAGTATATATTACAGCCAAATTCATAGATTTGGAAACTAATTTCTTGGACTTTGAAGTTAAACTCAGTTCAGAGGACGTCATGTGAAGCCAGGAGTCTCATTGGTTCAAGCAATCCCTCCGCCAATGAGAATCCTACATTTACATGACCTCATCTGGAGTTTAGCTTCCAAGTCTATGAGATTAGTTTCCAACTCTATGAATTTGGCTGTAATGCTTTGTTGCCCTTATCAAACATGACCTGATTCCTGTTGCCATAAAGCTATCATAGCTCTGAAGAAACTAAATGCCTTGATAAACTTTTTTCATCTTCTGCATTATTATCTTTGGGAATGTGATAATTAATACATGTAGATCTCCATACCAGATAATGAAGACTTTGCTGGTTAGAACATCAGTTTCCCATACTTACATCTCTACCATTTGTGCTAAAGGAAATATTATTCTGTAATTTAGGATCGAGAACATTTACCCTACACAGAGGCTACCATAATGGAAGTCCAGCGTATTGCTGCTTTGGCACCGATTGCAATCCCACATGAAGCTTTGGTCGACACAACTATTGCTGGTTACAAAATCCCGAAAGGTACCGAGGTAGGTTTTCAAGAGTTAATGAACTCTAGAATTTTGTTCCCACCCAGTGCAAAGAATACCAAAGACTTTGCCCTGAACAAGAGGTTAACCCTATCAACCTTTGCTGTTAACATAATCTCACAAATACTGTTTTTAAATATTAATCTCATGCAATTTTTCATGTTTAGATTTGGGGAAACATTTATGGAGTTTTGAGGGACCCAAAAACGTTCCCAGAGCCTGAAAAACTTAAGCCTGAGAGGTTCTTGAATGACAAATTGGATTCTGTAAATCGACCTGACCAATGGATTCCCTTCTCTTTGGGTAAGTCCTTGAAAAGTTATGGTGAATTTCTTAGCAGCTCTCATATCTGAGTTAAACTCTCATATCTGAGGTAAACTTGATCAGATAACTTTGGCCTCACTGTATCAATATGTCTGTTATGACAGTTTGAAAAATATCTTTGAACCTTTTTGTAATATAACCATAACACAATTTTTGATACATAATATCATTATTTATAGGTCGCCGAACTTGCCTGGGAGAACAGCTAGCCCGCCAAGAACTGTTTCTTTTCTTCACCAACATCATCAGATCGTTCAAAATTCTACCACCAGAGGGAGTGGAGCAGATTCCATTTACCGAAGTGTTTAAGTTTGTGCTGAAACCATCTGATTACAAAGTGAGGTTTATAGCACAATCTCAGTGAGGGACGTTTACATTACAAGGCATAAGACAAGGCATGAGACAACGCACTGCTTGCATTGCTGGACTTATAAGGGGGAGAATTTCAGTCTTTTTTATGTCAAGGGCTTAAAGTTTGAAAACGTACTATCTTATTATAAAATTTATTTTACCAATATGTGATCAACCAAAGGTTGCTGAAGGATTTGGTTAAAGAAACCCAAGATATTAGTTGAACCTACCCTCTGAATAGTAATTGAATTGATAAATGGTTCATTCAATCCCAATACAGTTGTAATAAATGTAATTTTGGTTACTTTTCATTTTTTGGGAAGGGGAGGGGGACTGAATAAGACCCAAATTACTACCGTAACTACATCCCTGGCAAAAATAATTTTCTACAACGGGATGACTGTTGTCTATTAAAAATACTTTGAATTGTCATATTTTAATAGGGCTTCTACATCACACCTCTATAACAACTCTGTTTCTCCTATTATACATATGTGATAGATGAGTATCTTAATATTGTAAATAGTAATTTAATTAATTATCCCCAGAGGGAGCTTTAATCAAGCCTCAATACCAATCATATTAGCTAGAGGGCTCTGATCTCTTACATCCTGTGAACAGCTATGATTGAAGGAGTTCAGTGCTAATCTGCCATCGATTGGCGATCATGCAGAGGTTTGGAATAGGTAACTTAAAGGTTGTGCCTTCCAGCTAATTGTTTTTAATAAAAGAAAGAAAAGACTGCTTTTGTGCATGTTCTTCACATAGATGCTGTGTCTGTCGACCATATTACCATGTTGTGTTTATCATACAAAAAAATTGCTACAATACAATATATATTAGAAAGTATAAGAAAATAAAGTGACAAATTATCTGGTGTGTTGAAAGCAAGCAGAACAAGAAAATACTTAAAAAAAAAAATTTTCCATTTTTTTTTTATAATCGAAGGGTCATAAAAGCAACAGTTTGATGATAACAAAAACCCTTTTCAAACTTTGTTTGCTGAGGGTTAAAAAAGACACAGAGAGTGCATCTCACACTGTGAGAACTAATATGGTATCTTTTTGCCCTTTGGATACTCTTCATAAGCATATATATATGTGTGTGTGTGTGTAAGACTGTGTTTGCTGTATATTATTTTATTCTACAACCCTTTTCACAAACATCTCCATGACACCTTCACCCGCTCAGTAAGTGGCCCACATCTTTGGAAGTAAAGCATAAAGCAATACAGGGTTGGTGCTGTTGTTTGAAAATATGTATAACTTTCCTACTCTGTGCATATGTATTGCTGGAATGTTATGCCACCAAAAAGATTTGAACTTTCACTGTTATATAAATTTTTTGTAAGCATAATTATATTTATCATAACAATTTACTCCTTCAGTTCATTTAGAATTCATAAGCGTTAAAACTTAACACTAATGAATCATAATGATAAAATCTCCTTAACCATGAGTATAATGGCGACAATGTTACAAGGCTTCCTACTTGATCAAGAATTCAATCCGCTATTTCAGGGCATCCCCCCCCCCCGAAGAATTCAATCCGTTATTCCTATTTATAGACAAGATTAAGCTCCGGTCCCTGGAAGATTAAGATCAGAGCAAGTTCAAACAAGCTTTGACACTGTTCAATGTTTCTTCGACTACCGCACAGATATGTCATTGTAACAATTTCTCGATTGGATGGATAGTCCTCAAGGCACGTCACTTCTATCCAATGGTGCTATTATTCTTCTTAAGAATCCCAAGGGGATTTTCTGTAATTTTCAGTTGCTGCCCCCCCCCCCCCTCAAGTCTGGTGCTTGCCAATTACAGCCCCCCCCCCCCAAAGGTCATTACGGCTCCTATACAACTCTTATGCACTCTAATATGGAGTTCATCTTAAAGAGACAAATTTTAAAAGTTTCCATTCTGGAGATTTCATGACAGTTAATGTTTCCTTGAACACCAGGTAATGTATTCTCGGTCTCAACGCACACCGATGATTTTGTCATTATTATCTATTTCTTTGAGCCAACACTATTTCACAAGTAAGCTAAGCATACATGGCCAAATGTGCCACGGGCGTTTTCCTTGAGAAGGATAAACGCATGGAAAACGCATGGTTTTTAGCTAATTATAATGAGGCAAAAACCATGCGTTTTCCATGCGTTTGGAAAACGCACGTGGCACAATTGGACATGTAAATACAGCTCCAAATGCATGAATATCTATTAGGGTGCATCATCCGCCCCATGATTTTTAAAAAATGACCTTTTTCATTCTGTCTCAAGTCAATTTTGTTCCTTTTACCAACAAAAACAGCTCTGCAAAATCTCACCAAGATTGGTAGCAGGTTCTATGTGGTCCACCAAGGCAATGAAGTTTTGTATGTCGATTACCACGTTCTAACAGATGAATTCTTGGTACTGATCAGTGAACATTGAACAAACAGCATACAAAATTATTTTTTATTTTAAACAGTATGCACAGTGGCCAGTGAAACATTACTTGATTTCATATTCCAATACGCATATCTTGATTGAGTACAAAAGTTTACCATCCATCTAGCCCTGAGTATGACATCATGCATATGATCTTCTTCAGTAATGGCGAGTTTGGCCAATGCGGCGTCGGGCGACACATGGCAGCCAGATTGTGATCAAAACAATCTTGATGTGTCGGGTGACACATCTGGTAGATGCCTCAAATTCTTGACCCTCTGGAAGGAGGAAGTGGCGCTGGCGGCCAGCCAACAGCCAAACGAAGGTGACAAGATGGTGTTGCAGTTCCCGCCATGACTGGTGCCTGGAGACAGACTGGTGGGTTTTGATATACCCGATGATGAGTATCCGGACTTTGAGACTGTGAGTGTGGGCAGTTCCAGTGATGCGGCGTCTCAGGTGGGCATCATGCCAATCCTTCCCTCCCGTAAGTGCATGGCTTGTGCCATGACCTTGATGGAAGAATCCGTGTATGACCCTCAGGAGGAGGTCGAGAAAGATCTTGGAGGTGGGCAAGCGCGAGTTTCTGGCAAAATATTTTTATGACCCACAATTTCTCCCGACAGCTGGGGAAAGTAAGGAGAACTGGGCCATTTATCACATTTTGATTTTTCTCGATTCAAGTAATAAAGCAAAGTCACTTTTTTCCTTTCTAAATTATGCTTTAAGCATCTAATAATATTAGGTGCCTTTTTGAAAGAATTCTCAACCATTTCTCGTATAAAGAGAAAATGTTTCAGAAAAAAGTTGCCCAGTTCTCCCTCTTGTAAGGAGAAATGGGCCAAGGGGGCAGGAGAACTGGGCTCCTCCTGTCAGGTAAAAATAAACTGATAAACTGAAACAGTTAATTATGTTTTCATAAAGAATTATCAACAAACATGATTGAACAGAACAGAGATTATTATAAAATCAAGCTAAAAAAAAAAAAATAATAATAATAATAATTAGATTTATTTTAGGTTAAACATGTTAAACTTCAATATATATACAATGTGAATACAGCATTTCATGGTTAAAATTTATTAAGGTAATGCTTGAACCATAGAGCTGTTATAGCTCTATGTTATAGCTCTACATATGCTTGAACTTCATCTCTTGGCATAATTCTGTAAGTCTAATCAAAGCTCCATTGGAAAGTTTGCAGGATTTAAAGAGGTTTGCATGTTTTCCTTTCGTTTTCTAAGTTTAGGCTAGTGATTCTAATGCCAGGTGGTATATAATTTCCTTATCAATAATTTTGACGGTTTTTTTATAACAGAGGGAGGCCTAGGACAGGGGCCACCTGAGGTGGCTCAGTTCTCCTCAAAGCTGTTGCTTGAAAGAAATGGCAACCATACATGATTGTACTCTGATTATGTGCTTAACATTTGTATAGGCCTACACAGTGGAAATTTTACTCACTGTTCTTTCACTTCAGAAAAATATATATTTCAAATGGTTTCTTGCTTAAGACATGCACTTAATAAATGATCACTTAATTGAGTAATGTGACCCAATTCCCAGGGTAAATATTAATATTACTTTTAGCTGTAAAGGGGGTGGCCCACTGACCTATATACATGGACCGCTTATCACCCCCATCTGGGGGTGTGATAAGTGAAGCCACAGGAACTGGACATTCCGCCATCTTACCACACCTCTACCCCCCTGTTTGTTACACTAAAGTTCAACTGAGGTCAGCATCATGTTTTTGTGTTTTTGCCAATTTTTATGAAAATATGCCAGTTTGCGCTGCCTGGGGTTGTTCTAATCAACAAGGAAAGGTTCCAGGAAAAACATTTCACTTGTAAGTATATCAAGTTTATCACTGTTCTGTTGTAAAAATGGATTTTTGACCTGTAATAAGCATGCCATTGATAAGACACGTGCATCCAACTATCCATAACTTGCCATGATCATGCGTGTAAATGTAATTCTCCTCACCTATTAGCACCAGTGTGTGATAAAGTAATAGTGTAACAAACTAGCTTTCATGGTGATCATGACAATCCTGGGGGATTTCTGGCAATAAATAAGTAAGTGTTACAGTATGTATGTAACAAAAATTAATGGGAGGGAGCAGACCTATATGGGGTTAACAAGAGAACCAGATTGTAAATAACAAAATAATCTTATTAAAAGGTGCTGTTTGTCCGGAGTGCCATAATCACTTGATCATTTTTGTTGATAAATAATTGTCTTTATGGTGATAATTACTCAATTATGAAAATTCAACAAAAGAGGAATATTGTCAGTTTGTCTTATAAAATTCATGATGAATGCATTTATTTATTCTATTTTATATTCTATTTTATTCATTTACTGTTAAATACATGTTTTTTAATTATTTTTAATACAGATTTCCAAAAGACTTGGATAGACGCAATGTTTGGGTAAATAATCTGAAAAGGGAAAACTACAAACCCACAGACAGATCTCTTCTCTGTTCCGATCACTTTGATGATTCCTGTTTTGACAGAACTGGACAGACAACACGTTTGAGGAAGGATGCAGTACCAACTGTGTTCAACTTTCCGGATCATTTGATAAAGGTATCTTGTGACTCTTGTCCTATTTCTCATAATTATTGCTCAAAACATTTCATAACTATATCATTCTATTAGCATAGTGCTGTGAAATATGTTATTATAAAGCTGACTATTGTATTTCAGAAGGAAAAGAGCAGAAAAGCACCAAAAGAACGTGTAACAGTGAGCACTGAAATTGACCATGACATTGGGGATCCAACTCCTGATCCAGCTCCAAGTGCATCACATTTTGATCATTCGTACAGCACCCCCAGCCCAACCAAATTAAAGCGAAAGTTGGATGATGCCCTGGAGAAAGTGAACAGCTGCCAAAAAAAACTGACGTGTCAGCAACAAAAATCAAGGCGGTTGAAGAAAAAGGTAGACTGTTTGAAAAGTGTTGTGAAGGAAATAACTGACCAAAACCTTATCTCTGCTACATGTGCAGAGGTTTTGGAAAAAACCTTCACGGGGATACCTTTGCAGGTCATGCAAAGGCTCCTGAAGAAAAATGAGGGCAAAGGTGGGCAACATGCCTATGATGACTAGCTCCGATCATTTGCCCTCACCTTAAGTTATTATTCTTCAAAGGCATATAATTATGTAAGGGAAAACTTTGATCTTGCTTTACCTCACCCATCCGCAATCAGAACGTGGTACACAGGAGTTGATGGGGATCCAGGCTTTAACAAGCATGCCTTTGATTTCCTCAAGTCAAAATCAGAAAGTGGTGAGCCATTGCTTGTAGCCTTGATGATCGATGAAATGGCCATCAGAAAGCATGTTGAATGGGATGGCAAGAAACTAGTCGGCTTGGTTGATATGGGTACTACAATTGATGACGATTCTGCCCCTCTTGCCAGTGAGGCACTTGTTTTTATGGTTGTATGCATTAAAGGTAGCTGGAAACTACCAGTAGGCCACTTTATGATCCATTCATTAACTGGAAGTGAGAGAGCCAATTTAGTAAGTGAATGTATTGAGAAATTGACTAATGTTGGAGTTACAGTGACATCTCTTACTTGTGATGGTCCATCCTGTCATTTTTCAATGATGAAAAATCTTGGTGCTACCTTTGATCCACACAACATGAATCCAAGCTTCCCCAACCCTGCTAAGCCAGATGAAAAGGTTTATGTAATTCTTGATGTATGCCATATGCTTAAGCTAGTTAGAAATACACTTGCTTCATGTGGTATTATTGTTGATGCAGATGGCAATAAAATCATGTGGCAGTACATTGAAGAGTAGCCAGAACCGACCTACATTGCATTAGATGCGATGTAGGGTCGGAACGCCTGCTATAGGAATTCATGGACGCTCAAAATTACGACACATTTTTCTCAATAAACACGTTAGCATACCTTATTTTGTTGTTATGTACAGGATTACTACTCCGTTTACTACTTTCACGCAGATTTTACTGAAAAAGCCACTGGAAACATCCTTTTTAAGAGCATTTTCAAAATTCACGTTCGCTTGGTTCATGCTTTCACAGGTAGCAGGTCGATTCGTCATTGCCTGATTGAACCCAATGAAAACTGGTCTGTTCGTCACCCGAATTTGGTCGATTTGTCATTCGAAATTGGTTGATTTGGCCGGTACACAGTGTATGGTCACTGCTATTATATAAAATATGTTAGCTGCCGGTGAAGAACCGACCTTTTTTTGAGTGATGAACCGTCCAGTTTTTACGAAGACGAATCGTGCTGTGACGAATCGACCATGTTATTGATGTCTACTTACACTAAAACTCACTAGAGGGCTCCGGCGACATCACAGCGCCACCCAGGTGCAATGGTGCAGATAAATATCTAATAATTTAGCTTAATTAGACCCATAGAACAGTGGAATCGTGTGGAATAGTTTATTAAAATATTTTAATTGTGAAATTGAGAAAACTACGGACTTTCCAGCGCTATTCTGTGTGCCACTAGGGGCGTTGAAACATTGCCAGAGCCCTCTTGTGAGTTTTTCGGAACTAGGCGGCCATGCTTCAAGCTTTGTTTACCGAAATGTGAATTCGAAAATGGCACAGAAATCGATTAATAATGGAAGAAATCAACCATATCTGAGCGCGACACAATAGAAAAAAGGTATGTCTAACGCTACAGTGGGTGTATGTTGTGTGACAAACGTTTAATAAAAGGCTAGTTCCCACTCAAGCAAAAAAGTCAATATTTTTTCATCCAGGACCTTGTAACCCTGTCCTATGGACAGGGGACTTGTAGCTAATTGAAGAGTTGCATAAACTTCAAGACAAGGAGGGCCTACATCTGGGCAATAAGTTGAAAAAGGCTCACATCAACTGGAAAAGTCAAAAAATGAAAGTTAATCTAGCTAGTCAAACTCTAAGTGCTTCTGTTGCATCAGCATTGCGTCTTTGTAAAGAAGAGCTCCAGTTACCTCAATTTGATGATTGTTACCCCACATGTTTGTTTATTGAGAAATTTGATAGATTGTTCGATATTCTAAACTCTAGGAATCCTTTGGGGAAAGGTTACAAAGCTCCAATAAAGTCACTAAATGAGTCAACCATGTTATCGTTTCTTGATGGAGCATGTGACTACATAACTTCCTTGAAGGATCCAAATGGTACACCATTGACTTCATCAACGAGAAAAACTGCATTCATTGGGTTTTTGGCCTGCATAGAATCAATAAAAGCAATTTACATTAAATATGTAAAGTCTGCTGACAGCCCTCTGTCCTATTTGTTAACTTATAAATTCAGTCAAGATAACCTGGAGCTCTTCTTTGCAGCAGTTCGATCATCTGGTGGGTGCAACAACAACCCAACTGTGAGGCACTTCATTGCCACCTACAAACGTCTCATGGTGCGTCATGAAGTCAAGTGCAACACAGGTAACTGCCAATCCCAGGATAACACAAGTATTTTACCATGTTTTTCATCATCAAAGCTACAAGCAATTGTTCCTGATGCTACTAATGACATTAGTGTTGCACGAAGGCATGATCCTGAGCTTACGCAAGTCAATGCACCACAAGATGACCACACAGAAGTACCAGAATTGGAATCCTTGTCTGTCTTCAAAGAAGTAGCAGTTGGCTACATGGCTGGATATGTGGTCCTTATGGTGCGGAGACATATTAAGTGTGGTGAATGCCTCTCTGCTTTAATCTCTGAAAATTTCTTGCCTGACATTACCCACAACCTTATCAGAGCAAAGGACAGAGGCGGTTTGATCAAGCCTTCTATGGACACTATTAAAGTGTGCCTGGAAACTGAGAGGCATTTCCAGCATTTGATAAAGACCTCAGATGGGCTACCACGGGCAAGAAATATCCCTGAAAATATTTCATTGTCAGTGCTGTCTGTGTTAGGGCCTAATGTTTTTCATGATTTGAGAGATCACATGTTTCGAAAATGACCCAGAGACCAATCATGTATTTGCACTCATCAAATGCATTGTGTTCTGCTTCTCAAAGATTCGACTGCATCATCTCACCAAAAGGTACAATGAAATCAATAGAGGCAGGTTTGTACGGAAAACGTACACAAAGTTAATTCATTTCAAGCACCAATAATTATTACATCTGTATATGATGCTTTGGACATTTTGAGAAACAGAACACAAAACTTGTAACATGTTATTTCATTAACTTAAATGTTATGATTACTTTACCATTACAATGATGGAATTAAACATATTGGCTTGATAGATTTGTTTGATTTTGTGTGTGAGATTTTTAGTGTTTTATTGGTGTACATGTATAATTGTATATATATGTAAAAAGTGGATATTTTGTAATTTGATGATGAATGTTATTTCTAATAAATGAATGTTATTTGTATAAAATATTTTGATATATCAGATCTGTGTATTGTGATAATGTCCACAACAGTATGTAACACTGAATGGTTTGCAAATTTGTTTAAATAAACATATTATGAAGTTTCTGTCTATATTGATTAATTATTATATTTGTTGGTCTAGTCTGGCACATATTATCTACTAAGCACTATTTGTGCTGTAGGTAATGGCTGATGCATGGTCAAGATCCACTCAATAATAAAGAAGTAAGCCAATGCTTGTTCAGCTTGTTGTACCTGACCTTAAGTGTCACAGGGCAATAATTCACATCAGGTATTTGTTTTGTTTAGTTAAATAACCGCATTTATAAATTTGAGATATTTATAATTTAGTAATTTTTACATGTTTTACTTATGTTGCTTTTTTTCTGTTGATACAGAGTTTTTCTTTGGGAGTTTACAAATAAATCTTTTAAATAAACCCATCGCGTCGTTGTGAAATTAACCCCGCTTAGAATTGGTGTCAGAAGTTGGGCGACGCCTCGTGGATGCAACGCTTCATCGAACTCTGAGGCCCTGAGACCGCTCCTCCGAGTTGTGACTTTTCGTGACCTCTACACGGGACCTCTACACATTCTACCAGAGATCTGCTTTTTACACGTTCATCTGACACGTAAGATTGTGTGAGGCTAGATTGGATGTCATTGCACAATTTTATGTTTAAAGTTTAAGTTTAAATTTGACAGTGCAATATTTATGAACTTTGACCTTGGACATTAATTTTTTGGTCACAATTAATAGACTTTTTGCAATTAATTTACACCTTAACTTGCAGTAAAATTAATTTTATTGATTGATGACACATCATTGAACTTTGAATGTTTGTTGTGCATCGCATAATTCACAATTGATTGATCCTATTGATTGACTCTATTGATTGCTCTATTGATGCTGTTGATTATCAATGTTGATTGATGTCATAGCCTGCTGATTTGTGATATATAGACTGATTTACATTTTGTGAATTTAGTTTATTGCTGTACCTCTGAATGATAGTTATCAGCTGATTATAATATTCAATAGTTTCCATTGAAGTTTAACATTTTGATTGTTTAGTTATAGTGCAAGTACTATTGTGGGTACTTGGGTTTATGTGATATCCTTAGGTATTTGGGTACTTAGTTTTCTATACTCAGCCTTAGGTATTTGGTCTTAAGTACTCCAGACTTAAGACTTATTTGTGTATTTGTCTCAACAGTTGCAGTATCATTACTTCAAAGTTAGAAATATTTAGACTAGTCAGTAATTGGCTGGACCAGAACTTTTCCAAAGTTACACCAAATTAATTTTAAGATTACTTTTCCAAATTTATATCAAATTTGATATATTCTGTGATTTCCACACATTTTATTTCTCTTAAATTTCATTTCAATTTGGTCAAAATTTACTCTGCTTCATTATTGGTTGTCCTTAGCTATACTTCAAGATGTCTGTTGAGCAGTTACAACATCAAGTCGCTGAGTTGACTCAACAACTTGCTGAGGCTAAAAAGAGCTGTGTTGTAGTCACTCGGGAGCGTAAACTTCAAAAGTTGGCTGGTAGGCCTACAACTTCCACTGATGTTGAAGTCTCTGATTGGTTGATTGACATTAGGCAACACATTGCTGACTTAATTAGATGAAAATCAGAAGTTAGACATTATAATGGGACACATAACAGGTGGTGTCCGTGAGGAAGTTAGGTTATGAGCAGAAGCTGATCGGAACACAGCTGAAAAGATTTTGAAGATAATCCAGGATAATTTCAAGGAAGTAGATAGTTTGGCTAGCCTTAACAAGAAATTCTTTAATAGATCACAGGAAGCCAAGGAATCTGTTCAATCATACTCTCGTATTTTGATGAAATTTCACTCTCGCATTCAACAAAAAGGGGGTGCAGCCCTCGATGATAAGACTTTGAAATTAAAGTTGATTGATGGTTTACGTGATTCATCCCTAAAACGTGAACTTCGTCGTTTGGACAAGGAGGATGAGGCGCTATCTTTCGCTGCTTTTAGGCAAAAGGTGTTGGATTTAGTAGAAGATGATGAATGTGATGTAGAAGTTGCTAAGGATAGGGAAGTCAAAGTGAGCCCTGAAACTGAAATGGTTGCATTGCTTAAGCAGAGTATGGAGTTACAAAAGCAAACTCTTGAGGAGCTCCAGAAACGAAACTCCGATACAGCTTCAAAGACTCCACGTACTGACAAGTCTGCAGATAGAACAGATAAAAGTAAAGCGGCCGCCAGTGCAGAGAATTATAGATTTCCACCTAGTCCTTATGGTCCTTGCTTTATTTGTGGAAAGCCAGACACATTGCGGACAAGTGCTACTTCAATAAAAAGAATAAGCGTGATAAGAGGCAGGATGCCAAAAAGTCGGAAAACTAATCCCAACCTTGGTTGAGAGTCGCACTGGGGTTGTAGAATTAAGAGACTCATTTGACTTTACTTCATTTCATGACAAGGCTATTGGAGAATGTCCTACTGTGAATTTGATGGTAAATGGCCAAGTTTCTATTGTATGTTTAGTTGATTCAGGTTCGCAGGTGTCGGCTATTTCAGAAACTTGTTACAAGGAATTACTTAACCAAGAGCCTCCAATTGTAGATACTTCTAAGTGCTTAAGGTCACTGCGGCCAATGGTTTGGACATCCCATATTTGGGGTACATTGAACTTAGCATTTCCTTGAATGGAGTCACCTTCCCTGATGCAGGATTCTTGGTATTTAAGGATTCACCCTCTGATACTAGACAAGGAATAATTGGGTGTAATATCTTAAACCTATTGCAGGACACTAAAGATAAGTCTACCTTTGTGAAAATACCTCGCGAGACAAAATTATCTGCATACAGCGCTTCTATTATGTGGTGTAGAGTTATGAATTGTCTTAAAAGGCCAACTCTTGTTCAAGGGTTGCAGTCTTTTTCTGCAAGTTTGCCTCGCAATGTTATTGTATTGGACTCTGTTGCCTATCCAGTGGACAACTTTATTCCTGTGAAGATTCTGAATATTTCTGCTGAAGATATATGGCTCAGCAGGAAACATAGGATAGGAATAGCTTATCCAGCTGATGTACAAGACAACTCTTGTCAGATTTCAGTTTCTCAAAATAAGATTAATGTGGCACTGCCTGATCCTAATCTTAATGATTCAGGAATTATGGACTTGAATGCTTTCAAAATTGACTTTGATTCACTTCGTGATGTATTGTCTGACAGTCAGTGTCAACAATTTAGGACTTTGTTGTGCAAATATTCAGATGTTTTCAGTCTCCATGAAGATGACTTGGGCTACACAGATCTTGTCAAGCACACCATCTCTTTGACGGATGATATCCCAGCTAAACTTCCTCATCGCAGAGTCCCCCCTCATCTCATCAGAGAAGTCAAGGAACATGTTGGTAAAATGCTTCGTCAAAATGTCATTCAACCAAGCCATAGTTCATACACTTCTCAAGCTGTGATAGTTAGGAAGCCTGATGGATCTATACGTCTGGTTACTGATTTCCGTGATTTGAATCGGAAAACAATTCTTGATGCTTATCCTCTACCCAGGATCGACAGTGCATTGGATTGCCTTCATGATGCCCGCTTCTTTTGTTCGCTTGTTCTTGCTCAAGGATATTTCCAGGTTGGAATCAAGGAAGAGGACATCCACAAGACTGCCTTTCGTGTAGGTTCTGGGGGCTTGTATGAATATTTACGTCTGCCAATGGGTATGTCAAATAGTCCGGCAACGTTTATGCGTCTGATGGATGCCTGTTTCGGTGACAAGCAATTTGAGGATTTGATTGTTTATTTAGACGACATTCTCCTGTGGGGAAAATCAATAGAGCATGTGTTTGAAAAGTTAGAAATGGTCTTCCAGCGACTGAAGAAGTATGGTCTTAAACTCAAACCTGAGAAATGTAAATTATTTGCAAAGCAGGTCAAGTATTTGGGTCATCTTATTTCAGAGGATGGCATGAGGCCTGACCCAGACAAAGTCTCTGTTTTAAGGAATTTCCCTATACCAAATTGCGACTTTGAATTAAATTCCTTTCTAGGTTTAGCCAGTTACTTCAGGAGATTCATAAAGGACTTTGCAAAGTTGAGTGCTCCTCTCCGACAAATTTCTTCAAAAGTCAAGTGCTCACACAAACTGTTCAGAAATCATTAGGTAATAAATAAACTTAGTTTAACATATTGGTGTTTGTTGTTTGTGGGTATATTTGTTATATTGGTATTTATGATTTTTGAATATACTAAAGCTGAGGACATCTTTTCATGGAGCTGGGTTGTACTGTAAGAGGTACTTTTTGTTATATAGTTTTATAGTTTAAATAACTTTAATAAATTACTTAAGAGGCAGCACCAGCTGGTACTAATTGACCAAGGGGCCCTCTTGTGGAAATGACACGAAGTATATTTTCTGGTTCAGTGATTCTTGTCTAGAGAAAGATCAGATTAGAAGAAGCTCTTAAGGAGCAAACATCATTGTTGGTCTAGTCTGGCACATATTGTCTACTAAGCACTATTTGTGCTGTAGGTAATGGCTGATGCATGGTCAAGATCCACTCAATAATAAAGAAGTAAGCCAATGCTTGTTCAGCTTGTTGTACCTGACCTTAAGTGTCACAGGGCAATAATTCACGTCAGGTTTTTGTTTTGTTTAGTTAAATAACCGCATTTATAAATTTGAGATATTTATAATTTAGTAATTTTTACATGTTTTACTTATGTTGCTTTTTTTCTGTTGATACAGAGTTTTTCTTCGGGAGTTTACAAATAAATCTTTTAAATAAACTCATGGCGTCGTTGTGAATTAAACCCCACTTAGATATGATTTATGTATATGTATACAAGCTCATGCATAATCTAAAGTACTGACGCAAATAAAGATTGCTAAATATATTCTTGATTGATTGTATGAAAAGGATCTTAAATAGAGTTTGTTCAGGATTATAATAGTGAATAATATTTTGAGTTATTATTATTCTTATTATTATTACATTAGTACAGTGCTACAAAGTACTAAAACTGTGGAGATAAAAATATGAATAGTTGAATAGTAAAATAGTAAAATAGATACAGAAGCATAGATAAAAGCAATAAAATATGATGTATAAGCTAATTATAAATTATAAGTTGTACGAAATATGTGAGTTTTTAAAAGTCTTTAAATATAAGCAAAGTCTTTAGTTTTCTTCAGTGATAGTGGCAGCTTGTACCATAATTAAGCGGGCTGCAAAAGTGGATATTCTGACATGAAGCACTTGTAAGTCCATGATTCGGGTGGTGCTGCCACGTGTTGTTCTATTGAATGATTTAGTTGTAATCAGTTTTGTTAGATATGATGGGGCCTGGTCATGCAGACATTTGTGTACGAGTGTAACAATTTCATAATCTATTCTTTCAGCAATTGGCAACCAATGGAGAGTTTGGAGAGCCTCTCTGGAGTTGCAAAATGTGTTTCTCTTCAGGACCAGCTTCGCTGCCCAGTTCTGAACTCGCTGCAGTTAGGAGATTGAGTTCTTTGGAAGACTTCCGAGAATACTATTGGTGGGTGGGTGGGTGATTAGGGCTTTACGTCCTGTATTTCTGCACCAGTTGGGCTAATTAGGACAGGCAGAGACCATGGCAATGAGACGAAGGATGAAACAGCCATCCAACTTAGGCTCGACCGGGAATCGAACCCGGGACCCAGCGGTTTGAAGCCCAGAGCGCTTCCTCTGAGCTAGGCCCCCGCCCGAGAATACTATTGGAGTAATCCAACTGTTTCAATACAAGTGATAATGCTAGGAGCTTTGCCGTATTGACAACTAAATAGTCACGAATTCTTGCAATAGCTCGGATATGGTGGATTGCAGATTTACATTTTGTTTGTGTGCTTCCTCAAGATACTTCAAATCACTGGGAGAAGTGAACTTCATCGCTGACTACTGGAATGGAAGTTGCATTGAGAGAGAGGGAGATATGTTTATTCCAACCATACATATTTTTTGTTTACAATTATTGTATACTTCAAAATACATCAATTTTGTTTTAATATGGTGTTTGAGACAGACCTTTTGGCATACAGCCGCTAGCATTTCTGCCACCAGGAGATTACATTTTATAGATACAATTTTATATTTGTTAAACTATCCAACTAAAACAAGTTTATTATAACAATATGATATTAGTAACCTCAGAAACTTTGACATTGATAATATCTCTAACACAGTGAAACTAAGACTCTATGAAGCCGAACATGAGCGACTTATAAATGCAATAAATGACAGTTCACAACAACCAAAACTTAGGACATATAAACTATTTAAAACTGATTGTAGAATAGAACCTTATCTTGAATTGCAACAAATTCGCAAAGTGTTAACTAAAATAGCTAGATTTAGGACAAGTTCACATAGCCTGAAGATTGAAACAGGTCGACACCATAAACCAATAATTCCTGCTCCAAATAGAATATGTGAAAAGTGTACGTTAAACTTTGTAGAAGACGAAATTCACTGTTTGATTGTCTGTCCTGGTAATGAGCAACACCGTGTTAACCTTTTTTTGAATGCAACTAAATTTATTAACAACTTCTTGTCTCTAGATGATATAACTAAGTTTACAGCAATAATGACAAACAAGGAACCTGAGTTATTAAATAGTTTAGGAAAGTTTCTCCTTCAAGCCGATGTGTAGAGAAAACCATCTCCTGTATCCACACAGTTATTAATTTAGTTTATTAGTTTATTAGTTATGATGTGCTTGTCATGTTTTGGACTTTAAGAGTGAAATGTTTTTATTAGTGGCTTGTATTTTTTTTTCTATTGTGTATGTGGATTTTAAACACGTATTATAAGTTAACTTGGTGGCTGGAACCTTGATTATTGAAATTTTATTGCTTTCTGTATTTACATTAATGTCTCTTTCATGTTATCTTTTAACTGAATGACATATGTATCACTTATGATATTTTACATGTCAATAAAATCTATATATATATAACATTAGTACAGTGATCATTGATCTTACTGAACATCTGTCTGCTGGCAAATACTGTGGCTACTGTTTTTATCCGAATTCATTTTTAACGTCCATTATTGGATTTTCAGATAATACAATATGCATAATTATGATAGTACATGGTTTTCTGATATTGGATTTTGCATTTTTGTATGTCCATTTTATAATACACGTTTTATGAAGGACTGTATGACAAAGTCATCACACGCACAACTTCTTTGATGAACGCTAACTTTACCATCAAAATGCAAAAATGTGCATACTATACTTTGGTAGTTGCATCATTGGCAATTATATCTGTGATTATTTTGTTTACTTATTCATATTTTTCTGGATTAAGTTATCCGAAAGTTAAGCTTGAATTCCCGAGTCATGCCAAAGGTAAGTAGAATTTTTGGAAAAAGTTCAGTATAGCGGACCCAGATTTATGACAATATTTAATGAGCCTCACTGCCAGGCCTATGACGTAAAAATGCTTGAAATTAATGTATGACGTCACAAACTAATGTAGTTATGACGGGGGTTTCATCTTCAAGGTAAAGACGGTGTTTATTTTTGCTTTTTCTCAAACCCCCGCTATTCTACACCAAATGTTTTAATTGTGCTAAAACCTAAAACTTGTGAAATATTTGATAAAATGTCATTTTTAATGGACGCCAAATACGGGCATAAATTTCGGTCCACTATACTGCACTATACCCAAATGTTTCACTTTTGACCCCAAATTTTGTATTTAAATCAACATAAGATAATGGTATTGCTTTAATCACAAAAAAAAAGATAGTTATGACAATTTCCTGACTTTCCACTGCCATGTTAACATGCACAAGTATTGAGCCACCTTCAAGCATTATGCTCATGTTATTTACTCATATGCAGACCTTCATCGAAACAAATGATCCTGCACTATGCTTGTAATACAAAATTTGACAACTTTTATTTGTGTTTAAGTTACCTTTTAATGAATAAGTCAAATTACTGGGCAGCCTCTAAGAGCCGGTTAATGCATTTTCATGTAAAATGGGGACCATATCAAATAAAAGAAATTAACCAGATGAAACAAACTTTCTTCGCCATTATTGTTTTCCAGTTTTACTATGTCTGTTATTAATTCAGGGTAAGTATGTTTAACCCTACAGGCAATGAAATAATCACATATAAAATGAATTTCCTTGCTGTAGCATCAATTTGAGGTGGCTTAAGACTTTTGCGTGGTACTGTGAATTTCATCCCATTTTTCTTTTAAACTATGCTGATAAATGAGGGAACCAGATATTTCACGTATGTGATATATATATAAACGCACTGAGTAGACTTTTTCCCAGCGAATTTTGTGGATAGTGAGGGAACCGGATAAGTGAGGTCCGGATAACTGAGGGTTGACAGTACACTGTACCAAAGAAATTACCCATTTTTACTTTGATATCAAAGATCTGATTGAAAACAGGTTTAAAAGAGA
The DNA here is from genome assembly GCA_932294295.1 of Alitta virens. Classification (NCBI taxonomy): domain Eukaryota; kingdom Metazoa; phylum Annelida; class Polychaeta; order Phyllodocida; family Nereididae; genus Alitta; species Alitta virens. The sequence goes on from OW028583.1 coordinate 33,987,154, forward strand.
TATATTGATTGTATGTCCCTCTCCAATAATCATGGTAACAAACAAAGGGCAATGTTAGATTCAGATTATTTATTTGCCAGATATTAATACAATTTAACGTAAGTCACATGGTATACATTGCAGAATTTGGCAGGGTGACCTCCCAAAGATATTTGATATGTCGGGAGGCCACCCTTTGAATTAATGTAACTATTCTTAGCTGCCAGTAAGCACATTCAGATCCTCATTATCATACAGATAAATTATCATGTATGAGTCATGAATCTTTAAGAAAAGAGAAAAAAAAAGATTTGCGAATTTGTATAAAAATTAAGTTAAAGTGCCCAATATCAACAAAAAAAAAAGTGAGGAATTCTGGAATTTATGAATGAAAACCACAAATATTACATGAAGAGGCAAACTTTCCTTGATTTCCTCCAATGTTTTTACATGAAAATTTATATCATGTCAAGAAATGTAACTAACAGGAAAAGTAAAGATCTGTCTAAGACATTTGTTCCACACTGCTCAGCTTGCCATTCCGCTAAGAATGGCATCACTGCTACATTGGGATTATGGGATTGGACTGTTTTCAACAGGAGGTCGGGTCATGGGTCAGGTCAATTAATCAGATCTTATTGGGCGCATTAATCTTGACCTAGTAATGTGCCAGTCTGGCATAGTATTACCCGGATTACCAATTTGGTATGGGTAAACAGGTCCATGTCAGTGAGGCACTCCTGGCAGAGTGGCCAAATGGTTAGAGTATGATTTTGTCTAGAAAGTCCTTGCAAAGCCCTAGACGCCTACACAGGTATACCAGTCGAGTTATCCCTTACCCAGCACATACGTGAATTATCTTTAAGGTTAACACATATTTTAATATGATATCACTCACCGAGTCTCACTATAAGATCTTTCTGGAGAGTTGAAAAATATGGGTCCAAAAAAAACAATGCTTAAGCACCAACTCATTAGATCAATCAACTATTATGTTAGTCATACAAATTGACTAAGTGGCGAACTGACTTCTCAGACTTTAGAAATTCTGTTGCTGATTCATTTTTAACATTTTGTATATTTGCAGTGAATACAGATGTCATGTTGCATGCTTTGTCGTTCAGAAACAAGCCCATGAAATTCCTCTACAACAGGGTTTCAAAATGTGGTAGTGGAAGTACTTATTTACTTTTCGACTCTTTGCCACAACTTAATGTCAAGAAACCAGATGTCAGCAACTTGAAGGAGCCTGATTACTCATACCAGGTGAGGATTAATCAATTAATGTGTTTTCAACATGAAGTATTGGACATTATTCAAATTTTAAAGCTAGAAAGTCAGTAAATTATTTAAATTTGTTTCAATGGAGGAAAATCTGCACTGTTTGTTTTTATATTTATTGGTCACATTACTTGCAGCTGAAGATCATTAACAAAGTTAGGCAATCGTCTCCACCTTCAGTGTACATCCAGCACCTACACTTCATCGATTTTGAAAGGTAGAGAAACTTAGCCAGCTTGTATGACAACTGTCAGAGGCAGATGTAATGATCAGATAACATAAACTAATCTTGTCGCACTTGTATTATGGAATTCTAGTGTTGGTACATCAGTCTTATAGGCTATTTACACTACAAAAACATAGGCTGCGCCGCAGCAAAACCCTCAGCAAGTCCTTCATAGCACACACGCATCATTAAAATTGCTTAGTGTCCATCCGACAAGCAGGAAGGTGGGCAGAACACTTTCATTTGCAGAACCGAACTCCCAATACTAATGCAGTTACCCTGACGAAATTTCATACAGTAATATTCTATAGTTATAGATTATTATGCAAATAATTATTATGAAATTGGTAATGATATACAAAAATCTTTAACTGGCTTGCTGAGAGTGAAATTAAGAGATTGGTTAAGAGAGATCAGTCTTGCAGAAAATTTTTTTATGGCTGTCATTGCAACGTATGGGAAGATATAACTAGGGAATGTTGGAAACAACTTTTTTATCCAGATTTTCCATTATTTATTATGACACGAAAAGGATGAATAAAATTTCAAAATGTAGCTTAAAAAGTTAAAGGACAACAATTAAGATATGTCATGCAAAATTTCACTTTCTGTAGCATTTTCCCAAAATCTTCCATTAGTATAAAAACTGGATAAAATGAATGTCAAAATGAAGTTTAAAAAGTGGTTATACTATAATTAAATATGTTATTAACAAAATTTCACTTATGTAGGGTAAATAATATCTTTGATGTGGAGGTATCAAAAAGTAAGCAAAAGCTTTTCCTTATTCTAATAATTCTTTGGTATTTACAGCCATGAGACCCCCAAAAGTCACCACTACACTATTTTAGACATATTAAGGCAACGTTTTAAGCATGTAGGTGCAGTAGTCTCAGAGTTCTGCTCCGGAAATAAAAATATTAATTTTTTTTAAATATTTTCGATTTTTTTAAATTTTTCCTAAAATTTTTAAAAAGCCAACATATGTCAATATAACTGTCAAAAGGCACCACTAGGCCAAATAGAGTAAAACTGTACAAAATTTCATTGGGGTAAGTGCATTAGTGTTAGAGTTCTGCTCCGGAAATGAAAGTGTTACACCCACCCACCCACCCACCCATCAGATGGACATAACAATAACCCTCTCGGACCTTTGTTCGTTGAGGGTTAAAAAAGCAAAGATGTGTAAGTAAAGTCAATTGCTATGCTCATACAAGCCCATTGTAGAAATGACTTCGACTCTCTGTTTATGTTGCACATTTATTCACTCAGCAGAATGGTAGCAGCAGGTAAATCTGCAAAGTACACAAATAACCCAAAATTTAGAAACCCAAAAAATGTCCATCAATTAGTGTCATAAATTAATAAGGTAAATTATAACCATAATTATAATACATAGGCATTACAAATATAATTTGGATACAATATCAAAATGTTAGTTAACATGGAAATATCAAAGTATGTAAAACATCAATATTATCATCACGGAAATATACTACAAGACATGTATTATGTAATATATTACATGGAGGTAAATAGTTATCAATATATTCAATATTAAACATGATATTGCTTAAGAGACAACAATAGCTGAATATTACTTACAACAAGTGTGCAACTCTGTGGTGGTAGTGGTTTTGTCTGCTTACTATCAGTGTCTGTTACAATCTGAGTTTTGAATGGCTGCAGTTTCTTTTTGATTACTGCTTGAATGATTTTTACCCATAATTCACAATGAGCTTGGCTTTTACAATGGAAAGTTCCAGGTGTGACCTGATTAGCATGGTAGACTGAACATGTTAACAGTTACATGAACTTGACACTTGAGGATTACAGCTACCATACCATGTTAACTGAGAAGCTTAACAATATTACATAGCATAGAAATTATCTGCATGAAGCAGATAACACTCCCACCTATGATACATCTGAAATTGTATCAACAAAAAAAATATATATAGAGATTTTGTAATAAATGCAAATGTGCAGCATCAATTTAATTACATAAAAAATACATGATTGCAATGTGGAATTTCATGAAGGTGAGTCTACATACAGTTAAATAAATAATGTTTTACACATAACATGGTAGATATATATGATAATACTAGGCTCGTACAATGAACAAGTACACATCTATGAAAATTTACAAATGTTCTCCTTCTAGTAAGACAAACTTGGTTACAGGACGAACAAGCACTGAAGATTTGGTTCTCACTTTGACTGATCTTACTAGCCCATCTTTACTGTGATTTACATCGACTACCAAACCCAAGGGCCACAGACTTCTTGGAGTGTTCGCATCACGGATCAACACAAGATCATTGATTGCTAAATTCCTGGATTCCTTGACCCATTTCTGTCTCCTCTGTAGCTCTGGGAGATACTCCCTCATCCACTGCTTCCAAAATTGATCTGCTGAGAATTGGACATATTTCACCTCTGGGTCGTCCTCAAGTATTGTGGGATCCAAGCTGCTGACTGGCCACTGGCTGCTGTAGTTGTGCAGGAAATGAGGTCCATGAAGCCACTGATCCATGTCTATCATCTCCATGTCAACTCCTCTGGTCACAAGGTCAGCAGGGTTCTCCTCTCCCGCTACATGGCGCCACTGTGCAGGATGTGTAAGCTGGCGAATTTCCGAGACCCTGTTCCCTAAAAATACACTGAAACGGAGGGAATCACTACTGATATATTTCAACGCAATGTCACTGTCTGTCCAAAACTGTGAGTCAATTAAGTGTACTGTTAGGACTTGATGTAGGAGCTGATCTGCACGTGATGCGAGGACGGCAGCTTGCAGCTCTAATCTTGGTATCGTTAACGGCTTGAGCGGAGCAATTCTACACTTACTCATCAGTAGTTGAATTGAAATTTTCACCTGACTTGTTAATGCAACAAACATAGGTGCAGAAGCCATATGCTGAGAGACTGGCATCACTGAAATGATGTAGTTGGATCATGGCATCATCGAATGCTGGCGGCTTCATACATCTGGGAATTCTGAACTTGCACAATGATTTCACAGTCTCTAGCCACTGCTCCCACCTTCTGAGAAGGTCCAAGGGTACATCATCATCCCAGTCCAGTTTCAGCCTCACAGCCTCTTGAAACAACAATCTGCCTGACACAACTACAGGATTAACAAATCCAAGAGGATCAAATATGGATGAAGTGATACTTAACATCTTCCTCTTTGTCACTTTGTGTCTCTCTATGTCTATTTCAAAGTAGAATTCGTCTCTAGAGATGTCCCACTTCACTCCAAGAACTTTGCTGCTGGGGCTGCCAGAGAGGTCTTTCGTCTCCTTGGCTCTGTCTTCATCTGAGAGGTGGGCCAACACTTCAACATCATTAGACACAAATTTTGTAAGATGAAACCCACCTTTGTTAAGTAGGGAGACTGTATCTTGAACTGTCTGGCTGGCTTGTAACTTTGTAGGGGCTGAGAAGAGACAGTCATCAACATAGAACGCGTTAAGTGTGACGTCCTTGATAGAGTCATCCACATCAGGGTAGTCATGGAGAAGTCTTCTGAGCGCATAGGTTGAGCTTGAGGCACACCAAACTCCCCCGAACAGATGTGATGTCATACGGTAATGGGTAAGTTCACCTGATTCATCGTACCAGAGGAATCTGAGGGCATCTCGGTCATGGGTAGGTATCTTGACTTGATGGTACATCGCCTCGATATCACCCATTACGGCATACTGGTGCTGACGGAAGCGAAGCATAACATCGACCAACCTGTTGTTGAGATCTTGTCCTTGATAGCATCGGTCGCTGAGGTAGTGGCATGCATATCTGGCTGCACAGTCAAAGACGATGCGGAGCTTCTCCGGCTTCCGTGGGTTGATCACAGGGTGATGTGGTAAGTACCAGACCTTCTCTGAGGTGTTCTCTGGAGGAACGACCTCGGCGTAACCTTTGCTCAGCGTTTCGTACATTTCCACATCATACCTTTGCCTGAAACCTTTCTTCTGCATTGACTTCATAATGGATATGAGTCTGGACATGGCTTGACCTATGTTATCACTAAATACAATATCATCTCTCCATGGTACAGGTAATTCATAGTGACCTTCTACTTGTTTTACTTGCTTATCCCACAAGTCAATCACACGTTTGTCATCATCAGAAAAAGTGATGCTCTTACATCTAATATTGTCACTCTCAATTTCCCACATATTCTCAATAGACTTATCAAAAGAAGTACTGACAAAGTTAGCTATGACCTGCTTGCTAACCGACCTGCCTACCGGACCATTCACAGACCACCCAAGTAATGTGCGGACAGCGAAAGGGTCACCTCTGTCTCCTCGTCTGGTCTCGAGCGGGATTAGGGCCTCAGCGTGATCCTGTCCAATCAAGACATCAACCTGGGAACATGATTTGGTTAGAGGAAGGTCGCGGAGATGGTCATAGTTACATACATCATACGAAGCATTAATTGGTATGTCATCTATCACATACACATTACAAAGATCAAAATTACGTTGACCACTAGCATCAACTAACTTCAAATTCACAAGTTTGGTACGTTTAACATCATTGTTAGCATTAAGTGTATTAAGATTATACTCTACATCATAACCTTCAGTACCTAGCTTCTCTACAAGACGTTTTGTACAAAATGAAGTTGTTGACCCTGTATCTAATAGGGCACATGTGACATATACATCATTTACACACACTTCTACCACAGGTAAAACCACACTGATGTTACCACTGGTTTGAGCACTGAAGGCACTCGCTTGATTGGCCCTGACTCTCGAGTCAGTGGGGGTGGCAGACTGTGACTTCTGGTCGACGTGGATCCACTTGGTGCGCTTCTTGCCACAGTCAGGCACACTACACACTGAGGGCTTCCTGCAAGCATCTGTGGCATGGTTAGACAAGAGGCAATTCTCACACAACTTATGAGATCTCACCAGTCCCTGCCTCTCAACTGGTTTCATTTTCTTGAAGCTCTCACAGGCGAAGAGACGGTGATTAGCACCACAGACAATGCAGGGAGGTGCTTGTCTTTGGACATTCACAACAAATGAAGAGGGCTGTCGTTGACGAAATTCATTGTTGTTGGTAGGTTTGAAGGTCTGTGATGGTTGTTTGGAGATGAAGGACCCATAGATGGGATCTGTTGCATCCTCAGCTTCCTTCACAACGAACTGCACAAACTCTGTGAAGTCTGGGTAGCGGTCCTTCTCCCTCTTCGCATCCATAGCTGCCTTCTTCCATTTCGTCTTGAGGTACTGCTGAAGACGACCCGCGATTTCAACAATGGACGACTGGGTATCAACTTCCTTCAACTTCTCCAGACTGGACAGGGTGGCATGACAGGTCTGAAGTTCATCTGCAAGCCTCTGGAGGTCCTCAGGGGTCCTAATTGGTCTTCCTGTCTTCAAATCACCTATCATCTGGTTGACAATCAGGTCATCATTTCCAAAGCGGCGCTTGAGGATCTCTCTAGCTTCCTGGTATCCTTTCTCTCCCCTGATGAGAGAACAGGCACGGATGGAATCCAGGGCCTTGCCGGTGGTGCATTGCAGCAGTCTCGACAGTTTTATACTGGGGTCAGAGGTAACCTTCTCAACATGTTCATTAAAGACAGCAATGAAACTGTGGTACTGTAGAGGGTTACCATCAAAGGACTGCAGCTCAAGTTTGGGCAAGTTCATAAGACTCAGTAACTCACTTCTGCTGATATCATTATCTGCTGACTTTACTTCTGGTTTGATCTTCTCTTCTGGGACTTTCTCAATTTTACTGTCTAGCCATTGACGTATCAATAGTAAAGAGTCAGCATAATTAGAAGATACCTCTTCATAGTACTCTGTACTCTGCTCCAGTTCAGCATCTTCAGTCAAGTCAACGTGATATTCTTCATGGGCCACCTGAAAGTCCTCAAAAGCCTTTTCCAGCTTGGCAATACTCTGCTCCACATCTTCTCTCTTATTAAGTGCGATGCTCCTCTTAGCTGTGTTGATATATTTTGTGAGGGTTGACTTCAGGCCTCTTCATCTATTCTTCTTTGTTGCATCCCCTGGCATGATGGTTGATGGCTGACGACTTGTTATTTACTGTAGAAATGACTTCGACTCTCTGTTTATGTTGCACATTTATTCACTCAGCAGAATGGTAGCAGCAGGTAAATCTGCAAAGTACACAAATAACCCAAAATTTAGAAACCCAAAAAATGTCCATCAATTAGTGTCATAAATTAATAAGGTAAATTATAACCATAATTATAATACATAGGCATTACAAATATCATTTGGATACAATATCAAAATGTTAGTTAACATGGAAATATCAAAGTATGTAAAACATCAATATTATCATCATGGAAATATACTACAAGACATGTATTATGTAATATATTACATGGAGGTAAATAGTTATCAATATATACAATATTAAACATGATATTGCTTAAGAGACAACAATAGCTGAATATTACTTACAACAAGTGTGCAACTCTGTGGTGGTGGTGGTTTTGTCTGCTTACTATCAGTGTCTGTTACAATCTGAGTTTTGAATGGCTGCAGTTTCTTTTTGATTACTGCTTGAATGATTTTTACCCATAATTCACAATGAGCTTGGCTTTTACAATGGAAAGTTCCAGGTGTGACCTGATTAGCATGGTAGACTGAACACGTTAACAGTTACATGAACTTGACACTTGAGGATTACAGCTACCATACCATGTTAACTGAGAAGCTTAACAATATTACATAGCATAGAAATTATCTGCATGAAGCAGATAACACCCATTTTTCAAAAGACTAGCTACCCTAAAGTTAGAACACTGATGAACTGAATATTATAAATTTGAAAACAATCCCCAATTTTTTGAAAAGTAACTTGCAGGCAGGTAGATCACAATTGATATATCATGCTCGAAATCAAAACATTTATAGAATACCTTTAGTAAGACATGCATTTGAAAAACAAAGTATGCACTACTGAATACCAAAAATAAATGAAAGAATAGGAAATGTGAGAAACTTTGAGAAACGATTTACACCCATAGCTTTTTTACTTTTGAAAAGTACACAAAAAATAAAATAATACAATCATATTGAAACTAAATTTCTAATAAGTAAACTATGTTACTAAGTATCTCACTGGAATCTCCACTGGGAGGCTCCCCAAAAGCAACATGACTATCTTAGGGGAGTCTCCCAAATGCCTGAATAAATCATCATCATTATCATCATCATTATTACACATTTTAAATAGTGTTTGTTACAGGACATATTGTCATGCTTGATTGACCAGTTAGCCAACCTTCCCAAACATAAAATAAACTACACTAGTCAAACAATGCAGTAAAATAAGTGTGTCTGAGGTCAGTTTTCTACAGAATAAGGCCTCCTGTAAGCAACAGAACATAACTGAACTGAACTGAGTTAGGGTATTATATTATAGTATTACGATCCAGGGGTACACAACTATCTCGTCTACTGGCACTTGGCTGGTGGGCAGCTGCTCTTTACCTTACTGTTAGAGCGCAGGAAAGTTGCACACAAGATGGTGAGAATCCGGTCCCCTCTGACCCCCATGTGTAGGGTAGTTGGTTCGAATCCTGTTAGTAGAGTGAGATTGTTGACCAGGAGTGGTCAAAACCTCAGGTGGTCATTGGGGATATAGTATTTCGATCCAGGGGTACACAACTACCTTGCCTACTGGCACTTGGCTGATTGGCAGCTCTTTAGCTTACTGTTAGAGCACAGTAAAGTTGCACACAAGAATATCAGTCTAGGCCCAGACCCTCAGGAGGCGTCGTCGACGAGGGTCTAGTAGATATCAAAGCACTGCGAGATAGGCCGTGGAAGAAGGTCAATCACTTTGCACGTTAAATTTAACGCTGCATCGTCTTATTTAGTACAGGAACGAGGCATATTCAATTCTTATGATTAATATAAACCTGTCAAATTTCTTGCTCCCCCACTGGGATCCTTGCTCCCCCGAATTCTCCAAGACCCTCTCCTGCGGAAAGGTGTGATCGAGGGTCATGCGTAACAAACAGTTATAGGATGAATGCTTTATTCTGTACTCGATATTTATAGGTACATCTAAAGAAAGGAAAAAAAAAAAAAGAAGTTATACACAAATGAATAAATAGAGCATGAATGTGAGTAATTATAGAGAAAAGGTCAATCATAACATTTACACAGCTACAAGGCAATTATCAATGTTATACCAGTATAATTGAAAAAATTGGAATATACATGTAGATTTTGTATGTAAACACTCACAACAATGTGAAGCATCCTAAACAGCGCACAATGCCATGGACATTAACTTCTGGTGACAATGCTCGATCTAAACAAACAATAAATACACTTGTATAAACTTAACAAAACAAGTGAATGAATAATTTAAGATAGGCAAGAGACTATGAACATACCTCAATGGCATGTAGATCGACTATTTGTGACATTAGAGCTCTGAGCCTCTGACTGCTTCAGTCTCTTGACTTGAATTGCCCACAATTACAGAAATTCATTGTTTACAGAATATTGCTATTTCCTGTTTGACACAGCTTCAATAAGGTATGGTATTTTAGTTGGCTGGTAGAATTGACAGATTCGTGACCAACGATGATAAACAACTTGAGCCACTTTAATGAATGTTTGTTGATTGCTATACAAGAAACAGGGATAAACAAAATTGAGTTTGCTTGGCAAACTTAACAACTAGTATTATATAGCTGGAGAAGAATGTATTATCACTCGGGCAGCACTGGACTAGTTCCCCACTTAGACAATGATATGACTGAGTAATGAAACAATGCCAAAAAAATCAAAATAAGCAACATATGTAGGCCTAATTTCTGCTTGCCTTCAGTGTAATATCAATGATGTTTTTAAGGTGGAATCTTAATTGATTTTCACAATTGTTATTTACAGATTTGGTTACAACAATCCCATTTACATCAACCTGGTTCGAGATCCAATGGATCGAATGATCTCCGCGTACAATTATGCCTGGAACTTCAACGAGGCCCTACGAGTGAGTGACACATGAACACTGAAATTGTTTTATTATTGATAACTGATAAGTAACAACATTTTTAGCTATTTTATATGCTAGGTTCAAATGGCTGATACTGTTGCTGTGGCCTGCACTAAGAACATCAATTTTTTTTATCCTCGCCTAATTTTATTAGGATTTTGAAGTATGCGTCGAAGAAAATCAAGGTAGATGTGGAAGTTATTGTAAAAGAACCGGGGGTTACATCAAGGAAAACCTTGTCGCTTATTTTGCTGGACAGAATACTGAACAATTTTGTGGGTGAGTTTCACAAGGCATCAATAGAAATACGAATGATTTATTTTATAGTTAAAACCTTCAGAAGTGTTGTACAATATTATTGTCTCTGTCATTTATCATAAGGATCAAGGCCATGAAATGTACTAACTATCAATCTAACTCTGACTTCTGATACTTTTTATATAATGTCAATTCTGAGGAGTGATAAAAGATAATTTCTGAAGTTTCTAGAAATCTGAGGATTTGCCAAATTTCTGGATGTTCTGATAGGTGAAATAATGCCCTGTGTCCGAAGAAAAACAGCCTCTATTGAAAAGATGGGAAGTTGATGGTCAAAGATAGGAGTTGTACACACACCTGAATGAGTTAGAAATAAACTTAACAGTTATAACCTTTATTAACAGCATTGAAAAGAAACTAAACCACAAAATACTTTTCTTTCTATTCAGTGAGCCGAGATTGCAGCTGGCAAAATACAACATTGAACGCTACTATGCGATTGTGGGTTATCTGGAGAATTACACTCAATTTTTGAATTCACTGGAATGGACTTTTCCTGCAGCATTTACGAATCTTACAAAAGCGTATACTGATAATCGTAAGTCTTTTCAGTTTGCAGATGGAATGCTGGCAGCAAATACATACATATGTCAAGTAAATCATAATATTTGGAATTATGGAATCTTGGCAGCAAATACATACATATGTCAAGTAAATCATAATATTTGGAATTATGGAATCCTGGCAGCAAATACATATGTCAAGTAAATCATAATATTTGGAATTATGGAATGCTGGCAGCAAATACATACATATGTCAAGTAAATCATAATATTTGGAATTATGGAATCCTGGCAGCAAATACATACATATGTCAAGTAAATCATAATATTTGGAATTATGGAATCCTGGCAGCAAATACATACATATGTCAAGTAAATCATAATATTTGGAATTATGGAATCCTGGCAGCAAATACATACATATGTCAAGTAAATCATAATATTTGGAATTATGGAATCCTGGCAGCAAATACATACATATGTCAAGTAAATCATAATATTTCCAGAAAAGACAAATTATTAAATTATTGATTTGATGTTACTTCACATTCAGCAGCTGTTGCCAGTAATCTTATTATATACCAAGAGTCATGATGTTTGCTACGATATCTGTATATCACTTTTCCAAAAGCGAAACTGATTATAATTACCATGGATATAATTTTCAGGCATATCAGAAATGTTATTTTTCTTTTTCAGTTAAAAAACTGACCAGCTATCACCAAACTCAAGGCTATTATCTACCAAATAATGAATCAAGGAGAATATTGATTGGACGTATGAGATTTGATTATGACCTTTATTATTTTATTAAAGCCAGATTTGACACATTTTACAAAAGATTAAGGAAAGTTCACCAACCAACAGTGTAAAATGATGTTCTCATTTACATTCTTATCGATTATCTATATAGAAATGATTTTAAAGGAAGCTATTTCATTCATTATTTGTTGTTGTTTTTTCATTCGATAAGTTATGAAATCATAAAACAACTAAGGGAAGGTAGTAAATGTCAAGTCGGAGTGTTCACCATGCAATCTACACCAACTTTTACGCTTTAAGCAACAAGTGTATTATACAATAAATTGTACCTATTTGTAAATGCTACTGCAATAAATTCCCAATGTAGACAGACAGCAAGACAGATACATTTATTTGACTTAATTTGGTACATAATTTGTCCTAAAAATATACAGTCAGGGACCCTGTTATGGCAATTAATGCCGCTGCCACAAGGCCACCCCACATAGAAAATATCATAGATATGGCTGTATCAGGGCAAAATCGTGAGTCAGTAGGATATAACATATAATATAAATTGCTCAATTTTAGCCGACATAGCAAATGGAAATGCTACATGTTTCAGAGTAATTATTTATGATGTACATTTTAATATACCTTAGATAACCTGCCAAGCTGTGTGAATGAATTTTGTCCGTTATTATTAAGGGTGTCTGGTTTAATAATAAATATGAAAGGGATTACTCGGGCTTGATTATTTCTCATATTATGATTATGTAGATCTTCTTGTTGAAATTGAAGACATTGTTATTGTATATGAACTACATATAAACTCACAATGTCTTCAATTTTTCATTAAACTTTGTTGTATAACAGTGGTTCAATAGAATTTCAGTTCATATAAACTCATAATGTCTTCAATTTTTCATTAAACTTTGTTGTGTGAACAGTGGTTCAATAGAATGTCAGTTCATATAAACTCACAATGTCTTCAATTTTCATTAAACTTTGTTGTATGAACAGTAGTTCAATATAATTTCAGTTCATATAAACTCACAATGTCTTCAATTTTTCATTAAACTTTGTTGTATGAACAGTGGTTCAATAGAACTTCAGTTCATATAAACTCATAATGTAAAATCTCGCACACCACTTGTGTATATATAATTATAAACACGTGTGAATGTGTCACTACTTGCAGACTCACCTAAATGCGAAACTAGCACTTGTGTATATGCTATGTCGTGCACTGGTGTGTATACAACTACGTGTTGCCCGTGTACAAGGAAGATAAGACAATCAATATGTATTAGTCGATGTTATATCTGACACATTCACGAGTGTTATATCTTTCAAATAAAATTCTCTCAGATTTCACTTATGCAACTGCACTTTTAACCAACTTGGTGCAAAAAATATTCTACTGGGTGCAATGCAGTGCAGTGTTCGTAATTATACACATTGCAATTCTTGAGTGGTATAAGACTAGACCGATCCATCTGCCAGTGTTGCAGTGATCACTCCATTATAGGCATCTGGCCGTGATTGGCCAGTTGAGTGACACAACCACACTCTGACCTATAAAATAAAAATGAATGAAACTGGCCAAACAAACTCTGTTTTCACTCTTTCTTAAGTGAAACAGTGTAATTACACAATTTGGATTTGTCAATTGCTCTTTAGGTTTCTGATAGCTGATTGCATTTGAAACTGTACACTGTAATTAATTGCAAGTAATTACACATAGGGCCAATGTTGAAATAAAATTATTTCTCAAACTGTTTTAAACAGCAGATATGCAGTTCAAAAGTGCAACAATCACTGAACCTGTCAATTATGTATTTTAATGTGAAAAAATGAAACATGATTATATATTTTTTTATTTGGATCTGAATTATTCTATTAGATTTGCAAAACATGTCACATTTTTCTGTTTTTTTTTTTTTTGGCTGTAAATTACACTAAAAGTATTTAGGTATATCAAAATAAAAGAACTATAAAAAAACTATGCAACTTAAGAAAGTTTGAAATATATATATATATAAGTTTGAAATATATATATATATACAGTGCATTGAAAAAGTATTGGACCCCCTTTAAAAATGATGCATTTTATATAATATCTCTCTGTTAAAATGTATGATGAATTTTATTATTTTACATATACATTATGCCTCCTTTAATTATGAATAATCACTATAGAATATTGAAAAACAAATTATCTTACAATGGTTAATAAACAAAATATTGAAATTAGGTGTTTAAAAAGTATTTGACCCCCATCTAATAATCCTCTAATATTATTGTATCAGATGTAAACTGCTAATAGAAACTATTCAAAACAATCAAGCAATCAGTTAGTTGATAAGTGTTTGGTCTTTAAGGGATTATTAAGTCCTTTCCTTGAGGGATTTCACTTTAATTGTCAAAATATCAGAACCAAGTGAATTGGAACAAAACTTGGAAAATGAAGACAAGATAATTGCCTAATGACACAAGAAATGCTATTATTAAGAAGTTTAAAGATGGGAATGGTGCCAAGAAGATTTCCAAGGAACTAAGCCTACCTTTATCCACTGTGAAGGCCATCATAGCGAAAAGGAAGAAATTTGGAAGCATTGGTAACCAGCCTAGGTCAAGAAAATGACTTGGAAACTAGTTAGAGATGTAAAAGCAAACCCTCAGATGACTTTGAATGACCTTCAAGGCAGTATCTGCAGCTGGAGTGGATGTGGACAAGACAACAATATCGAAGGTTTTGCACAAAGAGGGGCTCTTCGACCGAGTTGCAAGAAAAAAGCCATTGCTGAAACAAGGTCATTTAAAGGCTAGATTGGACTTCGCTGAAAGGCATCTAAATGCGAGTCCTGAATTCTGGAATCAGGTATTGTGGTCAAATGAGACTAAAATTGAACTTTTTGGGTTAAACTCTTAAGAAGTACGTCTGGCGAAAATCTGGTACTGCCAATGATCCTAAGAACACCATAATTAGCATCAAACATGGCGGAGGCAGCATCATGCTTTGGGGCTGCTTCTCCAGAGAAGGCACTGGGTCTATTGTTCGAGTGGAAGGAACAATGGATAGCAAGAAATATATTCAGATTTTGGAAGAAAAATTGCTACAGTCAGTCACAAAACTGGGACTAGGACGACTCTTCCACTTCCAGCAAGACAATGATCCTAAGCATTGTGCAAAAATAACCAATGAATGGTTTCAGAGGAAGAAGATCAAGAATTTGCAGTGGCCCAGTCAAAGTCCGGATTTTAAATCCAATCGAACATTTATGGCGAGACCTGAAAATTGCAGTCCACAACGGAAGCCCACAAACTTAGCCCAGTTGGAGCAGTTTTGTATTGAAGAGTGGGGGAAACTGTCTCCTGCTAGGTTTGCCAAGCTTGTGGATGGTTATCCAAAGCGGTTGCAAGCTATTATTGCAGCAAAGGGAGCTGCCACAAAGTACTGACTGTGTATGTTATGTAGGGGGGTCGAATACTTTTTCAACTGCATTTTTAAGAAAATATTCTATATTTTCTATATCTCTGTACAATTAACCCCTGTTATGTTGAAATATGTATTATACAAAATAAAAGTTTACAATGACGAAATGTGTTGCATTTTTTGGGAGCATATAATCATGTAAGATGGCAATAATGCACCATACTGGAGGGGTTCCAATACTTTTTCAATGCACTGTATATATATATTTTTCTTTTCATAGTATGACTAAGAAGAAAAGGTCTCTTTTTATAATTACTAATACTATAGATGGTGCAAGTGGTCAATTTGCAGACAAGAGTAGTGAGGATCTATGGAAAAGGACATTTCATAGCACATTCGGCAATAAAGACAAAGACATACATTTATATGAACTATACTAATTGATTGTAATATTTTGACATGATACCTTACCAGTATCTGTTACCTGCAACTAATACCCCTTAGTCGGTTCAATTCTTTTTTTTTTTTTGCATGTCTAGACTACATTAACCAATTCTGGTTCTCTTTTTTAAAGAGAGCTTTTCTTGTTATTCCTTAATTCATACCAAAAATACTCTGAAACAGAAAATTGTGAATGAGGGACATATCTTTAATCGTCAAAAGAGAGGAACAATATGCTTATTAGACATGTGTTAATATGACTTGGCGCGTGTGCGTTATGTCACATTGACGCACCTTGAATAAGCTATTGATTACATGGTATCATGCTTGTTGTTGCATATACACACGTGTGAATATTGCAATATATATAGCTCCATAACTTTAATAAAGAAATAAAAGTCTTTTATGCATGGGTTTTGTGTCATTACTCAATGAGCATTTTCATAAATTCACGTTCTCTAGTCCATGCTTTCGCTATTGCAGCACCCCCACGTTGGCGTCACTGTGCCTGTTCAGACTTTGTTGACGTTAAAAATCAGTATATAATTTACTCTATTTGGTTTTTATTGAATTGAAATCACATAGATGTTATTCTAATGTATTGTAATGTCAAATTACAGAAATGAGGACTTGGCAGCGCTTTTCTGTGTGAATCTTATTATTATCCACTAAGGGCGCTGAAACATCGCCGGAGCCCTCTTGTGAGATTTGGCGGAACTAGGTGGCCATTGCTGTCATGTATAATCAAAAATAGTGCAGAAATCGATGATAATTGGAAGAAATTAACCATATCTGAGTGCAATAAAATAGAAAAGGTGTGTGTAAACCTAGAGCAGGTGTTTTTCGTGTGGCAAACTTTTATTAAAAGGCTAGTTCCCACACAAGCTGAAATTCCATATTTTTTCATCTAGGACATTGTAACCCTGTCCTGTGGACAGGACACTTGTAGCTAGTTCTTTACATATCTTGACATATGCTCCAAAAAGTAATTACATGTACCTAACTTGTGCCCTAACCAGTGATGTGAATAACCTCTTGTTCGTTAACACGTCAAAAAAAATATATGATCGAGAATAGTGAATCTTATTATTATCCACTAGGGGTGCTGAAACGTCGCCGGAGCCCTCTTGTGAGATTTGGCGGAAAATGATTTTATCGAGAATAGTAGTTACCAAAAACATGGCCCTTAGTCCTAGCCAGGCCCAACATGTCCAGGATTCCCGGCAACCACCATTACCCCTAGGGAGGTAAATTTCATTCTGACCTCTGTAAAAAAAAAAATATATATATATATATGGTGCTATATGCAGAGTAAATGCCAGTTCAGACAGATAATAAAAATTACGCTTTCAAACAAAATACTCCTAACTATACATGAACAAAAAAACAACAACAATTTACACGAAACAGTTCATTAATTTGGCTAGGATTTTATTGCTTTGTTCGCCAAGGTCCTTATTTAGTAAAATATAATAATTGATTTTCTTCATACAGTACAATTGGCTCATCTGGTTACATTTGTAGTGCAGGAAAATTTCTATGATATGATGTCTCCTATTTGAGACTTTTTCAGGCCCTGGAAATACTTTAGTACATACACTACGACAGTTTTGTCCAGAACTTCTCAATATAGTTAAGTCACATCGTGTAGAGGTTGGGATGTACTACAATGGTGACAGGACCGTCTGTTTTTAAAGTTTTATGATGATTTACATAAAACATGTGTTGTGCACCAGGCGGTTTTTGGCAAGGATGCCTAGTAACAAAAAAGTTGAGGTAAGGCACCCACCCAGAAGGAGGGCGGTGAACCACTGCAGATATGAAATCAATCCATGTTGGACATAAGTGCACATAAAATAAATTGAGCAAAGGGAAGAGATAATTTTAACCCTAATAAGATTTTAATGTCATTGTTATTACGTTAATGTTCTTGGGTAATATATTCCAAATAGATCCAATTTTATAATTAAGTAACTTTTTATGCAGGTTAGTATAATGGGGAAGGATTATAATGTTATGACTCTGTCTGGTCGGTATTGACCGATTGACATATGAGGATAGAAGTTTGCCAGAATGATAACGAGGCAACAGTGCAAATTTGTCTTTATAAGCCAATCTAATGCATTGTAATTTGCATAAATCTGCTAGCTTTAGCATGTTATACTTCTTAAAAATAGGGTCACAGTGTGCGTTATATCTGGAGTGACCTAATAGCTTTCTTTTGCAGAATAGTTAGCTTTTTCAAAATATAGTTTGGTGAGTCACCCCAGCAGGTTATTGCGCAACTTAAATGAGGAGAAATGAGAGTTTGGTATAAAGTCTTCAGAATATATTCAGGAAATTGTTGCCCTTAAATTCCACATGATTTTTCCAACTGGTTTTGTCCAGAATTACACAAAAATTTTATATTAGGCACTCTCATAGTGTGTATTTCTCGTGATTGTTGGTGGATTCAACCCATCTATTGAAAAGGGTGAGAATTTGGACAATTTTCACCAGGGTTGGACATAAATGTCCACTTTTAACAGTAATTTAGTATTTCAAAAATAAAAGGTCTTCAGATTATAACCTACTGGTCTCTTTCTCTCGGACTTTGTCCAGCCTCTGCATGTTTCTTCTAAAAAGAGAGAAGGGCGAAATTATAACATAGTATGAAGGTGTAACATGTGAAGAAAATACTGACCAGCCATGTTGAGGTAATGAGCCCTACTTTACCTCTTGTTTACTGGAATTAACATGAGGTTTAAAAAAAAGTATTTTTTGTATACTAGGAATGTAACAATGTTGTGTGGTAAAGTTTTTTTTTACTCTTTCAAGAGAAGAAAAATGTATACATCGATTAAATTACTGATATGATGAGTTTGTAGATGATAAAGGGGATGCGCTCGTCAGCTTGGAAGAGCTATAGGAAACTATTGATTCCTGCATCAACACAAATCTGTGTCGATGAGGGTTTCAACACCAACTCCAACATTTGAATCGTAAAAAAAAAGAGTATGTAGCAAATCCTCTGGTCAATAATATATTTAGATTTATATATTTATTTCCACTGTATACACTATAAAAATAGATCAAATATAATAGTATTTTCCACCACAATGGGACTAAGGGGTAAGGGTGGTCGGTGGGCCTCCTCATCACGATGGTCAAACTCTGTAAGCAATCTGTTTGTATTTGCCTCGGTAGAGTGAAAATCAATCTACCAAGTAAAAATGCATCACTAGATATATGAGCTGTTATATGAAAAAATCATTTGGGCATGTTTAAATTCCTACACACTGACTAAACTTTTACCTCAAAGAAAAGCAAAAAATCCTCTCTCATAATTAATATAGATAGCTAAAAAATGTTGTAAGAGCACCATGATGTTATCATGTATTGTTCAAGGTATAGTGCAACAGTTCAACACAGTGGTTTGGTCAGGCATATACTGTACACCTTGGATAAACCAGTTTATCCAAGTCTACACATTCTGTGACCTTCCTGCCTTCAGCATAGCTCACTAGAGAAGGTATTAGCCCAGGTGACAAGTTTCATGGAAAGATGAGGATTCATATGAAAACTATGGCTGGTTATTTTTACCATGTAATTATAAGTAAAATAGCCTGCAAATTCTTTAATTTTTCTCACTTTTTTTTGTATTTTTCAGCTCCAGGGGGCAAATATGGCAACCATTAGGACTAACGATCTAAAACTTTATAAATAATATTATTTTACGTTGCATGGTAGACCCTTTTTGCATGGCAACCATTAGGACTAAAGATCTAAAATTTTGTAAATAATATTATTTTACCTTGCATGGTAGACCCTATTTGCATGGCAACCATTAGGACTAAAGATCTAAAATTTTATAAATAATATTATTTTACCTTGCATGGTAGACCCTATTTGCATGGCAACCATTAGGACTAAAGATCTAAAATTTTATAAATAATATCATTTTACCTTGCATGGTAGACCCTATTTGCATGGCAACCATTAGGACTAAAGATCTAAAATTTTATAAATAATATTATTTTACCTTGCATGGTAGACCCTATTTGCATGGCAACCATTAGGACAGAGGATCTAAAATTTTATAAATAATATTATTTTACCTTGCATGGTAGACCCTATTTGCATGGCAACCATTAGGACTAAAGATCTAAAATTTTATAAATAATATCATTTTACCTTGCATGGTAGACCCTATTTGCATGGCAACCATTAGGACTAAAGATCTAAAATTTTGTAAATAATATTATTTTACCTTGCATGGTAGACCCTATTTGCATGGCAACCATTAGGACTAAAGATCTAAAATTTTATAAATAATATCATTTTACCTTGCATGGTAGACCCTATTTGCATGGCAACCATTAGGACTAAAGATCTAAAATTTTATAAATAATATTATTTTACCTTGCATGGTAGACCCTATTTGCATGGCAACCATTAGGACAGAGGATCTAAAATTTTATAAATAATATTATTTTACCTTGCATGGTAGACCCTATTTGCATGGCAACCATTAGGACTAAAGATCTAAAATTTTATAAATAATATCATTTTACCTTGCATGGTAGACCCTATTTGCATGGCAACCATTAGGACTAAAGATCTAAAATTTTGTAAATAATATTATTTTACCTTGCATGGTAGACCCTATTTGCATGGCAACCATTAGGACTAAAGATCTAAAATTTTATAAATAATATTATTTTACCTTGCATGGTAGACCCTATTTGCATGGCAACCATTAGGACTAAAGATCTAAAATTTTGTAAATAATATTATTTTACCTTGCATGGTAGACCCTATTTGCATGGCAACCATTAGGACTAAAGATCTAAAATTTTATAAATAATATTATTTTACCTTGCATGGTAGACCCCATTTGCATGGCAACCATTAGGACTAAAGATCTAAAATTTTATAAATAATATCATTTTACCTTGCATGGTAGACCCTATTTGCATGGCAACCATTAGGACTAAAGATCTAAAATTTTATAAATAATATTATTTTACCTTGCATGGTAGACCCTATTTGCATGGCAACCATTAGGACAGAGGATCTAAAATTTTATAAATAATATTATTTTACCTTGCATGGTAGACCCTATTTGCATGGCAACCATTAGGACTAAAGATCTAAAATTTTATAAATAATATCATTTTACCTTGCATGGTAGACCCTATTTGCATGGCAACCATTAGGACTAAAGATCTAAAATTTTATAAATAATATTATTTTACCTTGCATGGTAGACCCTATTTGCATGGCAACCATTAGGACAGAGGATCTAAAATTTTATAAATAATATTATTTTACCTTGCATGGTAGACCCTATTTGCATGGCAACCATTAGGACTAAAGATCTAAAATTTTATAAATAATATCATTTTACCTTGCATGGTAGACCCTATTTGCATGGCAACCATTAGGACTAAAGATCTAAAATTTTATAAATAATATTATTTTACCTTGCATGGTAGACCCTATTTGCATGGCAACCATTAGGACTAAAGATCTAAAATTTTATAAATAATATCATTTTACCTTGCATGGTAGACCCTATTTGCATGGCAACCATTAGGACTAAAGATCTAAAATTTTATAAATAATATCATTTTACCTTGCATGGTAGACCCTATTTGCATGGCAACCATTAGGACTAAAGATCTAAAATTTTATAAATAATATCATTTTACCTTGCATGGTAGACCCTATTTGCATGGCAACCATTAGGACTAAAGATCTAAAATTTTATAAATAATATTATTTTACCTTGCATGGTAGACCCTATTTGCATGGCAACCATTAGGACAGAGGATCTAAAATTTTATAAATAATATTATTTTACCTTGCATGGTAGACCCTATTTGCATGGCAACCATTAGGACTAAAGATCTAAAATTTTATAAATAATATCATTTTACCTTGCATGGTAGACCCTATTTGCATGGCAACCATTAGGACTAAAGATCTAAAATTTTATAAATAATATTATTTTACCTTGCATGGTAGACCCTATTTGCATGGCAACCATTAGGACAGAGGATCTAAAATTTTATCAATAATATTATTTACCTTGCATAAATATTTTGAATTGATGCATTTATATATTTTCAATTTTAAAAAATCAAACTTAATGAATAAATTAGTCCCTTTATCCATTCGTCAGGTTCACTGATTAAAGACTGGGACTGATCTGACCCAATTTTTCCGTAGTCAATTAGTTGCAATGATATTAATTTAAAACAATAACATTGTCCATGGCCTTAATTAAGTTGGTAGAACACATTAAAAGACAGCACTAATAACAACAAATATTTTGCAAAGGGCTGCAGAAAATGGCCCAAGCACTAGATTTACAATCATAAGAGGGTTTGGTTATTTTAGTAAGCTTTCAGATAGCTAAAAAAAGGGGGGGAGGCCTAAAAAGTTGTGCCTGAGTTGGGAAAACTCAAAGGTACTTAATTTCTCTGGAAGACAAATTTTTATATTAATTGGTCTTCAGGCATGCATGCTTATGTATGCATTTTAAAAGCATGATTGTGCAACTAAACGAAAAGTAATAATCATGTGACAGATGAATATCTTAATATTGTAAATAGTAATTTAATTAATCATCCCCAGAGGGAGCTTTAATCAAGCCTCAATACCAATCATATTAGCTAGAGGGCTCTGATTTATGTTATTCG
Organism: Alitta virens; assembly: GCA_932294295.1. Taxonomy (NCBI): domain Eukaryota; kingdom Metazoa; phylum Annelida; class Polychaeta; order Phyllodocida; family Nereididae; genus Alitta; species Alitta virens. The sequence continues at coordinate 34,009,789 of OW028583.1, forward strand.
ACATTTCAACCAATAAGAGCCTATGCTATTTTATTCGCTAATCTGCCATCGATTGGTGACCGTGCAGAGGTTTGGAATAGAAAACTTGATTAAAGGTGATGGTTATGACATTGCAAATTGGATATAGTTTATACATTATAACATTTTATCAAGGTCATTGATGGCGCAAGTGATGATGGGAATTATATAGTGTTAGGTTGTGCCATCCGGCTGATTGTTTACTAAAGGAAGATAAGACTGCTTTTGTGCAAAAGGGGGGGGGGGGGGGGGGGGCTGAGGCATAAAAATTGTAAAATTTGCGATCGACGTTGTAAGTGAAAATGTGTGGAAATTCTAAATGATATTTATTACAGGTTTTGCATGATAACAGTTTCTCAATGTTACCTCAGGTGTCAGCCAGCCAGCAAATTAATTAATATGTTCTGGAAACACTCAGCTGCTCAGAATTACCTGACCTTTCGGCCTGGTACAATTAACCTGTACCCAGTGTGACCACTGTAGTCAAATGTTTGACCTTCACAATTCCGATCATGCCCTCAACTTTCTGCCAGATATGGCTGAGTATCCACTCTTCATTTTTTTGTGGCAATGGCATCCGACATTACAACTTGGAAGTCGTACAGCATAAAATGCATTAAAACTCATCAGAAAGGTTTAAGGTACATTAATGTAATGTAATGTCATAATTTAATGTCTACGTATTTGCGTAGCGCCTGTTTCAGAATTGAATTCTGCTTACCAGCGCTTGACATTGAGTATGGAATCAGGGGTCATTCTGAGTTGGTATCCTGAGCTATCTTGGTTTCAGAGTTTGGTATCAGAGTTTGGCAGCAGAGTTTGGTTCGGCAGCAGAGTTTGGTGCCACAGTTGAGAGCCGGCGTGAGATCATTCCCAGATAAATTATTTTTCTAATATTTGTAGCACTTAAAACCTCTACTGTAATGTTCCAATACCCAGATAGCATTCCAAAGCATTTCAACGTCAGCGCGATGCCTTGAATCTATCTATAAATTGAAAACTCACAATAGTTTGCAGTGCCTGTCTAGTGTCATTACAGCAGGTTTTCATTAATATTTAGCCAACTAAATCATGGCAAATCCACATTTTTGGTCAAGAGTGACAGTTACAAGAATCATCCACTCAGAGCCATCTTCCTGTCACCAAGTGGGTCAGCACTGGTCAGTGGAAGCTGCAAGAATTTTGTGACCATGGCAACCTGGTGAGTCACCAGAGTCCATGCCACTTTAAATTTGACCTAGTTCTATTGGTGGGCCACCTATAGAAAATAGAGGGCTAATTACTCCTTAATTAATAGAGATGACTTGATAGTATGCTTGTGGTAGAAATCTGTTGTCATATACAAGAGTTTAATGGCATTAACTCTGGGAATTTAGTTGAGGCCATATTTTCTACATGGGATTCAAGGAGTATCACTTTAATACGATGTTGTAATGACAGTAACCTACCTGGGAAAAAATGCTGGGCCGAATTGGAATGCTATCTGGGTACATATGGGAGCATATTTTGATTTCATTTCAAAATGGTTACTGGCATTTCACTGCAAACGAAAAGACCAGGAACTCCTAAGAGGCAAATGCAGAAACTGTAGTGTTCCGATCCCTCTATCGGTGTCACTATTCTCCTAACTAAATTGATATCATGAATCAATGTTATTTATTGATAAAGGCCATATATGCCAAATGGCATCAGGCTGCCATGGCTATTTTGTAACTGCAAGTATGAACAAAAGTGCTAAAAATGAACTTACATGACCACTGAAAAGGCACTACTTGCACATATTTTTCAGTTTATTAGCTATTTACTATGAGAAATATATGTGAAAATTGTTTGGAAAACCTCAGCACCACCAAATATTAAGTTAATATGCTATAAAATGTTCACATTTCTCACCTATGTACTTTGTACGTGAACATGCTTCCAATTACCAGAAAACCAAGTTTAACGAGGCTTTATATCAGTTATGTGAGATGAAATTATAAGAAATTATCATTTTGATACATATTTTAGTTGTACATCCTCATGAAGTCTGGTTATGAATGTATCCTTTAACTAAATTAACAAGTTTCCATTTTTGGGTTATTGACACCACAGGGGGTATGGACAGGGGGCATGGACACCACAGGGGGCATGGATAGGGGGCATGGACACCACAGGTGGCATGGACACCACAGGGGCATGGACACCACAGGGGCATGGACACCACAGGGGCATGGACACCACAGGGGCATGGACAGGGGGCATGGACACCACAGCTGCATGGACACCACAGGGGCATGGACACCACAGGGGGCATGGACAAGGGGCATGGATAGGGGGCATGGACACCACAGGGGCATGGACACCACAGGGGGCATGGACACCACAGGGGCATGGACACCACAGGGGCATGGACACCACAGGGGCATGGACACCACAGGGGCATGGACAGGGGGCATGGACACGGGGCATGGACACGGGGCATGGACACCATAGGGGGCATGGATACCACAGGGGCATGGACACCACAGGGGCATAGACACCACAGGGGCATGGACAGGGGGCATGGACAGGGGGCATGGACACCATAGGGGGCATGGATACCACAGGGGCATGGACACCACAGGGGGCATGGACACCACAGGGGCATGGACAGGGGGCATGGACACCACAGGGGGCATGGACACCACAGGGGGCATGGACACCACAGGGGCATGGACAGGGGGCATGGACACCACATGGGGGCATGGACATGGGGGCATGGACATGGGGGCATGGACATGGGGGCATGGACAGGGGGGCATGGACAGGGGGCATGGACACTACATTTAGGTCATAACAGGTCCTGTAGTCTTGCACTAAATGTCTCTGTATTTCTGCTATCACATGAACTTTCTTGCACACCCCATGGCACTTCATGAAAAGCAATTACGATCAGTTTTGATGCAGCAAACAACACATTTTTTGAACATGCAGCATCCACAGTTTTGAACAATGTGTAATTAATTCACATCCAACATGTCAGAAGTCAGCATTAGTTATTTTCATTGAGTTGTGTCATGGATGTTATTTGAACATATAATTACAGAATATGATATGTTTATGGAATAACAAGTCATTATATAAGTAATATGCTAAACTGGAGAAATGTATGACCCCAGCCAGGTTTTGTTAATCTTGCTGTCAAATCGGTCACAATAGGGCTAACCCAATGCAATAACCTTCAACAGAAAGAGAAAATCTATTAGAAATTGGAAAAATGTATGTCTTTATGCTTGCTCATTTTTGGACGAATTGCTTGAGAAGGCCGAGATGTCAGCTAACAAAGGAGTCAGGAATGCAATTAGTATAACAACAATGGAGATCAAAATATTGACCTCCACTAATGTTACATTAACATCCTTTCAAATATAGCAAATATAGCAAAAACAATGAAAGAAAAAGCATGTTTTTGATTTGGCCGCGCAAGACGCTTGAAAATGCATATTATTGTGCTTATAATGTATCTGTTGCTTGTAATTTACCTGTTGCTTGTAATGTTGCTTGTAATGTACCTGTTTGTAATCTACCTGCTTGTAATGTACCTGTTGCTTGTAATGTACCTGTTGCTTGTAATGTACCTGTTGCTTGTAAGGTACCTGCTTGTAATGTACATGTTTGTAATGTACCTGCTTGTAATGTACCTAGCTGTTGCTTATAATGTACCTGTTGCAGTCAATGTACCCTTCTTGTGAAAGATAATTCTCCATCTACAAAAGGGCTGGCGTAAGCTTTATTATAAGCTGCATCACTCCTCACTTGGCTTCCGTGTTTCAGAAACTTTCAAAGATTTCAAAGTATACTTCCAGGGCTTCTGTTTATGACAGGTACATGCTGCCGTGGCCATAAGTTTCCAGACACTTGCTATGCAAACGGCGACTACTGGGCCTTATATATGGCCGCTACAGCAGTATAATATATCACATGCTTCAGTATGGAATGATTTACCTGTTCAAATTAAGGAAGTTGATCAATATGCAAACTGTTAAGAAACAATAACTACTAGAATAACTGTCAATGTGGATCTTGTGTTTTTTTGTATACGAAATAACCTGTAACTTTACATGTTTTTTCTCATATCATTTGTAAATATTTGTCATCTTGTTGTTTTTGTTATTTTATTTGTCGGTTAAAAGCTACTGTAGCTTATGTTCTTTGTTTTATTGTCACCACAGACGGTAAATAAAGTTTTATCTTATCTTAGCAAACCACGAGATCACTATTTGTCCAAAAGTATAAGGACAGTAATGATGATGATGTGTAACTTGAGGTCATTAACACTGCTTTGAGGTCATTTGAGGTCATTTGAGGTCATTTGTCTTGCTGTCTGTCTGCACTATATCCTCTATTTATTTATTTCTGTTTCTACCAAGTGTCTTACTTTGGTGTGCCTTTGAAAGATTCCATACTTCCTTCTCTGTGTGTCTGTCCTATTCTTCTACCCCTCTTATGCACATCATGTTCATGGCCTTTATCATTACTCCCCTCTTCCTGCCCTGGATTGAGGGATTTCCTGTTACTAAACCTTCCTAACCTTTCCCACCGACCCTGGATTCTGCTCGGATGAACAAGGCATTGCAATAAACATTAATGACCGTAATTTCACAAACGCTGACTGGATAATCTTTAGTGTATCAACACTCTTGGTTGTATGCAACACTTCAGCCTGTGTAGCCATACATGTGAGATTTATTTCAATGCTTATCAAATGTGTACCAGGTATCCATAAATTGGAATATGCATATTTCTCACACCTGTCCAAGAACGGGGGCCTAGCTCAGTGGTAGCTGGGCTTCCAACCGCTGGGTCCCGGGTTCAATTCCCGGTCGTGCCTAAGTTGGATTGCTGTTTCATCCTTCGTCTCATTGCCATGGTCCCTGCCTGTCCTAATTAGCCCATCAGGTGCAGAAATACAGGACGTAAAGCCCTAATCACCCACCCACCCCTCACACCTGTCCTGATGTTATGGCATCAGTTTACAGTCAATTACATAGAATTGGAAACAACTCCAGAGGACGTCATGTGAATCCAGGACTCCCAATGGTCATGGATTCTCCAGCCTATGGTAATTTGATTCTCATGACATCCTTTAAAGTTTTGTAAAAAGTATATCGCGTGGGTTTTGATGTTTTAATGTCCAGCTTTCCTACCTATCAAAATGTGTGTCGCGTGATGAATGTAGTATATAGTTTTATTGTCAATAAGTGGATACTAACAAAGTTATTGAAGATTTATGCCCCATAGCATTGTCCTTTGACTGGGCGCTGACAAGAAATAACTAATATTAATAATTATGTGACGTTTTCTGCAACGCAAATGTCAGTTAACTCCCGTCTGAGTGCCAACTGTAATTTAATTGCTTAATAATACAAGTTAAACAAATCAAACCAGCAAATTAGCATGTATGTCTAGTGGAGTATAAGTTGTATCCCTCATAGTTGGGAGTTAACTAACATTTGTGTTGCTTATTTCCCTCTGCCGAAATAACTATTAACTCTGGCATGCCCGGATGTCACTGTCATATACAATGAATTTTCCCCACAGTCCCTTGAGAGCTAATTATAACAAGACATCTGGATGTATGCAGGACTAACATAGATAGATAGATAGATAGGTAGGTAGATAGATAGGTAGGTTGGTAGGTAGGTAGGTAGATAGATAGATGGATAGACAGGTAGACAGGTAGATAGACAGATAAATAGGTTAATAGGTAGGTAGGTAGATAGACAGGTAGATGGATAGACAGGTAGATGGATAGACAGGTAGATGGATAGATAGATAGATAGATAAATAGGTAGGTAGGTAGGTAGGTAGATAGATAGAAGAAAGGTAGGTAGATGGATAGATAGATAGATAGGTAGGTAGATAGACAGGTAGATGGATAGATAGATAGTAAGATTAATAGGTAGATAGGTAGGTAGATAGATAGATAGATGGATGGATAGATGGATAGAAATGGATAGATAGATGGATAGATGGATGGATAGATAGAAAGAAAGATGGATAAATAGGTAGATAGATAGATAAATTAGGCTATGACGATATTTTCGCATCTTGTTCAAAATTACCAAACGAGAAACGGATTTAGAAAATGAAAGACAAGAAAACTACCTCAGTATATAAAAGTGAACTCTTTATTTCAACACACGTCACAACCCTCAAATCTCTATATAAAATATACATGCAATAATACTGTTATTTTGATAACTTATGTGCTATTCATCAGACAGATGTGTGTGCATTATATTTTCCACCATCAAACATGAACAATTAACAATCTCTCATGGTTTACAGCCAAATTCACTGACTTGGAAAACAGTCTCATAAACTCCAGAGGACGCCACATGCATCTAGGACTCTCATTGGCTGAGGAACTTAACCAATGGGAGTCTTGGATTCACATGACGTCCTCTGGAGTTTAGCTATGAGACTGTTTTCCAAGTCAGTGAATTTGGCTGTAATATCACAATTAACATTACAACAACAAAGCAATGAACAATATAATGGTTCACAATATAAAGTCTTACAAAATATTTATAAACGCAGCTGACAAAAATAGTTGATAAGGATAATACAGGAACTAAATGCAGTTCTTTATATTAGTTCAGGATTTAGAGATCTCAGTTAAAGTATAATTACATCTCATGTTTATTTGTTGTTAGTATAATATGCAAGTTATCACGGTTAGTCTAACTCAGGTTTTGAAGTTAGATTTATCAATTCCATTTGTTCTTCTCTTCCTTTCTTTCCATCGTTTTTCTTATTTTCATCATCTTTCTGATGGGACGTCAACAATCCCATCGTTTCATGGGGACTATTTTCAATGGCGCATTGATTCCAGCTGTGCTTCGGTGTGCTATAAGTCTTCTGCGGGCTCATGGATACATAAGTAGTCTCGCTCTTTCTGCGAGTGTTTTGAGTCGTTGATTTGTTTGATATTTCGTTCCATTTAGAACTGCGATTTTCTTTGGTGACGTTAGAGAACGTGTTCAACTGATCGGAGACGATTCGGCTGGTGGGTGCTTGCTTGCGTTGACACATGATGCTCGTGAATATGACGATTAACATAATCGTAAAGAGGCCAATCGCTGTGCCAAAAATAATTGCCACGCCAACTTTGGAACCTGGGGAGAGAGAAAATAATCAAGCAATTATTGCAACACAAAGAGTCAAGATCGTGATCATTAATATGGCAACATGATGTCAGGTGGAAGTCAACAACATGATCATAATCCTATTGGCATAAACTGATGGTATCGTGTGGTGTTTTGATAAAGCTTCACAATGGCACTAAGAAAACTTGCGGGTCTGAAAAAGGTTGTTGCAACGCCTTGGCACTGTTTAGCAGGCGCTTCTTTTGTTGTATCGCCATGTCTGATTGGCTCAACGGTTGTTAAATTAATTGTTTTTTGATTCCATGCCTTGACCACCTTTACAGCTTAGTACAAGTCATTCAACAAAAAATAAAATTATTGGATATAGTGTGGAAGTGGTCAAGGCACGGATGTGATTTCAGGTAAAGTTTTCTTAGTGAATGGCAGCCATCAGTTGCTTGGACGTGCATATAATATGAACCCCTTTTGTAATTCATTGATGTAGTATTTATACTAGTGGCAGTTAAATAGACTATTAGATGTTTCCAGCTAGGTATGGCTTAGGCTTGGTCAGGCTTGTTGTAGCTTGAGCTAATTAGCTGGTTGTTCCTTGCTATGGATATGTATAGTAGAACCTCAACTGGCAATTTTAATCTCATAACACAATAATAAGGTAACACACTCAGCGATGCTCAAATCTTGTTGGCTAGGTATATCCTCTACTGCTCAGTTGAAAGCCTCGGGTTGGCCAGAAACAGTCGTGGACCATAGGGGAGACACTGGTGGATGTTAGAAGATATTTCCTGCCATATTTCAGGGCAATGGAGTGTTCCCTAGTTTTGTGGAGTGCTAAATAAATTTGCCTAAATTTTCTTGTCATTTGGTATTCTGCAAAGCTGAATGATTAAAATCACCCGTTGACGTGTGGAAAATATTGGACATTTTTAACGAGCTTTGTACTGTAGCTGACTGAGCTTAGCATTATGAAAATACAATACAATTCTCAGTTCGGGCACAATAAATAAATTCATACTTTAACCTATAAACCTTTCACTGTTAACATACCAGTGGGTAGACAGTCCTGTTCCATGATAGGAGAGAAGTAATGTTGATAAGTGCGAAAGACCCACTCTCCAGCCTCGGAGGAGCAATGTGATGTAACAGCATCCCTCATGCATTCAATGTACTCTGAGATATATCTGCAAGTATTTGAAATACACAGAGGGTAATTTCATTGGTTCATTCACAGCCTTCCCCAAGTTCAACTGTCCTTCGCGGGACCGAATATCAAAATGAGCCCATGTCTTTATGAAATATCATTATAAAATATGTTGTCTGTGGCCGGACCGAATGAAATTTGGCCGGTCAGGTACATCGGTCAGGCAGACTTCAAGAAGACTGCATTCATAATCAATCGTTCAATGATTGTATAAGGCTCAACTGGTTTACAGCAGACTTCATGGTCTTGGGAAATTATCGCCAGAGGACGTCATATGAATCAAGGCCAATCCCTCTGCCAATCATCATGGGTTTTTCAAGTTTGTACATGAATAAATTACGAAATTATTTCACAAATAGGGGAGTGGTGCCATTAGCTGAAGGCTGTGTTGGCTAACTGGAGTATAAACAAACGAAATGTATAAAATTACAAAAAATGTCGTACAAAAATGTTTCTCTTATGATCTGTACAAGTTCTTTCACTATGTACATACTATACAGCAAAGGGGTGTCTGATAAAGAGAAAAAGTACTAAAGTACAATACAGTCCAATTTAGCATGCGTTCAATTGCTTACAAGGTCCTCTGGTGTGGAATACTTGTAGATTTTATGCAATTCAAAAATTCGTTAAGAAGTAGCAATGTTCTAAGTACATGTCAATGTGGCAATTGCATTTTATGTAAAAGAAACAGCCTGTAAAATTTAATTTATTTTTACACAACGTTACCAACTCATCTATTTATTTCTCATCTATTAATTTGTAAATATTTCACCTTGTTTTTTGTCACAATTTTCTGTCGGCGAAAAGCTTTCATAGCTTATGTTTTATTGTTATTTGTATCACCACCGACTTTAAATAAAATTTTATCTTATCTTATCTTATCTTATCTTAACAATGGCAACTAGTGATTAGCAGGTGAATCATAGTTTTGCTCAGAAACCCTGTATCTTAGTAGTGAGGTTTTCCTAGTAGGCTCCATTATACAAACTTTGAGATTCATATTTGTACATAATTGTTAGCCATATATATTGACTGAGAGACACATTTTTTCAATGGTTAATACATAACTATCATTCCTTGTTCCAGGTAACCCTAGCAACAATGGTGTAAATATGCAAAATAATAAAAGAATAGAGGGCCAAAGGATTGTGGGATATGCAGCACTTACTGGCACTTGAGATTGTTTCTGTCCTGGCGACTGTATTTCTTCTCATTTCCATGCCCGAGTAGTTGGTCCTGTTCACCTAAAGCCAAAGCCGAGGCCAATGCTAAACTTTGGTTACAGGAGGCACCTTCTCGCTGTAATGCCGTGTTGTTGAAGCAACTGCGATGTGTGCGGTATTCTGAAATTTAGAAAAACATTGAAAAATAGAAGTATTCTCGATGCAGATAATATCAGGCGCGACACTCTCTTGGACGTAAATCGACATCTTAATTTGTTTTGAGGCAAAGCAGGAACTGTGCGAGTTGATGTGCTTTCTTGAGCTACAGAGACTTCACTGGCTCCCTGTAAGTGAGAGGATTAAATTTAAAATCCTACTACTCACTTACAAATCCCTTAACAAACAAGCCCCACAGTATATAACTGACATGCTTCAGGATTATGTTCCATCCCGTCAGCTTCGATCATCCTCCCAGAAACTACTAACTGTTCCCAAGTTTAATACAAAAACGTACGGATCTAGAGACTTTTCTGTGGCAGCTCCATCTCCATGGAATTCACTTCCCAGTGCAATCAGAGACAGTCCCTCTGTGGAAAGTTTTAAATCCAGACTCGAGACATTCTTATTTCCTAATGCTTTTTAAGCTAATGTATGTGCAATTTGTTGTCACAAAATTATTACGGTTTTATTTATTCTTTTAAATTACTTTTATTCTGTATTGTATTTTAATTTTCATTATATAATTTTTAAATTCATACACATTTATTGTACAGCGCATCGAGACATGTTGCATGTATGATGCGCTTAATAAGAAATAAAGTATTATTATTATTATTATTCTTGCGGTGAAACTCTAGAAGGATTGTGAGAGGTGAAATTTACCATCAATAGTTTTTGATTAACCAATCAAAGATTTTTAGAGACAAATAAAGACAAATCGACATTTTCTGTATTGTGTTTGAGAATACTTATCAATTCCTATTAATTCCTCTTAATACCTCTCCATTCCTATTACTTTCTCTCAGATCCTCTTAATTCCTCTTAATTCCTCTCAATACCTATTAATTTCTCTCAATTCCTCAAAATTCCTCTCAATGCCTGCTAATTCCTCTCTTGATTTTTCTTAATTCCTCTAAATTACTCTCAATTCCTCTCAATACCTCTCAATTCCTCTTAATACTGCTTAAATTCTTCTCTTAATTATTCTCAATACCTCTTAATTCCTCCTGACAAAAGTACGAGCAGCTATGCTGGATTCCTTCCAAGTCACTCAGCTGATGATCAGAACATCCTCCAAGTGAGGCTTGTTTCAGACACAACGGCAGGTTGTCACAGGACCTGAATGATAAACAAATTGTCACAAGAAAACAAAGATAAGAAACAAGAGAAATTGTCACTCACCAAACTGGAGAACACTGGAGATAAAGACAAGGGAAGTTGTCAAATTCTAATCAATAATTTAAAAAAGAAAATGATTGATTATGATAGCATGCCAACTCATCTTGACATTGGCCAACTGCGTTGCAGAGACATGCCAGCCGAGTGAAGCATAGTGCAGGTTAAATAACATTGCCTTGTGACACCACAATTTCCCTTGAAGCATACAAATACCAAGTCCTCAAAGTTGTTTGCTAGAAGTCAGTTTGTTAACATTCACATGGTGTGCTCTCAGGAAGATTTGTGCATCATCCAAGCCATAAAAGAGACAATTTGATTGACATTGTTGATTTTCCTCACTCTGAACAGCTGAACTGTTAAATTTCCTGTGCACAAACTGACAATTGATTAATTAATTTGAATTTCATTGAGTTCTATACCTGTACTAGTGTGTGAATAAATATTATATATAAATAGTGCAGCCTAAATAACATTGCCTTGTGACATCCCAATTTCCCTTATTAAAATCAATTCAAGGCAAGAAAATAAACATTGTCTTAAGAAGTCAATGATTACCTATAACTGGCCAGTGGAAAGAACACTTGCAAAGGCATACTTGCAAAGTGAACTGTAATATATTTCATTGTAGGTGGGTATAACATGCCAAATCGGACCAGCAAAAAGCTGATTGATGCTGATCCAGTCTGGCATGGAGGGAACGTGGCACTAATTTGGTGTGTCATCCGGGACCCAACAGACATATACCTGCAGATATGGTTGAGCTCAGCGTCCGAGAAGTAGCCAAAAGCAGAACTTGATTTTTCCACAGCTTCAATAAGTGGAGCAGTGCACGCGTTCAATTGGACAGCTGGACATGGCGCTGGACCCATACTGACCACTGATCCTATGGCTGAAATTATACAAAAAAAGATAAGGCTTATTATCTTGTATATAAATACCTGACTATCTTAAGGCTTATATATCTTTTAAATGCAGCTGCGTCAGCCTGGGTGCCCTAACGGTTAAGGCATCCACCAATTCCACATTTGCCAGCCCTGCTGAAGGTTCCGGGTTCAATCCCCAGCTCGGGCACTCTTGATGAACTGCATCCCGGTTTGTTGTTATAGATAGATAGATATAGATAGATACAAGTGCAGCCCTCTTAGGCAAGTTCTTGCCACTATCGAGGGTTTATTGATGAGGTGAGAGAGAGAGAGGGAGGAAGAGTCCACCCATGTTACACATTTACCCCATGAGTGGGATCTTTTACTTGCCTCAGCATAGGCACAGGGTACAAGGGACCGCCAATTTAACGTCTCATATATCGAACGACATCCATCTGGGATGTAGCTCATGAAGAGTGCCTCGTACTCAAGTGTCTATTCTGAGGCAAGCAAAAGACCCCATCCATGGGGTAGTGTGTAACCTGGGTGGGCTCCTACTCTCTCTCACGTCATCAATCAACCATTGCTAGTGGCAAGAACTTGCCTTAGGGGGCTGCACTTCTATCTATCTATCTATATTTATTGTCTCTATTGGTAAACTATTTTGAAACAGCTTCTGCATTCAGGCATCCTTCCCCACAGCTACGATCTGTTATCAGTTATTAAAATATGTAGGCCAACCAATTACATTAATGGGTGCTTAAGTGCTGACAAATCAAATGAGCAGATATTGATAGACAAAACGTGTACAGCAGGACCCTGTATTAAGGTCACACGCATATATAATACACACAGTAAAGAAAATTAAAACATGTAAAATGTCATGCAATTGTTTTATCAAACAATAATATTTTTATTGCAAATATGATATTTTCAAATTGCTTGCCACTTACTAGAAACTCACCATAGCTTATGAATGACAATTTTTAGAATATGCATTGCTATGTATTTGGGAAGACTATTGAGTCGTATTGTCTGGGGGACAAATCTTGTAGCAGCGAAGTCCCCCACATAATATTGGTGGCCATTAAAGCGAAGTTGCACTGCAAAGGAATTTCGCCATGTCTCTTGAGAACACTAAAATCCTAATGTAAGATGTCTCTCCTGCATAAAATGATGTGACAGTCTTGTCAGTGCACAAGTTACTGGCACTAAACAGGCATTAGACCGCATCAACAGTGGATAGGACCTTTCAACTCCTGTGCTGCAAATTTGTTTCCGGTAAGTGACATCAAGACTGCTGTATAGAAACAACAAATTTACTGAAAAGACCACAGTAAAAACATTGTATCTGTATTGCATTTGGTGGTATTTAATAGTATTGTCCTTTATCATATTGCATTTACTAGTATTGTGCTGTATCATATTGTATTTAATAGTATTGTCCTTTATCATATTGTATTTCATAGGATTGTCCTGTATCATATTGTATTTAATAGTATTGTGCTGTATCATATTGTATTTTATAGTATTGTGCTGTATCACATTGTATTTAATAGTATTGTCCTGTATCATATTGTATTTAATAGTATCGTCCCTTATCATATTGTATTTCATAGGATTGTCCTGTATCATATTGCAATTACTAGTATTGTACTGTATCATATTGTATTTAATAGTATTGTGCTGTATCATATTGTACTTAATAGTATTGTCCTTTATCACATTTCATTTAATAGTATTGTCCTTTATGATATTGTATTTCATAGGATTGTCCTGTATCATATTGTATTTACTAGTATTGTGCTGTATCATATTGTATTTACTAGTATTGTGCTGTATCATATTGTATTTAATAGTATTGTCCTTTATCATATTGTATTTCATAGGATTGTGCTGTATCATATTGTATTTAATAGTATTGTCCTTTATCATATTTTATTTAATAGTATTGTGCTGTATCATATTGTATTTAATAGTATTGTCCTGTATCATATTGTATTTAATAGTATTGTCCTTTATCATATTGTATTTTATAGTATTGTGCTGTATCATATTGTATTTAATAGTATTGTCCTTTATCATATTGTATTTTATAGTATTGTGCTGTATCATATTGTATTTAATAGTATTGTCCTGTATCATATTGTATTTAATAGTATTGTCCTGTATCATATTGTATTTTATAGTATTGTACTGTATCATATTGTATTTAATAGTATTGTGCTGTATCATATTGTATTTTATAGTATTGTGCTGTATCATATTGTATTTACTAGTATTGTGCTGTATCATATTGTATTTTATAGTATTGTCCTTTATCATATTGTATTTTATAGTATTGTGCTGTATCATATTGCATTTACTAGTATTGTGCTGTATCATATTGCATTTAATAGTATTGTCCTTTATCATATTGTATTTCATAGGATTGTCCTGTATCATATTGTATTTAATAGTATTGTGCAGTATCATATTGTATTTAATAGTATTGTGCTGTATCATATTGTATTTACTAGTATTGTGCTGTATCATATTGTATTTAATAGTATTGTCCTTTATCATATTGTATTTCATAGGATTGTCCTGTATCATATTGTATTTAATAGTATTGTGCTGTATCATATTGTATTTAATAGTATTGTGCTGTATCATACTGTATTTAATAGTATTGTCCTTTATCATATTGTATTTAATAGTATTGTGCTGTATCATATTGTATTTAATAGTATTGTGCTGTATCATATTGTATTTTATAGTATTGTCCTTTATCATATTGTATTTCATAGGATTGCCCTTTATCATATTGTATTTCATAGGATTGTCCTTTATCATATTGTATTTAATAGGATTGTCCTGTATCATATTGTATTTAATAGTATTGTGCTGTATCATATTGTATTTAATGGTATTGTCCTTTATCATATTGTATTTATTAGTATTGTGCTGTATCATATTGTATTTAATAGTATTGTGCTGTATCATATTGTATTTAATGGTATTGTCCTGTATCATATTGTATTTAATAGTATTGTGCTGTATCATATTGTATTTAATAGTATTGTCCTTTATCATATTGTATTTCATAGGATTGTCCTGTATCATATTGCATTTAATAGTATTGTGCTGTATCATATTGTATTTAATAGTATTGTGCTGTATCATATTGTATTTTATAGTATTGTGCTGTATTATATTGTATTTAATGGTATTGTCCTTTATCATATTGTATTTCATAGGATTGTCCTTTATCATATTTTATTTAATAGTATTGTCCTTTATCATATTTTATTTAATAGTTTTGGGCTGTATCATATTGTATTTCATAGGATTGTCCTTTATCATATTTTATTTAATAGTATTGTCCTTTATCATATTTTATTTAATAGTATTCGGCTGTATCATATTGTATTTAGAAGTATTGTGCTGTATCATATTGTATTTATTAGTATTGTGCTGTATCATATTGTATTTAATGGTATTGTCCTTTATCATATTGTATTTAATAGTATTGTGCTGTATCATATTGTATTTTATAGTATTGTACTGTATCATATTGTACTTAATAGTATTGTCCTTTATCATATTTTATTTAAAGGGGAACTAACACCTTGAGCACTTTACCTCTCAGATGTTAGCTTTGGTCCATTGGATCACATCCACGCTATACATAACTTGTATATGCGCACTGGTAATGTAATATCCGGCATTTATTAGCACTGTCTTGTGAACACTGGAGGCCGCCATTTTGACTTTACCGGGCATCTGGCACTCGCCGGAAATACGTCACTGTTGTCTTAGGTCTCAGCCTAGAGTTCTAGAGACCCTGCATTTTAGTCCAAGTTTCAGAAACAGGTTAATTGCACTTAAACCTTTGTTATACTAAGAGAATTTCACGGTTCTTACCAAGTGTCAAGTAAATTGCCATTGAAATATGTTAAGCAATGCAATTATATAGGCCTAAATGTGTTATTTACACATAAAATTAAATGAATTGAGTCGAAATTGCTAACAATAATCAATTACTAATTCTTTGGGTGTATTGTCACATGTGAGTTTCAAATAAATCTATGATAGGCTAAATTTTCTAGATTTGCCATTTTGTATGCCTAATTTCCCTCATTATTAAAACTCATATCACAGATAACTTATTTTTTCACAGCTTTTAGAGCCGCAAATTTATTTTTTATTGGTGTCAATACCGTCTTTCTACCTGTTTATGCCTCACAGTTTAGTTGTGCAATGAAGGATTTGGTTCACTAGCCTTCAGTATAATTGCAATGAACATGACTGGTTAAGTAAAATTAATAGGAACATATATAATTGCACTTAGCACCTAGATGACAAGGTGTCAGGCTGATTTGCTTTTAAGTCAATGTAATTGTGACACTGATGGTGAATATAACTTTTTGGCCTACCAGAAAATATCGGGATTCAATATTTATAAACTTTATATGACTTTAAGACATTTCCTTTCACAGCAATATACTATTTTACATGTAATTAAACTTTTAAAATCAACATACAATTATCCTTTAGTACCCCTTTAATAGTATTGTCCTTTATCATATTTTATTTAATAGTATTGGGCTGTATCATATTGTATTTAAAAGTATTGTGCTGTATCATATTGTATTTATTAGTATTGTGCGTATCATATTGTATTTAATAGTATTATGCTGTATCATTTTGAATTTAATGGTATTGTGCTGTATCATTTTGAATTTAATAGTATGTCCTGTATCATATTGTATTTCACAGTATTGTCTTGTATCATATTGTATTTAATACTATTGTATTTTATAGTATTGTCCTGTATCATATTGTATTTCATTGTATTGTATCGTGTATTTTATTGTATTGTAGCTACAATTGTATAGATGAGAGAGAATTCCAAACATTGACTACACGGGTGGGGTCTTTTACTTGCCCCAGCACAGACACCAAGTACAAGGGACCATTAACTTAACATCTCATCCAAACAAAATCCAGCTGGAATGGTGCGCATGAAGAGTACCTAGGCCAGAGGATTTGAACTCAGAAACCGGGTCCTTCAATGGAGCAGGCCAGTACTTTAACCACAAGGTCACCCAGCTACTAAATGTGATAAACACGTAATACCATTACTCCTGTCAGATATAATTGGATTTCTTTTCAACATGAGCTTTCTCTGAGCTGTAGCATATCATTTTAGAGTAAATTGGGATTCCACAAGGGGCAATCATTTTACGAGCCTTGCTGAGGTTCAGAAACACGACTAAGTGATTTAACGCTCCATTGTTTCCTGTTATCTCTATAATTCATGAAGAATAGAACATTCTATGATGACATGCATGCTTCTCATTTTGTCATGGGGGCTTCATACAGCCACGAATCCAGCAAAAGCCTCACATAACAGCCACCAACATTTAACAGGCAGCTGAATTCAGATGCAGTTATCCAGATTCAAACATTCTTTTACACCGCCCTCCAAAAATATAAGACCACTTGCAAGTTAACAGTGGCCAGTGGCCTTATATTTTTGGAAGGCGGTACATTTATGTAATTTTTATATAATTACATATAGGTTAAAACATGAGTATAGTTACAGAATGGCCAAGTGGCTAAGGTGTTAGCCAGCTCTCCTGGTATATGGGTCGTGGGTCAAAATCCCTATCTGGATACTGCTCTAGATTCACATACCTGTCTGCATATGTTTGTATCAACTGCAAAATTTCATTTATAGTGTCGACATATATAGTAGTACTTCATGATGCCACCCATGAATAAGATGTTTGTGGTGATTCTTAGAACTACATTTTGTCAAATAGTAAGATCACTACAGCAACCACCTCGCCTCCTACATGGCCAATTGTGCCACGTGCGTTTTCCATGCGTTTGGATAAACGCATGAAAAACGCATGGTTTTTGCCTCATTATAATTAGCTAAAAACCCTGCCTTTTCCATGGATTTATCCTTCTCATGGAAAATGCACGTGACACATCTGGCCATGTAGCCACCCTGATAGCGGGAAATTCCCTTTAGCTCAGTTGGTTAAAGAGTTGGTTTTTGAGTTGCTATATATGGTAGACGAATCCGAGGGTCCAGGGCCAGCCCCACTGTGAAGATTCACCAGTTCCTGCATCGATCTGTGATAGCCAACACAGGTAGTAAATTTAAAAGAGGCGAATTCATTCGGTCAATCTTCCGATACACGAAGGGGATGTCATATAGTAAGATCCCCACATCATCCAATTCAGAAAAAACTGCCTGAACTAACAAAAATATGAATCATTTTCTCTTGTTTTTTTAAGCGAAGATTACGTCTAAACTCTACATAGTTTAACCAATCAATTTGCTTAACTAGGTAAACTAGCAAAGAATGTCCATAATAAGGTCGCTGGGCTGTTGGGTGACATCACACAGTGTCATTGCCTTGGCACTTGCCTGTCCTCATCAACCCTATCTGTGCAAAACTATAAGACGTGAAGCCCATCTCAAACGCGCACTCACAGTAGCACTACATTGTCTGCATTGGCTGTGGGTGGTCGACCATGCATGATTATACCACACATAGAATCTACGTGTGCCAAAAAGTCTATAAAGTTATGTGTCCAATAATGCTATTTGCAAGTCCCAGTGCCTCTTGCATTAATGCCAATGTCTAGAGATAGAATATACAGTCCGGCCTGTTTATAGCAAACATGCTTAATAAATAGGCCTGTATATAATAAATCATTGTACAGGAGTGTACAATTAGTGTTGTAATTAAGATAAGGTTATTAAGATAAGATTAGGTAACATAAAGATAATAAAGATAACATAAGAAAAGATTTTTATTAAACGTCGTCTGTGATACAATAAGTGTACTATGTTAATGCTGCAAAGTTGCCTCTTTGATAGCAGAGACCTATTACACTGTTTTTCCATTAAGGGGCGTTCACACTGTCATGGATCAGACCTACGTATGACAAATGACGATGGGCTATACTTGCTCACTCGTGGCTCTGTTGGTCACATATAATTTCTTTTCAATGAGCGTACGGTAGGCAGCCTGCCGGACATCCGTCAAATGCTCGCCGACCGTCCGTCAAACGCCAAACTCCGTCGCCAAGCATCCGTAAGGCACTCGTAGATCGCCCATGCAAGAGGTTCAAGAGTGAATGCAGTGAGGGCTACGGATGGCTATTGATGGTCAAGGATAAGCAAGGATGGCCACGTACGTAGAACCTACGTAGAATGCTCGCTGAGTGAATCGTGAGCGAGTTACGTAACTACTGTAAACAATTCACTCGTAGAACGTCCGCCAAAGTTTTAACATGTTTAAAATTTTTTCTCTTCTCCACGAATGCTCTTGAATGGTCTAGCGCTACCAGGAGCATCCTACGGATTAGCATGAGTATACGTAAAACGCTTGGCGAGTAAATCACGTCTGGACAAGTATGAGCAAGAGTTTCATCCGTGGTCATACGTATGTCTTATCCTTGACAGTGTGAACGCCCCTTTAGAGCTGTGGCAGAAGATTTGTTGGTCATCAAACCAAGTTGCTATTCTGTCAATCAAACATCCAACAACCAGTCAGTCAGGCCGTTTTTCTCTTCAAATATTTTCAATAATTAACAAAACCAAATATTTAAATCATTCTTGATAGCAAATATCCATATCTCCATACATGGATTCAGCGGCACTGACTTTAGCTCTACACCTGCATTTCTATTTTCTACACTTCATTGTATATGGCAGCAGAGTCCGTCAAAAGCAATATAGGAAGCTACACAAGTATGCAGTGTCCCAGACAGAAGCTTCCTACTAATCAACCTAAACTGATGCTGCCAAATTTTATCTACCTTTCTGCCAGTCTTTGTCAGCATACATTCCATTGGAGCCCACCCACAAGACAGCATAAAACCCACGAAGTTCTGGACCTAATTGAACTCCTTTCATCATAAAAACCACCTAATCAAGAAACTACATTCATAGCAGGTAAATGTCCAATGTCACAATGATACAGGATCTGATGCCTAACCAGCTTACATGACCAGCTGCCAGAGGCAGACATCATGATGAGATGATAAGGCTTGGGGTCCACACCAAGTTACACATTTACCCAAATGGGTCTTTTACTTGCCTCAGCATAGACACAGAGTACAAGGCACCTCCAATTTAATGTCTCACGTGATCGACATCCAGCTGCTGGGATGTAGCTCATGAAGAGTGCTCTGATCGAACCTGGGACCTTCAGCAGAGCTGGCCAATGTGGAATTGGCAGATGCCTGAACCAAAAGGCCATCTGGCTGCTTGTATAAGTCATTTAAATATGCCAATAGGAACTTTCTACATGTCAAGCAGCTGCTGCTAATAGTCATATCTTTAGCTAGTCTTTTGTCTAACAGACAAGTTATTGTTGTCAATTAGTCTGTGTTGTTGTTGTTGTTGGCATTGGGCCGTTGGTGGTGTTAGCACCTCCTGGTTAATGTCTTTCAGTGAGCTCTTCAGTGGAAGAAATACTCTCTCCAGGGGTATGATATTTTGAAGGAAGCATGGTTTCTTCTTTGAGTAAAGAACACAGTACATAGGGTTTATTCAGAGTCGGGGTTCTAAAACTTATATATGGTAAATACCCTATGAGGGGTAAAATGCTATAACTTCTGTTTGGACGATCGGATTTGCCTTAAATTTGGTATATATACCCTACAGGGTGTTAACATCATGTTCTAACACTTTTAGGGTTGTCAAAGGGTAATTACCCTATGAGGGGTAAAATGCCATAACTTCTGTTTGGGTGATTGGATTTGCTTTGAATTTTGTTTGCATACCCTCCATGTTTTTAGCATCATGCTCTAACACTGTGGTTGTTGAAGGGTAATTACCCCATGATGGGGTAATATGCTATAACTTCTGATTGGGTGATCAGATTTGCTTTGAATTTGGTTTGTTTAGTCGATAGGGTGTTAGCATCACGTTATAGAACTTTTTTGGTTGACGCAGGGTAAAATGCTATAGGTTCTATTTGGGTGATTGGATTTGCTTTGGATTTGGTTTTTGTACTGTTCAGGGTTACCATGGAGTATTTAGCCAATGAGGGGTAAATTATGATAACTTTTACCTGGGTGATTGGATCTTCATCAAATTTAATTTGTACACTCTAAAGGGTGTTATCTTCATATTGTAACACTTAGATGGATGCCATGGGGTAATTATCCCTTTATGAGGTAAAATGCCATAACTTCTGTTTGGAAAATTGGAGCCTCACTGTATTGTTATGATCATGTTGTCGTTGGGTACTCATGAAGGGGTAAAATGTTATAATTTTATTTTGTGTGTTTACTTGTTTCATTGTTTTGTTAATCAGATTGATGATGTTTTTTTTTTTCTCTTCCCCAAAATCCACTGTGCCTGTGTCACTCCACTGGCTCCATGTATTTAATACATAACTTTGTATAAGGCATTTAGGTGGCCCTTCAGTAGCGATGTACCTTAACATCTTAGAGGGGTCACCCAGCTCTACTCAATAATAATAGTATTATTTATACTTTAAGCCCCTGTCACACGGGCCGGTTGTGCCGTAGTGAACCCGTAGTATTACGTAATAGTTGCGAAAATCGCTACCCGGCTCCAAGCCGGCGGTCCCAATACGGCCACCCGTGGATACCCGGGGATACCCGGCAAGCACCCGTGGGACCCTTGGCCAAGCCGCGAAACCCGGCCCCGGTAGCCGGTTGTGCCATGCTTGCATGGCACAACCGTAGCAATCTCACGGGTGTAAAAAAAAATATAAATACCCGTGGAAGCCGGCGGGTGACCCGTGAAAGCCGGCGGGTGACCCGTGAAAGCCGGCGGGTGACCCGTGAAAGCCGGCGGGTGACCCGTGAAAGCCAGCGGGTGACCCATGAAAGCCGGCAAATTATCCGGCCCTAATTTCACACTGGCGGCTTGTTGAGGGGTTCTACGGGTAACCCGGTGGCTTTCACGGGTAACCCGGCAGCTTTCACGGGTAACCCGCCGGCTTTATGCTACCAGCGTCAGCGTAGGCAGGGAGGGGGGGGGGGGGTTGTATATATTTTAAAATGTTGCTGCTCCTCTAATATTAGTCCGATTTTCCTCAAATAAAGACTGAATGGCAGTATAGCTCATACTGATTCCATACGTATTTTCGGATTAAAAAAAACCCGAATATTAAGCGAGATATTTGTCTGAGAAGGCAGTTGTCTTGCGGCGGCTGCTGCTCCATTTATATTAATCCGATTTTCGTCAAATCAGGACTGAATTGTAGTATAAATCATACTGATTCCATACGTGTTTTCGGATTGAAAAAAGACCAAATATTAAGCGAGATATTCGTCTGAGAAGGTAGCTAAGTTGGCGGAGGCAAACAGTGGTGCTCTCGCAGACGTCCGCGCCCTGAGTGTATCAATGCAGGAAGGGCTGAGCGCTTCTTTAAAATGCTGCTGCTCCCCTAATATTAGTCCGATTTTCGTCAAATTAAAACTGTATTGTAGCATAGTTCATACTGATTCCATCATGTTTTCGGATTGAAAATAGACCAAATATTAAGCGAGATATTCATCTGAAATGCAGTTCTCTGGCGGCGGCCAGGTGCTCTGTGTATGGTCATGACTTGAATGGTGTGGTCAATATTTTTGACCATGATATATATACATTGTTTGGATGAGCTTTATTGCAATTCATTTCTACTCATTCTGCCAACTGCCATGACCGTTATGTCAATTGCTATTAACATTTTGAATGATATAAAGAATGGGTGTAGAGAATACAGCAAATGCTCAATACATGTGTCAATTGCCTAATTGCCTAAATTGGGGTTCTTTGACCTGTCATTTCATAGTTTGTTCAAAGATGACACAGTAATATGACATTGTCTTGATTGTCATTCACAATTACAAAAAGATGTCATTGCTTTCATTAATCAAAAACAATGTATTGTATTGTAATTACCAGGCAATGATATTTTTTTTATACATGTGAACATTCTTATCTTTTTGTGTATATTTTTGTAAAATTTAAATCTAATATTGATATTGTAATTAGTATTTGTGATTTGATCTGTGATTTTATTTTCTATCTTTTATGGACCAAATATTAAGCTAGATATTCTATATTATTTAATAAGCATATAAATCTATCTGTCTCTCTAAACTATCTGTCTATCTATATATTCGATTTTCGTCTAATAAAGACTGAATTATTCAGGGAAATGTGTAGAATTTATATGATAGTTAAGGTGGGGAAAATTAATGGAGTATACTAGGCACAAACAAGAATATTCTTGTTAATAAAGTTAGTAATATCTCATAGAGTATAGATATGTAGTAGACAGATAGTTATAAGATCTTCACCTAAAAATATGTTACTATCAATAATTCATTGATTCCTAATCAATAAAAAACGAAAATAAAACAATGTTTGCCTGTTGCCAATAAAATTCCGACTTGATAAAGATGTCTATGGAGCTATAATAACTATCTATAGATAGATATACTCTAGTTTATATAAATTATCAATATTTCGTTGTTGTTTCTGAAAATAATCCAACTGGAATTAATATTTTAAATTGCATGTTCCATCCATGATCAAAACAATCTCCCTCTTTAATATGCATAATAAACAGGAATCAGTTGAAATTCAGAACTTCAATTAATGCTTGTGATCAATGATGAAAAAGCATGACTTACCCCATTCTTTGTATTATTCAAAATGCTAATAGCAATTGACATAACGGTCAAGGCAGATTGCTATTACATATATAGGTTAATTGACTTTACAAAACCAAAGGAAAAGTCCTTCCCATTGGCCAGTTGGCAGAATGAGTAGAAATTAATTGCAATAAAGCTCATCCAAACAATGTATATATAATGGTAAAAAATATTGACCACACCATGCAAGTCATGAACATACACAGAGCACCTTGCTGCCTTCTCTGACGAATATCACGCTTAATATTTGGTCTATGTTCAATCTGAAATTCTGTGTGAAATAAGTATGAACTCTTCTATAATTCAATATTTATTTGACGCAAATCAGATTAATATTAATGGAGCAGCAGCCGCCACCAGACAACCGCCTTCTCAGACGAATATCTCGCTTAATATTTGGTCTATTTTCAATCCGAAAACACCTATGGAGTCAGTATGAATTATACTACAATCCAGTCTTTATTTGACGAAAATCGGACTAATATTAGGGTAGCAGCCTTTTAAAGAAGCGCTCAGCATTGATACAGTTCCGGCGCGGACGTCTGCGAGAGCACCACTAATTGCCTCCGCCAACCTAGCTACCTTCTCAGACGAATAACTCGCTTAATATTTGGTATATTTTCGATCCGAAAACAGGTATGGAATCAGTATAAACTATACTACAATTTAGTTCTATTTAACGATAACCCGTAGAACCCGCCGAGTTACCCGTAGAACCCGCCGAGTCACCCGTAGAACCCGCCGAGTCACCCGTAGAACCCGCCGAGGTACCCGTAGAACCCGCCGAGGCAC
Organism: Alitta virens; assembly: GCA_932294295.1. Taxonomy (NCBI): domain Eukaryota; kingdom Metazoa; phylum Annelida; class Polychaeta; order Phyllodocida; family Nereididae; genus Alitta; species Alitta virens. The sequence continues at coordinate 34,034,048 of OW028583.1, forward strand.
CCGTGAAAGCCGGCGGGTAACCCGTGGCAGTCGGCGGGTAACCCGGCGGGTAACCCGTAGCACCCGGCGGGTGCTGCCCCGCCCCTTTTTGCCGACAGAACCTGTCGCCAAACCGGCAGAAAGAGCTGTTACATAACTATTACGTAATACTACGGGTTCACTACGGCAAAACCGGCCCGTGTGACAGGGGCTTAAGACTTCTTCAAGCAAATCCATTTGAAAAGGTGTAAGCCACAGACTTCTTCCAGCAAATCCATTTGAAAAGGTGGAAGCCACAGACTTCTTCCAGCAAATCCATTTGAAAAGGTGTAAGCCACAGACTTCTTCCAGCAAATCCATTTGAAAAGGTGTAAGCCACAGACTTCTTCCAACACAAATATAAAATCTCACATACTTCATAAATGGTGTTGTCATGTTCATTTCATATGTTGACTCGCATGTGTGATTCATTCCGTGGAGGGAGACTGGGCATGTAGCCTTCATTCTACTTTATTCCTCAATATATTCCTTATTTATGGGGCGCTTGTAACAGGTACCAAAGGATACCATCCTTTGGGATTGTTTTATGTCTCGCTTAAGATTTCCCGTTCATATAGATCACGGACAAGTAACCTCTTATTCCTGATATATTCCTCGTCTAGTTCTTGTGTATTCCTTGCTTATTGGGTGCTTGTAAAGGGCATTAAAAGGTCTTTCCGAATGAGATTGCTTTTCGTGTCATTCTTGCTCAATAGATACCATGCAACATTTGACGCATCGCCAACAAATGCGACATGCGATGAGTAGCACAGATGCAAGGGACTGTCATTAGGGATATAAAGGATCAACTTGGGTGATATAAGGGCATACTGGAGATATTGGGGCATGCACAATTATGGCAGAGGTCTGCTGGTGGAGGTAGTAGAGGTCACCTATCTGCCAAAAGGGATAATCTGCAACAGAATACTTACCAAAGACCTGTTTCATTATGGTATGATTCAAAACGGGTGTCTACATGTTTCACCAGTCATATTTTTCATACCAAGCATCAAGCACAAAGTGGGAAAAATGTTAGCAATAAGTTAAACCCTGACTTCAGTTTGCAGGTTGGGGTTTGATTTATTGAACTTTTTGTCCTTGATTTGTTGATGCATGCTTGCTATGAAAAAATATGACTGAAGAACACGAGGGCATTTATTTTTTAATCTTAACGCAGATCGAGTTTATGGGAGGCATAATTATTCTAGTAATTATTCTAGTCAGGACATGGTAGCAATCACCGCATCAGAAGGCTTAACAAGTATACATTGTGTAACAATTCTCCCAGAGCGGGAATAGAAATCTAGTCCCTGGGAATAAAAGCCACAATGTTAACCATTGTACCAAAGAGTCACTCACTGGTGCGAGGGCAACATTCTGCTCACACCAGGACCGCTACACTACAATTGTAGCATGTTTTTTCTCCAGTACATGGCTGTTAAGGACATTTTATGAAACAAATTAAGCACTGCGTAGTCGCTCTAGTGCATTTGTGATTGGTGTCAGGATTTGTCAGAACTGTCAGGCATGCAGCAAAAGCAGTGAAGGTAACAAATAAATGCTATAAATGCTGGACATATGTTTAAAGGGTTTTTAACCTGTATTATGATAAATTACTAACAAGTATAGGTGGATTTTATGAAATATGTAGAGCTATATTTGTGCCCAGCAATTTATTTCAGAGCACTCACAACACTACAATAAGTAATAAGCCAAGGCAGAATCAAAAAAAATAATGATTCTGTAATTATGCTGTCCTTGAGAAAACGTCAATGAATTTGACATGAGATAAGCATTTTTGTCATATTAAAACATTGCTCATTATAAAACTGAACTAGTTTATTCATTGTGCTTTCATGGCTTCCCCAGTTGTATTATTGTTGTATATTAATTTCTTTCATTGCATAGTATGTCTATTAATCAAGCATAATCATGACATGCAAATTGGCACCATACAAAGATGGCTGGATGGCTACAGGGTTAACATAATTTCATTGTTCTATATTTGACAGAAGGTTATTTATTTAAATAACAGAGGGGGGGTTATGCTAAATTTGGCTTTGAAATTGGCTGAACTTGAATTAGATTTTGGCAGTCAAATTAAGCCAGATTATTAAAAAAACTGTAATGTCACAGCTCTTGAGAAGCAGAGTGACAACTTTAGGTGTTGTACAATTAATCTCGAATTGGTATTTGAAAGCACAATAATACCATTCGAGACTCTCCTGAGTCTATCAGAAAGCAGTATTTGATGGTGACAATATCAGTTATCACCTCATGCAGGCTGATGATGTTTTCCGCTTCAGTGATCACCAAGGAGAGATAACTATGTCAAACACTGAAGGATTTGTGACAACTAGGGCAAACAATAAACAATCATAGTAACAGTTATGTAATTAAAAACAAACATATAGCAGTGCTTATTAAGACCACTTCATTATCAAAACCCCATCAGCACTATTAGAACACTTACAATTAAAACCAAAACCACATCACTGCTATAAGAACACTGCAATGTATAATCACCTCACTATTTAGATCACTTCACTAATGAAACACCTCACTATTAAGACCACTTCATTATTAAAATATAAGACCACCTCACTATTAAGACCACTTCATTATTAAAATATAAGACCACCTCACTATTAAGACCACTTCATTAAAATATAAGACCACCTCACTATTAAGACCACTTCATTATTAAAATATAAGACCACCTCACTATTAATACTTCATTATTAAAATATAAGACCACCTCACTATTAAGACCACTACATTATTAAAATATAAGACCACCTCACTATTAAGACCACTTCATTATTAAAATATAAGACCACCTCACTATTAAGACCACTTCATTAAAATATAAGACCACCTAACTATTGAGACAAATCACTTTTAAAACCACCATTATTAGGACCACCTGTTAAAAACACATCATTATAAGTTCTAAAAAACTTCACCATTGTATTTAAATCACACATCACTAAGACCACTAAAATGTGCATCATATTGACAGATTATTTTTCTGCAGTGCAATTTTATGTAACAGCAAGAATTTGATACTTTCGATAATTTTTTTTTTCTATTATTTTGAAAAACAAAAATTATGTATATACCCGGCTAGCCAATATTATCATTTTGAGACAAAGATCCATGTGCAGAGGACCACTAACTGTTCAGTTTTAAAATCGATCAGCTGATGACAAACAACTAATGACAACAAACAATTCTAGGAGGGATTACAAATTTCCTAAATTTGTCTACTCTCATAGTATTAGCGAGTTATTGCCCTTGAGAGGCTGATTCAGGCTTATCACACTGGAACGCTCACGCACTCTCGTGTGATAAATCCTGAATCAGCCTCCTGCGGGCAATAACTATCACTTATAAGGACTCATTTCACTATAGTATATGTACTGGAGACATACAGTCAATCCAAAAAGTTAATGTACACTTGAGCAAGATGTTATAAATAAAAAGTCTCACGAATAAAATCAAGTTAAAAGGGGTTACTGAAACATGAAATGTATTCTGCTCAAACTTTTGGGCCCAAATTTACGAACTAGACTTCATTACCTTAAAAAGCACACGAAAAAGAGCTTTCAAACTGGAAAACTCAAGCTCTGTATGCTCAACAAGTGTCCTTTAATGTTTTTCCCTCTTGTAGGTGACTGTTTTTGACACTTTTGACATACACATTTTACCTTCATCAGCAAAGCCACTCAGCCAAGTCAAAATGCCGAAATGCTACAATGCAAAAAGGCAGAAACACACGATCATGGATAAAAAACTGGTGCATTTTAATGACACATTTGACATTTTGACAGGTTTTAATCGTACTTGTCTCTTACATACATCATGACCAGCAAAAATTGCACTATAAGGTCTTTCCCATTGGTTTATACAGGTCACTTCAGTTTCCCGGGACCCTGAAGTTTCAAGGGTCCCAGACAGAGACAGATATATATATATTCAATTCAATTCAATTCAAGTTTATTTCAGAAAAACACACGTTACATTTTCATGCATACATGTACAGTCCATATATACTATAAACTACTTGAAGTACATATAACTTGTGCTGTTATTTAATCTAGTTAATATGATATGACACATTTTGAATTAGTCCACAGACTAGATGAGATTGGACGGTATACACAGTATAGATACAAGTAAAACATAAGTACTTATCAAATACCAAAAGGAGAAATATAACATAAACTAAGAGGACAAATATAACAGAGTTTGCCAATGTGAGGCGAGCGAGCACTGCTTTAGCTCAGCAAAATGACAACATGCCCGCAAGGGATCAGCCCTTGATCTATAAATTCTGCATCTTAAACTATAACATTGTTTTCTCACTATTTCACCAAAACTAGGCACCTCAGAATATACTAGCATCTGTGAGGCACTGCACCTCATAGGCAAACCCAATAATATTCTACATGAGTTGTTGTATGCAACTCGTAACCTATGATACACATTCTGGGTATATCTAAACCACAGACTACAACAGTAAATATTACTACAATAAGCTTTGAACAATGTACATTTAATATATTTAGAGCATCTGGAGAAAGTTCTCATTAGCATATTGCTTCTGCAGTATAAAGATTATATTTGTTTAAGCATATCTTTATCATCTTTTAAATCTCTACTAATTATGTGACCAAGGTATTTAACATCTTCATCATTAGTTATCTTTATATTACCCAGATAAAGTTCGGGGTTTAGCACCAAGTTTGTATTGACAGAGTTAACAGCCATGGCCACAGTCTTCTTACTATTAAACATGATGTTAACCTCATCACCATAACTTTTACAAATGTTAATTAACCTCTGTAGCCCATCTGCAGAAGGTGAAAACAACACAATATCATCAGCATACATTAAAATGATTGACACGACCAGTGCCATAAGACAGACCAATTGTATTTTTCTCGAGCAACAAGCTTAAATCGTTCATGTAAGCATTAAACATTATATATATATATTACTGGAAATCATTGAGATGAGGGTTGAATTAATAAAACAGCCACAATAATTCTCATAGTCAATCATCTGAAGCTTAGTTAGTTTGATAGCGTACTGCAGAGGCAAATATAATGAAGAGATGAAAATGATGCAAGGCCTTAATACTAAATCTATTTGTTTGGCTAAGTATCTTTTTTTTTTGTTGTGGAAAATGTCACATAAAAATGTGGGAGCTTGGTATATAGAATAGTACTGTTCAGTAGCAGAAATTTGGTAGTGTATTTACTAAATAGCCTGATCCCGTGGTTATTCAATAGTACCAAATATTGGTGCTTACTGGATAGCTAACTATCCAGTTACCAGAAATTTGTTTGGCTAAGTGTAATGTTTTATACCTGGGCCTAGGCCTTTAACAAGTATAGAACTATCATACTATGTTCTATGACAGACCAGGTATATTTACGAACGAACGGCCTGAGAGCTGAAAATATATGGGTCAACGCAGCAGCAGCGTAGGCAGGGAGGGGGATAGCGCGGTTTCACATAATATAAAATTCTCCAATATCTGTTGGGGTACAGCTGTAAATTGCACAACATTAGAACCGTGATACAAACGCGCAACTTACAAACCAAATTTGATGAAGATCCGACCAGTAGAATCCAAGAAAAGTTTGATTATAGTACAAATTCAAGCCTGTCAAATTCCCTTTTTTTACGTCGTACAAATCGTCAGCAGCGTAGCCAGCGTAATCATGGAAGGGGTTGCCTACGCTATTATACATACTTTAAAAGGCTGCTGCTCCCCTAATATTCGTCCGATTTTCGTCAAATAAAGACTGAATTGTTGAAGGAAATGTGTAGAATTTATATCTTAGTTCAAACGCTAGATGACTGTACTTTTTTATCTTCAAAATGGTTTGTGAAAACAACAAAATTAGTAATTGTATTATATAGTGTACTTGGGTGGCATATAACAATGCATTTCGTGGTCTGATGGGCAATCCAAGGATATTGTAGTGCTAGTTTGATGGATAAATAAATTTGTAAAATTCTGAGTAAAGAATGGAGTATACAAGGCTGAAACACTGGTCTTAATGAGGCAGTATCCATCATACTGTATTAAAGGGTTTACATTGTAGGCCTAGTGCTGCTGGCATTCTACACACAACACCAGGTATCTATTCTTTTTTTTTTAAAGAATATTCTTGTTAATTATAAAATGACGCATACAAATCTGGGAGCTGGGTATTTAGAATGGCAGCAGGAATTTGGTAGTGTATTTACTAGATAGCCTAATCTCTTGGCTATTTAATGGTACCAAATATTGGCGCTTACTGGTATGTGCTGAGCAAAGTTGAATTTTTTTAGGACAATTTTCACATACAAATCTGGGAGCTGGGTATTTCGAATAATAGTACAAAGGTGTCAGTCTATTTATAGACAGCCTATATTGGTGCTGTTATTCCATCAGCTATTCATTGCTTCAAAAATTGGTGTATGCTTACTGTATAGCAAACTTTCCAATAACCAAAAATTTGCGTAGATTTTTTTTCTCTTCTCGGGATCTGATTAGGAACTAGAACTGGGAGCTGACTTCACTTTTCTGGGAACTGACTGGTAGCTGACTGGGAACTAGAACTGGGAGCTGACTTCACTTTTCTGGGAACTGACTGGTAGCTGACTGGGAACTAGAACTGGGAGCTGACTTCACTTTTCTGGGAACTGACTGGTAGCTGACTGGGAACTAGAACTGGGAGCTGACTTCACTTTTCTGGGAACTGACTGGTAGCTGACTGGGAACTAGAACTGGGAGCTGACTTCACTTTTCTGGGAACTGACTGGTAGCTGACTGGGAACTAGAACTGGGAGCTGACTTCACTTTTCTGGGAACTGACTGGTAGCTGACTGGGAACTAGAACTGGGAGCTGACTTCACTTTTCTGGGAACTGACTGGTAGCTGACTGGGAACTAGAACTGGGAGCTGACTTCACTTTTCTGGGAACTGACTGGTAGCTGACTGGGAACTAGAACTGGGAGCTGACTTCACTTTTCTGGGAACTGACTGGTAGCTGACTGGGAACTAGAACTGGGAGCTGACTTCACTTTTCTGGGAACTGACTGGTAGCTGACTGGGAACTAGAACTGGGAGCTGACTTCACTTTTCTGGGAACTGACTGGTAGCTGACTGGGAACTAGAACTGGGAGCTGACTTCACTTTTCTGGGAACTGACTGGTAGCTGACTGGGAACTAGAACTGGGAGCTGACTTCACTTTTCTGGGAACTGACTGGTAGCTGACTGGGAACTAGAACTGGGAGCTGACTTCACTTTTCTGGGAACTGACTGGTAGCTGACTGGGAACTAGAACTGGGAGCTGACTTCACTTTTCTGGAAACTGACTGGTAGCTGACTGGGAACTAGAACTGGGAGCTGACTTCACTTTTCTGGGAACTGACTGGTAGCTGACTGGGAACTAGAACTGGGAGCTGACTTCACTTTTCTGGGAACTGACTGGTAGCTGACTGGGAACTAGAACTGGGAGCTGACTTCACTTTTCTGGGAACTGACTGGTAGCTGACTGGGAACTAGAACTGGGAGCTGACTTCACTTTTCTGGGAACTGACTGGTAGCTGACTGGGAACTAGAACTGGGAGCTGACTTCACTTTTCTGGGAACTGACTGGTAGCTGACTGGGAACTAGAACTGGGAGCTGACTTCACTTTTCTGGGAACTGACTGGTAGCTGACTGGGAACTAGAACTGGGAGCTGACTTCACTTTTCTGGGAACTGACTGGTAGCTGACTGGGAACTAGAACTGGGAGCTGACTTCACTTTTCTGGGAACTGACTGGTAGCTGACTGGGAACTAGAACTGGGAGCTGACTTCACTTTTCTGGGAACTGACTGGTAGCTGACTGGGAACTAGAACTGGGAGCTGACTTCACTTTTCTGGGAACTGACTGGTAGCTGACTGGGAACTAGAACTGGGAGCTGACTTCACTTTTCTGGGAACTGACTGGTAGCTGACTGGGAACTAGAACTGGGAGCTGACTTCACTTTTCTGGGAACTGACTGGTAGCTGACTGGGAACTAGAACTGGGAGCTGACTTCACTTTTCTGGGAACTGACTGGTAGCTGACTGGGAACTAGAACTGGGAGCTGACTTCACTTTTCTGGGAACTGACTGGTAGCTGACTGGGAACTAGAACTGGGAGCTGACTTCACTTTTCTGGGAACTGACTGGTAGCTGACTGGGAACTAGAACTGGGAGCTGACTTCACTTTTCTGGGAACTGACTGGTAGCTGACTGGGAACTAGAACTGGGAGCTGACTTCACTTTTCTGGGAACTGACTGGTAGCTGACTGGGAACTAGAACTGGGAGCTGACTTCACTTTTCTGGGAACTGACTGGTAGCTGACTGGGAACTAGAACTGGGAGCTGACTTCACTTTTCTGGGAACTGACTGGTAGCTGACTGGGAACTAGAACTGGGAGCTGACTTCACTTTTCTGGGAACTGACTGGTAGCTGACTGGGAACTAGAACTGGGAGCTGACTTCACTTTTCTGGGAACTGACTGGTAGCTGACTGGGAAATAGAACTTGGGAGCTGACTTCACTTTTCTGGGAACTGACTGGTAGCTGACTGGGAACTAGAACTGGGAGCTGACTTCACTTTTCTGGGAACTGACTGGTAGCTGACTGGGAACTAGAACTGGGAGCTGACTTCACTTTTCTGGGAACTGACTGGTAGCTGACTGGGAACTAGAACTGGGAGCTGACTTCACTTTTCTGGGAACTGACTGGTAGCTGACTGGGAACTAGAACTGGGAGCTGACTTCACTTTTCTGGGAACTGACTGGTAGCTGACTGGGAACTAGAACTGGGAGCTGACTTCACTTTTCTGGGAACTGACTGGTAGCTGACTGGGAACTAGAACTGGGAGCTGACTTCACTTTTCTGGGAACTGACTGGTAGCTGACTGGGAACTAGAACTGGGAGCTGACTTCACTTTTCTGGGAACTGACTGGTAGCTGACTGGGAACTAGAACTGGGAGCTGACTTCACTTTTCTGGGAACTGACTGGTAGCTGACTGGGAACTAGAACTGGGAGCTGACTTCACTTTTCTGGGAACTGACTGGTAGCTGACTGGGAACTAGAACTGGGAGCTGACTTCACTTTTCTGGGAACTGACTGGTAGCTGACTGGGAACTAGAACTGGGAGCTGACTTCACTTTTCTGGGAACTGACTGGTAGCTGACTGGGAACTAGAACTGGGAGCTGACTTCACGTTACTAGTAGCTGACTGGGAACTAGCTGACTGGGAACTAGCTGACTGGGAACTAGCTGACTGGGAACTGGAATCTGAAAACTGACTTCATGGATCTGTCTGATGTACTATATGAGAGTATATGCCCTACACAATCAAATTTTACAGTCTCTCATAAAAAAGATTGCTTGGAAATTACCACACAGTCTTAAAAATGTACATTAGAAATACTCATGGCATTAATCGTATTGAGGGAACAGCGTTTTCAATTCTGCAAGAAAGTACAGACAACATTTTCACTTTAATATTTCTGTTACTGATGAATTATTTTAAATGAGCTAATTAAAGATTAATTTAAGTCACTATATTTGTCCCCCACATCAAATTAAGATTTGCAGATTAAAAAAATGACATAATATGCAGATGAGGCAAGTTGAACTTCAATTCAGCATGTTGTATTTAATGCCAGTCTTAGTATTTATGTTACAGCCATTCAGTTGACACTGTTTGACATTTACACTAATTTATATGCTAATGAAGCTATGAATATTCATGACATGCAAATCAGTGCACTGCTAAGATAGTTTATCACAAACAATGATTAATTTAAGTCAGTTGATCTTTTATCAGAGAATTTGGTTTTAGTGGAAATAAGTCTCAGAAGATATTGCTATTTGTTTTTTCATATTTCAAATTTTAAAAATGGTATATCAATATTGAACGTAGACCAGTTCGTTTTTAATTTAAGGCTTTTCTTAGCATTTGTTTATATTCCATTTGATGAATGATTTCATTCAGACCATATATTTACAAATACAATCTCATACATTTGATTTAAGTTAAAAAACCACACACTATACTTGACTTAGTCATCTCCATTGAAAGTCCCGAGTTCGACTCCATGCCTGAATGTATTTTCTAGCTACTGCATGATTCCGACTGTTCAAACCAAAAATATAATATTAATAGCGACAGCTTTATTAAGGAAATTACCTAGTGCATGTATCATTTGATGTGACACCGTGATTTAAAACGACTTTAAATACAATTTTACTACTACTATCAGCTTAGGTTCTTTGCATGATAATACGGCTTTAAATTGCTCTGTTCTACCTAAGATGAAAAAATGCGGAATCACATCAGCCGCTTTTGTTATCAATTGGGTTCTCTGCAATTCATCTTCTATCGCATTGCTTGGACATTTATCACATATTCTGTTGTCTAATGGTATTTTTGGCGTCTCATGTCAACCAGTTTCTATCCTAAGTTTATGCAAGCTTACTCTAAACCTGGCTATATTATTGTAAGTTTTCTTGGGAAGGTTAATAGTTAAATATGGTTCAATGCAGTAGCTAGTTTTAAAGAGTTTATGTGTTCTCAATTTAGGGTTTTGATCTGAGTTATTAATCTCATTAAGGATTCTACTTTGCTCATAAATGTAAAGGTTTAATTTTACTCTGTTAGCTAAAGCTTTAGATGTTTCTGATTCCTAGTTAGTTAATACAGAAAAGATTTTAAACTTTAATGATGCACTCCTGATGATGAGATAAAAGAAGATACTATTACTTTCACTCAACTGCAGAGGTAGTTCACTCCAGGGGTTGAATGAACCACATTGAACTATAAGCCGGGCTCACATTATGCAATTTTGTCGGCCGACACAGGGCTACCGATTTTTTGTGCTGACTTGTCGCACAGTCAGTTGCCCTCTCACACCACGCGATTTTCCCGCCTATTTTGCAGCGTTGCAGATGAGTGCTTAGGGGGTAATAAATGCAGTTATCAGCAATGTACCCAATTAGTATTAGCTGAAGTTAGTGAGGCTAAATTGCAACCAATAACTATCTATCTATCCGTATGAGCGCATATAGAATAGGGTTTATATTGTCTCCAGTTTGTCAATTGTGTCAACTGTTTGATTGCATAAGTGATCAAAGGCATCATCCATAGCAGTGGGGCAGGAGAGATTGCAATTGACTCTTGTGGCTCTTGTGGCATTTTCAAGCTAGTATTGACTCTTCAGAGGCTGCTAGTCTCTCAACAATAGCTTTGTAGATCTAGTCCACTTGAATTTTATGATTTTTATATGAATTATTGCTTTAGTAAATATGAATAATATATTTCTTCATAAATGCATGTACCATATTATTTGATCAGGAGAGTGCATTTTGCTGGAAAAGTATAAGTCAGTGATATGTAAAGATGTAGTTTGTGGTCATGGGCACTTGGTTAAATATAAGCATCACTTCCTCTATATATAGACTAATATCTAAAATTATCATTCCTGCCAATTTTCTAAGTTAATCATTTTGAGTAAAATTAGCATGACTGACATGGTCCATGCATTGCTCCACATATACCACATGTGTGCCGGAAGCACTTTACTTGGGTATATTAATTTATTTATTACGTACACCAGAAATACAAAATATATTACATGTACTGCTGGTTGATGTCCAGATTAATGGCCAAGAACATACTCTGGAGATTGATTCTGAAACTGTTGTCATCTATGAGGGCAATTCACTTGTTCTCTGACAGCTTGGATCAGGGGTATCTCTCCCACTTATTAAAAAAATAAAAAAAAGAAGCTTCTTGATATTTCCGCTAGGTGGCTACAATCCTATTGGTTGCTGAGCTTCCCGCCCTCGATTCTGATTGGTAGAAGCAAGGGGATCCCAAGCAGAGCATGTTGATATATATTTGATGCCAAATGTTTTATTGAATTTAGCTCCTGTTATTTAGTAAGTTGCTTTTATTGCTTCAAATGGTAACACTTATCTTGCACTGAAAAGAAAATTGAGTAAGACCTAAAGAAGGCAGAAGGCAGTGTCACAGTTTGAGGTGTTCTGTGGAAATTACCTTATATATAACATGACGACTGTGAGCTATTATTATCATACTAGCGAAAACCCGTTGGAACATTCAGTGGGGATTGCCTCGCTTGTTGTGAAGTGTTCTCGAGGTGTAGAAAACAGGCGCTGACAGTAATTCATGTATAGTGTGAATTTGAAATGGCTAAGTACTGAATTCATCAGTTCTAAACGAATCACACTGAGACTATCTTAATGCCATGGGGTAGGACAGGGGGCGCGAGTTATGGGGGTAAGAACCCCCCCCCCCACCCCAAGACCCTGTAGGTGGTTATGAAAAGTTTAAAAAAAATCTGTGAAAAGATAGGCAAAACCACCCCACCCCCACTGTGCCTAAAATCCCTGCCACAACCAAAAAAAGTTGTGCTCTACAAAATTAATTTTTTTTCTTCCCCCAGTGACACTATGATTTATTTTGGGGGATTTATCGTTTTAATATGCTCTACTGCTATTGATTTATTTCTAATGTAGCTTTTTAATTTGGTATATTTTATTGCAACTGTACAGCATCTATGGTTTTTTTTCTATAGATTACACTTTATGAAAAAAATAATTTAATATTTATTGATTTTGCAATCACAGGCTGGGTTGGTAAAACTATATATTTGCCAATAAAAATTAACAAAGGCCCCTTGTAATTAATGCAATTAACATAATAATTGATAGCATGAAATTAAATTTTGATCATTTGTTCACTCTGTGATTTACTTCATTCCACGTGATTAGGCTATTATTAGAACTGGTCCCAGCCTAAGGCTGAGATCGCCATGGCAAGAGGAGGGAAGCTTGCGGCCCGTTGTAAAATGAAAGGAATAATGAAGTAAATAACACCTAAAATGCATGAACATATAAATTGAGCTAAGCTAGTACATAAGCTACTGGCCCAAGACCCAGCCACATCGGAGTTTACCTCTGGCAAAAATCGCCGACCCTTACTGGCCTTAGCACAATATAGAAGTAGATATATGGTAAGGTCATCGGACGTGTGAGGATGGGTAAGTTCTACTTGAATTTGAAGCCCATATGCACACTATATATAGTATATAATGCATATATAGGGGACCTATATGACTTTCAATATTTATGATTTATTTAATTTATTAGCATCATATATTTTGTATTTCATTTTAGACGCATGTGCACTGACCTAACCTCTCGCCTGAACAAATTTACAGCAGATTTGCTACTCAAATGAAAAAATAATAATACAATTAGGCCAACCAAGGGACTATTATGAATAATTGCACTTGACCACACCTTTTTCAGTGACACATAACAAGTTAATATTAATTAGGTGACAAACTTGACCACACCTTTTTCAGTGACACATAACAAGTTAATATTAATTAGGTGAGAAATTTGACCACACCTTTTTCAGTGACACATAACAAGTTGATATCAATTAGGTGACTCTCTTGCCACAACTCAAGTGGTGGGGGGAAGGGACTAGCCAGGCCGTAGACATTAATACATGCATCCGTAGAATAAGGGCCAAATATGCAAGCCGTTTTACAGCATTTTAACCTTACAAGAAAGTCATATAATATTTCGTATTTCATATAAATGTTTGTATACATGTACATTTATTTTAAATAACCTTCAAATCAATCAAAGTGATGTGTGTCTTCATATTTAAACTTTTCTTATTTTTAATTAACTTCTCAGTAGCATGGAATGGACAATGAAACCTTCATTTACAATTAAATATTAATTTCTTCGTAGCCTAAAATGTATACTCCCTCACATGGATCTACTTAATAACTCCTCCAACTTTTCTGTTTTTCCGCTCTTTTGATGGCTTTGGTACAAAACTTAAGTGATTAGTTATTTATAGGTGTATACTGCATGGACACAAAATCATTTCATGTTTGACATTCGAGTGCCTTGTCTGACCAAACGTTTACAGTTATTTTCGCACACAATTGATAGGTTAATTATACAAAAAAAAATTATATATATATATATATAAGAAAGGCTGATAAGTCTTGTGTAAAATGTTTTGGAATCCAAGCCTTATCATGTCATCATTATGTCTGCCTCTGGAAAATGGTCGTGTAAGCTGAGTCAGCTTCAGCTTCAGGTCACCTTAATGAATAGTCTTGTGATATTTATTTATATTCTAAACAACAAGGGTGCCTTATTGCTCATAAGAATAAATGGCAAGAAAGGTTATGTGACATCAATGTTACCTTTGGCACTCTAAAAGAGCTGATCACTGTCAGAGATGGTCTCATGGAATGTGAGGTGCTAAACCACCAGGAGGTTGTTATATTTTAGATTTTTGTTTATATTAATTTATTTTTATCATCTGAATAAAGAATACATGGGGGTATAACATCATGTCACTCCAACAATGGCTATAATATGAATAGGTTAAGACACAGCGAAAAAGGGCTGTAAACGCGAACATGACAAGTAGAAGAGATCACAATAAAACTATTAGGCCTACAGGAAACATTTTGAAGTGTGGAGCATCTGACAGGGCGAGTATGAGAATATAAAATTGCGTGTGACGTGTAATTTTCTACCTAGGCTCCATGCACTGTTACTGCCATTCCACTAACTCAATTAGGGGTGGCAGCCTAGCTCAGAGGTAGCGCGCTGGGCTTCCAACCACTGAGTCCTGGGTTCAATCCCAGTCGAGCCTAAGTTGGATGGCTGTTTCGTCCATCATCTCATTGCCATGGTCCCTGCCTGTGCTAATTACCCATCAGGTGCAGAAGCACAGGACGTAAAACCCTATCCACCCACACCCACCCACTAATGCAAGGTCTTATCGATGTCATATCAATGTCTCACTGTTACTGGAGCAAAAGCTTAACCATGTTAAATGGCCAACTACCAGAGGCAGACGTAATGACATTATACATAACTTGGATTCCACACTATGTTAGACATTTGCCCCATGGGTGGGGTCTATTACTTGCCTCAATATAGACACAGACACCCCAGATAGCATTCCAAATCGAGCCAGCACTGTTTCTATATCGGCCGCCGTTGGTACAGCATCGTTTTGACATCGCCGACATCACGCTAACATTGAAACGATTTGGAATGCTATCTGGGACATAGACACAGTGCAAGGGAGTGCCAAGTTAACGTCTAATCTGAACGACATCCAGCTGAGATGTTGCTCATTAAAGTTGCCTTGGCTGGGGATTAAACACGAGCCGGCACTTGACATTTTGACATTGTAGTCTTTGTTTTATTTAATAAGTTGGCCAGCCTTTGCAATGCCATTTTTGTTATCAATCTTCATAACTAAACTTTTCATTCAAAGCATGTCACTTTGACATGATATTTACTGAGGCATGTTCGTTAAGACACGCTAACATGGTTACTGCCAACTGAATATCATATTAATGCAGTAACAATTATATTTAGGGAAATACTGAGAACAAATTCCATTAAAATATGCAGTACATTCTGCTGCATCAAGCATAATTAAGTTCTAATATTTCAGAATTTTCCGGTGAATTGACCTTCAAATCATGTTTCCAATGACAATGAAATTTTGTACTAACAAAGGAATTATATCTATTTTCAAGTTTTCTTTGTTTAGATGAATAGTTGGCTATTGCCCAGAACCACATAAACCAATTCTGTGCAAAATGGCAGATGGGGATTGTATTGTGTTGATGGCTGTTATTGGCTAATTGCATTTCCTGTGGAGCAATATAAGCCAATCAGAGCAGGTGTCTCATTTGTGTGTCTGCTGAGGTGTATTAAAGCTCTGGATTGATGCAGCAAAAGAACATGCCCAACTGTATGTACAGAAAGACCTTAATGTTGGCATTCATATTGGTATTTCCATGCTTGAAATCACAAATACTGAAGAAGCCAATTAACGGTCATGACCCAAACAATGTTGGTCAGCCAGATGCAATAAATGATGGCGTTCACATTTTGAACATTTTGTCACTCAAATTACATTCAGTTTTCAATTTGTATATATAATATAAGCAGCTCAATTAAGGTATATCATCCACAAAACCTATATAGAGCACATGGCCTTTATTGCAACCCGAAAGTTGGATTTAAAAAAAGTACTATTAGTTTAAAGAGCTGCTATACCCATTAAGTGGTATACAGCAGCTCCCTGGCCTCAAACTTAGCTCCCTTGGGAGTATACAGCCATATACATGCCTAATCAGCACCATGGCTTAGAACTTCATTCTCAAGCTGTATATCTGAAAAGCCAGGTACTCACTCTCTGCTGGGTGGATAGTAGTAATGAGCACTATGTGCCCACAAACCGGAGTCAGAGGGCAAGGCTCAAACCCGGTACCTCGGAAGTGGGAGTCGAGCACTCTACCACTGCACTACTTGCTCCTGAAAGCATCTTTACTACCCATCATGGCATGATATTTCTTTTCAGTGGGGACAAACATTTCTTTAAGTAATGTATTTTCATGCCTGCATAAGCAACAAAATAGTAAATATCTACTATGCTCAACTGTAAAATAACACACAAAAAATTTGCATCATTTGTGTAAAACAACTTTACGAAAGTGCCCTTCCTTTGAAACAATATTGTCTCCATGTAAGACTTGTTTGTCTGGCTAAAGTAATCTGAATCCTGTTGCATTTTTCATCTGTTTATTCATGCCATGTTTGCCTCTTCATTGTGTTTAAGAGTTGCTTCATTCTCGGCAACAATTTCCATCTCATCTGTTTCGCGATTGCTTCTGAGTTCATGTTTGATGACGGGATATTGCATGGATTTGGTAAATTAGACTAGTTGGTAAAGAGTTTGATTATGGAGGCTGTGAGTTTAAATTTCATGCGTAAGATGAATGAACATTACATGGGGTGATGTAGACTCCATGCAGCCTTATCATCTCATTACATCTGCCTCTGGAAGCTGGTCATATGAGCTTACTTAGCTTCTGACCCAGTAGCATTGAGACGTAGACATAGAACCAATTAGCCTAGTTGGTAGGTAAATGAGCATTGTAATCGGACCGGTTTGGCTCTATTTTTAGCTGCCTGCAAGCAAACATTTTTCTTAGCTGACTTGCTGGGTGTTAAGAGTTTAGAGACGACTGTGTGCCTCCAAGATTTGGGATTCTCCTTTGTTTACAGACTGATTGCCAAACTCGCTTCTCAGCTATTCCTCGTGCGAATAGCCTTTAATGTGGTCGGGTGTAAAAGTTTACAATTAAGATTAGTTAAATTAAATTGTGAACATAGTCATCAAAGTACAAAAAAGTTGCTAAAATATTTGATAGAATCACAGAAAATAATTAGAATTGTTATTGAAGTGTGAAAAATGATTATTATTTATTTTAAGAGAAAATTTGTCAAAATGAAAGTGCACTGTATTTTATTCAATTGCATGTAAACCTGTGGACCTGACTGTATATAAATCCACTAGCTACTGGATGTTCATTGTCATTTTAAAGGGTTATTCACGTCAATTAACAGGAGCAGTACTGAAAGGTGCAACCGGTGTAGCTCCTTAACCGAACATGTGACAAACAGCTCATGAAAATTGAATTATGAACCCGTTCGCAAGTAGCCCTGGGTGCATGGCAATTCTAACGGTTCGGTAGTGCCTAATAATGCCTGGTCCCCCAACCAAAATTCTTGGATCTGCCAATGATCGCAAAAGCACTTAGATTTGAACCTATGACTCGCAGGAAGAGCAAAAAACCTTCATCTCTAAGACAACCAAAAACCAATAGCTCAATCCAATTACTCTGTTCTGATTCTCCATTTCCTTCACAATTTGTGCTGCATTTTTCCTCACTTTGGTAAATGCTTTCTCGTGTCATATTTCGCTGCGTCTAATGCGATCCTACAAAGCGCTGGGCGGAGAGACTTAGCGAAAGCCATTCGCGAGCAAGCATTATGGAATTATTGCCAGAAAATTGGACAACAGGAACAAATGAGAACCTGCACCAAGTAATGATGTTAGGCTTTTTGCTGTGAAAAAGTTTTGCTTTCCATGGAGAAGGATAAAGATAAGTTTGTCTCCTGAGTGAAGATTGTTTTATTCTTTGTGATGACCTAGGATATGATAAGATGTAAATGTAAATGTGTGTTGGTTTTCTGTCTGCCATCTCGATGTACAGATTGTATATAGAGCCCCGCCGACATCACAATTTACCCCTTGTTAGGCCTGTTCAAGCACGAGTCTTTCTCAACTCTCCGAGGAGTATTCCTGATGGGATGTCATCCTCATGTGATGATGTTCAGTCATTCAGGCAACATGACAGGTATTATACATTTTAAATATGCGTTAGACTTACAGTCACTACATACATATAAGAAGTTTTGGCATCATTGCATCTAAGAAGTTAGTCAGCATTGGGTAACATCTTGTTAATTGACATGTTTCTGACTAAAAAGTTAGTCATAATATGAAAGGTCATTAACTTGTTTGTCATGTCAAAAATCATACTAGATGATGAATAATTTTATAATAATGTCAGGGCAGCAGCAATTACCCCATCTTTTAGCACTTGGCTAGGAGGGATATCCTTTGTGGCTATCTGTTAGAGAGTAAAGCTGCTCATGAAAGGTATTCATACCACTTTACTAATATAATAATCATAACTATTCGTAATCAAGACTACATCACCTCTATGATGATAACAGTCAAGAGTTCATAATGTATATATATATCTATATATTTTATGCTTATGTGTTTAGTATTGTTATTGTACATGAATTGTCGTGCAAAAATTATTTGTTGGTGCTTTTTAAACAGTATTATTACCATTCTTTGTTTAGTTCTGGGTGCTTTAGAATTTCTTAATTTCCATGTAATGTTGATTAGTATTAGTCATAATATAGCTATACTTATTTAATTATTTGAACCGCTTCCATGTATTTCTATTATCTTTTTTTTTTTGCCATTTATTATATTGTCATGCTGACACATGTATCAATTTGATATTTCGCTGTCAATAAAAATCTATATATATGAATCACAAAACTACACCAAGGATGGTTTAAACAACGACTGCTTATAAGAAATGCCACCTTTACGTGATGAGCCAAAAGAGATGTCGTGCCAATTAATCAAATACCTCATCTCACACTAGAGCCAGAAAATGAAGTTCCAAACAAAGGCAAAGAGAAATTTCAAAGTAATTTTTCTACTGAAGAACCAGTCAAGTTAGTAAACACTGGGTTCATCCATGACTAGTGGTTAAGGCCCAAGTTATCCTGAAGGTCATGGGTTCACGTTTTGTACATTATATCACCTACAACGAAAAGCTTTAAATTGCAATTGTATTTTATTGTTATTCTAATCAGCATCAAAACATTAACTATTTCTTATTTTAGCTGTTTAGTTTATCCGCAATTGAATGATGGATGTCGATGAGTCGTCCTACGCGAGGGGGCAACAGCTGTCATGTGGCTAAAATGGAGGGTGAGTTTTGAACCCACAAACCCAGCGTCACTGTTATAAAAAATAGCCGCTTCACCTGTATCACACTTTCCTGTAGCAATGGCATCCACTAAGAATTAAAAGCAAATGCTGTCCACTATATCCAGTGCATTTAAAGACTGTGAAGCATTCGGCACCTCAGGCTAGAATCAATTTAGAAGGAATTTAGGAGGATTTAATGGATTTTTGTTGGACGAGCTGCTTTCAAAGCTTCTTGCAAAGGTCTAAGACTGATCTGACTCGATCTAACATAGGTCATGGGCAGCATACTCACTACAGCAAAACTATTGACGTCGTGAGGCAATTAGTCGGACTAGTACGCATAGTCTATCCCATATTTTACAAATAAACAAGATTATTTTGAGTTGACTGCGCACTGTGCGCAGTCCGACAATAAGCATTATATGATAAGAGCTGAATATGAACATTGATTCATCAAATAAGCCAGAAGAAGAATAATCTTATTATCTCTGATCACATAGTCAGACTTAATACCATAGTGACTAATTTTCTTAATAACACATCCTAGTAGAACAGGTGCATTTCGTTTTAAGATTATCTCAAGTATACTCATGCTCCACATTATATTTTTTATTATTGAAATGGACTACATGGTTAAAACGTCTCATATTATATCAACATAATACGCCTATTGCATCATTTTCGAATTCATGTTTTTAATTGTTTAATTGGAATAAAAGATTTATTCACACCTAAGGATCAATAATAGAGCACATGTATTCGTTGGTAGGAGTTGTATTCGATACATAATGGATGTGTGCAAAGTGCATAAGCTCAAGGCAATTGAGAAATGCTCAAGCATGAATAGGCCTGTCAAGTGTGTAATTGTGAAAGTGGCAGAGTACGTCCATCATGAAATACATACATTATACTTATCTGAACTCACAGCGTCCATAATCAAACTCTTTACCAACTAGTCTAATCAACCAAATCCATGCAATATCCCGTCATCAAACATGAACCTAGATGCAATCACGAAACAGATGAGATAGAAATTGTTGTCGAGACTGAAGCAACTCTTAAACACAATGAAGAGGCCAACATGGCATGAATAAACAGATGAAAAATGCAACAGGATTCAGATTACTTTAGCCAGACAAACACGACAAGTCTAACATGGAGACATTGTTTCAAAGGAAGGGCACTTCGTAACGTTATTTGACCTTGAGATCATTTTCTTTATGATTTCCAACTTGCCCTTGCCAAAGTATTATTGTTTTAAGAGGATGGGCAAGATATTTAAAACAAATATATCTAAATGTAACGCCATGATCAGTTTTGAAAGTAATGGCGAGATATCTTACCAAAATAACAAAATCTTGCATATATATACATATGGCTGATGTATCATTTTGTGTAATTTTGTGTCACACTCTTCGAGTAAACTATTAGCAATAAATCGGTTACTTTCTGACTAACTCTTTAGACATTCTAACTAACATGACTTGCTAGGCTTCCTCTAAATTAATTCCAGCCTTAGCCACTGTGGCTAAAGCAGTCCAAATTTTTTTTAGCCACAACAGAGACAGTTTAGCCACCTCTATTTGAAGCAGGAACAAGGTAAATTTGCAGTATGGAATAGGGTGTGACTTGGATGTTAGCTGGGCGTTGATTGGCCGGGAGAATACATTGAGGCAATGATGACACAATTCTGAGGACACATCAGACTGCTTGGCTCATAGGAGCATCAGTTTCACTTGTGTACACTTGAGAGGCATTTTCGACACTAAGTTTGACAGATTGTTGCCACACAAGCATTTAATTTAGCCACAGTTACACGATTTTCGCCAAGATGACCGTGGTGCACATTTAGCCGAAGCCTAGATAAGGACCTCATCTAACATCATTGATTCCAATAGCCAGCAATTAAGTTAGTAAATGTTAGTCAGCCATTAAGCTGTCAGAGGCAGACGTAATGATGAGATGATAAAGCTTGGGGTCCATGCCATATTACACTTTCTGCCTTTTCAGAAATCAATCAATCTGCTGGGGTGTCTCTTAATATGTCATTTCATGCATTATTATGTAACCAATGGGCTTTACAAAATGTGAGTAAATGCAGATATGATTCGCATGACATAATGACACGTGTTAGTAAGTGCTGAATGGTGAATTAATCACAGAACAATAGCAGAATGGAAGGCATTGTCATTCCATCTCGAACCTGTCTAGTTTACTTCTGGTTGAGCAATGAGAGGCTGATTCAATTAATATCAGCATTTCCAGTTCTATGTTTTTGTTATCATAGTCTACATTTATCGTACATATACCAACCCATTTGAAGTCTGCAGATTACTTAACTTTCCATTTATTGCTCGATCAATGCTACCACACTTCATGTTTGTATTCAATAATTTATAAAAATAAGCAATACATAAATACATAGCTTTGGTTCTAAAATAATAGAAACAGTGGCATAGAAGGGAAAAAACATATTTGTCACATAAATCATCAGGATTCGGGAGAATAACATTATATATTATTAAAAAATGTTTGACTGGCGGAAGTGATGGCCAATTAATTTCATCAATATTTGTATGGTTGGATATTATGAGATGTGACAAGAGCTAACCCAGCTGAGTTAATACATCTTATTCACCAATTGACCTCTTTTTCTTAATGCACGGACACTGGCCAAGAGGTAAATTAATGGTGGATTACTTATGCCAAACTTATAAACTTGTACTGATATTTGATATTAAGTGTAAAGCGGTTTAAAAAAGCACAAATGTTCCAAACAAAAGTGTGTGAAAAAGGGTAATTTTCATTTGTGAATTTCAGAGGGGGGGGGGGGGATGATTGTATTGATCATCCCCCCTTCTCAGAAAGTGGGGGGGTATATTTCCCCCACATCCCCCCTGAATCGATATAAACAGCAGTACAGCTTAGCCCAAACTGACTGCTTCACCAGGAAAAGTATATGCTATTGAATTTAAAATTTTTACCCATCTATTTTTTTTTCAAGGTTACTTTACACTTAAACCTATATATACCTTCGATTTGTAACTATACGTACATTTCATTGCTGTGGCTTTTATAGAATATAATCAATGTTGTAAAAAAGATATGCTATGCCATTTAAGCAATGAAACTGCATTTCATTCTAAGATTTGACTTACAACTCCTAAGATGGAGGCTTTTAATGCACTTCACTTGCAGGCTCCACTTATAAGACAGACAGACAGAAGTCCAAAAGTTTTGTCCGCGACTGAAATTCAGAAACCATACAATTCTGCAGTCCTTGTTTCGATATATGATATACACTTGCGATATATTCTTGAAGCCTTGAAAAGCCTTCTCATATCAATTAAAGCGACAGGTCTGAAATATCAATAAATCCCATAACTTCTTCCGTAAAGCGCTTCATAAAGGAATCATCTAGCATCTGTGAAAAACATGCACTAATGGGATGAAGTGGAAAATCTCCAATTGGGGATAAAATGACTTCAAATGTGGGATATATCACTCAGAAGCAATATGGACAAAAGTTGGGAACATGACCTTGATGTCCTTGAAATTGACTTTGAAAATGACCTTGACAATGCATCAAGGTACATGATATGTATCACAGTATCACATTCATTCCCACAGACCTTTAGGAGGGGTTTCACCCGGAGAAAATCATATTTATGGAATCAGTTTAGTTATGATCTACTATGACTGAAAAGCAAAACGAGAAAAGATAAAAGATTTATGTCCAGCTGAATTCAGGGCTGCTCAGTGAAAAGAATGGGGTGTTCTAGCTGTCAAATTAATAGCCCTAGATTGGCACTTTAGTGTCTTTGGTTTAGGTAACCTAATTAAATTTTAGGTATAGACAAAAATTCCACAAACCTTTATAATCAGAAGATGAGTTAACCTTTCAATGAGAAAAACAACTCCCTAACTTTAAACTCAAATAGACCAAATTCAGCATTGACTTCAAAATAATCCTCTAGAATCCAGACCAACTTGGTGCATCTATATAATAATTGTTACATCACTCTTGATCTCATCAAACTGAGTGCATCTTTATAAGCTTTCAATCTTTTCAACTTTCTTAAATGATATTTCTCATGGATTTGACGAGCAAAAACTGTCAGAAAACTAAATATTTATCCATTTGCTAAGTAGGCTTAAATTAATCCTCTTCCATTCTTATGTGATGTTTCATTTTGCAGACAGCTGTCTGTTTCCTTAATGAGAAAAGATTTAAATTAGGGTTAGTTACATTAGAAGATAACTTTTATCATTGCAGTTAAAGTACTTTACTTCATTTTATTTAGCGAAAGTACTTTTTATTTGAGAAAGCTGGTATATCTTTTAATGAGATTTATTTTTGTCATCAAATCATAAACAATTTTCCAACTTATTTGAATCCACCTACTTCACAATACGTCATAATTTTCTTATGGAGTAAACCTGATCTCAAGATGAAAAACCTCGCTATTAAGACCACTAATTGGTGGGATACATGGTCTCAATTGGTAGGTATATTACAATGGAACCTCGCCATTAAGACCACCCTTAGTGAAAAATATACTGGTCTTAATGGCAAGGTGGTCTTTAAAAGGGGTTATATTGTAAAAGTGTGAGTTTAATTAGGTGTCTGAATCGTTAAAACTTAAATAATGAGATGGTATTGAGGCGTCAGTGGCCCTGTTTAAGCATGGGCCTTTCTCAACTCCATGGGGAGTATACAGCCCATTACACAAGGTTCACTGTAGTGGCCTGAGCACTCTACAATCACCATCACTGCCTATAAGTACCCATTTACACTTGGCTGGAGTGGAGCACAGAGTTACAGGGAATCTGCTTAGTTCCTCCATGCCATGCTTGGGGCTCAAACCTGCAACCTTGTGGCACAGATTAAAACAGATTACCCACTCGAGAAAGTAGGACGTGCTATGCTTGCTGGGGGGAGTAGGCGGATTGTTTAAGAATCGGCGACTATTGAGTGACATCATACAGGCAGATTGTGACGTCATCGTGCATCAAGATATTCAATGTTGGACCACAGAGCTCAAACTGTGTTGACGTTTTAAATCGGTATATATATATATTGCTGCATTTACTCATTACAAACCTTAGGATTATGTGAAAATTATATTTTTAATATAGGTACTGTAAACATGAAATTTACAAAACTACGTTTCTGAATAAGTTTTAATATCCACTAGGGGCATTGAAGTTTCTGCCTACTACTCCAAGAATTCCCGGCGCACTGGGAACTGGGGGGGGGGGGGGTGGGTACTAGACCATTGTACCTATTACATTGAAATGTGAATCGAACCCAGTATCTAAGTGAAGCTTGCATAGACCTTAACCACCGGTGAAGCAAATCAAATCAGTTTCAGTAATACTCCATGAAAGGTCACCCTGGAAAATATGGTTTCAGAAACCGTACAAGTTCCGGGGTAAATCAGACCCGACTCAGCCTCTGCTAAAATACCGTGGAGATATTAATTCTCAATATCATTAGGGTAGATTTATCAGACATCTGTATATTTTATTATTAGCTTGCTAGATAGTGAAATGAAGAAAGCAGTGACTGATTTACACTATACAGTGTACGGCTCATATACAATAAAATATTCATGGAGATCACTATTCAGGGCCGGGACCCAATCTCCCCTACACATCTCAATTTACTTATATTCCACTAGATGTAAAACAAAATCCTAAAAAAACGAAAGATTTAATATGCACCAAAAAAAAAAACCGCTCAATTTCAATACCACTTTTATCACTCTCCAAATTAACATGACATTTCAACATTTTATTATCAATTGGGTAGCTAAATTCGAATACAAAATTTGATTTTCCACAACATTAGTCAAATTCATTGCTAAATTTAGCAAACCCCCCCCCCCCCCCCCCCCTCAGTGATTTAAATTAAAACCTTCTATCAAATATAGAACAATGAAATTATATCTACCCTGTAGCCAGCCATATTTGCACGGTGCCAATTTACATGTCATGATTATGCAATGGATTAAGTAGCACCCCATGATGCCAATTTGCAATGCAATGAAAGTCATCGCAGCTGCAACAATGCAAATGGGGATGCCATTAAGGAACAATGAATAAACTATAACTCGTATAGTTCTGCTTTGCAAACAGAATATATACGTAATTAAACCTACAGTGGTTAATAATCCAAGGCAGAAAAAAAAAAAAAAAAAAACTGATGTGGATGTATTTAGATGCATAATTATGTTGTCCCTGACAGGATGTTAATTAATTGACACAAGCAATCTACCATTTTATATATATAAATCCAGACCCACATACTGGAATGGAAAAAAGTCATCAGAAGAATGACTACACTGATATGTTTAAACAATATTGCAAAATATTCAGTATATTCATCATCAGAAACAAATTATACCACAAGCATGAGGAATTTCAATACTAGCACCCCTGACTGGTCAGTAATTATATAAATTGAATGTTAAAATCCTGAATATACCTGCACCGCTTTTGCTGCATGCCTGACAGTTTTGACAAATCCTGACACCAATCACAAATGCACTAAAGCGACTAAGCAGTACTTAATTTGCTTCATATGCAATGCAAATATGAAAAAGCGAATAAAAAGTCCTCAACAGCCATGTACTGGAGAAACATGCTTCAATTGTAGTGTAGCAGTCCTGGTGTGAGCAGAATGTTGCCCTCGCAGCAGAGAGTGACTCTTTGGTACAATGGTTAACATTCTGGCTTTTATCCCCAGGGACTAGATTTTGATTCCCGCTCTGGGAGAATTGTTACACAATGTATACTTGTTAAGCCTTCTGATGCGGTGATTGCTACCATGTCCTGACTAGAATAATTACTAGAATAATTATGCCCCCCATAAACTCGATCTGCGGTAAAATTAAAAAATAAATGCCCTCGTGTTCTTCAGTCATTATTTTTTCATAGCAAGCATGCATCAAGAAATCAAGGACAAAAATTTCAATAAATCAAACCCCAATCTGCAAATTGAGTCAGGGTTTAACTTATTGCTGACGTTTTTCCCACTTTGTGCTTGATGCTTGGTATGAAAAATATGACTGGTGAAACATGTGGACACCCTTTTTGAATCATACCATAATGAAACAGGCCTTTGGGTAAGTATTTAGTTGTAGATTATCCCTTTTGACAGATATGTGACCTCTACTGCCGCCACCAGCAGACCTCTGCCATAATTGTGCATTCCCCAATATCTCCAGTATGCCCGAATATCACACAAGTTGAGCCATTATATCCCTAATGATAGTCCCTTGCATCTGTGCTACTCATCGCATGTCGCATTTGTTGGCGATGTGTCAAATGTTGCATGGTATCTATTGAGCAAGAATGACTCGAAAAGCAATCTCAAGTGGCAAGACCTTTTAATGCCCTTTACAAGCACCCAATAAGCAAGGAATACACAAGAACTAGACGAGGAATATATCAGGAATAAGAGGTTACTTGTCCGTGATCTATATGAACGGGAAATCTTAAGCGAGACATAAAACAATCCCAAAGGACGGTATCCTTTGGTACCTGTTACAAGCGCCCCATAAATAAGGAATATATTGAGGAATAAAGTGGAATAAAAGCTACACGCTCAGTCTCCCTCCACGGAATGAATCACACATGCGAGTCAACATATGAAATGAACATGACAACACCATTTATGAAGTATGTGAGATTTTATATTTGTGTTGGAAGAAGTCTGTGGCTTACACCTTTTCAAATGGATTTGCTGGAAGAAGTCTGTGGCTTACTTTTCAAATGTGCACTATAGTATCTCCAGTCAACTACGTACACCAACCTCCAAAATACAGGAATAAAGTGGAATAAAACTCAGTCTCCCTCAACTGAATTGGTCTCCCGGGGAACAAATCAGTATCCCTGTATGGAATCGAGTGTGTATCTCTACTGCAATTCTATCATCAGATCATATAACAAGAACGTCCTTACCAAATTATGAGTGCAAATTACTACGAATATATTCAACAATTATATTTGTGATAAATAGTGATAGGGATAAACAGAGGAATGAACACACATGGATTATAGGTTGGGCAAACACTGAAAGTTGCTCGCATCTGAGAAAATTTTGATTTTTGAACAGAAGTAAATGATGCAGACTGAGAAGAAAATTCAATTATAGAAGGGATTGTGATATGAACGACTACAATAGGTGCACACGATGTGCTGCCATCAGCAAAAGTACAACCACCCAATGTCTCTGTGTAACAGTCTGCTGGACATAGACTTTCCTTTACTATCACACCATCACTGCCAGTGTCTCTAAGAACTGTAACTTTGCCATCAGAGGTTTGTCCGGCTGAGACTAAATTACACTTTTCCGACCAACATGACATCAGAACAGCATTCAGAAAAAAATATGAGCATATCAAAGAATCTTGTATTCTTCCAACAGTGACATTTAGTCCCTAACCATTAGTTGGGGTTACTTGGCATCAACTGGATCCGAGGGACTCAACATAATACAAAGTACTGCGAATGCTCAGGTGCGTTTAGACATCTCCCCAAAACATATGTTACCTACTGCCCGAGATTTGAGTGCACTCATGCTTAACATATAAATAGTACAAACCTAACCACAAAACCAATTTCTGAGGAACTCTAAAAACACAGGATGTCAACCTAATAAACTATAGCCTTTCTAATAAGTTGTCCTGGACTCAGTTCACTTATTGGTGACATTTTTCAGAATTACAGATTACAAGTACCCCTGAAACTAGCCCGAGAAATCTGATGTTCGCTTAGCTCTTATTTATTATCTGATATAAATGTCACAATATGAATAAGAGCCGACAGCGGCATGTGCTCAGTCAGAGTTTCTCGGGCTACCCTGAAACACGATTGAATTGTCAGAGGTGCACTGTGGCGAATGACATATGCCATTTTTGGATGTGTGCTTGTATATATATAGTCAAGGAGTATGATAAACTGACATGTAGGTACACTAGATAATAGGTAGATACACAAAATACCAATTGCTATTACACTTGAAATAATTTTCCTAAGTTCAAGCTGTGTATTACCTACTGTATGAATACTTTTGTCTATGCTACATTAAAAAAAAAAAGTTTCATTAATTCTGTTAATTGTATTGCTTTAACAGTCTTAACCTGATAAAAAGGCCACAAGGAGACAAAAGATAAATGCCAATCTATTTTGAGAAGCATTTGTGTGCCTTATACATACAATTTCCACTTTTGCCACACCTGTAAGTCTGAGAATACTTTTGTCTGCAACTGTATCTGAAGTTATTCTTATCTAGCTGTCTGTCTGGAACATTGCATGGGATGCATATCTTATAGGACTACCGAGTTATAGCTTTATTTATAAGGTGGTGTGCAAAAAACAAAATGGCTGCATGAGACATAGAAGTAGTGACCAAGTCATAACTTTGGACATCTCGCCACACATTCTCCAGATGTGGCCTGTTGATGTGCAATCAAACATCTGTAAGACCGCACCTGCACAGCTGATGCTCCTGCAATAACTCAAGATATTTCTTTCTGTATTTCTCTCTTTCTTTCTGTCTTTCTGTATTTTCTTTATTTTTGTCCTTTGCCTTATTTCCTTACTTGCCTTTATCTTACTTTTTTTCTCCTTCTTTCTTGAATTCATGAATTTTAGTATATTTTAGCCATTCTTTCTATCTCTTTATAAATATCTTTTTCTTTCTTCAGTCTTTCTACATATTTTTCTTTATTTTCTGCTTTACTCTATTTGCTCTTTCTTTTCTTCATCTTTATTTTTTTTTATAAATCTAATTTTATTCTGTCTTTTTTTCTTCTTAAAAATTGTTTTTTTTTATCTATATATTTCTTCCATTCTTTCTCTCCCACTGTCTTCCTCTCTTTCTTTCTTTATTTCTCTCCATCTCTATTCCAAATCAACGCCTATAATGAGCCAATTAATTATCAATTACCTTTCCTAGCTTAATTATGCAGGGTATTTCAGTCTTCAGAGAATAGAAACAAATGTAGATAATCAGAGACTAATTAATGACCATCTATCTGTGCAATTAGTTGGAATTTACAATGGCCAATCTATTTTTGGACACTACACACCCAAGAGAACACATTTTGCAACGGCAATCAGCTTTGTTCAAAATGAATAGAAAACCCTCTGTCTGCAAGTAGACCGCTTTCTTGTTTAGCCTGAAAACTATCTAGTAGGTGCTGACATACTGCCTCAGACAAGGTCTTGGATAGACCAGGAGAGCAAAGCCCAGGAGCCGCTCCTATTTTCTCTTAAGAGATTGCTGAGACAAAGGCTAGCGCTCACCTCGTTTGTCGTACAGAAATCCTTTTAATATGGTTGGATAGCTGACTAAAATTCTACATCTGAGCCTACTCAGCCATGTAGGTGAAATATTTACTCCACAAACGTCGGCATTTCCGAAGCGAGGGAACGTTGCAAAATGGCCACCGATCACGTGATCAGGGAGCATATATTAGATGAAAAATACATAAATGATTTATTCTATATATTTTTTGTCTCTCCTAGAAATTTTGTTTTCTGCATGTATATAAAGGGATTAGCAAAAGCACAACCTAAGGTCAAACCGTAAAGGCTGCCTGCGAAGATTTTCAGATATTCTGGTAATATTATGAATAAGTGATTGCTCCCTGGAGCTAAATCCACAAGGTAAAAATATGGCCGTTGCAATGCGTAGATGATCGTGAGCGCAAAGACGATGGCACAGATGTCTGCTGTCGATCTCAGATGTAAATCTACTTTATTTCAGATGCAAAAACAGTAAACCTTCAAATTGCTGCCCCAGGGTAATATTATTATTTATTTGTCATACTCAAAGTATACCATACATTATAAATGAAATAATTGGTATAAAGACTAGAAATCAAAATAAATCAATTTGTACAAAGGAAGTTCAAAAGGGCCTGAATAGAGTCATTGTTCCACAATGGAATGCAGAATTCTGAGCTCATACATCTTAGAAGCTCTTTGATTGCACCGACCACTGCTACATCGCCTCTATCAAAATCTGTCTTGGGAAGTGCCCCATATTTTCCCCAATGTAAGCATTCCTTTCCTCTTTTTTGACAGTGGCGATGAACGATTTGCACATATTCACCACTGTCTGCCTTGATGATGTCATAAATCTCTTTGCACTCATCCCATCAATATATTAGATGAAAAATACATAAATGATTTATTCTATATATTTAATCTGATTTATTCTATATATTTAATCCCTGATGTATTAAATATTAATATTGGGGTTCCCCAAGGTTCTAACCTTGGTCCCTTATTATTTACTATTTTTGTAAATGACCTGCCTAACTTCATTGGTGATGGCCGATTGTCTATGTATGCCGACGACACTATAATTTATTGTAAAGGTAAACAGGTCTCGGATATAAATAATGATTTAAATGATTGTGTAAATAAGGCTGCAACATGGTTTACTTCAAATTGTTTAGCCCTCAATGTAAATAAGACAGTATCCATGTTAGTAGATGCTCAGGTTAATTGTGATGAGCAAAATATATTATGTGTTAAGCTTAATGATCAAATTGTTGAAAATCTTACAGTTACAAAATATCTGGGTGTGCATGTTGATAGAAACTTAAAATTTGATAAACACATTCTAGAAATAGTTAAAAAGATATCTAGTAAACTTGCTTGGTTAGGTCGATTAAGACACATTGTACCTAGAAACCTACTTGAACTTACTTATAAAATGTATGTACTACCATTATTTGATTATGCCTGCACCGTATGGGGTTGCACAGATGTAAATGTAAGTATTATTCAGAGGTTACAAAACAGAGCCGCAAGACTAATTACTGGCTGTTTTGATATCATTAATATTAGAGGTATTACCTTAGTTAAATCATTGAAATGGCAAAATATACAAGAACGAATTAATTATTTCTTAAGTATACACATGTATAATTGTATTCATGGGAATGCTCCATTGCATTTAGTAAACTCAATTGTAATGGCTTGTGATGTTCATGAGGTTAATACTAGACTAGCAAATTCATCAAATGTTGTTATACCAGAGTGTCATACCCAGTACTTTAAAAGATCATTTTTATATAGGGCATCAGTTATATGGAATAGCTTACCAGAAGAATTGAAAGATTGTAATAATGTAAATTTATTCAAATGTAAAGCAAAGATATACTTTAGCTAGTACCCAGTTGAGCTCATCAGTAATATTTTTAACGTTCTTATGTACATACCTGTATATATATAATTTATTTGTGTTTTTTACGCTGTTTTTTATTATATGGGCCACCTGAAAAACGGTCCCACCGAGTGTGTGTACCCATTTAAAACATATTACAAATAAAAAATAAAAAATATCATGTAGGCTCCAACTAGACCTCTGTTCCAGACCTAGGTCTTGGACAGAGACAGCAAGATCCTAGTATTAGTCTTTTGAAGACAATGGCATGTGTTAGCCTACATTTTATAACACAATTTCAGCATTGCTGAAAATCACACAATATCTGTTTCACATTTAATATTTAACACATCATGTGTGTTGTTAGGTTACATGTACACAATACAAATTAAAAAAAAAAAAAAAAATCATAGCAAACTAACCAGCCAGACTGGCACAATTCATGAATGCAAATATGAAATGTTTTGAAGGTTATTAGAATAAATTTCATAGCCCTCTATCTCAGTAACCCTTCACTCAATCACTACCACTAGACATGGCAGATCGGCCACAAGACAGTGTAAGTCGATGTTAATGTGTTGAATTATGACAGGACTGCTGCCAGGCTAGGTTGAACCAATGCATCCAGAGGCATCGCTACTGGGCCACTCAACTAAATATCTTTCAGACCACGATCATAAATCACTCACCGATTAGTTTACTTACTAGCGGAACAAATGCATATGTATTTTGTACGATTATTCTGATAGACCAAATCCCACTAATAGAATATATCTGTCCATTATGCAGCATATATGGCAGATGTGGACTGGTAATGTACAATCACACATCCAGAAGACCGCATCTGTGCAACTGATACATATCAATCTATCTATTTATCAATCTTTCTATCTTCCTTTCTTTCTCTTTGGCCTTTTAATGAAGCATATGCCTCTGTTGACAGCTAGAGTCCCTGTACACTCCTATCTCATTAAAACCCACCAGAGGTATAGTTACTGCGCGTTCCCGAGTGAACAAATTAATTGCATTTTGTAAGAGCAAAACAGACCCTTGTCATACACCTTGAAGATCAGCAAAATAAAGCGGTGCTCTAAAGTTTACACACTCCTCGGTATTTTGACATTGCATCCAGCCAAAGATTGTCTCCAAAAGAATACTACTTAAGGCATCATCCAAATGTCCCATATTAATTACAGCAAAATACTGAGGGTGGTGCAAACTTTCGAGCACCACCGTAAATTGCATTCATAGCAGCCAGGTTCTTGTTAGTAATTGACTGATTAACTCAAGACTACCTATTACTAATTGTGCTAACAATACCCAACATTAACATTAATTAACTGGCACTACCTAGTCTTGTTGTTTTCAGTAATTTCTTGGCAAAGCAATTACGGGACTGGTAATTTTTACTAAGTAATTCTTAGGTATTTTTTCATCAAGTTATTCTTCTTTTTTTTAAGTAAATTAATCACTGCCGAACCGCAAAGGAGTTGATCTCACTTAAATGAACATAGAACTTTCATTTCAAGAAGCAATTAAATGCAACACAATTTGAAGTTTCAAAACTTCCCACAACACAACTAAGGTCATAATAAAATTTACTTACCTGTCAAAATGACCAAGATTTTTAAAACCAAAGCTGATATTGGTTCCATTGGAATGAAACTGGCTGTAATGGAACAGTAAACAGGAGAAAATCAGACATCAAAGGAAAAACAAAAACTATTGTCCTATTGTTGTTATTTACTAAATCGTGATTGTCATTGTTCATTTTGTTTGAATGTGGTTGTATGATTTGTACAAAGGTTTTGTTATAAATAAATTCAATTCAATTCAATGTAGTTTTTTTCCCTTCACATAATAAAATTAC
The DNA here is from genome assembly GCA_932294295.1 of Alitta virens. Taxonomy (NCBI): domain Eukaryota; kingdom Metazoa; phylum Annelida; class Polychaeta; order Phyllodocida; family Nereididae; genus Alitta; species Alitta virens. The sequence goes on from OW028583.1 coordinate 34,067,630, forward strand.
AACTCACAACTTCAAGCTTCATTTGAGTTAATTAGACAACAAATATAGGCTTATAAGCTTGAAAACTATAAATAAATAATATAAATGTAATTGTAAATTACAAAAAGCAATATAATTTAATACCTGATTTCATTCTCTGGAGTGGTGTATCTGATCCACATATATCCTTTAGTAGTCTACAAGAGAGACAACTCCTAGGCAGACAACTTGATGAATGACATCCACAGAGATAGCAACAACATTTAAAGCCATGCAGCAGGCATAAAGATGCATTTACACCAGGTGTCACCAGTAGTCTGCCTGTTGCGTTTTGTGCCCTCTGGTGAGACTTTTGGAGTCTACTTACAAAAGATGCTTTTTTTTTTTTTAGAATTCTCACCACTTTGCAATTGATTCCTAAATTGACTGTGCACATGTAAATTTAGTGTATGCACACAACTGCCGTCTTTACAATAGTGGATTTTCACGGAAGGTTATCTGTATTTCCACCAGGTGGCTAAAACCATAGAGCTATAACACAGAGTACTGCATTTCTATTGGCTGAAAAAGTTCCCACCCATGGCTGTGATTGGCTGTAGCAAAGTGCATCCTAGCAGCCATATTTTTAGTGCATTTTAATGTATATTTGACAGACCTGAATTCAGCAGGACATAAGTCTTCCTCTTATTACTCATTTTGCTTTTCAGGACACAGTAGGTAATAACTGATTCCATAAATATAACTTTCGCAGAAAAATAACAAACATCAACTAAATGATAAAGTGTGTTCAGTGAGACTCTATTACACCCTTGCCAGGCCTATCCAGAGTCTTTCTCAATATCCTGGGGTCTGTATTCACCCTTGAACATGGGGTGAACCTGAACCACAGAGACTTATGGTTCACCGCTAGCAAGCCAATTCAATAGATAAAGCAATTTGAACACAGGGTAAGCACAGATGCTTAAGAGCTCACACCAGTGCCATTATTGCAGTTGCATATCGCCCAGTACCCTTGCACCTGGGTGCGGTGAGGCAGGGGTTGAAGAAGATATGCCCAACTCCTCGATGCTATGGTGGAGTTTCTGCAAGGGCTTTAGAGCTCACACCAGTACAAATGTGATTGCCTATGGCCCCAAGTACCAATTGCACCTGGGTGGGGTGAGGCAGTGCCTGCAGGAGGACCTGCCCAACTCCCCCATACAATGGTGGGGGTTCGAACCTGCTACCTCATGATTAGCAGACGAACACCTAACCACTAGCCCACATCATCCACAAATATTATCGTCAATATAATTACTTATCAATAAATGTGTACTACTTTCACCCAAGAAATAAAACCGCCGAGTTTATAAAAACCTTTTTATATATATATTTTTTTTATTATATTAAACATTTTTAGCTTTAATACAATTTTCACATGTCAAATGTGAGGCAAGGAAGTCAAGACTATGTTAAACCCCTGCATGTTATTTTGTAATGCATTAATTAGAGACAAAATTATGAGTGATTAGCAGTTAATACAGTCTTACGTCAGTACAAGAAGTCTCATGTTACCAAAGCAATATTTTATCATCAATATCAATTAATACATTCAATAAAACTTCAGAGTGAATTTCACAATTTCTTGAGTTAATACTTTCTTCGAACATATCCATCCGAAACACACAATACTTCGCCATGGAATCATTGTAATCTATAACTTTAAAATGAACAATAATAAAATAAGTGAAACTCAATTTGCATCAAATTAAACGACTATTTTTCATCCGTCATCACATTCTTTCAACAAGCAGACTGAATTTCCAAGTAACAAATAATTATATCCATTTATAATATTTCCAACAATATTTAAACTCAAAAATATAACATGTGTAACATGAAATTCATCAACCCATACATTAAACCATCACACAAACAAAATGTACTATTAAAAGAAACATTTTCACAACAAAAATACACTCTCTTTCTAGATTGTTCACACTTGAAATAATAACTTTGTAACTTACAAGAATGCCTTTAGTTGTTAACTCGATACAATTTCATATCAATATATCGGTAAAAAGTACACTAATACATGAAACTATCACGTAGTACTCTCCTTAGACTTAGCAACAGATTTTTCTCTAGGTTTTTGAGGCATTAAATACTTGATCATGTTCTCGTAAATGACAAAAGTTATGCAACAAGCCGGCGTGACACGTAACAGACTAGGAAGAAGCCCTTTGTAAAAACCTCGCATTCCTTCGAACCTGAAAGTATTATAAATAAAAAGATACATTACTTATTTGCTTTCAATTGGTGTATTTTAAACAACTGACATGACTGTTTCTAAACACTAATTTGTGGTTCATCTTTGTACTTAATGATTTGTGTAATAATAAGAAAATAGATTTATGCTTTTACATGTAATTGTGCTTTTAAATTAATTTTAGATATATAGTTAAATAATTATTTCAAACACAAAATTTATTATAAAAAAAACCTTAATTGTCTTCTTTTTGTTTTCACAGTATTAACGGTCAGCCTCATTTTGAGAATAGAAACAACTCTACAGCCAATCAAACTGAGGCAGCACTTCAAATACAAAGTTTTAATTATTCTAGCAGTACATGTATGGTAAAAATACTATTGCAAATATAAAGTTTCAAATTTAGGGCAGAGGTTTATACAAAGGCTTTCAAGTCCAAACGTATCTTGTCACGCGAATCATGACACTCATATACATAACAATCAAAGAGCTACTTTTGTCGTACTTTCAACTCAAGACACAATTTGCATAACTACACAGTACTATTTACGACCTTTTCACATGCTATATCGACCCAGTCAGACAATTTTGACTACATACAAAGAACAGCATCTCATCCATACAATTCATACATGTATCCCACAATTATATACAATAACACAGTTTTATGGTTACATAATTATAAGTAGAACACCCCTTTCACACGGCAGCCATATTGGCATTTTTGCCTCTTTGCACTCAGATAAAGTATTGTGACGTCATCACTAGACCATGGCCATGGTGAGTTTACATGACATAATCAAAATGAGGTCAATGAAGCAAAAATGCTAACATGGCTGCAGCGTCAAAAGAACCTTAGTCATGGTTTAAGTTACTATGTCTCCAGATTTAGCACATTCAAATAATTATATAAACCAATACTCCCTTTTTCTTTAATGATTCTGACCATTACATGCCCACTATTGCACAACAATTTAATTTTAAGTCATAATAAATTATTTAAATAAGAGTTTTTCATGCCATCAAAAATCCAATATGTAAACCGAGTGATGACGTCACAACACTCAACAATGGGTGATGATGCCATTTCCATTAGAAAATAATAATTTTGACAGACACTGCAGCTTTAATTTCACGAACTATACCCAGGTGAGACTTAAAATTCTGATAACATCATCCCCTATTGGAAACAAATTAACCGATACAATGTACAAAAATTAAGATTTAAAACGTTACACCATCACAATGTAATAATACTATTAAAACAATGATTAAATATCAATATAAATCCTTAATGATATAACTAATTTTCTACAAGTTTCTGCAGTAGTTCGGCTGTATTTTTCATTAGTTTTGACACCATTAATATGATAACGTGTGTCAATAATGCTCATAATACAAACGATAATATCTAAATGTTTAGTGATATGTGAAACTGCCATATATCAATCTAAAAATTAGATATGAAATACATATTAAGTAGTCCACTAATACAACATACATACATACAGGCCTATATTACATTATACAGTTTGTCCCGTTATGAAGACTACGCTTATGGCGCAAGTTCAGTTAAAAATAAGTCATTGTCCAGCAACGTGAATTTTAAATGACGTTTTTTCACCAGACCTGAATATAATGAAATTTACTGCATGGTCATTTGATGAGTTGTTATCTCTTCAAAGGAGGTTATGTTCTTAGTCCCATTTATTTATTAATCTATAGAGTGTTGTTTTATCACCAATTACAATTTAGTAACTGTGTCAGTATTTTCCCCACCAAGAAAACAAAACGTACCTTTTTACTGCCAACAACGGAAAAAGTCGGAATTTTATCTTTATAAATACACCAACAAGTACATTCAAAAAATATATACTATTATGCCTAGCTATATTGTATTCCTATAACAGAACAAACTTACATTGTTCCATCACACAGCTGCTCGGATTTTAAGCACATTTTATTTCAGATCACTTTTCTGGCATCTTACATGCGTCTATCAATAGTTTGCCTTACTAGAATTAACGGTTGTCATTTGGGTACATTATATGCAATCATGTTACTTTATTTCATGCAATTCTTCAGCAGAATACCACATTCAATCACCTAACTTGCACTTTTTTTCTGAAATATCCTGAGTATTTTGGATGAAATAACTTTTTAAGTCTGATGTTCCATTTGCAGTATAGCGGACCCAAATGTATGCCCATATTTGGCGTCCCTGAAATATTAAAAAATATCACTTTCTTGGCCAAAATTAGTTCTATCATAAAAATAAAACAATGACTTGTCTTGAAAATGAATAGAGCTGTCGTTTTTTGTGACGTCATTCATTGAATTCAGGGATATGACGTCATAGGCATGACAAAAAGGCTTGCTAAATAAGGTCATAACTTTGGGTCCGCTATACCATACTTTTTCCCATTTGGCTAACTTTCTCATTTGCTCTGAACAATAATTAACCTGAATGAAAGCTAAAAGTGTTCATATAGTGATACTACCGGAATGTGATATTTTAAAAATATAGAAGCTCTGTAAAACTCTTAATATGACAGCTAAAATGATAATAAGGAATATAATAAATGGTGGATTCGAACATTTTCACTAGTCCTCATATACAAAGTCTATGGAGCGTCACACGCAATTGCAATCTCGTATAAAGTATCCTATTGCAATTGGTACTTATTTTTGGCAGCAATTGTGTACCTTACTTTTAAGTCTCATAGACCTAAACCAATCCACTAAGCTCTAGTTTACAAACTGCACCAGAATTTCAGTTTATCAATCACAGTTAATAAGAAAGTTCTGGGGCATTAAATGATATTTGTACAACACACAGCCAAGTTCAGTAAATGTATACAGCAAATAATAATGTACAAGCATGTTCACATAATAATTAATTCAGAATAATATAACTAGCAGTACCCAGAAAATAGGGCAAATAATTTGTTATATCAAATTCCTTAAAAAGGACATTTGTTAAGAATTGTCTTTTCCACCAAAACTGGTCTCATTAACTTCAAGTGTCGACGTAGAATTGTTGATTTCTTCGAGAGGCAAAACCTCCACCAGTTCCGGCATGTTGCTGCTGGTTACCACGACAACGGCAGCGTCGGCCTTGTTACTTTGGCAGTCTGCGGGACTGCTCTGAGCTTTTGGCATAGCAATGGTCGCCATGGCAGCTTCCAAATCCTTGCGTTGCACGTAGGAGGTGACTTTCTCATAAATGAGAAAGACAATGCAAATATTTGGAGTGACGTGAAGCAAGTAGGGACTCATGCCTTTGTAAAAACCTCTCAAACCCTCAAATCTGAAATTTATGGTGCCATTTTCTAGTGACTTGATACAAATAACAGGGATCGAAATAAGTCGAGAACGATCGGTCAGGTTACCATAATGTTATTTTTTCATGCGAACAGACTGCCGTTCTCGACAAAATACGTCAAATTATTTGGTCACAACAGTTGCCACTAGGGGCGATTACCACATCAATACTTCTGGTATCCGGAAAGTGTTACTTGTTACTAGTGTGGGCATTATTCATTAGAGTCAATCCTGCATGATTTTTATAAATTTTCAATAAATTTTATCCAATGAATTACACAGTGGCTGCACGTATAACATCGAGTGTGATTTAGCTAGGATAAACAAAACATCACACAAATAGACGGAATATAAATAGGAGGAGATTTAAAAAGAATGATTAGATATTCCTGACACAAATGAGGCAAAACTTTATCGCAGAGATTCAACTAATCATATTAATGGATTTAAAATTACAGGCTGCAATTCCCATTATAACATTCAACTCTCTTCCGAACTGTTTTTCTAACTGTATTGTGCAGTTTGACTCTGATACTCCACATTTTCTTAATTTTCTTTATAGGAAGTCTAACCTATGCTTCAGTCCTGGCGGCTCAAACTAAATGATTCTATCTTGTTGCACCAGACTGAATTTCAGACTTTGACAAAACAATGAACTACCCTAAAACATCCTCACTAGATAAAACAAATAAAATGTAATCTTAATTCGAACAATGATCTCATTTTAAAAAAACCGACTTACCGCCAAGTTTGAATGAGGACCTCCCGAATGTTCTTGTATGCCCGGTGCTGATCTTGCATACGAGATCGGACCACTTGATATGGATACGTGGTGCAGGCGGCAAACATCTTCGAAAGCGCCGCAAAAGTTAAATACTCTAAAGAACTCTGAAAGAAAAATATGTACTTATGAAGATAATATCCTTACATGCAGCAACATCAATATTATTAAAGTTTCAGAACTTCAGAACTTTTTTTTTCAGAACTTTATTCATCACCATCATTAACATATCATAATTGTCATCATCATCATCATTAACATCATCATCAAGAGAAAAACATTAAAAGGGAGGGAGGTGGCATGTTGATGGGCCTCAACTTGACAAAAAAATGGTCGCTTTTGAGGAGCCCTAATTATAACACTAACAATTTGGATATTTAACTCACATATTTCATTTGACTTTCTTATTGGTAAATATTTGACCTTGCTTCTAGCTCGTGTTCTATTGTTATTTTAATTCACCCTCGTCTTAAATACTTAATAAATTTTATCTTTGTAACAACTAGATACAAAAGCCATTTTGATCACAAATGCAAACAACACGTCAAAAATAATTAATTTCATCACCCCATATATTATTATATATATCATTTATTCGTACATGATGCACGATATACAAAAGTTACGATAATTAATTAGCCAGGGCTGAAATACATGATAAAAATAAAGGAATTTGAAGGTTTAGCTTTCACAAATAAAGTCTCTCAATGTTATCAGTTCATGTGTGGTGGTCAAAGAGTCTATGGCATATACATTTTGGAGAGCTAATACACTTTCTTTAACAGTTTTGGCATATGCTTATAAGCATAAGGCATATACTTGGGTATAAATACAGCACCATTAGGGCTGTTCCATTTTAAAAACTGAAATTTTGCAGACCCCCCCTCCCCTTCCCACGTTGACAGACCCTCCCACCCCCACTTCTTTTTCTACATTAAGATATTAGGAATAAAATGGTCAACCCCCCCCCCCCCCCCACCATATCAGTTTTCCCCAGACTTCCCCTCGATATCTGAAAAATCTTCAGCTCCCCCCCCCCCCTTTTTAAATGGAACAACCTTTAGAAGACTATGTCAAGTGATATACTCAAAGTAGGACCAGATCTTCAAAACTGAGGTTTCTTTTTATTTAAACGAAACATTCAGACACGAAACATTTGGACAGAAAACGACTACTTAGTTAAAATTCTTAAAGAACAAACTTACAAATTTAGTGTCTGCAGGAACCTCTCGATATTGGTTGTAGAGTTTCTTCAGTTCTTCGTAAGCCATGAATTGAAGCGCTCCATGAGACACTCCAAAGACTCCGGGAATGAAACCCTGAAATAACAATAATCTTCCATTTATACAATAAAAAACTTGTGAAAACGAGTTTACTTTTTTATCCTCGTGTTTCAGCTGAAGAAAATTATATTTTCATGACAGGATATTGACATTAATGATTATAACATTTATATGGAAACTAAAGTTACATGCAACATTTTCATTACCAAATCTCATCGAAGTGAATATGATCAAAAGTTACAAAAATATACACAAAATCCACGATTTTTCGTAAAAAAGGGAAATATCCTCAAAATTTATAATAAATACAAAAAATAGCTCATCAACTGACCTTATACAGCCCCCTCACGCCCTCCGTCCGATATATTTTGGTGAGACAATCGAACATTCCACTGTATGTACTGGTCACATTTCTTGCTTCATATTGAAGACATATCCGAGTTTTGGCGACCCACACAGGGTTTGTGATAACTAAAGTCAATATACCTGAAGTAAAAAAAGACAGTGCAGATATATATTTTGGATGGTGCAGTAAACCTGGTGCTAGGCAATATATAACAGCTACTATGAGATTGTGACTTATTTCATATATTATTATTCTATTTTAATTTTTCAGTATTATATTAAGATGTGTTCACTGTGATGCTGTATAGAAAATGAGATATATAATATTTGGATCAGTAGTTCTTGAAGTAGTATTTAGTTAGTATATTCAATATATGTAATTTTTATGTCTGTATTAACAATGTATTGTGCATTCTATGTACCTTGTTTATGACGAATGGGTCAAAACTGACTCCGTATGGTCAAATAAAATGTATCTATCTATCTATACATCATCAACAAAGTTATGTTCATTTCATATACTTTACACGAATCGTGTTAATTTGACGGATATACGGTAGATCATCTTACTTGCTCCAGCAGAGAGTGCCAGAGACATCGACTAGTCTTGCTCAATATATTTGACTTTTTTTTTCTTGCCTACGTATTTTTCTTGTGAACACAAAATCTGTTCTTTTGTCTCAATTAACAATCATTAAGACCTAGTGCAAAATTAATGAAGCCTAAAGGGGCGTTCACACCATCACGTATAAGTGCTACGTATGACCACGTGCTCGTGGTCATCTTTGGTCATACGTGATTTACTCACCGAGTGTTTTAAGCATACTCGCGCTAATCCATAGGATGCTCCTGGTCGCGCTTGACCACTCACGAGCATACGTGGAGAGGGCAAAACGTACGTGGTTATACGTAGGCCTTATACGTGATAGTGTGAACGCCCCTTAAGTGTGGCATGTCCTAAATGTTAGATTTTCCGGTTTTGTAAGTTTATGTTTTAAACAAACTCGCTACCTTCTTAATAACTGGTATATTCATATCAATTCTATTGTAAGTGTCATTTTTTCACGATTACTTTCGTCTGCTATAGGTTAATGCTCATGAATCTGTTCCATTAGATCGCATTTTTAGAAGCTGCAAATTCATTATATCATTGTTATTATTGGCCTATAACACAAGTACAACTGCAGCTCAGTCATTTAATTTGATTATTTGATGAAAGGAATGTTCAGTTTATTGGCTGGAGCAGAGAATTTTAGAACACTGACAATTGGGCATATCGCTCGGGACACCCATTTTCTGGTGTGTTTTTTTGGGCTCTTACTACCCTGTAAACATAAAGAACTTTCACAATGGCCTCGATTGATAAGAAGAACATATAATACCATGATTTTGTGCTATAATCTTTTTTCTAATAGACCAATAAATGTGTAAATGTCTGAGTAATGAATAGAGCGTTACGCTCGGGACAAAATAGCATCACACTGATTGATGAATACCAGTGACACAGTAAAAAATTTAAATGTGAGCTACTGATATTTTCACAACTACTATTGCTATCTTTGAGCAAAATTTCCGAAATCTATATACCAGATTAATTGCATTTATATTTCTTCGATAATGCATTAAAGGTGAAAATTTTTCTTCTACTTAGTATGGAGAGTCTCTTTTGTTAGACGAACAGTAAGAGCAAAGAATAACCCAAAAATGATTTTAGTTTATAAAACTAGACTTAATATACATTAGAAAATTAAAGTTTCACATGGTAAATTATTAGCCTGAATTATTGAAATGAATCAATGATATTCAACCAACTTCAAAATGTCACACTAAAAATGATAATAAATGCAGTTTTTCTGCTGTTCATTTTGATTGATTTGCCTCACATTTTCAGAGAATGCTCACATCTACCAAATGTAACATAAAAAATAAATAAAAACTCTAGATTTAGTAGTATAGCTGTATTTTATGTGAGACTAAATATGATACCAAAGGCTTCATTATTTTTGCACTGGGCCTTAACAAAAATACATTTTCTATTTCTTTATCGTCATAATTGAGCATTTGTTGAGGCACAGCTAATTGAATGTCTCAGATGTATATTAATTACCTAATTAGCAAATAATTACCTGCTTCGGCTGCAGCCAGCATATTTTTTCCAGCCCCCAGAACAATCACATTGTCTTTCTCTTGCATCCAAACTTTCACCGAGTTGTAGCTGAAAATACGTGACGCAATTATCAAATTTTACTTTAAATGTTTTGTCATTACTGATACGCATATTTAGAACAGTTACACAACCATCAACTGCTGCCATGACAACTGGTAATGGCTCATTGCTATCATTACCTTATGAGACGCATACACATAACTTCGCATAAATTTAATTTTTGGGGATCTAAAAACTTTCAGGTCCACACACCCCCCCCCCCCCCCTTTATTAAATGGAACAGCCCTTAATCAACAGAGCATTTGAATTACAATTGTTCTAAGATTTGATTGCTTTATTTGTCCCTTTTATGAATCTTTGAATGTGAATTGAAACTTGCCTTAAATCAAATTCAAGTAGGTATTCCGAATTCAACTAAACACTAGACTTACTGTATGTACCTGTCCTCCCTTGCACATATCTTAAGATATCTTCCAAAAAAATTATAAACAGACGTTGAATTCCCCATTAAAAATCAATCACACTCACAACAGGAAGTACAATCCCCATGATACTCCAGCACCCCATACGTTAGGCGTCACGCCCTGGTAGAGCCCTTTTACCCCCGCTTGTCTGCTTATGCTTAGAAGAGCGTCCGTGATGCCCTTGTAATCAGGTCGAGTTGATGTGATGGCCGCTTTTCTCGCTGCTGCTGCTCCCTCGTTAACTGAAAATATATATATATACAGTACTACTTAGACCGATCGCAAAAAATTGTTTGGTTTCGATTTCCTACTGACCCTAAGCAGCTCAGTAAAACCCGAAACGTTTTATGAACTTTTCAAGCTTTTAAAAGTTTCAAAATACAATCCAATACATTTTAATTATATAAAATACATTTCAATTAGGTAAAAAAGATTATTGGCCCGACCTACCGACCCTACTTTTTGGGGCTTAAAGAATGTATAACTAGTTATCTGGAACTAGAAATAATTTTCAAATTGGTACATACAACCAAGTTCTGTTCATTTTTAGAGCACAGTTCAGCAGTGTTCAGTAAGTTTAAGAAGGCATTCTGAATAAATGATCAAACTTGGCTCATGCTAGACCGTACTTGGAGTTCTAATTGCATCATTAAAAAAAATCTGATTTAAATTAAAAAAAATATCTGTTATAAAAATAACTACCTTATCATAATATAGATGCTAATTATAAATGTGACAAATGTTCTAACTTGTACACAAGCTACGCAACTGGATAATAGACATTATGAGGCCTCATAATTTAAAAACCTATGCATCAGAATATGGGGTTTGATACAACCCAATCAAAGCCGCTTGCGTGATCTTCTCCAGAAATAAACGGATAGTTTTCCCTGAGATGTATCTAAATGGATACGAAGTAGATACTGCATTAAACATCAAGCATCTTGGGAATTACCTTTCAAGTGACCTCAGGGAAACCAAGGAGATTGAACAGAAAAGAGGCGACATGATAGGACGCATCAACTCAATGTGCCAAATTCTGCAAAATGCACCCCTTGCTCGGACTAGGAAAGTTTTTCTATCCCAATACAGTCACTTGTATGGATGTCAGGCTTGGAAATTTTCTGACAAGCATATATGAGTAATCTTCACACCATGTGGAACCGGTGTGTGAAAAAGCTTCTTGGAGTCCCATATCAAACGCATGTGAGATTTCTTCATATCTTATGAACTGTCCCCATTCATGGGATCTGATTTCAAAGAGGTTCCTCTCATTATTAAAGTCAATTAGATATGTGGCTCAAAATGGCATAAACTGTGCCAACACCATCATTTTCAGCAACTTAATTCACATCCAGAAACATACTGGCATTTCAAAGACTTACATGTTAAATTTCTCACCTTAAATGTCATATTTCAAGGACAGCGGAAGTGACCTTGTGACATTTCAAGCGATTGAAGATTTAAAAGAATTCTACTTCATTTATTTCTCATAATGAGAGACTCTTCTATTTAAATCAACTATTGTCCTATGTAAATAATAATTGATATTTTACTACATTTTATCATATCAAGTACACCATTTATGTGTGTGATTAAAGATTATATATATATGTATATAAAGAGTGAAATATTTTTTATTTACCATGTTTATCAATGTGGCTAATTCCAGCCATAACACAGTGCAAAGGGACAGTCCTGTACTGCTGTATTGAAGTTTTCATTTAACCAACTTAAAAAATTAACTTAAAACCCAAATAAAAGGAAATGCAGATAACTAATAGTTTACCAAAACATATTTCATTATCATATCTGAACATCTGATCATACCACAATATGACAAATCACAAATGTTGTGAAAAGAATCCATGTTAGTAGGTAACACAGATTACAATGTACTCAAGAATGAGGTCGTTTGTTGTCTGGTCATGCTAATCCCAGAACAACATTTCATTCCATATCATTGTACTTAAACTTAAGCAGATGCAACCATGAGAGAGAGAGGTCTGCCATAATTGGATATAAGGTGTCGAGTGATATCAATATATATATTTTAATATGTAACTAAATTATGTTCATGTAGATTGTTGTTTTATTTTACTTAATCATTATATATATGTATATTTTTATTTTTATCCTTGTTTTTATTTTTTTATGTATCTATTTGATGCCCTGCGGTCAATAAAATTCTATATATATATAAACAAAATTACTGATAAAGTATATGAAGAAAACTAGGACATTAGTCCTAGTGCTGTAACAGTATAGAACATATTTGTTTACAATTGCATAATATGGCCTAGTTTTCAACTAGTACCCAGAAAACAAACAGCTTTATCAGTTAAATAAAGTGCAATCAGATTAGCTTGATTCACTCCAGACATTCGGTTCAGCAGCAAATAATGCTTCAAATTACTAACTTAATTTTTTCAGTTCTACTTCTACTTCTATTGTGATTATCAGCATCTATGGTGCCCATTTTCAGAGATATGTGTAGTGTGCACGTGCGTCAACCAGTGCACACATAATTTAGGCAAGCAATTTTTAGTAATTTATTCTTAGAATTTGACATTTGGGTAGATGAAGTTAACAAGAAAAAGGCACGCCAAGTTACCACCCGTTAACTATGTTTGAGTGGAAATACGAGTAAGGAAATGCAACTGAGAGACGAGTAAATTATCTGCCAACGACAGTTACCAGGTTACCATGCACATGATGCAGCAGTGATCTTGGAACTTAATGTTCAATCTCTCAATGCTACTGAGTCAATCTGAAGCTTAGTCAGCTTATGTGAATAGCTGCCAGAGGCAGACATAATGATGAGATGATAAGGCTTGGAAGTTGGAGTCCATACTATGCTACACATTGTTGATGGGTGGGGTCTTTGACTTGCCTCAGCATAGACACCGTGCGATCGACATCTAGCTGGGATGTAGCTCAGGCTGACTGAAAAAAAATGTTTGTTTGCGATTTCCAATGGACCACTTTCAAAAAATAATCGGACACAAACATTATTTCAGTTGGCCTATGATGAAGAGTGCACCGGCTGGAGTGGGGATTGAACCCAGGACCTTCACGGTTTCAGCAGAGCTGGCCACTAATGGCACTATTAGCACTAATGAATTGGCAGATGCATTAATCATATAGATCTGATCCAGCAAATAACATTCCCCCCTTCAACTAAAAATCATAATACATAACAAGTAAAAAGTTTATATAATCTGTACGTACTACAAATAGTACAATGTAGATTGTCAGTTATTTGCAACATGCATTAAATTTCCATTCTTATACTTCAATTCGCTTGTTTCTCCTTATATCTTACCTTGAAACCTGATTTTGATGAGATCTAATGGATGCAAAATAATAGTCGACACAACTCCGCCGGTCACCCCAGCTGCCAAATGCTCCCATCTGACATTGCTGAACAGTGACAAATTCTTCACAGTTTTGTGATCTGAACTGGCCATTTTTGCTGCCATTGCGCCACCAACAAGTCTCTAATGGCTCAGATCATTTGCTTAGAGTGTGGACTCCGATTCCAGCTGCAACCAGACAATGTACCCTCATGTAGACAGCCAAACAAGTCTAACCGTCTAACCATCCATGTGACCACACATGCGCCATGATGGATCTTGACCTTGTAAACAGCCAATCGAACATTACTATATAGAGGGCGCCACAGTCCAGTCAAAACGCTCACTACGTGGCAGCACTTGTATTTTAATTGACTAACGAGGTCATCATGATAAATCATTTTTGTGATATGCGTACATTTAGTTTTATAATAGGATAGATCGATAGACTCAGGGATCCAGGGGGGGATGCATCCCCCCCATCAGCCAAAAAAAAAGTAAAAGATAACAGTAAAAAAAAAAGTTAATAAAAAGCAATTTAACGTTTTCCAGCAACCGGATCGATTCTGAGGAATCAGATCCCCCCACAAAAATTTCGAGTCTATGCTGTTGCTTTGCTAACTGTGAAACTCTATATGCAGCGATCAATCGTATATATATTATGCTCCCATATGTTACGAGCCAGTTAAAATAGTTAAATAGGTGATTGGGCAATGAAAAAAGTGTGTATAATTGCCGCATATTCATTTTGGCTTAATTAACCTCACTCTTCAGCATAATTATTGTAATGGTGTGTTTTCATTCCTATGTAGAGAGAAAAACAATAATGATGCACTCCTCTTGCAAAGCACTAGTTTAAACCATATCACCTTCAACTTTCTTTCACTTTAAAAAAAAAAGAAGAAAGTTGGGAATGTCAGTAACTTTTATTTCTATAAATACAATAATACATGCACTTTAAGTATGTTTTATTAATTGCACTATATATATTATAAATTTTACAAAAATTGTACTGACATAATATTCTGATATGCAAAATAACACCTGAAACTACCAGCATGCAAATATAGTTTTTTAACTATAGACAGTTCTTTAACGTTGGATTAATGTTGTAAAACTAATAAATAGAAACAATATATTGACCACACTATAATATTGTGTAGTTTATAAAACATATTGGTTCTCTGTATTTTGTTTGACTATACAATTCACAACAGAATTAATTCATAGGTATAAAATCAATTTCTACTGTGTAAGTAATTACAGCTCATTTTGAAAAATATATGTAATACAAAATTTGAAGTTTCATTCAGCACATCAGGGTCCAATATTTTCTTTCTCGCCTGTGCATTTTTTCATGTGCATTATCATGGAACACTTGACTCGGAAACTTTTTCGGCAGACTGTGCATGAGAATGGTCGCTCTCCGCTGTGTATCCTCGAGTGTATGATCAGATTGTAATGCTGAGTAAAACCTTTCCCACAGACGTCACATATAAATGGGGTAGCGCCACTATGAACATGCATATGTCTGGTCAGATGCTGATTACCCATGAAACTCCTGTTGCAGATCTTGCAAATGTGTGTTTTTTCTCCCCTGTGTTGTTTCTGATGCTTCGTAAGGCCAGATGCAGATGTATACCCTCTCCCACACATGTCGCAAATGTACGGCTTTACTTCCGAGTGCACTGCCATGTGCTTTCTTACTGCTACGCAAGTGGTAAAGAATTTCCCACAAGTGTCACAATCAAAAGACTTCTCCCCATTATGCGTATTCATGTGGTTAGTCAAATAAAGTGATCGTGTATAACTTTTACCACAGACATCGCAAGTGTGACATTTTTCTTTCGCATAAAAATGCCCTCTCAGATGTATCGCAAGTTTTGCAAGATTATCATAAGCCTTTCCACATTTATCGCAGTAATAAAATGTAAATTTAGGTTCTTCATTGTTGCTTGTATTCATGCTGGTGTTGGACTCGATGTCATTTTCCGTTGCCCATGCAGTCTGTGGTTTCTCTGACAGCTTTGGTATCCGGTCCGGAGCTACATTTTCCGGCGCCTTGTCCATGCCCAAATAGTAGATATATCTGTAAAATAGATAATTGTACACAACATTAAAATCATGTATAGGCATACAATTAGGCTACATGCAATGCATACAATAATCTAGATCGGTACAGCATAACAATAATCATTCATGTCACATCAATTTTAATGATCAAACACTATGTCAGCTGCTTGCCCATGGACAGACACAGTACCAGAATGTATACTTGATTACCAAATACAACATTACCAATTTACCATTTATACCTTAATAGTAAAAACACTTACAGCTATACCTGGTACAGTGAAAAAACTGAAATAAGGAGATCACTCAATAGTCAGTTGTATTGGCAAAAGGATACTTTTTCTTTTTACCAAAGTACACCGTACAGGAATTCGGGTGAATTTGGCGCTAATGCGCATTCGGCGCGCCTAGAACGGTGAATTCGGCGCAAACAATTTTGAATTGGGCTAAGTGAATTTGGCGAACGGTAAATTCGGCGACATAGATATACTGTGTATATTCTTTAATTGCATACAGCTATCTAATAAATAAAAATGATCATATATATTTTTTTTGGGTTTAGTGCAGTAGAGCGGACCCAAATTTATGCCCATATTTGGCAGCCATTAAAATTTTTTTTTTTTTATATTTCACAAGTTTTAAGTTCTACCACAATTAAAATAACATTTGGTTTAGATAAGCAGGGGTTTGGGGGCGGCAGCCCCCAAGAAAAAGCTAAAATAAACGCTGTCTTTACCGTGAAGATGAAACCGCGGTCATAACTACATTAATTTTTGTGACATCATAATTACATTTCAAGCAATTTCTGTCATAGGCCTGGCAATGATGCTTGTTAAATATGGTCATAAATCTGGGTCCGCCATACTTCATTTTTTCCATATTTGTTTTTTTCATAAAAAAGAGAATTTGTGTAAAATACGATTAACTTGTATTATTGAAAATGATCAGCTGATTAATCAGAAAGTAACAAACTTAACTTTTTTTCACAATTGCTAGTTAAACAATTCAGCATAAAACAATTTGAAAGTCTTGATTGTGATGTGATTATTTCTTCATGCTGTATTAAGTATGCACTTCATTGTCTACATAAAGTGTCAGTAAGCTATTTAAACCTTGGATAAAACTCTGGTTATCCAAGTTTAAACATTCAGGGCAAACCCAAGATCAACGTTTGTACCACGAGGTTGAAAATCCTATATTAGTACTATGTGTTTTATTCCTCAGGTTGTTAATAAATTATAAATTTTATTTTAATGTTGCGTTTTTTTTTAATTTCTAGAATATTAACAATTGGCATTATTTTTAATGTCTGTAATGCCCATTTATGTATATTGTTTGTTGCCTTTATTTTTATTATAGCACCAGCCCAGTTTATATCAAACTTTGATCAAAGAATCAAATATTGTTATAAAAGCAATTAAGAAAGACATACTTCGAGTAATGAATGAGTGAATAGACTTTTAAAGCTTTGCACAAAACATAATTTCAAAGGGTTAGCAGAAAACATCTCTCAATCATGTCTTGAAATGAAGTTCTGCTATTTCTCACCTTTGACTGAACTGATATCCTTCAGTCAAATCTTTGATTATTATTAATAATCATAAAGTTATTTAAGTGATAGGTCAAGTCGTTTCCCAGTAAAATACAATATCGATCTATTTCCCAGAAAAATACAATCGGCCGTTATGAATTTGGCCGTTTTGACCAACCCTCACTACATGCTATGTGTGTCTAATCATTACATCAAACACTTGTAATCAGCCTGGATAAAGTCATTCCTGGTTTCTTGTGATCAAGCGAAATGAATCATTTATAATTAATAATTTGATCAATAAATGAACAAATAATCAAATAATCTGTGTTCATATATAATAAGTCATTCGTTTTAACGGTCCAGTAGAGTAATTTGTAAATACTTGTAAATATTTTCTGTGATACAGCTGGGATTTATTGTCTTTTGCTTAAGAAATTTTGTATATTTATTATTCTAATTTATAGGCCGCAGGAGCGGACCCGTAGGGTCCGCCCGTAGGGCTTTTATGACTAGAGATTGGCCAAAAACAAAATCTACTGTCATGCTATTCTCAGATGACCGGATCGAACTATGTTGTCCTAATTAATCTGCGCGGCCATGATGCGCACAAAATAATAATGACCTACTTACACAAAATCGTTCTTAACAGCTCTTAACTTAAGATCTAGCAGACAAATTGAATTAACTCACATTAAACACTGTTAATGATCATTTCTATGTGATTCAAGACTGGACAAGCAGTAGAAGTATGGTTTTGAATGTTCCATGGTAGGGATGTCCACTGCCGTGATTTTCCACAAAGCTAGCCAACTAAATTAACGTTCGACCAATCAGAGCAGAGCTTATTTAATTACTAGGCCATTTGCTAGGCAACGAGCTTTAACAAACTCTGTGATTTGCCGTGGCGCTCAGGTTTTAAAATCAATGCGCCGTCATGATGCACGCTGACAAAAAAGGCCTTTAGAAACGTCACAATTAAAACTTTTATTTATGACGTCACAGAAAATGGCTTTGGCGCCGCACCACTGGCGAACAAAAAACGATGTGTTCGCTCAACCGGAACGATCGTGATTATGGTTGTTATTACTTGAAAATGGTATCAAACTTCAAAGTATCATTTTAGTACTAATTCTACAACTCCTGCGGTCTCTCATGCACATTGCATATTCATATTAAATTGATATACTTTCATTGTCATTGCCCATTCTTATATATTTCCTGTAGAATTTGGATTTTGACACTTTTTGAATTGAGCGATATACATTTTAATTAATAAATAGTAGAACTTGTAATTGATTTATTTTGTCGTTTCACATTATGACACAAGGACCAAGACACAAATATATATTACACACTGAGAAAACAAATAACCACAGTACAGTTAAATAGTAAAATAATTAATTTTAATAGAAAATAACTGAATATTCGCAGTACAGTAAAATAGTAAAATAATTAATTTTAATAGAAAATAACAGAATATATGCACAGTACAGTAAAATAATTAATTTAAATAGAAAATAACAGAATATGCCCAGTACAGTAAAATAGTAAAATAATTAATTTTAATAGAAAATAACCGAATATGCACATCATCAACTGGGCTTCATTTGCACCACGGATTCTTCGAAGAATCCGTGATTTGCACAATACAGTAAAATAATAATAATAATACAGCTGGTAAAATAATAATTGAACATCATAAGTTAAACTGCACTGGTAGAGTTTGCATTTGCGAACAAAACAAGGTATGAAACGTTTGCCTTCTACATATAGATGCTAAGTAATTACGCATTAAAGTACACGCCGAATTCAATTTACGAGCCGAATTCACCAATAGCGATCGCCGAATTCACTAAACTCCACCAGTCGATTCTGGTGAATTCGGCGGCGCCGAAATTGATACGCGCCGAATTCTTCTGTCACCGTAAAGAAAGTAGTAGTACACTGTAAATGTGTCATTAAGAGAATGTGTGTCATAACCTGATTTTCTGTTACTTACTGTCTTATTTTCACGTCTATTTTTGCTATCAGAACGACTTTAATTGTCGTTATCTTCACAAATCTGCGAGGTCAGTTTATCACATCACTTCGAGGCAAATTTCTTGTCAACCATTCTATCCGCAGAGTAGGTGGCGCTCGGGTGATCATGTGACCTGTCATATGATCAGCAAGAAGAAGCATTAACCCTTGGAAAGACGTGTTGCAGCTGCAAAAATGGCTCAAGTTGTGCCTCCTCGCTTGGATAGTGTCATATCTAGCATTGATGACTTGGAGAAAGCAGGTAGCTATATTTCTGTCAAGTTTTTATGGCTGAATTTGGAAAATAAATCGTTGTTGTTGTGGTGTAAACATGTGACCGAACTGTCACTGTCAGCTGTCAAAACAGAACCACCATCGCTGTAAAAATCCATTGAAACAAAATCTCCTCATTATGGAATTTCTAAATGTTCTGTGACATATATCGTAATGCACATGATCCACATATTGACATGATTTCATTGTCATCTGAACAACAGTGCCGGATTTCAGACCATCAACATCATGAATTTCGTGCTGTCGTAACTGCACCTCCTCTTTTTACCCCTTGCCCAAGCTCTAGGTTTATTCTGTACAAAATGTCAACCATAATATCCCGACAACAGAGCCCTTAGACGAAACAGAGAATTAAGAATGGCTATAATTAGCTTTGGAAAATTAAATAGATAGGATCAACCAAATGTCACTGTAGTGTAATTCTCAGACAAAAATAATACTCAGGCCTTTTTGAAGCGGGAGATAGACTCATAGAGTAATGATTTCTTTCCTGTTTTAAGAAATTGCATTGTGAATGTATGTGATTTCTTTTAACCTGTGTAATACTATGAGGACTTCAAATCTTTTCACATCTCAGGTGTAGTTACGGCTACAAGTCGTCTACAACAGCGTGCAAATGAAGTTCGGGCCAACAGAGTCAACTGGCAGTCCTATCTGCAGTAAGTATCTCGATCATTGTCTAATCAAGTACCTTTCAGATATATATATATTGTGATATAGAAGTAGATGAAATGTACTTGATTAGACAATTACAATTTATAGTCTACAATCTAAAAGTGTCCCAGCACCATAAGTGTTACACAACGTAGCACTACATATACATGTGAATACTTACATTCTTTGAAACTAGAAATGTTTGAAACTGCACAAACACTTAAGATCAGCTAAGATTATGCTTCTACATAATCATGCTTCTACATTTGTTTTTAAGTTGGGGCCAGATTTGTTTATAACTTATTAACAAGGTCTGTGTGCTTATCCCGTAATGATTTTTAATTACAGAGGTCAGATGATTTCTCAGGAAGATTTCAACACAATAACTCTCTTGGACAACTCATCGCCAGCTCAGAGGAAACAGTTGTTACAAGAAAAACCTTATCAGGTATTTCTGAGTTTATTAAGATGCAAAAGTGATGGACATCAAATGCAAATTGTTAATTGGCTACACTTCAAAGTCATAATGTTTTTTTGCTCTTTGTTTTCAGTGTGCGAAAACCTTCGTCAACCTGATTGAACACATTGCCAAAGATCAAACTGTGCAGTACATTCTGACAATGATTGATGATATGCTTCAGGTATGAACTTTCTTTCCTTCAAATTAACTCAGTTAAAGAGTATAATTTTGTTAATTGCTAAAGTTTGCAATGTATGCATCTACAAGTAAAAAGTTTCGTGAAAATATCAGATTCTGATTCCCAATTTAATAATGATGAAATATAAACACAGTATGTTTTTAACTGATGGCAATTTTTTTTAAATTATTTTGCTTTTAACTGATGGCAAATTTTGTAAATTATTTTGTTTTTAACAGGAGGACAAGACACGTGTTGAGCTCTTCCGTGATTATTCACGCAAAAACAAGGAGTCTGTTTGGCGTCCTTTCTTGAATATGTTGAATCGTCCTGATGGATTCATTGTGAACCAGGTTAGATTTTGAAACCAGTATTATTATAATTGACATGCCATTCAATAGAATTTGTTGTAATATATTAATTCCACAATGTTATGTTACAGACAAGCAGAATTGTGGCCAAGATTGCTTGTTGGAGCAAGGAAAGGATGGAAGGAAACGATCTTCAGTATTATCTTACTTGGCTCAAGGACCAAATGAAAGTCTCAGTAAGTCACTTAACTAGATTCTTATTAGGGGTCTGTACCGGCTCACGATATATCGATTAAACCAGTTATTTCAATCGATACGATTACATGAATCACTTTATTAGGTCAACCGATAATCGTTTGACTTCTTAAATCTGTCCATTTCCATGCACAAAACTCGTATTCCTCCAAAAATGAAGTGTTTTTGTGGGTGATATTATGGTACAGTCACTATGCCCTGTTGAACGTAATTTGTGCCACCTGGTGAATTTTGCGTGCACTACCGTTTATTAGCTTAATTTCGTCTTTTCAAGTTTTCATATCAATCGATATATCGTGTATTTATTGTCCAATCAATAGATACGTACCGGATCATTTGAAACGATATGGACCCCTAATTAATTTCTTACTAACCTGTGATCAAGTATTTGAAATTACAAAATTGCCTGCTTAAGATGTACCATCAGTTTATTTTATTTTAGTCATTTCTAAAATATTTTTGATTTATTATAGGGTAATGAGTACCTGCAGACTGTGGCCAGATGTTTACAAATGATGCTGAGAATTGATGAGTACAGACACGCGTTTGTTGGAGCTGATGGAGTTAGCACGTGAGTAGCTCAAATTTGAAACAGCAGCAAAACGTTCTATCGGAATTGTGGTTGTACAGAGTTACTTTGAGAATTTTATCTACAAACATTTTCATGAATGTTTAGTTGCGATATTGTGTATTATTTTCCAGTTTATGTTTTATCTCCATAATGCCATATCTTATACGTGTATATATTTGTATACGCCTCAGAATAAATAGCCCAAGTATCGAATACAACTGCTACAATGAATGTGCTCTATCATGGGGTCCTTAGGAGTGAATGCTCACAGAATAAGCTGCTTTTATTGGCTGAACATTGTGCTTCTTATTCCGTGGTGCAGTTGTATTCGATACTTGAGCTGAATAAATACCTAATTCTCACTCCAACCACACTTCATAAGTTAATAAATTCAATTCAACTCAGCATTATTATTGAGAGGAGCTCATTCTTGACTGAATCTTGAATGATGAGGAAGACCAAATGTTGCATTTGATGTGGATTTACATCTATAAAGCTTCAGATGCACTCCAATGTATTTTGAATTACTTTATTTGCAGACTAATCTCTGTCCTGGCCGGCAAAGTGGGCTTCCAGATTCAATATCAATTGACCTTCTGTCTCTGGTGCATGACCTTCAGCCCTGACCTTGCTGACAAAATGAACAAGTAGGTCACGGTTTTATTCGCAATTTATCTACTGCTGCTAAAGCTACCACTATGGAATTGATGAGTAATGAAATCTAACTTGTTGTCTTTGCAGATATAATGTTATTCCTATCTTGGCTGATATTCTTAGCGAATCGGCAAAAGAGAAAGTCACAAGAATTATTCTTGCCACATTCAGGGTGAGTCTGTCTAGGATTGGTTTGTTCAAGGTTAACAGCATAAAATGTAGAATTGATTTAAATGAGTGAAAATATGAAACCGTTGATTGAGTAATCACTAGCAAATGTTTGCTGTTTGGCGTTTAGGCGACGGTTTTTTTATCTTTCGTTTCTCGACACCGCCGGCCAAACTTTTGCAGTTGTTGTTGTCTTAAAATTTTCTTGTCCATCCCCTTTTTTTAAAAATGGAACAGCCCTCAAAGAGGGATTTCTTTATTTTCAATCTATGGTGTTGGTTATTGCACAATATATTTATGATTTTAAAATGATAAAGCTTGAAAAGATAACAAAGACTACAATGTGTAGTCTGTGCTTTAATCAATATTGACATTAAAGAGAGTATAAATTAGGAAATAACAGAACTTGGGGGGAAAAATGTAAATTGCGTAATGAAAATCACTTCTAGTTGCAAATAAATTGTAACTGTTAAACATATGTATAATGTGGTTCGTTTTTTTGTTGTATGCCATTTCCCTATATTTATTGCAAATATTTTATGGTCACTTAATCCTATTTTACAGAATTTGTTAGAGAAGCCAGCTGAGAGGGAAATAATTCAGGACCATGCTTTATCAATGGTGCAGTGCAAAGTTTTGAAACAGCTGCAATTGCTGGAGGGTCGTAAGTTTGAAGATCCAGACATCTCGGAAGACATCGTGTTCTTGAATGAAACGCTTCAAGCTAGTGTTCAGGACTTAAGGTAATACCTCTTTATAATGATATATCTTTCATATTGTATGTATACAATACAAGTTGCCGAAATGGCAATGTAATAATGAGTCTGGAATTCAAAGTTTGCTTTTATTTTGTGTCCTGCATCACCATGCTGCATATTGTTATTAATACAAAAAAAAAATCACAATTAAGTAATTTATATTGTTGGCTGTTCCAGCTCATTTGATGAATACTCAACGGAAGTCAAATCGGGTCGTCTCGAGTGGAGCCCTGTGCACAAATCCGAGAGATTTTGGAGGGAGAATGTGGCGAGGTTGAATGAGAAGAACTATGAATTATTAAAGTGAGTGTGTGACGTTAATCCGTTTATTTATTGTAATCATGCCACTTAAGTCACATTGGTGTTTTAAACTTGTAAAAATCCTATTCTTTCTAACACCTGGAGGTTGCAACTATTGCTAAAATTAAACCAGTTTAACCCAAATAAATCGGCTTCAGTTCTAATGATGCTGACAGCTACTAGAGTAATGATGTAGGGACTGATGGATGGTCTACTAGAGTAGAAGCTCTCTTTTTTTAACCGTGTAAATTAAAGAGAGGGTAGGGGGGGGAGGGTGGACCTGTAGATTTTTCCGATATTGGGGAAAACTGATATCTGGAGAGGGAGGGGGAGTGGTTAACTAAAAATTTTCTGTTTTTTTTTTAATGGAACAGCCCTTAGTCACTATTACCTTTTAATACATTTTAAATCCATTGACGATTACATAGAAATAGTAACTTTTAACCTTAATCATTTAGTTAAATTGTATATCCATTAGCATAGAGCAGTTCCAATTAATATTTATGGCAGCATGATCATATATATATGTTTTTATTGACTAAAAAGCATCAAATAAAACATATCATTCATTAACTGCCAATATTTTCATTTTGCAGAATCCTTATTCGTCTCCTTGAATCTAGCAGAGATCCCTTGATTTTGTCAGTTGCTGCTCACGATATCGGGGAATACGTCAGGCATTATCCAAGGGGCAAACAGTAAGTAATAAATCATATTTACCTAACGAGTCAAACTAAAAGAAAATTTACTCAGTAAATATTGACCTAAACCAAGTTTCCCTTAAAACTAGCTACTTTTTTTTACATCAGTGACAAAGTTTATGACATCTCAGTAAGGATAAGTTTGACAAAAATTGAGTTGTATGTTTTTTTATCTGAACTTGGTAAAAAATAATGTATTTTCAATGCAGTCCTTGTCTATTTCTGTTATGAAAACCGAAATAAACCTCCAGCTGTAGATATAATATATCACTAATAACCCACTCTTTCTATTACAGTGTAATAGAACAATTAGGAGGGAAACAACTGGTTATGCAACATTTGACCCACGAGGACCCTAATGTTCGCTACGAGGCATTACTGGCTGTGCAAAAACTCATGGTCCATAACTGGTAAGTCTGCTGTTATGATATATTATAATGTATCTGGTGTAGTTTCTTTGTACAGTGTAACCTCGTTACATCGCGCCTCTAATTAACGCGAACCTCCGTTATTCGCGGTACCCGCATGTCCCCCCGAACTGACCAGACATAGATTATGTAATGTTATGTAATACAGACTAATAGGCATGTAAGTGCAATGCTCTGCACACATTGTCGTCATGCTATTGTCTCCTAACATCTTCCCTGAATAATTCTTTGATATGGACTGTTAATGGCTTTCAGTTTTAAGCCTTAGTCAATAAATAGCAATTCACACTTAATTGACTGTTGTGAATGGAAATCGCTCAGGGCTCTTGTGTCTCAAGTGTCAGTTGTAAAGTGCAATTTAAACAACTGATCACGAAGACCTAATTGTGATGAAGTTAGCGATAGAAGCTACATGGCTATATTCATAAAGAAACTTATTTTACACCTTTAAAAATACAATGAAACTGATATCTTTATTTATGCTTAGGCCAACTGGAAATGCTAAATAATAATTTCCTTGGACTTTTTATCATTTCCTATGACTCTCAAAGAAAAAACAATTTCCTTATGTTATTGCTGCCTAATTGCTATTGCGTAACACGCCAGTTAGGCATGATCGCGATCGTTCCAGTTCAGCGAATACGTCCGCTAGGGGGCGTGGCAGGTACACCGCGTTAATTAGAGAACCTCTGCTATATCGCGGTTGTGATAGTATGTCCCCCAAAGACCGCAATATGTGGAGGTCACACTATATTATAATGTATCTGGTGTAGTTTCTTTGTATTACAATGGAACCCCTCCATTAATATCACCTTTAGGTCTGTGTTTATAACACTGTTCCAGCGAAGCCATTTGAGCATGGCGCTGCCCCATGCCCGATGCCCTAGCGCCATGCCACAACCTTTTTTTCTATTTTTTTTTGCTTTTCAACTGGCTAGGCGCCCTACATGAGTCTATTTAGGTGCCTGAATATCCTTACGCACCATGCCCATTTTAAATCCCAGCTGGAACACTCTATTATGGCAAGTACAGTTTGGACAAAACTATGGTGGTCCTAATGGCGAGGTGGGCTTAATAGTAGGGTGCTCTTTAGATGGGGTTTTTTTTTCCTGAGATTATCTTCTGTCATATGTATCGACTTGTTGTCTGTCCTTGTCTGTTTTTAACGTAAACTCATTTATTTTTTCCAGGGAATATTTAGGAAAGCAGTTACCAGTCGCTCAAGACCTAACGCACAAGAAAAATGAAGGGCAAGTCTCATCGAAGGCGTAATAGTCGTAGAAATCATAGATATAAATTAGATCTTAGGTCACGTTAGTGTAACTTAACGAGTGCAATTAATGTACTTTTAAGGTGCTTATGATATACCTTGTTGTTAAATATTTTGTTGTTACTTTATTCATGTGTATTATAGTCCATGGTAAAATACCTTTTTACAGTTTAATGTAATAATAAATTGGGGCTCCTGTCCACCCGCCCCCCTATTTTAAATGGAACAGCCCTTTGTTTTTTTTAGGATGTTGATTAAGTTTCCTGAAGCAGTGTCATAGATACTTAATTGTGGATTTACAACAACATTCTCCTTTACATTTAGTTTTAAAAGATTTCGACTATATTGGTAAACCACTGCTACTTAATCATTGTGTTTAATTATGAAAAATATCATTGAAATATCTTCTTCTTCTTTTTAGATAATGATCGACAGCGTGTATGCTTTAGTAATTATTTGCTATCGAATGAGAAAGAATTTTTTTTTCCATTAAGTATTGCAGTATGTGTGATGCAGGTCATTCTGACATGAGAATCAATTGTCATAGTTATTAACAAGGTTGATTGCAAAATTGTATTTGTGGGAGTGCTAGGTATAGCAAATCCAGTTCAAGAAAATGTATCGTCTGAAAGAGGTCGAAGTAACTTTATGGATACATGAAATTTCTTCTTTATTTTTTTTTCGAAATGAGTTAACTATCTTATTTATTGTTGACTATATGAACAAAATATGTATAGTGTAAATTACATGTTTATGTTGGTAGTCTTGTAGCACTTTCGAGAACACTGTTCTAAAAACATTCCATGTGTAATTGAAACTCCATATCGGTTTCCAGTAACCACGGAAAATATTCCTGAAACTATGATACTGAATTAGATACCATTTAATTTAGAAAATGAACAGAATTGATGATGTTATAATTAGTCATGAAAAAAGAGAAAGCGCAATTGTTACTCCAAGATAAGTTGTCAATGTTGAGGAGAGAAATAAAGTTATTATGAATCGAAATGTCCTTGATTTGTTGTTTATAAGATTAATTAATTTCAATTAAAAAATATATAAAATGCCGCAGCATTCAACTTATATTGTCATTACATCTTTAATAATTAATGATGTGGGCCAATTTGTGACATCTGTTTGCCAACTATCACTTAAAGAATGGCCAGCTGAATAACTTCATTAGAGGTGCAGTAAATGACCTATTTATGGTGATAGCACTATGTAGCCATAGATAGATAGATATGGAAATGCAGCCCTCTAAGGCAAGTCCTTGCCACGTACGAGGCTTGATTGATGAGGTGAGAGGAGGAGGAGTCCACCCATGTTACACATTTATCCCATGGCTGCGGTCTTCTACTTGCATCAGCATAGACACCAAGTACAAGGCAACTTCAGTTTAACGTCTCATCTAAACGGCATCCAGCTGGGATGTTGCTCATTAAGGGTGCCCTGACCCGGGATTGAACCTGGATCCTTCAGAGGAGCAGGTGAGCATCTTACCACTAGACCACCCAGCTTGGGAAATCACATACCCGGGGTGACCTTACATCCACAAATGCTGTAATAATTCATTTACAATAATAATATGCAAACTGCAAACACTCGATCTTTTAAATTTGACAGTTTATTCACTTCATCTTTAACATTAAAAAAGCAACAGAGAATTATGTATAACGGTGCTGGTGGTGAATTAAAGTTGTGAATCGCAAGTAAAATCATTCTTAGCAAACAACAGGCACACAATACTTGACAAAGCACAAGAGTAAAATGGGTCCATTTTGCATATAATACGTAACAAATATAATTCATGTAAAGCACAAGAAATTGACATGATATGCTTTGTTTGTAAAAGAAAATATTAATTAGGAATGCAGTAAAATCGTCACAATTCATTAAATAAGACAAAAAAAAAGTATAAATATTTTATAATTTCCTACTTGTCATGATCTTCTACAAATACTGCACACAAATTAAGAATAAATTACAAAAATAATTTCTCCAAATATATTCATTCTTTACCACAAAATGTCAATGCGATATATAATATATATATATATATATATATATATATACATTTTTATTGACAACAAAGCACAAAAAAAAAGAAGATACAGGTGTTATTTTCGAAATAAAACAACTACAAACCTCGACCTAAATGAAAATACATCAATGGGAGAAATTTTCACATGCACCATCAAAATTTGCAGATTCATATGTATAATTATAATTAGTATAATGCTGACCAAATAAGCACAATTTGAGCACAGATATACACATGAAAAAATATAATATGACAATGCTTGATAAAGGAGCACTGTTATTATTATATGATTAAGTGAAAATATTTTATCCATCACACAAGTGGGACTGAGTGTTTAAAAACAGTGCACTGTTACCTTGACCGTTGATCCAAGGTCATACTCAACATGTTTAATGTAACAAAATATATCGTGGTAGACATAACAAACATATACTTAATCCTGTGTCATTATATATGCGATGTAACTTAAAATTGTGAGAAGAATAATGAATAATGGTGTTAAAAATACAAATATTATCAGATCGATCACGGCATTCGTGCATACGTTTCGCCATAAAATAACAACATTAAACAGCGTTAAATTGCAAAACAAGATAATATCATGGGATATTGATGTATTCATTAAAGGCAAATCATTTATGTGGTTATTTTATGAACTGACACAAGCCGTGCACTCTAAATACTTGTTAATTAACTGACCATTCAGTGCAAACATTAAAACCACATTACACACAAAATGATGTAATCGAAAAGGATGTGGCATGACGGTAAAGGTCTCAAGAACATTTGATTGCATTGGATTGTTCTATCCCCCCAAATAAAATAAAAACAAATGTTCTTAGCTTTTGATATCTTACCTGATGTATCAATAAATGTAAATCTCCACACAGACTAATCTAATTCTTATAATTCTTGTAATGATTTAAGGTCATTGTGGACAGACTTGACATTGTATAACAACAAATGTTCATGTTGGACCTTTAATTTCTAATACAATTATTAAAAGTCTTATTAAAAGTCCTACGACTTTTCAGCACCTGTTCACAAAAGAATGTGTTTTTCAATGGTTGGCAACTTCGCCATCTTACCGAGCACGTTCGGAGGTTCGTCAGCTTATATGGCCGACAACCAGAGGCAAATGGTATGATGAGATGATAATTAAGACATAAAAATATATCGGTTCACCTCATGGGTATATTATGGGTCAAATCTAATATTTAACTAAAATAGTGCCAATGGTGTAGTAACGGTGTAGTTATTCGGTTTATTCTGAAATATTTTGGAATTTTGACCATATTTTTTAGTGCTGGCTCAATTAGGGTAACATTTGTGTAGTTTAGTGGGGTTTGAAATAAAAATAGAGTATATTACTAGCTGTCTCATATACATGATGTTCATTTCAGATTGGATTAATATTCTTTTAAATTTAGTGCCAGTTCCGTCAGTAGTCAAAAATTAACAATTTAACAAACATTAGATGAAATTTTCAAAACATGACTGTAAAATATGTATAAGGAGTACGCACTGATTCAATTTGATCTGACGCTAACAAACTGTACTTTAAAACATAATTAACTTTTCATTATAAATAACAATACCTTAAGCTATAACAGTAAACAGTAGACACACCATCATAATGGTTTAACATTCAATTACAACATTAAAACAATATTTTCTTCTTGACTAAAATAACTTTGTATTAAATCACACGATTATAAACATCTATGACCAGCATCTATCAATCACAACAAACTTTTTGCAGATTCGTTTCTTCACATTTTTCTTCACATTTCCATTTCTTCACATTTTCATTTCGTCAAGTATCAAACGAGAGGCGAACGCAAGACCCAGAGCAGTCAAGACTGTCCCAATGGTTGAATAGTTAATGGGTGACCCAAAAACCTGCGGAAAAAAAATGAAATCGTCACAATCTGGTAGACAGAGACAATGGAATACTATTTATGATAATTATCAGCTGAGAAGGTTGTTCACCAGAACAATAAGTAAACTTCTGCTAGACCACAGGCGCCCTCCAGCAGAGGCTGGCATGTCAAGACATAGAAGAAAGGAAGGTGGAGTGCTCAAAATTATGTGGCGACACTTTTGCGGAATCTAGGTCAGTAGTGTCGCCAATTACGTCCGCCCTGCCATAAATCAGGTCCGTGACCGTTTGCTGCCAGTCTGTGGCCTACTGGGCCTCAGGGTTTTACCTAATAAACCCCAAGGGTGCCTCTGCTGCATCTCTGAATGACCTACATTCTGTCCACATGACTGTCGCGATTGTATTCACGTCCAGAATTGTGTTATAACAGCATAAATCGAGTAAATAACCACTATGTTGTTGATTCAAAGCAGTAGGAAATATTGTTTACTTGAATCATTACCAAAGAATCACACGTTTATATTATGTGTAGTGAGAGTATTGGGCATGTGAATGCAGACAAGTCAACTAGCTCAGAGCATGAGAGCGGTACCATCTTGATATGTCTCGACAACGCCAGTTAGATGGCGCCTTTGGCTTGACTGACAAGGGTGGTCAAAACTGCATATTAGATCATTGGTAGAGAAATGTCAGGATTAACTGAACTATACAAGAAGCGAATGCAAGTATGAGTTAAACAAATTCTTGACGATAAGTACCACTATTTGAATCTATCTCTTCTTGTCAGTCAGAATGTTTTGGATCCGCATTATCAAGTTTATTACTTGTTTTCATCTTGAGCACAATTTTGTAAACACGATATTCCATATAAATGAAATCAATGATCACATTAAGTTAAAAACAATCACTTACATTCATTTCAAGTGGGTTGTTCGTTAAATAAAATAACATTCCTGATCTTTTGGTCGTTGGGCAAATGCACTGGAATTAAATACACAAAATACATTATAAATCACCTTTGGAACATGCATATCAATTACACAATAAGATTTCACCTGTAATTAACTTTCATTTGACATAATATGAAATGCTACTAATGATCGATATGCCACAAAAAAAACTTCAGATCCTGCATATCAATTGCATAATAAAGTAGAGAGCAATTAAATTGTTTGATTCCTGCAGTGGGAACACTGTAGCTATCTTTCTCTCCATCAGTGGTGGTGAGATTTCTCCCCATTTTAACTGAAACTAATTCCGCAGCTGGAGAAAAAGATATTCCTCTAGCTTAAGTAGATACCACTTGCAAATTTGAAAAGTCATACCTTGAGCATTCTCCTGCCTTCATAATTAACCTCGCCATAAGCGGAGCAAATGATCGGCAGAATCAAAATAGGAATGACGAATTCTCCAATGCCTAAAAGGGTGGCCTCGTGACGCACCCAGTATATAATATAAGTGATGCTCCATAAAATGACGAGCATTATGATGGCCATTAACCAACGCTGGAGGGCAAGGGATGTTGTACGGAGTCTGCACTGTAAAAGTAAAGTATATCTGCATGATATTATTCTGTACATGTATAAACAGTATGGTTTGAATCAATTATACACCGAATGGTGTACAATATCATTGATACATGACACTTTTGCTTAAACATCCTAACTATCCTAACATATGGATTCAAGATCTTATAGTGATATTTCATATCCAAATAGAGACAATATAAGTACATTTTAATACCACAAATATTTATAGTAGTTTGTTTCGAAGTTGAAACTATCCAATAACCAAAAATAGTGATAGTTTCAGAAGATATCCCAATAAACACAAATTAGGTAAATGTTAATAAATTGATATACCATTATCACAGCTCTACTGTCAGGCCATGATTGAATCAAATTACACGGAAACAACCAACTTAATACGACTTACGCTAATTTTCCAATAGGACAGCAGGATTTCGTCATTACTCAGAATTGGAGGCTGGGATGTTTGAGATAGTAAAGATTCAGATCCTTCAGACATTCCCTGAAAAAAAATATTAGTTTTGTGCTGAATTTAAGTGAAATAAATTTTGAGACAAAAACCTACATGGCAAATACATAAAATTTACCATACAAATTTAAAAAAAATAATGCTGTGGATAAATGGTTGGGAAAGAGAAAGTTAAACACACGCGCAATTCTAATTCATTTTTGAAAAGCAGCTACATATTTTTTTCACTCATTTTGGCCAATGTTTAAGGGGGCTCTTACATGTATTTCCAGATTCCCACATTTCAAACTTGTTTCAGGGATGGGTTGGGAGGGGGGGGGGGGGGGGTGGGCAACTACAGCTGTTAATTAATATTTCTCGTTAGTAGTACTATTGCTACAACTACTGCTATTATTACTAATACTAATACTACGTACACTTACATGTCTTGGACTGTTGCAGTAGTCCGCCCTTGTGGAGAAGTGGGGTGACCCTGCGTTTGACCTTGAGGCAATGGAAGGATTGTCAAACGCTTGATGAGCTTGCGGGGGTTTCGTTTCTATGACGACCATCCTGTTATCTTGCTCTTTACAGTCTTCATCTTGAATGATGATCTTCGGTGGAATGTCCTTGATTTCGTCGCCATAATGACCTTGACCCCCTGACCGCTGAGTGGCTCCCCCTGCCGCCAGTTCGACTGTCTCAAAGTCGTCTCTTGTTCGGGAATGCTGTAATCACACAGAAAGAGGCCAAAAACTCAATTTGATATTGCTGGACAGTGGACACCATATTGTAAAATACAAAACAAAGTCATAAATATTGAATAACAACGACTATAATGACTAATCTGAAAATGCCAGAAGCATCCAGCCGAAGGCGATGTTTATATGATCGCAGAGCAGTGTCAAATGAAGAGCCGCGTATTATATATACTATTGAGATAGTGAAGATTCTGCGCAGGCGCAGAAGTCAGCAGGAACACAACAGAATCTGCTCAATCCACAAACATTTTTTTTTTGCGGCTGCCAACCTTCCCAGACGAATATCTTGCCTAAATATTGGTCTATTTTGATCCAGAACCACGTAAAGAATCAGCATATACTAAACGATGGACTACTGCTCTGTTACATAAGATCACTTTTAAAAGTTGTGAGTTGGGCGACGCTCTTTATGACGCCACAGAACTTGCTTCTTTGCTCTCTCCAATTAGTATCTCGCTTAATATTTGGTTTATCTTTTATCTGAATACACCAAATGAAAGCTTGTGATATATACTATGCGATGAGATTATCGATATTAATGTACGCAGCTTCTCTTTTACATTAGATTACTTTATAGTTGTAAATCAACGACGCGCATCATGACGTTTGCATCGCCGTTCGAGAATCTTGTGTGAAGAAAAACTTCTAGGGTACCCTTTGCACATGCACATGCGCGAGATTGACATTTTGCTGAAATTTACAATAAAAGTGGGTCACGTGACCTGCCAGTTTGATCATACGGCCTATAATATAACCATAGCTAGGTATGCACCAAATTTATTATGCAAAAGAGTTAAAAGCATTGTTTTTTTGGGGGTTTTTAGCAGAAGTTTGGACATACAATCATTACATTTTGCCGAAAATATATATAGTCACATTTAATACAGCACCACAAGACAGTCGAAATGACCTGGACGCTGCCCATTTCAGACAAACACCTTCATGTATACATACCTGAGTTTGACGAGAAATTGGAATGGGCACTTTGACCTCTTGTTTGACCTCTGCACTCATTTGACCTTGACCCTGAACCCGTCTTGTGGGAGTGTCCAAAGGGGGCGCCTCCGATCTCATGTACGGCTGGGGGCCTCGGAATATTGCATCTTCTTCAGGAACGGGAGATACTAGTTGTTCTCTCTCCGTTTCTTCTTCGGAGTCTCGATTGTCTTCATCATCATCAAGGTCTTGCCATAATATACTGTCTGGAATTAGTAGTTAGACATAAATTTGTCACATCAGCCTGACGCCAAGCTGGCGTCGTCCATGTTAGACTGACATCGGAAAAACATTGGAATGCAATCTGAAAGGCGTTCTAATCAAGGGTGCCGTAATTACACGTGCAACATATTTACAACGTTAAATGTAAATAAGCTGTAAAATTGCAATTGAAAGCGAATCTACCTATAACTGCAAATTAGCAGAAAGGTGAAAATTGTGGTAAAACTGTACAGAAGCAAATGTATTTGACAGGCAAATATAATTACACAAACTTCAAATACATTAGATTGATGGATAGATTACGCTTACGGAATAATGGGTTCACAATTTTGTGATGGCATATATATATAGAGGTTGTAATTGTTAATAATCATTCATAATTATTCATATATACAAGGAATTGCAGTAAAGCAAATTACGACATGCTTTGTCTATTTTATGTTTGACCGACTTGCTGACACTGAAGAAAACACTGCCAGGAAAAAAATAAAAACATTAATCTATCTTTTTCGATCATCACCCGCTAATTTGCATCATTGAAGTACATGTAAATGATTATATAAGTGTGACGAGATTACAATTCAACTGCAAATTATAAATAATTACTGACGTTTGCGAACATCTGAATTGTATATATTTTCATTTCTACTGTGCCTGACTTTTTCCACATCTTGAAAAAAAAAATCCATCAAGCATAGGATAAAATTATATAACAAGGGTATGTGATGTAATTAAGCTGAATCAAAGTGTTTGTGCCGCTTACCATCTAACTCATCACTAGGTTCTAATATGTCCATGTGGTCCCTACCACTTCGACGTTGATGCAACTCATACTGCCTGCCGTCCTCTTCTAGCTCCTTGATGAATCTTCTTATGCCTTAAATAACGGAACAATAGTTAACCCTATCTTTCAGTCATTCATTCAATTGAAATTAGTTTAGTCTGAGACACACATAATGTAATAACAAGTAACGAGGTGAAAGAAAAAAAGATTCTAAGGGCTGTTCAATTTAAAAAAGAGGGGGGGGGGGGGAGGTGGTGGATAGGAAGTTTTTGAAAAGGGGGGTGTTCTCCAAAAGAGGAAAAGAGGGGGATGGGGGGGGGGGGGTGGAAGACTGTATTTCCCTAATTTCCTAACTTAATGTAGGAAAAAGTGGGGGTCCGTCAAAAAACAGATATCAGAGGTTGGGGGGGGGGGGGAGGGGGGTCTGAAAATGTTTAGGTCCACCCCCCCCCTCTTTTTAAAAAAAAAACAGCTAAAAGTCCTGAGTAAAATCTATTCAACAGTAGCCTTCATGCACAGTACTGCAGATACATTGTTATTCAAAATAGCCAACTGATCAAAAGCACATATTAGCCAACTCAATACGAACACTATATTAAGATTACACACAGAATATAACATTTTTTGAGCGTTAATAAACATGGTATATATCGCAGGTTGGTTCAAAGAAATTAGACATACAGTATTACAGTGTATTATTTTAAATCATTTATATTAAAAAGCAAATTACCAATAGTGTGGGTTCTGCAAACAGACAGCATGACCACTCCAACCATCGCATTCCAGACAAGCGCAAACAAGGAATGGCAAACTCGGGAAATGTACATGAATTTACAGACTAAAGAATTAAGAGAAACTTTATCGCAGGCTTCATTTGAGAACAGCCCACGCGCTCCCACAATGTTCATTAAGACCACCGTGAGGCTGAGCATTATCATGATTCCTGCGGCACTTATTTTGAAGATGGTTTTTGAGTGGAGTCGAACGCTGTCCTTGAAACGAGGGTTAGAAAACAAGCGTCCAGCGAGAAGGTTGGCGTACACCCCAATACTGCTCCAGTACAAGCCAATGACAACGCTAACGCACCCTGCTAAGACCGTCTCTTTTGTGTATTCGCTCTTTATGTCATAGATCTTGTACCAGGTGTTAGTGATGGCAAACATTAAAGCAAACGTCAGCGCCAGAACGTGCATGAAAGTCCCGAAAAAAGGTCTATCATTCTGGTGAATTTTAATGCCCAAAGATTTCGCGAGTATCCACCAGATCCAGCGAGGAATCCTCCGCGATTGTCGAGTGTGACTCTGCGCCTTGATGTCCCCTTCATTCTCCTGGGTCTGCTGTAACTGAGGGCGCCCCGTCACTTCTACTGAACAGCCGTAATAATTCTCTGACACGGACTGCCGAGATCTGAAACAAAATTAGTTTAATTTAATAATCAGACATTGGCAGTATCTTTAACATTCAAGGCCAACTTTAGATTCACAGAATATGCAAACATTTACCATGGTCACCAACACACTGTATGTGTTCATTAAATAACTAGCTACCAGGTTAATGTTCTCATGTAACCAATGAATTACCAATAATTTTGTTTGCTAATTGCTATTATTTACTGCAACAGTGACATCCTAGTCTTCCATCAATAGTTTTCTCTAACTTTGTGATACCTGCCTAATTAACTTTTTCATATCTATTTTACCCATCCCTACAATATGTATGAATTCTGTGAATACAAATTGTCACTCAGCCACCAATTTTTACTACACTGCAGGTACCACTGCACATGTGTAACAATTGATAATGTGCACCACAGCAGGGAAACTTTAAATCAAGCATAACTGATAATCAGATTATTATATTGCCAACAATGTCATAATAGTAGTTCAGTAACTTCAGTAACTATTGCACTATGTCACAACTAATGGGATACTTTTGACCCAACAGGGGGAGCTTCATGCTGGTCCTTACAACCTTTGTGACATCATCAATGACCTGATTGTATGATTACATCATTAAGCAAAGGTTTAAGGACTGGTATGGAGCTCCCCCTGTTGGTTCTAAAGTCTCTCATTCAGACTCAATGTCTTGATTGCATACGATGCTTTAATTATCATTTCTATCACACAGCGAGGTAACATCACTGTAATCATAATAGAGGATCCAGATTATTTCAATGTTATCTAGTAATATCTACATACATACCCAAAAGGATCACTATTATAATAAACCCATATAATAGTTTTAACGATAGACATGTATATGATGTAGTACATACTTTTATATTGATAACCTAAAACCAATGAGTCGATCTAAAACTAAGTTATATGTAATGCTGATTTGAATGTCATCAGCATTAGATATCTATATATATATATAGATATAGACTTGTATTGCATCTACTACAAAGTACTGATGACAGTGACGACAGCGAGTTTACAAGGTGTCAGTGATGCCGGTTAGTAGACTATGACTAGGATCGGGGGTATCAGGCGAGTTTCTGAAAGAGACAGCGAGTTAACAAATACGCAAGCCATATTGGTGAGTTGGAAGCGACAGTAATAGATTAGTAAGCATTGATCATCTGCAGTTATTTATCTTCCATTTTAATTTAATTAATTGCGAGTAAGGCATACTTTAAATAAAGACAGCGTCACTGACTGTTAACTTTGCGAGTGGGCTAGGCCAACTGTTTTATTCAATGTTGTTTTGCAATAAAAGATACAGTACTTCGCATAACTGGCTATAGATGTCGTTATGTTTTGTCTATTTTCTTACTTTATTTGTGACCTAATCTAGATGCATCAAAGTCTCTAGAATTCTGAAATCAATAAATTTTTGACAACTGATCAGTCTGATGTGATGACCAGTGTATTCTGCATACCGTCTTCTTGCATGCTTCGTTAAGCTGCTGGGTCCATTGTTGTTTGGCACAGCACCATCAGGGGAGTTTACCCTGGTCTCATGGCTTCTCAGGAGGGTGTTATCTGTTTCAAGGGGGGCGGGGACTGACGGTATGAGGGGACCCCCTGTCCAGTTCCTTACGATTGGAGTCCGGCGACTTGGCGAACTCCGAGGGCTCGAGCTGGCTCCCTGAGCTTGTTCCTCCCTTCCCGAGTCATTATTTGGCTGCGGCCGCAACATGTTTATCTCGTTATGTCATTTTCTTGATCATCTACATCGAGTTAACAGTCTTATTATTTGGCATTTTGGGGGAGTTCACCGCCTACTCAGCTGCAAAACAGGAATTGTTTTGATCACGCAGAATCACGCGAGATTTCCTGAACGATCATAGCGCCCCTACAGGCCAGCAGGGGAAACGTTGGATCCAGGGGCTGCTATTTCAAAGTGGGGTGAAAGTTTGGGCACTCGTGACCCAAATGCAACAGAGGAAAGCGTGTCAGTGTTAAATTCTGAAACAGTTGTAAGTATAATGAGCCACTGACATGGACATAATATCATGTATTCAGTTAGTTCAGAATATTGTCACTTGAGTCTACTAAAGTAAATGATGAAGGTGTCGTGACACAATGACAGCTTCTGCCATCATCTTTACGCATCCCAAGGTGAATCACCAATTACCATGGAGCTATAGCATATATATGATAAATAAATAGAGAAGGGGCACAAAGAAATGTACTTGGTGTCTATGCTAATTAAGACAAGTACCCCACCCATGGGGTAAATGTATAACATTCGGTGTGGACCCCTAGCTTATTATCTCATCATTACGTCTGAATCTGGCTGCATCTGGCTTCAGACCCAGTAGCATTCGCATAGAGACCAAATTAAGATATCTGCCTTTGTATTGTAATTATTGAAGGGGGACTAAAACTAAACAATAAGAGGGGAGCTCCCACACTCACTCCTTTTAACTCATGACCACACAACTCAAATCACTCAATCACACTTAGTTTGGGGAACTAGTGCTCAAAGGTAGTCGCTTGGCTAGTGGAGGCACAGGGATCGCTGGTAATAGCGGTGTGCTGATGGCTGTGTCATAACTCAACTCATGTGTGTAATCTTAATCATGTATTCTGAAAAGTGTTACATTTGCACATAAATATACAGTGGCCCACATTTAAGTGCTGCCAGCACTGAGCAAGGGTATGTTCCTATCAATCAAAGACACCTACCTGGTTGCATTATAGTTGTTGCCTGTTGTTGCCTGATGAGTGCTGTCAGCTGATGATGTCCAACCCATTGCCAAAGACTATGCTATCTGCCAGATACCCATTCTAAGTGACATGGAGCTGCCTCCCTCTCTCTCTGATTTGCTTGAAGTCCTCCCCTAGACTGCTCTGCTTGGAGGGCTCTTCTAGACTGACCCTGCTTGGAGTCCTCTCCTAGACTGACCTCCTTGGAGTTCTCTCCTAGACTGACCTCCTTGGAGTTCTCTCCTAGACTGACTTGCTTGGGGTCCTCTCCCAGACTGATTCTGAGGGCATGCCCCAGCCCCTAACTAAACCCTGTAATTACCCAATCCCAGACTGCCACTACAGCAGCCACTGGCCACGTGGTCGTCAGCCTATGGATGAATCCCAAGTCACCCAGAGGAATGACGTGGACCAGTGCTGGAATGTGGGGAATCCCCAATTTCTAGGAAAGCTCATTACTTCCTACAGTGCAGAGCCCTAAAGTTGTGCAGCACTCTGATCACAGTGATTTGAACCCATCCCTGCTACTCCAGTCTCTCACACTGGAACCCAATCCCGCATAAGGACATCCCACTTCTATCTACTGCTGCTCACACCAGCTTCCCCCTTTCCCCATGTCATCTCATCATGACGTTAGCCCTAATAAATATGGGCACTCACACTAGTGCACCTTAGTGGAGCTGAACCCAGAACATCAGGTGCAGGACCTCTAGTCCACTGCACCTGGAACCCAATCCCCAACAACTATCTACTGCTGCTCGCACCAGCTTCCCCCATTCCCCATGTCATCTCATCATGACATCTCCGAACCCCACATCGAACACATTCCTCATCAACCCCCAATACTATCAACACATAAAGACATATCAAACCAGAGTGATCCAGCTGCACCTCTAGCAGGACTCATAACAAGTGATGCCTAAACATAATTATTATCAATTAATTACATATGGAGGCCCTAAAGACCCATGGCCTTTGAATCCAAGGGCTAGGCTATTTTACCCCTTTTTCTCTTAGTCATCTTGAAGTCAGCTGACAGCTCCCACATGGCTGGTTCAGGCAATCTGCAACACCCTCTTCTAGTGTTCACAAACAAACTTTACCATTGCACTCCTGCTAGGATGCAATATCCACCAAACTTTGTCAAACTAATTTGTGCACCTTGCTCAGCACTAAACAACATTAATAAGTAACTACAAATCGATTATTACAAATCAGGTACCTAGTGGGCAATCATTTTCATTGTTACATTAGTTTTACAATTGGTATTTCCAAATGTCTTTAAAATTTCTTTGATAATTCCGGTTGACTGAGGCCAAATGCTGGCGCGGTTTTAAGTCCGACTCGATGGTCCGGGTCTGCACAGTTTTCGGTCCGGTCAGATAGGGGGCTCCGACGCAATCAGTCCGGAAGTCCTGTCCTGGTGTTTCCATGACCGCATACTATTACGCTGCTCGTTGTATGGGTCCCAGTGTCCGTCCTCATCGCGGTTCCTTACTCTGTTCCAGTGTCGCAACTTCCTTGATGATTCCACTCTGGAGGTTTCTTTCTTTCTTGGACCACTTGTTAGGCCAGTGTGAGTGGTTCAAGCACCTACTTCGTTCAGCACAATTCCCACTCACTCTGGCTCGGTAGTCCGCTTTCTTCTCACTCCACCTGTCGAGGAACATCTCGAGCGCTATATTGTGGATTTAAGGTACCGCAATGCACGCCTGCAGATATTATCGGTTGTATCTTCTAGACTGGAACTTTATGTGGCTCGTGTCCCAGTTAGAATCGCTTCCTTTCTCAAGCTGCATTGTTGGCTCATTGTTTTTCAATCCTTTATGCTCCCGGTTGTGGCTCCATTTCCCGTTCCTTTAGGACTTTCTCCGGTCCGTGTTATAGCAGGCATCAGATAATTATTTGCTGAAACACTTGCAAAATTTTGATTAGTATCCCTCCCCCCGTACATTTCATTACGTATTTATTTGAAATCATTCTTCTAATCAACATTTCTAAACAGGTTCCAGCCCACTGGTACCTTTGTCATGCTTGAACAAGTGATTAAACGACTTAAATAAATGCGATAATAGTGATAATAAAAATAAATACTAAGTCTAAAGCACTGCATCCCCAATACACAAGTGGGGCAAAACCTTTAAGTGTGATAATTAAAAGAATTACTAAGTCTAAAGCATCGGTAAGACTCTGGTGTCTCATCTGGTGTGCTTCTTTGTCATGTTTAAAGAGGTGATTATATGGCTTAATTAAATGCAATAATAGTGATAATTAAAAGAACTACTAAGTCTAAAGCACTGCATCCCCAATACACAAGTGGGGCAAAACTGTTTAATTGTGACAATTATCAAGTAATAGTAATAGGATTTAAACTTCTATTCTAACAACACTATGAATCATTTTGCGCTCGTCATGACGCCCGCACATCTGTGACAAACGTTCCCCAGAGGCCACCGCCTCCAACCGTGGGCGATTGTGGCGCAAAGCGCCGGTCAATTAGCCGTCCAACCACCTTAGTAAAACGATGGCTCCTACTTAACAATTTTTATTTTTTATTCTAACTCAACTGGCATGACCAAGACATGCTCGCTATGAGGACTGGTGATTGCACTCTCCAATTCTGTCAGGGTGGGTTGGGTACTGGCCAGGGCCAGTAATCTGATTCTGTATGAAATTTTATCATTTAATGTGGCCCGAGAGGCCTTTGTCTCGAGGGACTCCTCCCCCAAACTTCCAAGCTAAAAAAAAATCCTGCGTCAACAGTCTGCCTAATAAGAAAAAGGTTATGATTTTTGCTCTAAATTAATTCTACTCCGACCAGCAAGCAGTAGCGGATTTAAGTTCGTACCATTTAAATTTAAAGACAGGGCTCCACATTAAATACAATAAGTCACCATTTTCGTGGTAGTCTAAACACTCTAAGTGCCTTTATAATTTACAAGTAACCCTGTCAAAAATAATTGCCGTGGCTGTGACATTATCACTTGCTGATAAGACAACTAAATTGGGAGTAACCAATAAGAAACACACATTGCTTTTTATGGTAATTTCGGTGGGGTTCTTCCCCAGACCACTGGCCTGGCAAGCCAATCAAGGACTTGCTACACCTGGGGAAATTTATCTTGAATTTATCTGCCTAGTGCTGATCTTAATTTATAATAAGTCCCCTGTCGGAAGATCACTGATTTGTTTTTACGATAGGTGGGGCACAACGTGGTATTCCCAAGAAATAATGCATTCCAGTGGGCCACTCGGGTTTGTCATAAACCCAAGAGATTACCTTTTATTATAAATTAAGAGAGTATATGCATGTTTGGTCTGCCAAACACACTAAGAGGAAGAGAAAAAAAAATAATAATAAGATCCATGTATGTATGTTGCATTACTTAGCTAGGCTTTAGCGATTAATTTACGCACAACGTGGTATTCACAAGAGATAATGCATTCCAGTGGGCCACTCGGGTTGGTCATAAACCCAAGAGATTACCTTTTATTATAAATTAAGAGAGTATATGCATGTTTGGTCTGCAAGACACACTAAGAGTAAGAGAAAAGAGAACAAAAAATAAAAATAAGATCTATGTATGTATGTTGCATTACTTAGCTAGGCTATAGCGATTAATTTAGGCACAACGTGGTATTCCCAAGAAATAATGCATTCCAGTGGGCCACTCGGGTTGGTCATAAACCCAAGAGATTACCTTTTATTATAAATTAAGAGAGTATATGCATGTTTGGTCTGCAAGACACACTAAGAGTAAGAGAAAAGAGAACAAAAAATAAAAATAAGATCTATGTATGTATGTTGCATTACTTAGCTAGGCTATAGCGATTAATTTAGGCACAACGTGGTATTCCCAAGAAATAATGCATTCCAGTGGGCCACTCGGGTTTGTCATAAACCCAAGAGATTACCTTTTATTATAAATTAAGAGAGTATATGCATGTTTGGTCTGCCAAACATACTAAGAGGAGGAGAAAAAAAAATAATTTAAATCTATATATCTGTGTTGCATTACTTAGCTAGACTATAGCGATTAATTTATGCAAAATGATCAACAAGTGGAAACTGAGGAGCATTGCGGTGCCACTTTCCAACCCCATGACTAACACTTACTGTTCGACCTAACCATTGGTCTTTTTCTAGGACAGCACAAAGATGTGGCAATCAAAATCATGGACTGGTCATTTACTCCGTTGCTTCAAGCAGGTGATGCCCGTTCTGCCAGTGGATCTTATTACCAGGCTGTTAATTTGATGAGAATCACAAGGGCTAAGCCCTGTTTAACAATAACCAAGTCCGCAATTTGTCGCAGCGTCTACGGTGGCTCGAGT
The DNA here is from genome assembly GCA_932294295.1 of Alitta virens. Lineage (NCBI taxonomy): Eukaryota > Metazoa > Annelida > Polychaeta > Phyllodocida > Nereididae > Alitta > Alitta virens. Next base: position 34,111,357 of record OW028583.1, read on the forward strand.
AGGATTTCCCATATTCAGGCGCCACATGATCCAATCTAGGTTCAATTGTCTTTACCAGTTCCAAGTTGGGCATCGGCTGCTGGGCCGGCAAGGTCAAGCTACTTCAGGGTCACCCAACCAATGCAGGCCCACGCCAGTCATGCTTCTGCTGGGGGTGCGCTGTAGGCGGCCTATATTTGCTGATGTGGTTAATTGTCTTTCCGCCAGATGTCGTCACTGTGCACTTCAACGGTGTGGTTTTGTTGATGCTGCTGCAAAGGTATCAAGGGGGGGGGGTGTCACCGGCTTACTTATGCATATCAATGTCATGGGAGGAGCTTGTTCATGTCTAAAATTAGACAGTGACAATCTCATGATTCTGATGCCAAGGTGTCAAATCATAATATAAAAAAAATTGATTCTCTCATGCTAATCAGCTACTTAGACACTATTCAGATAATTAGACATATTAGCTAACTAGGCTTAATCCGACTACAATTTATAAGGACCACTGATGGCTCACCCTATGGTTGAGTAATGGCGAGTTGACCATTTCCAGTTTGTGTGGTGCTGGAGGGATCGGTCGAAGGGGCTTCTGGCTGGGTGCTCTTAAATGCACTCAATGTGTAACCAATGTTATAATCATCAATGGCCCAGAGTCGCATTGCAGGCTTATCTGCGCAGATCTTTCTAACCTGGTTTCGTAACAAGAGGGGGACCTTTGCTATTTGGGGTAGAGTCAAGTTTAGATAACCTGTGTTTATTGAGGCGGGGCCTGTTCCACTTACAATAAACACTACGTGCCAACCCCATAAGTATCTTTTAAGCTCCATAAATGAGGCTATGGCATTGTGTGGCAGGGTCAGTCATTTCCTCCCCATTTATTAAGCTCCTGGGCTCAAAGGTTTACATAAACGTCATGTGGCTTCTATATGCTCTCATCCAGGTGCCATTTGCGACCCAACAACGTCATTAACTGGGTGCGATAGTTCGATTGATTAATTTTTATCACTCATGTGGGGTAAACAAACCTCAAGTAGGTTGAGGGCTCATCCAGTTAGTCACATATGTTTCTAATTAATGGCACCTGGGGTAGCATCTTGGTCCACAGTAGGGTGAGAAAAAAGGGAAAGATAAATAAAATAACAACTAAGCATTGTCAAAGTTAGTTTTGATCTTAATAACTCATATATGTTGGTCATGGGTTTATTTTTAAGGCTAGTATCCTGGTTACAGTATAGCTCATCCGTGTTATTTCGATTATTAACCTAAATTCTAGATATTTTAAGTAAGTTAATCTGCCATACTCGGTGGGCGGTGTAGTCTTAATTTTCGCAACCTGAGATAATGGTAATTGAGCTGAGTCTTATCAGACGTAATTGTCACCACCTCAATTTTATGTTTGTAGGGAGATGCCCAATGACATGTAATCAGGTCATGCGGCATGTGCGTGGCTGATAGCATGTGCTATTTTTGATACCTAAAAGTTTTATGTTGAGTCCTACTTTTTTATTTTATTATTTCTTTTTAAGAGTTCAGTCCATAGACCCCAGGTCAGACCTCTGACGGAACAAGTCGAAATGAGGTACGAAAACTACCAAACCAAGATGCCAATCTAATAGGTTCTTACCACAATTTGATTAGCTCAAGTTATAAAAACATTTTGCACAGCATCCATAAAATTATCTGTCAACCCAAGATCTCTAGTTTGTGGTAGTCAATGAGCATATATTGTAACGAGGGCGTGCCCTTGCTCTAGGCCAGGGCCATTGGGGGGGGGGGGGGGGGGGGGGGTAGTTGGCTCAGGGTTCATCGCCTGATTGGTTAATGGGATTCATAACCAACCGGCCTATTTATATTCATGAGTTTGGTTACTCAGTTTTTGAGCAATAAAGTGTCCAAACCCCTCAACAAATTAAAGGGGCCAAGGAAAGAGAGAAAAGAGGGAAAAAAAAAAATAATAATGAAAAAAAAACCCAATAAAGGTAAAAAAAAATAAAATACCAACAGGTTAAATATAGGGGTTCATTTGATTCATGAGAAGGCTAGCCCCCTTCAAGTCATATTAATGTCATGTAAAAAATGGTCCAGATTTGTCAAGTGCTTCGCGCACATTGCCCATTTCTGGTGTGTATTACATCATAATTCGCATTTAAACAATTGCATTGTGATAAAGGCAAAATCTGATACTCCAAGGCCTAACACTGGTCAGACCCAAGTTACCAGTGTCACACGATTAGTGCCCTTGAGCATCCCAGACAAGTAATAGCGAGCTTTTTGCCTAATAAATAAAAGCTTAATAATTAATAAATAATTGTGGTGATTAAATATGTGTGAGCCACTGTAATAAGTGATTAAATAATATCATCTTGTTTGGTAATTACCACATGGGGTTCACATGTGGGCCAGCAGCACATGGTTTGAGTGCGCCACTTGGCAGGGTCATTTGCCAAATCTGTCAGTTCCTCCAATCTGTCCCTTATACCAGGAGGTAGTTTGCCAGCTCCACAGCTGTGCAGCAGTTTAACTAGCTCATTTAGGGTGCAGGCGTATTGATCATGTACCCTAATTTTTGCTGACTTCAGTCGGAAAGGGTGGACTGGTTGAGTGAGCAAGTTTCCACGGAAATCAGACACCAAAAACCACCCATCTGCGAGTTCCTTTGCCTTGATGTAAGGACCATTAAAGTGCCAGCTGAGTTGAGGTGACGAGCTCACACTCGTTTTATAGCTGGGCACACTGAGATACACAAAATCTGACATTTATAGAGGCCTAGTTCTGTGACTGGGGGCCTTGTTTTGTTTGGCAAACCTTGCCCTGTTTGCATTTTTCATGTCACAGATCAAATGCCTTAATGTTGTTTGTGCCTCAGTATCCTCACCAAGGTAACTAAGCAGAGGGCGTTCCCAATCCGGCCCTGTGAGGTCCCCAATGCCCTCTATGCATTTGTGGAACCTGGGCTTCCTGCCCCAAAACAACTCAAGTGGAGTGTAGCCCAAGTCATTTGGCACACAATTTGCAGCCAGTACTGCAATGTTAATAACTTTCTCCCAATTGGTTGTTACACTTTCAATGATCAATGATTTGAGCCTGGTCACTATCCTGTTAATGGCTACCTCAGCCAAATTAAGGTAATGACAAAATGGCGGCACGTAGCAATTCTTGATGCCCAATCTCTTGCACATTTGCCAAAGCTGATTCCCACAAAATGCACCCTCTTGATCTAACCACAATGACTCTGGTGCGCCAACGAGTGCAAATATGTTTTGCAGTCCATTCACAATGGTTGAGGCTTTCCTATCGGACAACACCTCAGACAAAATAAATCCAGAGTAATGGTCTACTGCAACAAGAAGGTATTTTGCTCCAGTTTCACTTTCTGGCAGCACCTTCAAATCGGCACTCATTTCGCACATTGGTCCATGTGGCATATGTGACAATTCCGAGGTCATTTCAAACCCTTCTAAGTGGTTTGGTGGGTCAGTTTTCATTATGCATATTGGGCAATTTTCAACCAAAGTTTTCACTTGATCATACAAATTGGGGATGTAATACTGCCTTTTCAGCAGTTCACAAAGTTTTGTTGTGCCAAAATGATGGGTCCCGGGGTCAGCATGGGTCAGATCAATCACCCTAACACTAAGCGGTTTCAGTATCACTGGCCTTGGTGTGATGTTTCCCAAAGGATCACGTGACAAGTGGCAAAGTACACCCTGTATGATGCCAAAGTCCTCAGCCTGCTGCTGTATCTTTGAAATCAGTCTGGTGTCATGTGTGTGTTTACCTTTGTCAATGTATGTGTAAAGAGCACCAAAGTGGGGTGACATCTTCTGTGACGCAACCAGCTCATCTCTTGTGATGGGGGCCCTAAAATCACAATTGCATGCTTCTAGCAATTCGCCAATCACGCTGTCTATGCTGCCTTGGCGAGGTGGGTGACGAATTGATATGTCAGATCTGACCAGATCCGACCAAATCCGCTTGCCCGTCATTAAGTACTCCCAGATCCGACCAAATCCGCTTGCCCGTCATTAAGTACTCCTCTGGCACCCTCATGAGGTCCTTGAGCTCCACAGTAATGTGGTCGCTATCTGCTGCGATAAGTGACAATGGTTGATTGCTGTACGGATTTTGGAGTCCGGTGATTTCATCAGGTCCTTCCAGGGCTACATTTTTCGGATCCACCGCAGGTGACTCACCAGTGTCCTGCGAGGGCATTTCGTCTAATGAGGAAGTATCTGCATCGTTAGCAGCTTCTCTCAGAGCACGCTGTTTGGCTAGTCTAGCCAATGCCCCGGTCATGAAGAATTTATAGTCCAAACATGTTTGTTATTTTACATATCATATATGTGTATTCTAATTAATTTAATTTAGCATCTTTGGGTTTCAACTTAATATAATATATAAATTTGGGCCTTAGTTATCAGGGGGGGGGGGGGGAGGGATGCATGTAAATTTTACAATACACCTCTAACTTAATGTCTCCTGCGATCGACATAAAGTTGGGATGTATTTGGTCAGGGATCAAACCTGGGACCTTCAGCAGAGTTGGCCAATATGGAATGGGGGACTTTAGAGCAAACCGGGCACTAAGAAAACTTTACCTGAAATCGCATCGGTTTATAAAATGACTTGTAAACAACTATGAAAGTGGTCGAAGCACAGAATCAAAAAACAATTAATTTAACGGCCGTTCAGCCAATCAGACGTGGTGATTCATCAAATAATTATTATTATAATGTGCTTTTATTTTAAATAATGTATGAGCTGTCATCCGCCTGGTTCTAAATGTTCAAAATGTACAGTAGTTTTTAAGTTCCTGTAAAAATATACCGATACTGCATGTAATTATCCAATTACTGTTTTACCTTAGCCCCGAGTTCCCCAGTCAATGTCAGCGGCATGGTCATCCAGGGCTAGTTTTACCTTATAAAATGAATACAAGGTGTACCTAACAAATATAATTTTGGCCTTTTTAAGTGAAAATTTGACAGTTGATGAAGTGGTCAAAACTATTTTGTAAAATATAATTGTGTAACAAATCCTTGAGACAAACAAAACTTACATTTCAAGAGAGTTTTATGTGTTATCAAAATTGCTCTATGTCATCATGACCATGGATTGTCGGAATTTCTTTCAGCTTGACAATCAATTCCTAAGTTCAACTATTGTAATAAGTCAACTCCCTGCCGCACTGGGCCTAGATTTTCTATACATATATATATATATATCTTTTAATGATACTCTATTCCATTGTGTAAGTATACGCCCTTATCAGCTGTAATGACCTATATCTTGTATCATTACAATACACTTCAACTTGCAGAGCAGCTGTGAATCGAGCTGAGTCACGTCATTTGGAAGTTACTGAATAACCATGTCTGCTAGGGAAAGTGTTCGTCATTTGCTGAGAGCAATTTCTTCAGCATCGTGAGTTAACACAGTTTTATATTTAGCGAAACATGCATGCACATACAGATGTATAATGTATTTATTACAACGTGTCTGCAGGATGCAACTTTTATATCTTGTTTATTATTTCAAGAGTTAGGAAAATTAAATGACACAACATGACAATTATATTTATTGCACTCACTATTAAACTTCAAGAGATACTCGTAGGTGCAAATCCTGGGGCGATGGAGGCCTTACACCTCCCCCCCCCCCCCCCTACAAATTTATATTTCATTAATGTTTAAATTAAATTTTTCATTCAATTTTGTGGTTGGTTGGTTGGTTGGTTGGTACTATTAATGTAGATAAATATCCTTCCTTTTGGACCTAGATGATTTTGAAAACTTCTGTACTGCTCCAAAATTTAACTGCAGGAGCGGTATCAATGATAGCTGTAGAAAAAAATCTTTATTTAGAATGTACTATGAACTGTCAAATTATTTTGTACATAATGCTATGAAAATTACACAACCTTTTTATGGAACTCCCAATTGCCATAATAAAATATTGATTTATTTCATTGTAATAGAAATTAGCGAAATATAAGCAAACTAGAATGTTTATCACATTTCACTGAAATACAGATTCCTTACTTTCTATTTACAGATGCAGGTGTCCAGCACATTCACAAAATTATTCCCCAATAACACCAGGTCGGTGATCGATGTTTTTTGTTGGATTATATTTTTTTTCATAACAAGACAAATTTCATAGATGCAAACAAGAATTAAAACTGGAGAAGAAGATTATAGTTATAGGGGGGCCGTACCAAAACATTCTGGCAAAGAGGTGGAAGATAGTGGCACATAGAATTGAATTGATTTATTTCGTAGGTGTGTGATAGACATTTTACACATATCAAAACATATTTACAAATAAATCAAATATATCCAAAAGTCAACTTAAAAAACAAAACCTGCAGGAATACAACTAAAAGTAAAGATTGTTTGTAGTGTACACCATAAATTATCTGATAGTTTTGTTTTGTTTGTTGATTATCCTTTTCTTTTAACTTTTTGATGGGCCCCTGGACGTCACAATTCTGGTGATGACCACAACTTAAATTTGCTGATGAGGACTGTACTCAAAATTACAATTATTATTGCATGGCATTTTAGTAAATTATATAAACCATAGTATACATTTGTATTTTTTTTCACATTTTCAGTCACAAGTTGCAGACACAATGTGACCCAGGCACCTCAGGCAGACCAGAAGGAATATGCCTTTGAGGTATATTAAAAAAAATATATATATTTTTTTAAACAAAACAGTTATAATCATATAAATTGTTGTAGGTTTTTTACTACAGAAATGTTCTGTTAAGCATTTTTACCAGCAATCAAATGAAAGTCATTGATTATTTTTTCAGTTAATTGTAAATTTTCTGAATATATTTCAGATGGCATGTTCAAACATTCGTTATGGAAAAGGGGTTACGAAAGAAGTAGCTCAGGTAATAAGTTCGGTCAATTTTTTAAGAGCTTTGAAATCGCAATTTTAGTCATTTTTCAGTTCCTATACTTACTATTTGTTCTTATATTTCACTGATTCGTGTGATATTTGATATGATTTAGAACAGAAATCAGGGTTTTACTTTTTGTTGTAGGATTTTAACAACATGGGATCAAGGAAAGTTCTCATCATGACAGACGAAAACCTGGCCAAACTGCCCGTAATGGCGACAGTTTTGGACGCCATGACGAAACACAATGTCAATTTCGATGTTTATTCTTCGGTCAGGGTGGAACCTACAGACGTCAGGTAGATCTAAGTCAATTGTTGTGGATAAGGAAGCTTTTAATTGCATAAAAATATATTTTCTATTATCATTTGGTACATGACTTTTTTTTGGGTGAAGGATTTGATATCAGTCAAGGAACTGAAATTGTTTTTGAAAGTAAAAATAGGTTATCTGAAGTTTTACCGATTGTCAATATAATGATAAATAATCCATTGTTTTTCTTTTTGTTATTCATGACCTCAACTTTGCATCTATCATCTTGAAAAATTTTAAGAAAGTATTGACTAAAATTAATTTTGTTACAGTAAAAGACAGTCATTTTATTTTCAATCTAGACATTTTAAAAAAAATTTGGAAAAAAAAAGTATTGATGCCTTACATAATTATCATTCGTACTTTGGCTGTTGTAAAATTAATTTATTGTGAGCATTAATTTTATGATCAAAAATTTTGATTTGTTAATTGGCTACTATTATGCTATTTCAAAATTTTTTTAGTTGTCTCACAAAGATGTGCATTGCAATTTCAAATAGCGTGCAAAATGTTTGGGTCTTTTATAACTTTTGTTCTAAAGTGAGCTTACGATCCATAGTTTCCTATTTAATATTGGTGATTTTTAATTAAAGTTCAAAAACTAGCTTTTAAAGTATCAGCAAGATTGCTGAAATCTTATGTCTACATTAAGGCTTTTTTTCCACCTTACATTCCAGTTTTAAAGATGCCATAGAATTTGCCAAAAAAGGTGACTATGACGCTTATCTAGCAGTTGGCGGTGGGTCGGTTATTGACACTTGCAAAGCGGCCAATTTGTATGCCAGCAAACCTGACGCTGAATTTTTGGATTTTGTCAATGCGCCCATCGGAAAGGGATTACCAGTCATGCATCAGTTGAAACCGTTGATTGCCGGTGAGACTTAAATACACTTATTTTCTCAATGTTCATTGTCAATGTTCAATGTCCATCTTCACAGTGTCTTGACCCATCGTGCTGGATATGTGGAGGATTGCATTTGCTGCCATCTATTCTTGAGCCAATGAATACACTTGCAGGTGCTGTCTTCTGGTGAATAATATCAGTGTTTAATAAAGCCCATCTGACGCCAGTTTCCATGACGACGCAATGACGCCATTTTCCAAATATGGTAGTGCTTTCTAAGACCTGCATCCAATCAGAAAGGAGATGAATAACCACACTAATTATGGCCATTTAGGGAAAAGGTCACTGTGCCAGCTGCATACACGGCGATCTTGCCTACGGGAAAATGTTTAATGTCGATAAGCTGCTACTGGGTCTGAAGCTCAGCTTATAAATACGACCAGCTGCCAGAGGCAGATGTAATGATGAGATGATAACACTTGGGAGTCCACAACATGTTACACATTTACCCAGTGTCGTTTACTTGCCTCAGCATAGACACTGGCACCTCCAATAGAATGCCTGGGCTTGGGATAGCACCTGGGACCATCGACATTTTGTTCAGCAGAGCTGAGAGATGATTTACTAAGATTAATATAGCTAATATTACTGTCGGAAACTTGGAAATGCAATTATTATTAATATAGCTAATAGTACTGTAGGAAACTTGGAAATGCACTTGAATCAGACTGAAAGCAGTTGCATGAGTGATCTAATGGCTGAGGCCCTGCCTATAGCTCTGATGAGAGTCCCAGGTTCAAATCCCGGTCCAGACACGTACAATATTACAAAGCTGATCGAGCTAAATCTCAGCTGGATGTGTGCATGTTGCATGAGATGTTAAATTGATGGTTTTTCATTATCGGGTCCATGCTAAGGTAAAACCCCACTCACGGAGTAAATGCGTAACATGGTATAGACTCCGAGCAGCCTTATTAGCTCATCATAACGTCTGCCTCTGACAGAAGCTGGTAATACTAGCAATACCATGTACTTTGAAACTGACATATAAAGGTTACTTCGACCACAATTTAGGATTACTGTTTATAAAAGTGGTCCAATTGTATGTGCTGCAATTTTTAAATCCTAATTTATTATTTATTTACAGTTCCCACGACGGCTGGCACTGGCAGTGAGACGACTGGGGTCGCTGTCTTTGATTATGAACCACTGAAGGCCAAGACAGGTGTGTATACTAAAAAATATGACATATATTTATAATTGTGCTGACACTCTGCTTTTAATGGTCCTTATTTGTTGACATACATGTCATTAATGACACTTTATCAGTGGTACTGACACCTAATTATGCTAATGTGTTATCACAGATTGGTTGTTGCACAAAAATAGACATTCAGCCATTTAATGATATCATCTGTAACTTTTATTTCAGGCATTGCTAACCGTGCCCTGAGACCAACACTTGGCATAGTCGATCCTTTGCACTGCATGACCATGCCAGAGAGGGTCACCGCAAATAGCGGTTTTGATGTGTTATGGTGAGTCTTGCAAATAGAGTCTTTTCACTGAGCAGAATTGAATTCAGCAAGACATAAGTCTATTTTTCTCCTATTATCACTCATTTTGCTTTTCAGACATGGTAGGTAATAACTGATTCTATAAATATAACTTTCTCAGAAAAATAACAAACATCTAATGATAAAGTCAAATATACATTAAAATGCACTAAAAATACTGCTGCTAGGATGCACTTTGCTTCAGCCAATCAGAGTCAAGGGCGGGAACTTTTTCAGCCAACAGAATTTCAGTATTCTGTCGTAGCTACCGGGTGGAAATACAGAGAACCTTCCATGCATATCCACTATTGATGTATTTACATAATAAGATTTAACATTGTTTAATGTACAAAACTAATATCGCATGAAAGCCATATTGAATTGGCATATCTTCTCAATTGTGCATTTTAATCAATGTCACAGTTAAATTCAAGTAATTTGTGAGGCTCTTTTATGCAAGTTCTTTCCACTATTTCAGCCATGCTTTGGAGTCATACACGGCAATTCCCTACAACGAACGAATGCCGAGGCCTGATAACCCGAAGAACAGACCTGCCTATCAAGGATCTAACCCAATCAGTGATGTGTGGGCTCTGCACGCTCTCAGGATTGTTAATAAATACATGAAAAGGTAAAATGGACATTACTTATTCATAAATTTGACCTTACACTCGTATAAGTGAGGGTTCTACGCTGAACATTTTTTAAAACGTTATGAATCAGTTTTGAAACTTTTTGATTGTTTTGTTTGTAAAAGTTAGGTCGGTAGGTGGGAGAATTTTTATATTTTTTACATTTCCCCCCAGATTTAAGGTTCAATAGCAAAATTTTGAGTGTCAAATCTCAGTTTTTTGTCAGATGCCTTAAAAAAATTCAGGTCGGGCCTTGTGAAGTCGGGTCAGTCCGAAATCGGAAACAAGACTTTTTTCAGTCAGCCTAGAGGGGGTCAATACCATCATATTTTATATGGACCCACCTGCAAGAACTTCCTGTTATGGAGCATGGTTGCATTTATATAAAACTAAACTGATTTTAATATGTTTTTTTTTCACATCTCAGAGCAGTTTTTGATCCTGAGGACTTCGAAGCAAGATCAAGCATGCACTTGGCAAGTGTGTTTGCAGGAATTGGTTTTGGAAATGCTGGAGTTCATTTGTGGTAAATTAGCGACTTCAATTTACCAATTATATGTTATATATATCAGATATGTTGATAAAAGCTGGTCTTGTTAGACACCAGGGATACAGTGACTTATTTTAGAAAAAATATATTTAATTTTTTAATGTGATTAGATATGAATTGTTCTGTTTCGACACCCACACATTGACCCTTGGACATTTCTTAAAAATGAATTTCATTTGATCAAAATCCTGGATGTTATTTTGATTGATATTTAATTTAATTAATATTTGAGCAGTTTACTTTACAATTTCTTGAATTGTTTCATCCCTTGACTTATGTATGTCTTTGATATGAAAATATCCACAGTTGAGAGTGGTTATTACTTTTGCTGATAATATGCATTGTAAGAAGTCATTTCCTTGCTTAACTCCTTCTGGTACCATTAAAGATGGTCTGGTCAACATACAAAAATAACCGGTGTTAAGCCACATACATTGTTACCATGGCTACAGTCCAATGTAATTTGTTATGAGTTTATTTAAATGGAAGTGTCTTTATATTTCAGCCATGGACTGTCGTACGCCATTGCCGGAAATGTGAAAACGTACCAAGCCAAGGACTACACTGCCGACCACCCTATCATTGTAAGTGCAGCATATATAAACTCCTCAAACATCTAATGTCAAGTTTGCCAGCTCAATAAACCCATAAAAACTAAAATTGTAACAGCCACACTATTATATTGAGGCACTTACAGTGAAGTGGCTTGAGTTTTATCACTCGTTTTTATGATGTAATTTTGTTCCAAATATATTCAGATTTAACCAAAGAATTCCTTTTTATTTTAATTTTTTAAAGTTTTTTCTTAGCAGTTAAGTTCTTCCTTTAATAGAGGCCCACCTTCTCTCTAATATACAATTTGCATTTATACTTTTATACACATGTTTCTATTTTGAAGACCTATATTTTCTTATTACTTTGCCATCAACATGAGGCTATATCAACATGAGGCTATATCTCGATTATGTTAGACCTAGGGCATAATTAAGAAAATGGGAGTATTTAATGATCACTTGAAATATCTTCCAGCCCCATGGACTGTCCGTTGTGCTTACTGCTCCAGCGGTGTTTGATTTCACCTATCCCATGTGCCCAGAGAGACATATTGAATCTGCAGAAATCATGGGTTAGTATCTCAAATAATTCTGAGCCAATGAATAAGCACTGTCAACTGAAGACAGACATAACTGTCATACTATTATTTTTGATGTCAGAACATTTTTACGAAATGGCACTTCAATTAAAAATAGTTTTGAAAGATATTATAGTTAAGATTTTCTTTCCAAAAACCAGGTACTGCTTTGCCCAATAATTATATTGTCATAAGTATTTTTTTTTTTATTATATATATATTGAAAAATACATTTAATTTCATTATCAAAATACATTTATACGATTTTAGTTTTCTTTTTTTTCCTACAAATTACTAGGCTTACATTATAAATTATAATTACAGTATTACTGTTCATGAATACCTTTTTAAGTCCTATGTACATTTTAGTAAACACTACATATTTTTGATAAACAGGGAAAGATGTGCGTAACATCAAGCGAGAGGATGCAGGGAAGTTGTTGGCAGAGACGCTTCGAGAATTCATGTACGACTTAAAGGTCGACGACGGATTAAATGCGGTTGGATACACAACCAGTGATATTCCTGAGTTAGTGAAGGGAACGTTGCCTCAGGTACGACCATATTAGTATCTGTCTGATGCAGAAATTGAGAATTATAAAAAATCACAAAAAAAAAGAAGACTGAGAATAACACGTAAGATGACTTTTAAAATGGAAGTACTACATTAACAACTTACTGTTACTATGGTTAACTACGGTTCGGATAAACTTTACTGGCATTTTCTTCACCATTTTCTACATTAAGGTGATATAATTTTGTCAAATATAAGCTTGGATAAACTATATCCAAGGTTACAAACAAATGCTTTTTCGTGGAGTGTGAATATATATGGCCATAAATTTATCTTAATTCAAGCAACAATATTGAATACCTTTTAAATCTGTTTCCAGCATCGAGTGACGAAACTTTCACCCAGGCCTCAGACAGAAGAAGACCTTGCCAGTTTGTTTGAAAAATCCATGACCGTCTATTAATCCTTCTTGAATGATGCAATATGCCAAATCTCCTTCATCTGATCATGCTGATCATGTGCCATAAATTTTTAGTCAGGATACGTTACAGTAATTATGCAACAATTAAAGTTGATACCATAGTTTTATTTTTATATATGACAAATATTGCTTACAATATGCTTCAATTGTTACACATAACTTCATATATTTACATTTTCTATGTAACAAAATTTTTAAATAAATCTATGAATTTATGAAAATGTTTTCTTGTTATATTATCTGGTATGTGTACCTTTTTAGGAGGTAACTCTGCAGAAAACAAACATGCTTTTTTAGGTCACTTAATTATACCACTAAGAAGTTGTTCAATTCAGTAAAATTTCATGATCTGTCACGACTCCTCTTCATTTACTCCACCTGAGAAAATACTTTGCAAGAAAGATTTGCTGAGTCCTTTAGAAATAGGGTTAGTTTTCTTTTTCACTTTTCCTTGCTTAACTCCTTTCAATTTCTTTTTGACAATTTCATCCTCAGTTTCTCGTTGTCGGAATGTCCATTCACGGTCCTTGTCTTGATTATTATTTTCCATTTTTTCTGACTTCTCCTCCTTATCAGTGTTTTCTGGTAATTTATTTTTCTGCTTTTTGGCTTTCTTCTTCATTTTTTCACTATGATTCAAATTGTCTATAAAGAAGTTGGTTTCTTTCTTCACTTGCGATATCTCCGTTCTCATTCTCTGTTGATGAACGGCCTTTTCATAAGCAAGTCTTTCGTTCAAATGAGCCCATTTGAATTTCGGCAAGTATTTCATATTCCAAAGCTCATCGTAGCATTTGGTACGCTTCTTGCCACCGACTGGATTGTTGTTTAAAAATTTAGCGACCGATTTTGCGATCTTCTTGTCAATGAACTCCACCCAGCCTTCTGTGAAACCTCTGCTCTTCTTCTTGTACTTCAGTGACCTTGCTGCAATATACGGAAAAGAAGCGTATATAAGTATAACTTAAATATATGTTCCTTAGCAGTTCTTACCTACTACCGTAAAGGATGGTATTATCGACAGGGCGGGTATTATCTAGTGGTGGGAGTCGGTTTCAGAAATGGAAGCGCCCATTAGTTCGTTGTTTGGGTAAAAAAATCTAATGAATTTGTTCCCCACTGGTGATTTATGCATTCCGACTAAAATCGATTGCACATTTTTGCTTCTAAGCACTTGATTAAAGGCGTGAAACGACCGACTTTCGACTCTAGTCGATCATCGTCCCACCACTAGTATTATCGACACTTAAATTGGTTTTTTAACAAAATTGTTAACATTCTAATGTGAATGTCGATAATACCTGCCCTGTCGATAATACCCTCCTTTACTGTACCATAATACCAATAGGCATCTTTACTATAGAATTACATTGTGCATAGCTGCTTCAAAATTGACATGATGTGGCCAATCATGTATAGATGTATAGATGTTTAGGCCGATGTCTCGATAAACTGTATGTCTTTTCGGTTACGCCTGCTGGGGAGATTAGTAAATTGTGCAGTGTTAAAAACACACCAAAGTAGCGATCCTGAACATGCCAGGACTGCGAATAGTGCAATATACAAATAACATAAATATGTTTCATTCATAGAAGTACATTCAGATTTACACATGTAATTTTTATCTTATAGAGCATAAGTGGCACTAGCAAAACGATAACGATAACCCATTTTGGAAATATGAGACTGCCCATTACAACGCACGTTCATAAAGCTGGGTCTGTGTTGACCCCAACTGAAAGTAGGTTGAAAATTATACTTCAATCATGTATAATCATGATTATTACTTTTGACTTTATTATTAATTTTATTTACTTTCCAATTTGTACAAGATATGCTCCGTTGTTAATCTATATGGATATTTGGAGGGTCTGAGGTGACCTCCCCGTTACCAACAAGATAAACATGACCCTGTAATTACACATATATTCTAGATATTAATTAATTTTTCCTATTTTTGATGATGGCTTGATTCACAGATTTTTTGCATTTATTTAATAGCGCCACACTTGGGTGGCATCCATCTGTGAGAGTGTTATACCTAACTTTACTTTGCAAATTCACTCTGTTGTGAATTAGATTTTGGTGTAACATGGGGGTTACAACCCTATTAGACATATTTAAATCAATAAGGAGTTTGTTTAAAACCTCCACCTCCATTTCCAATTGAGTTTGCATTGAATCGTATTTTTCAACAAAATTAAGTACTGTTGTTCTATTTGTACTAAGCAAAGTGGCATTCCACTCACATAAACTCAACGGGTATATGGTACAACAAACTGGTAGTCCATACTGGTTTATAGTGTGTTTAGCCACATTTTGTTTTGACTCATATAGGTTAGTGCGTTGTTTATCGTTGAGTGTGTGAAATACCACCTCTTCGTACTTTGGACCTTTCAGTCTGGATGTTAGGTCGCAAATTCCACAGCTAATATAGAAATGGTTTCGTGCGTACTTTGGCATGTCATCATGGTGTAAGATAGTTAGGTCGTCCACTAATTCTGTCATATGACAAAATTTGCCTCCAGATTTTGACCAAACGTTTGTAACTGAGCTGACTCACGTCGTTTGGAAGTTACTGAATAACCATGTCTGCTAGGGAAAGTGTTCGTCATTTGCTGAGAGCAATTTCTTCAGCATCGTGAGTTAACACAGTTTTATATTTAGCGAAACATGCATGCACATACAGATGTATAATGTATTTATTACAACGTGTCTGCAGGATGCAACTTTTATATCTTGTTTATTATTTCAAGAGTTAGGAAAATTAAATGACACAACATGACAATTATATTTATTGCACTCACTATTAAACTTCAAGAGATACTCGTAGGTGCAAATCCTGGGGCGATGGAGGCCTTACACCTCCCCCCCCCCCCCTACAAATTTATATTTCATTAATGTTTAAATTAAATTTTTCATTCAATTTTGTGGTTGGTTGGTTGGTTGGTTGGTACTATTAATGTTGATAAATATCCTTCCTTTTGGACCTAGATGATTTTGAAAACTTCTGTACTGCTCCAAAATTTAACTGCAGGAGCGGTATCAATGATAGCTGTAGAAAAAAATCTTTATTTAGAATGTACTATGAACTGTCAAATTATTTTGTACATAATGCTATGAAAATTACACAACCTTTTTATGGAACTCCCAATTGCCATAATAAAATATTGATTTATTTCATTGTAATAGAAATTAGCGAAATATAAGCAAACTAGAATGTTTATCACATTTCACTGAAATACAGATTCCTTACTTTCTATTTACAGATGCAGGTGTCCAGCACATTCACAAAATTATTCCCCAATAACACCAGGTCGGTGATCGATGTTTTTTGTTGGATTATATTTTTTTTCATAACAAGACAAATTTCATAGATGCAAACAAGAATTAAAACTGGAGAAGAAGATTATAGTTAATTTACGCAGTGTTGGTCAATGAAGTTTGACCGTCAGCAAAAGGTTGCAGGCGTTGATAATGAAGTCCAGGGGGGCCGTACCAAAACATTCTGGCAAAGAGGAGGAAGATAGTGGCACATAGAATTGAATTGATTTATTTCGTAGGTGTGTGATAGACATTTTACACATATCAAAACATATTTACAAATAAATCAAATATATCCAAAAGTCAACTTAAAAAACAAAACCTGCAGGAATACAACTAAAAGTAAAGATTGTTTGTAGTGTACACCATAAATTATCTGATAGTTTTGTTTTGTTTGTTGATTATCCTTTTCTTTTAACTTTTTGATGGGCCCCTGGACGTCACAATTCTGGTGATGATCACAACTTAAATTTGCTGATGAGGACTGTACTCAAAATTACAATTATTATTGCATGGCATTTTAGTTAATTATATAAACCATAGTATACATTTGTATTTTTTTTCACATTTTCAGTCACAAGTTGCAGACACAATGTGACCCAGGCACCTCAGGCAGACCAGAAGGAATATGCCTTTGAGGTATATTAAAAAAAAAATCTTTTTTTTTTTAAACAAAACAGTTATAATCATATAAATTGTTGTAGGTTTTTTACTACTGAAATGTTCTGTTAAGCATTTTTACCAGCAATCAAATGAAAGTCATTGATTATTTTTTCAGTTAATTGTAAATTTTCTGAATATATTTCAGATGGCATGTTCAAACATTCGTTATGGAAAAGGGGTTACGAAAGAAGTAGCTCAGGTAATAAGTTCGGTCAATTTTTTAAGAGCTTTGAAATCGCAATTTTAGTCATTTTTCAGTTCCTTTACTTACTATTTGTTCTTATATTTCACTGATTCGTGTGATATTTGATATGATTTAGAACAGAAATCAGGGTTTTACGTTTTGTTGTAGGATTTTAACAACATGGGATCAAGGAAAGTTCTCATCATGACAGACGAAAACCTGGCCAAACTGCCCGTAATGGCGACAGTTTTGGACGCCATGACGAAACACAATGTCAATTTCGATGTTTATTCTTCGGTCAGGGTGGAACCTACAGACGTCAGGTAGATCTAAGTCAATTGTTATGGATAAGGAAGCTTTTAATTGCATAAAAATATATTTTCTATTATCATTTGGTACATGACTTTTTTTTGGGTGAAGGATTTGATATCAGTCAAGGAACTGAAATTGTTTTTGAAAGTAAAAATAGGTTATCTGAAGTTTTACCGATTGTCAATATAATGATAAATAATCCATTGTTTTTCTTTTTGTTATTCATGACCTCAACTTTGCATCTATCATCTTGAAAAATTTTAAGAAAGTATTGACTAAAATTAATTTTGTTACAGTAAAAGACAGTCATTTTATTTTCAATCTAGACATTTTAAAAAAAATTTGGAAAAAAAAAGTATTGATGCCTTACATAATTATCATTCGTACTTTGGCTGTTGTAAAATTAATTTATTGTGAGCATTAATTTTATGATCAAAAATTTTGATTTGTTAATTGGCTACTATTATGCTATTTCAAAATTTTTTTAGTTGTCTCACAAAGATGTGCATTGCAATTTCAAATAGCGTGCAAAATGTTTGGGTCTTTTATAACTTTTGTTCTAAAGCGAGCTTACGATCCAGTTTCCTTTTTAATATTGGTGATTTTTAATTAAAGTTCAAAAACTAGCTTTTAAATATCAGCAAGATTGCTGAAGTCTTATGTCTACATTAAGGCTTTTTTTCCACCTTACATTCCAGTTTTAAAGATGCCATAGAATTTGCCAAAAAAGGTGACTATGACGCTTATCTAGCAGTTGGCGGTGGGTCGGTTATTGACACTTGCAAAGCGGCCAATTTGTACGCCAGCAAACCTGACGCTGAATTTTTGGATTTTGTCAGTGCGCCCATCGGAAAGGGATTACCAGTCATACATCAGTTGAAACCGTTGATTGCTGGTGAGACATAAATACACTTATTTTCTCAATGTTCATTGTCAATGTTCAATGTCCATCTTCACGGTGTCTTGACCCATCGTGCTGGATATGTGGAGGATTGCATTTGCTGCCATCTATTGTTGAGCCAATGAATACACTTGCAGGTGCTGTCCTCTGGTGAATAATATCAGTGTTTAATAAAGCCCATCTGACGCCAGTTTACACGACGACGCAATGACGCCATTTTCCAAATATGGTAGTGCTTTCTAAGACCTGCATCCAATCAGAAAGGAGATGAATAACCACACTAATTATGGCCATTTAGGGAAAAGGTCACTGTGCCAGCTGCATACACGGCGATCTTGCCTACGGGAAAATGTTTAATGTCGATAAGCTGCTACTGGGTCTGAAGCTCAGCTTATAAATACGACCAGCTGCCAGAGGCAGATGTAATGATGAGATGATAACACTTGGGAGTCCACAACATGTTACACATTTACCCAGTGTCGTTTACTTGCCTCAGCATAGACACTGGCACCTCCAATAGAATGCCTGGGCTTGGGATAGCACCTGGGACCATCGACATTTTGTTCAGCAGAGCTGAGAGATGATTTACTAAGATTAATATAGCTAATATTACTGTAGGAAACTTGGAAATGCAATTATTATTAATATAGCTAATAGTACTGTAGGAAACTTGGAAATGCACTTGAATCAGACTGAAAGCAGTTGCATGAGTGATCTAATGGTTGAGGCCCTGCCTATAGCTCTGATGAGAGTCCCAGGTTCAAATCCCGGTCCAGACACGTACAATATTACAAAGCTGATCGAGCTAAATCTCAGCTGGATGTGTGCATGTTGCATGAGATGTTAAATTGATGGTTTTTCATTATCGGGTCCATGCTAAGGTAAAACCCCACTCACGGAGTAAATGCGTAACATGGTATAGACTCCGAGCAGCCTTATTAGCTCATCATAACGTCTGCCTCTGACAGAAGCTGGTAATACTAGCCAATCAATTATGGTTCATTCAAGAAGCATTGAGACAATACCATATACTTTGAAACTGACATATAAAGGTTACTTCGACCACAATTTAGGATTACTGTTTATAAAAGTGGTCCAATTGTATGTGCTGCAATTTTTAAATCCTAATTTATTATTTATTTACAGTTCCCACGACGGCTGGCACTGGCAGTGAGACGACTGGGGTCGCTGTCTTTGAATATGAACCACTGAAGGCCAAGACAGGTGTGTATACTAAAAAATATGACATATATTTATAATTGTGCTGACATTCTGCTTTAAATGGTCCTTATTTGTTGACATACATGTCATTAATGACATTTTATCAGTGGTACTGACACCTAATTATGCTAATGTGTTATCACAGATTGGTTGTTGCACAAAAATAGACATTCAGCCATTTAATGATATCATCTGTAACTTTTATTTCAGGCATTGCTTACCGTGCCCTGAGACCAACACTTGGCATAGTCGATCCTTTGCACTGCATGACCATGCCAGAGAGGGTCACCGCAAATAGCGGTTTTGATGTGTTATGGTGAGTCTTGCAAATAGAGTCTTTTCACTGAGCAGAATTGAATTCAGCAAGACATAAGTCTTTTTTTCTCCTATTATCACTCATTTTGCTTTTCAGACATGGTAGGTAATAACTGATTCTATAAATATAACTTTCTCAGAAAAATAACAAACATCTAATGATAAAGTCAAATATACATTAAAATGCACTAAAAATACTGCTGCTAGGATGCACTTTGCTCCAGCCAATCAGAGTCAAGGGCGGGAACTTTTTCAGCCAACAGAATTTCAGTATTCTGTCGTAGCTACCGGGTGGAAATACAGAGAACCTTCCATGCATATCCACTATTGATGTATTTACATAATAAGATTTAACATTGTTTAATGTACAAAACTAATATCGCATGAAAGCCATATTGAATTGGCATATCCTTTTCTCAATTGCGCATTTTAAATTCAAGTAATTTGTGAGGCTCTTTTATGCAAGTTCTTTCCACTATTTCAGCCATGCTTTGGAGTCATACACGGCAATTCCCTACAACGAACGAATGCCGAGGCCTGATAACCCGAAGAACAGACCTGCCTTTCAAGGATCTAACCCAATCAGTGATGTGTGGGCTCTGCACGCTCTCAGGATTGTTAACAAATACATGAAAAGGTAAAATGGACATTACTTAATCATACATTTGACCTTACACTCGTATAAGTGAGGGTTCTACGCTGAACATTTTTTAAAACGTTATGAATCAGTTTTGAAACTTTTTGATTGTTTTGTTTGTAAAAGTTAGGTCGGTAGGTGGGAGAATTTTTATATTTTTTACATTTCCCCCCAGATTTAAGGTTCAATAGCAAAATTTTGAGTGTCAAATCTCAGTTTTTTGTCAGATGCCTTAAAAAAATTCAGGTCGGGCCTTGTGAAGTCGGGTCAGTCCGAAATCGGAAACAAGACTTTTTTCAGTCAGCCTAGAGGGGGTCAATACCATCATATTTTATATGGACCCACCTGCAAGAACTTCCTGTTATGGAGCATGGTTGCATTTATATAAAACTAAACTGATTTTAATATGTTTTTTTTTCACATCTCAGAGCAGTTTTTGATCCTGAGGACTTCGAAGCAAGATCAAGCATGCACTTGGCAAGTGTGTTTGCAGGAATTGGTTTTGGAAATGCTGGAGTTCATTTGTGGTAAATTAGCGACTTCAATTTACCAATTATATGTTATATATATCAGATATGTTGATAAAAGCTGGTCTTGTTAGACACCAGGGATACAGTGACTTATTTTAGAAAAAATATATTTAATTTTTTAATGTGATTAGATATAAATTGTTCTGTTTCGACACCCACACATTGACCCTTGGACATTTCTTAAAAATGAATTTCATTTGATCAAAATCCTGGATGTTATTTTGATTGATATTTAATTTAATTAATATTTGAGCAGTTTACTTTACAATTTCTTGAATTGTTTCATCCCTTGACTTATGTATGTCTTTGATATGAAAATATCCACAGTTGAGAGTGGTTATTACTTTTGCTGATAATATGCATTGTAAGAAGTCATTTCCTTGCTTAACTCCTTCTGGTACCATTAAAGATGGTCTGGTCAACATACAAAAATAACCGGTGTTAAGCCACATACATTGTTACCATGGCTACAGTCCAATGTAATTTGTTATGAGTTTATTTAAATGGAAGTGTCTTTATATTTCAGCCATGGACTGTCGTACGCCATTGCCGGAAATGTGAAAACGTACCAAGCCAAGGACTACACTGCCGACCACCCTATCATTGTAAGTGCAGCATATATAAACTCCTCAAACATCTAATGTCAAGTTTGCCAGCTCAATAAACCCATAAAAACTAAAATTGTAACAGCCACACTATTATATTGAGGCACTTACAGTGAAGTGGCTTGAGTTTTATCACTCGTTTTTATGATGTGATTTTGTTCCAAATATATTCAGATTTAACCAAAGAATTCCTTTTTATTTTAATTTTTTAAAGTTTTTTCTTAGCAGTTAAGTTCTTCCTTTAATAGAGGCCCACCTTCTCTCTAATATACAATTTGCATTCATACTTTTATACACATGTTTCTATTTTGAAGACCTATATTTTCTTATTACTTTGCCATCAACATGAGGCTATATCAACATGAGGCTATATCTCGATTATGTTAGACCTAGGGCATAATTAAGAAAATGGGAGTATTTAATGATCACTTGAAATATCTTCCAGCCCCATGGACTGTCCGTTGTGCTTACTGCTCCAGCGGTGTTTGATTTCACCTATCCCATGTGCCCAGAGAGACATATTGAATCTGCAGAAATCATGGGTTAGTATCTCAAATAATTCTGAGCCAATGAATAAGCACTGTCAACTGAAGACAGACATAACTGTCATACTATTATTTTTGATGTCAGAACATTTTTACGAAATGGCACTTCAATTAAAAATAGTTTTGAAAGATGTTATAGTTAAGATTTTCTTTCCAAAAACCAGGTACTGCTTTGCCCAATAATTATATTGTCATAAGTATTTTTTTTTATTATATATATATTGAAAAATACATTTAATTTCATTATCAAAATACATTTATACGATTTTAGTTTTCTTTTTTTTCCTACAAATTACTAGGCTTACATTATAAATTATAATTACAGTATTACTGTTCATGAATACCTTTTTAAGTCCTATGTACATTTTAGTAAACACTACATATTTTTGATAAACAGGGAAAGATGTGCGTAACATCAAGCGAGAGGATGCAGGGAAGTTGTTGGCAGAGACGCTTCGAGAATTCATGTACGACTTAAAGGTCGACGACGGATTAAATGCGGTTGGATACACAACCAGTGATATTCCTGAGTTAGTGAAGGGAGCGTTGCATCAGGTACGACCATATTAGTATCTGTCTGATGCAGAAATTGAGAATTATAAAAAATCACAAAAAAAAAGAAGACTGAGAATAACACGTAAGATGACTTTTAAAATGGAAGTACTACATTAACAACTTACTGTTACCATGGTTAACTACGGTTCGGATAAACTTTACTGGCATTTTCTTCACCATTTTCTACATTAAGGTGATATAATTTTGTCAAATATAAGCTTGGATAAACTATATCCAAGGTTACAAACAAATGCTTTTTCGTGGAGTGTGAATATATATGGCCATAAATTTATCTTAATTCAAGCAACAATATTGAATACCTTTTAAATCTGTTTCCAGCATCGAGTGACGAAACTTTCACCCAGGCCTCAGACAGAAGAAGACCTTGCCAGTTTGTTTGAAAAATCCATGACCGTCTATTAATCCTTCTTGAATGATGCAATTTGCCAAATCTCCTTCATCTGATCATGCTGATCATGTGCCATAAATTTTTAGTCAGGATACGTTACAGTAATTATGCAACAATTAAAGTTGATACCATAGTTTTATTTTTATATATGACAAATATTGCTTACAATATGCTTCAATTGTTACACATAACTTCATATATTTACATTTTCTATGTAACAAAATTTTTAAATAAATCTATGAATTTATGAAAATGTTTTCTTGTTATATTATCTGGTATGTGTACCTTTTTAGGAGGTAACTCTGCAGAAAACAAACATGCTTTTTTAGGTCACTTAATTATACCACTAAGAAGTTGTTCAATTCAGTAAAATTTCATGATCTGTCACGACTCCTCTTCATTTACTCCACCTGAGAAAATACTTTGCAAGAAAGATTTGCTGAGTCCTTTAGAAATAGGGTTAGTTTTCTTTTTCACTTTTCCTTGCTTAACTCCTTTCAATTTCTTTTTGACAATTTCATCCTCAGTTTCTCGTTGTCGGAATGTCCATTCACGGTCCTTGTCTTGATTATTATTTTCCATTTCTTCTGACTTCTCCTCCTTATCAGTGTTTTCTGGTACTTTATTTTTCTGCTTTTTGGCTTTCTTCTTCATTTTTTCACTATGATTCAAATTGTCTATAAAGAAGTTGGTTTCTTTCTTCACTTGCGATATCTCCGTTCTCATTCTCTGTTGATGAACGGCCTTTTCATAAGCAAGTCTTTCGTTCAAATGAGCCCATTTGAATTTCGGCAAGTATTTCATATTCCAAAGCTCATCGTAGCATTTGGTACGCTTCTTGCCACCGACTGGATTGTTGTTTAAAAATTTAGCGACCGATTTTGCGATCTTCTTGTCAATGAACTCCACCCAGCCTTCTGTGAAACCTCTGCTCTTCTTCTTGTACTTCAGTGACCTTGCTGCAATATACGGAAAAGAAGCGTATATAAGTATAACTTAAATATATGTTCCTTAGCAGTTCTTACCTACTACCGTAAAGGATGGTATTATCGACAGGGCGGGTATTATCTAGTGGTGGGAGTCGGTTTCATTCTCCAAACCAATCATCGGTTGTGGGGAACCGACCGATGATCCGTTCATAATCGGTTTGAGCATCCAACGATATCCTTCACGACATCCAACGTAAGACAGATGTAAGCAATATTGTAACATAAATTATGCATTCACATGACCAAAGCAAAATGGAAGTGCCCATTAGTTCGTTGTTTGGGTAAAAAAATCTAATGAATTTGTTCCCCACTGGTGATTTATGCATTCCGACTAAAATCGATTGCACATTTTTGCTTCTAAGCACTTGATTAAAGGCGTGAAACGACCGACTTTCGACTCTAGTCGATCATCGTCCCACCACTAGTATTATCGACACTTAAATTGGTTTTTTAACAAAATTGTTAACATTCTA
This sequence comes from Alitta virens, assembly GCA_932294295.1. Taxonomy (NCBI): domain Eukaryota; kingdom Metazoa; phylum Annelida; class Polychaeta; order Phyllodocida; family Nereididae; genus Alitta; species Alitta virens. Next base: position 34,135,939 of record OW028583.1, read on the forward strand.
ATGTGAATGTCGATAATACCTGCCCTGTCGATAATACCCTCCTTTACTGTACCATAATACCAATAGGCATCTTTACTATAGAATTACATTGTGCATAGCTGCTTCAAAATTGACATGATGTGGCCAATCATGTATAGATGTATAGATGTTTAGGCCGATGTCTCGATAAACTGTATGTCTTTCCGGTTACGCCTGCTGGGGAGATTAGTAAATTGTGCAGTGTTAAAAACACACCAAAGTAGCGATCCTGAACATGCCAGGACTGCGAATAGTGCAATATACAAATAACATAAATATGTTTCATTCATAGAAGTACATTCAGATTTACACATGTAATTTTTATCTTATAGAGCATAAGTGGCACTAGCAAAACGATAACGATAACCCATTTTGGAAATATGAGACTGCCCATTACAACGCACGTTCATAAAGCTGGGTCTGTGTTGACCCCAACCGAAAGTAGGTTGAAAATTATACTTCAATCATGTATAATCATGATTATTACTTTTGACTTTATTATTAATTTTATTTACTTTCCAATTTGTACAAGATATGCTCCGTTGTTAATCTATATGGATATTTTGAGGGTCTGAGGTGACCTCCCCGTTACCAACAAGATAAACATGACCCTGTAATTACACATGTATTCTAGATATTAATTAATTTTTCCTATTTTTGATGATGGCTTGATTCACAGATTTTTTGCATTTATTTAATAGCGCCACACTTGGGTGGCATCCATCTGTGGGAGTGTTATACCTAACTTTACTTTGCAAATTCACTCTGTTGTGAATTAGATTTTGGTGTAACATGGGGGTTACAACCCTATTAGACATATTTAAATCAATAAGGAGTTTGTTTAAAACCTCCACCTCCATTTCCAATTGAGTTTGCATTGAATCGTATTTTTCAACAAAATTAAGTACTGTTGTTCTATTTGTACTAAGCAAAGTGGCATTCCACTCACATAAACTCAACGGGTATATGGTGCAACAAACTGGTAGTCCATGCTGGTTTATAGTGTGTTTAGCCACATTTTGTTTTGACTCATATAGGTTAGTGCGTTGTTTATCGTTGAGTGTGTGAAATACCACCTCTTCGTACTTTGGACCTTTCAGTCTGGATGTTAGGTCGCAAATTCCACAGCTAATATAGAAATGGTTTCGTGCGTACTTTGGCATGTCATCATGGTGTAAGATAGTTAGGTCGTCCACTAATTCTGTCATATGACAAAATTTGCCTCCAGATTTGGACCAAACGTTTGTAACTGAGCTGAGTCACGTCGTTTGGAAGTTACTGAATAACCATGTCTGCTAGGGAAAGTGTTCGTCATTTGCTGAGAGCAATTTCTTCAGCATCGTGAGTTAACACAGTTTTATATTTAGCGAAACATGCATGCACATACAGATGTATAATGTATTTATTACAACGTGTCTGCAGGATGCAACTTTTATATCTTGTTTATTATTTCAAGAGTTAGGAAAATTAAATGACACAACATGACAATTATATTTATTGCACTCACTATTAAACTTCAAGAGATACTCGTAGGTGCAAATCCTGGGGCGATGGAGGCCTTACACCTCCCCCCCCCCTACACATTTTTATTTCATTAATGTTTAAATTAAATTTTTCATTCAATTTTGTGGTTGGTTGGTTGGTTGGTTGGTACTATTAATGTTGATAAATATCCTTCCTTTTGGACCTAGATGATTTTGAAAACTTCTGTACTGCTCCAAAATTTAACTGCAGGAGCGGTATCAATGATAGCTGTAGAAAAAAATCTTTATTTAGAATGTACTATGAACTGTCAAATTATTTTGTACATAATGCTATGAAAATTACACAACCTTTTTATGGAACTCCCAATTGCCATAATAAAATATTGATTTATTTCATTGTAATAGAAATTAGCGAAATATAAGCAAACTAGAATGTTTATCACATTTCACTGAAATACAGATTCCTTACTTTCTATTTACAGATGCAGGTGTCCAGCACATTCACAAAATTATTCCCCAATAACACCAGGTCGGTGATCGATGTTTTTTGTTGGATTATATTTTTTTTCATAACAAGACAAATTTCATAGATGCAAACAAGAATTAAAACTGGAGAAGAAGATTATAGTTAATTTACGCAGTGTTGGTCAATGAAGTTTGACCGTCAGCAAAAGGTTGCAGGCGTTGATAATGAAGTCCAGGGGGGCCGTACCAAAACATTCTGGCAAAGAGGAGGAAGATAGTGGCACATAGAATTGAATTGATTTATTTCGTAGGTGTGTGATAGACATTTTACACATATCAAAACATATTTACAAATAAATCAAATATATCCAAAAGTCAACTTAAAAAACAAAACCTGCAGGAATACAACTAAAAGTAAAGATTGTTTGTAGTGTACACCATAAATTATCTGATAGTTTTGTTTTGTTTGTTGATTATCCTTTTCTTTTAACTTTTTGATGGGCCCCTGGACGTCACAATTCTGGTGATGACCACAACTTAAATTTGCTGATGAGGACTGTACTCAAAATTACAATTATTATTGCATGGCATTTTAGTTAATTATATAAACCATAGTATACATTTGTATTTTTTTTCACATTTTCAGTCACAAGTTGCAGACACAATGTGACCCAGGCACCTCAGGCAGACCAGAAGGAATATGCCTTTGAGGTATATTAAAAAAAAAAATCTTTTTTTTTTTAAACAAAACAGTTATAATCATATAAATTGTTGTAGGTTTTTTACTACAGAAATGTTCTGTTAAGCATTTTTACCAGCAATCAAATGAAAGTCATTGATTATTTTTTCAGTTAATTGTAAATTTTCTGAATATCTTTCAGATGGCATGTTCAAACATTCGTTATGGAAAAGGGGTTACGAAAGAAGTAGCTCAGGTAATAAGTTCGGTCAATTTTTTAAGAGCTTTGAAATCGCAATTTTAGTCATTTTTCAGTTCCTTTACTTACTATTTGTTCTTATATTTCACTGATTCGTGTGATATTTGATATGATTTAGAACAGAAATCAGGGTTTTACGTTTTGTTGTAGGATTTTAACAACATGGGATCAAGGAAAGTTCTCATCATGACAGACGAAAACCTGGCCAAACTGCCCGTAATGGCGACAGTTTTGGACGCCATGACGAAACACAATGTCAATTTCGATGTTTATTCTTCGGTCAGGGTGGAACCTACAGACGTCAGGTAGATCTAAGTCAATTGTTATGGATAAGGAAGCTTTTAATTGCATAAAAATATATTTTCTATTATCATTTGGTACATGACTTTTTTTTGGGTGAAGGATTTGATATCAGTCAAGGAACTGAAATTGTTTTTGAAAGTAAAAATAGGTTATCTGAAGTTTTACCGATTGTCAATATAATGATAAATAATCCATTGTTTTTCTTTTTGTTATTCATGACCTCAACTTTGCATCTATCATCTTGAAAAATTTTAAGAAAGTATTGACTAAAATTAATTTTGTTACAGTAAAAGACAGTCATTTTATTTTCAATCTAGACATTTTAAAAAAAATTTGGAAAAAAAAAGTATTGATGCCTTACATAATTATCATTCGTACTTTGGCTGTTGTAAAATTAATTTATTGTGAGCATTAATTTTATGATCAAAAATTTTGATTTGTTAATTGGCTATTATTATGCTATTTCAAAATTTTTTTAGTTGTCTCACAAAGATGTGCATTGCAATTTCAAATAGCGTGCAAAATGTTTGGGTCTTTTATAACTTTTGTTCTAAAGCGAGCTTACGATCCAGTTTCCTATTTAATATTGGTGATTTTTAATTAAAGTTCAAAAACTAGCTTTTAAATATCAGCAAGATTGCTGAAGTCTTATGTCTACATTAAGGCTTTTTTTCCACCTTACATTCCAGTTTTAAAGATGCCATAGAATTTGCCAAAAAAGGTGACTATGACGCTTATCTAGCAGTTGGCGGTGGGTCGGTTATTGACACTTGCAAAGCGGCCAATTTGTACGCCAGCAAACCTGACGCTGAATTTGTGGATTTTGTCAATGCGCCCATCGGAAAGGGATTACCAGTCATGCATCAGTTGAAACCGTTGATTGCCGGTGAGACTTAAATACACTTATTTTCTCAATGTTCATTGTCAATGTTCAATGTCCATCTTCACAGTGTCTTGACCCATCGTGCTGGATATGTGGAGGATTGCATTTGCTGCCATCTATTCTTGAGCCAATGAATACACTTGCAGGTGCTGTCTTCTGGTGAATAATATCAGTGTTTAATAAAGCCCATCTGACGCCAGTTTCCACGACGACGCAATGACGCCATTTTCCAAATATGGTAGTGCTTTCTAAGACCTGCATCCAATCAGAAAGGAGATGAATAACCACACTAATTATGGCCATTTAGGGAAAAGGTCACTGTGCCAGCTGCATACACGGCGATCTTGCCTACGGGAAAATGTTTAATGTCGATAAGCTGCTACTGGGTCTGAAGCTCAGCTTATAAATACGACCAGCTGCCAGAGGCAGATGTAATGATGAGATGATAACACTTGGGAGTCCACAACATGTTACACATTTACCCAGTGTCGTTTACTTGCCTCAGCATAGACACTGGCACCTCCAATAGAATGCCTGGGCTTGGGATAGCACCTGGGACCATCGACATTTTGTTCAGCAGAGCTGAGAGATGATTTACTAAGATTAATATAGCTAATATTACTGTCGGAAACTTGGAAATGCAATTATTATTAATATAGCTAATAGTACTGTAGGAAACTTGGAAATGCACTTGAATCAGACTGAAAGCAGTTGCATGAGTGATCTAATGGCTGAGGCCCTGCCTATAGCTCTGATGAGAGTCCCAGGTTCAAATCCCGGTCCAGACACGTACAATATTACAAAGCTGATCGAGCTAAATCTCAGCTGGATGTGTGCATGTTGCATGAGATGTTAAATTGATGGTTTTTCATTATCGGGTCCATGCTAAGGTAAAACCCCACTCACGGAGTAAATGCGTAACATGGTATAGACTCCGAGCAGCCTTATTAGCTCATCATAACGTCTGCCTCTGACAGAAGCTGGTAATACTAGCAATACCATGTACTTTGAAACTGACATATAAAGGTTACTTCGACCACAATTTAGGATTACTGTTTATAAAAGTGGTCCAATTGTATGTGCTGCAATTTTTAAATCCTAATTTATTATTTATTTACAGTTCCCACGACGGCTGGCACTGGCAGTGAGACGACTGGGGTCGCTGTCTTTGATTATGAACCACTGAAGGCCAAGACAGGTGTGTATACTAAAAAATATGACATATATTTATAATTGTGCTGACATTCTGCTTTTAATGGTCCTTATTTGTTGACATACATGTCATTAATGACACTTTATCAGTGGTACTGACACCTAATTATGCTAATGTGTTATCACAGATTGGTTGTTGCACAAAAATAGACATTCAGCCATTTAATGATATCATCTGTAACTTTTATTTCAGGCATTGCTAACCGTGCCCTGAGACCAACACTTGGCATAGTCGATCCTTTGCACTGCATGACCATGCCAGAGAGGGTCACCGCAAATAGCGGTTTTGATGTGTTATGGTGAGTCTTGCAAATAGAGTCTTTTCACTGAGCAGAATTGAATTCAGCAAGACATAAGTCTATTTTTCTCCTATTATCACTCATTTTGCTTTTCAGACATGGTAGGTAATAACTGATTCTATAAATATAACTTTCTCAGAAAAATAACAAACATCTAATGATAAAGTCAAATATACATAAAAATGCACTAAAAAAACTGCTGCTAGGATGCACTTTGCTTCAGCCAATCAGAGTCAAGGGCGGGAACTTTTTCAGCCAACAGAATTTCAGTATTCTGTCGTAGCTACCGGGTGGAAATACAGAGAACCTTCCATGCATATCCACTATTGATGTATTTACATAATAAGATTTAACATTGTTTAATGTACAAAACTAATATCGCATGAAAGCCATATTGAATTGGCATATCTTCTCAATTGTGCATTTTAATCAATGTCACAGTTAAATTCAAGTAATTTGTGAGGCTCTTTTATGCAAGTTCTTTCCACTATTTCAGCCATGCTTTGGAGTCATACACGGCAATTCCCTACAACGAACGAATGCCGAGGCCTGATAACCCGAAGAACAGACCTGCCTATCAAGGATCTAACCCAATCAGTGATGTGTGGGCTCTGCACGCTCTCAGGATTGTTAATAAATACATGAAAAGGTAAAATGGACATTACTTATTCATACATTTGACCTTACACTCGTATAAGTGAGGGTTCTACGCTGAACATTTTTTAAAACGTTATGAATCAGTTTTGAAACTTTTTGATTGTTTTGTTTGTAAAAGTTAGGTCGGTAGGTGGGAGAATTTTTATATTTTTTACATTTCCCCCCAGATTTAAGGTTCAATAGCAAAATTTTGAGTGTCAAATCTCAGTTTTTTGTCAGATGCCTTAAAAAAATTCAGGTCGGGCCTTGTGAAGTCGGGTCAGTCCGAAATCGGAAACAAGACTTTTTTCAGTCAGCCTAGAGGGGGTCAATACCATCATATTTTATATGGACCCACCTGCAAGAACTTCCTGTTATGGAGCATGGTTGCATTTATATAAAACTAAACTGATTTTAATATGTTTTTTTTTTCACATCTCAGAGCAGTTTTTGATCCTGAGGACTTCGAAGCAAGATCAAGCATGCACTTGGCAAGTGTGTTTGCAGGAATTGGTTTTGGAAATGCTGGAGTTCATTTGTGGTAAATTAGCGACTTCAATTTACCAATTATATGTTATATATATCAGATATGTTGATAAAAGCTGGTCTTGTTAGACACCAGGGATACAGTGACTTATTTTAGAAAAAATATATTTAATTTTTTAATGTGATTAGATATGAATTGTTCTGTTTCGACACCCACACATTGACCCTTGGACATTTCTTAAAAATGAATTTCATTTGATCAAAATCCTGGATGTTATTTTGATTGATATTTAATTTAATTAATATTTGAGCAGTTTACTTTACAATTTCTTGAATTGTTTCATCCCTTGACTTATGTATGTCTTTGATATGAAAATATCCACAGTTGAGAGTGGTTATTACTTTTGCTGATAATATGCATTGTAAGAAGTCATTTCCTTGCTTAACTCCTTCTGGTACCATTAAAGATGGTCTGGTCAACATACAAAAATAACCGGTGTTAAGCCACATACATTGTTACCATGGCTACAGTCCAATGTAATTTGTTATGAGTTTATTTAAATGGAAGTGTCTTTATATTTCAGCCATGGACTGTCGTACGCCATTGCCGGAAATGTGAAAACGTACCAAGCCAAGGACTACACTGCTGACCACCCTATCATTGTAAGTGCAGCATATATAAACTCCTCAAACATCTAATGTCAAGTTTGCCAGCTCAATAAACCCATAAAAACTAAAATTGTAACAGCCACACTATTATATTGAGGCACTTACAGTGAAGTGGCTTGAGTTTTATCACTCGTTTTTATGATGTAATTTTGTTCCAAATATATTCAGATTTAACCAAAGAATTCCTTTTTATTTTAATTTTTTAAAGTTTTTTCTTAGCAGTTAAGTTCTTCCTTTAATAGAGGCCCACCTTCTCTCTAATATACAATTTGCATTTATACTTTTATACACATGTTTCTATTTTGAAGACCTATATTTTCTTATTACTTTGCCATCAACATGAGGCTATATCAACATGAGGCTATATCTCGATTATGTTAGACCTAGGGCATAATTAAGAAAATGGGAGTATTTAATGATCACTTGAAATATCTTCCAGCCCCATGGACTGTCCGTTGTGCTTACTGCTCCAGCGGTGTTTGATTTCACCTATCCCATGTGCCCAGAGAGACATATTGAATCTGCAGAAATCATGGGTTAGTATCTCAAATAATTCTGAGCCAATGAATAAGCACTGTCAACTGAAGACAGACATAACTGTCATACTATTATTTTTGATGTCAGAACATTTTTACGAAATGGCACTTCAATTAAAAATAGTTTTGAAAGATATTATAGTTAAGATTTTCTTTCCAAAAACCAGGTACTGCTTTGCCCAATAATTATATTGTCATAAGTATTTTTTTTTTTATTATATATATATTGAAAAATACATTTAATTTCATTATCAAAATACATTTATACGATTTTAGTTTTCTTTTTTTTCCTACAAATTACTAGGCTTACATTATAAATTATAATTACAGTATTACTGTTCATGAATACCTTTTTAAGTCCTATGTACATTTTAGTAAACACTACATATTTTTGATAAACAGGGAAAGATGTGCGTAACATCAAGCGAGAGGATGCAGGGAAGTTGTTGGCAGAGACGCTTCGAGAATTCATGTACGACTTAAAGGTCGACGACGGATTAAATGCGGTTGGATACACAACCAGTGATATTCCTGAGTTAGTGAAGGGAACGTTGCCTCAGGTACGACCATATTAGTATCTGTCTGATGCAGAAATTGAGAATTATAAAAAATCACAAAAAAAAAGAAGACTGAGAATAACACGTAAGATGACTTTTAAAATGGAAGTACTACATTAACAACTTACTGTTACTATGGTTAACTACGGTTCGGATAAACTTTACTGGCATTTTCTTCACCATTTTCTACATTAAGGTGATATAATTTTGTCAAATATAAGCTTGGATAAACTATATCCAAGGTTACAAACAAATGCTTTTTCGTGGAGTGTGAATATATATGGCCATAAATTTATCTTAATTCAAGCAACAATATTGAATACCTTTTAAATCTGTTTCCAGCATCGAGTGACGAAACTTTCACCCAGGCCTCAGACAGAAGAAGACCTTGCCAGTTTGTTTGAAAAATCCATGACCGTCTATTAATCCTTCTTGAATGATGCAATATGCCAAATCTCCTTCATCTGATCATGCTGATCATGTGCCATAAATTTTTAGTCAGGATACGTTACAGTAATTATGCAACAATTAAAGTTGATACCATAGTTTTATTTTTATATATGACAAATATTGCTTACAATATGCTTCAATTGTTACACATAACTTCATATATTTACATTTTCTATGTAACAAAATTTTTAAATAAATCTATGAATTTATGAAAATGTTTTCTTGTTATATTATCTGGTATGTGTACCTTTTTAGGAGGTAACTCTGCAGAAAACAAACATGCTTTTTTAGGTCACTTAATTATACCACTAAGAAGTTGTTCAATTCAGTAAAATTTCATGATCTGTCACGACTCCTCTTCATTTACTCCACCTGAGAAAATACTTTGCAAGAAAGATTTGCTGAGTCCTTTAGAAATAGGGTTAGTTTTCTTTTTCACTTTTCCTTGCTTAACTCCTTTCAATTTCTTTTTGACAATTTCATCCTCAGTTTCTCGTTGTCGGAATGTCCATTCACGGTCCTTGTCTTGATTATTATTTTCCATTTCTTCTGACTTCTCCTCCTTATCAGTGTTTTCTGGTAATTTATTTTTCTGCTTTTTGGCTTTCTTCTTCATTTTTTCACTATGATTCAAATTGTCTATAAAGAAGTTGGTTTCTTTCTTCACTTGCAATATCTCCGTTCTCATTCTCTGTTGATGAACGGCCTTTTCATAAGCAAGTCTTTCGTTCAAATGAGCCCATTTGAATTTCGGCAAGTATTTCATATTCCAAAGCTCATCGTAGCATTTGGTACGCTTCTTGCCACCGACTGGATTGTTGTTTAAAAATTTAGCGACCGATTTTGCGATCTTCTTGTCAATGAACTCCACCCAGCCTTCTGTGAAACCTCTGCTCTTCTTCTTGTACTTCAGTGACCTTGCTGCAATATACGGAAAAGAAGCGTATATAAGTATAACTTAAATATATGTTCCTTAGCAGTTCTTACCTACTACCGTAAAGGATGGTATTATCGACAGGGCGGGTATTATCTAGTGGTGGGAGTCGGTTTCATTCTCCAAACCAATCATCGGTTGTGGGGAACTGACCGATGATCCGTTCATAATCGGTTTGAGCATCCAACGATATCCTTCACGACATCCAACGTAAGACAGATGTAAGCAATATTGTAACATAAATTATGCATTCACATGACCAAAGCAAAATGGAAGCGCCCATTAGTTCGTTGTTTGGGTAAAAAAATCTAATGAATTTGTTCCCCACTGGTGATTTATGCATTCCGACTAAAATCGATTGCACATTTTTGCTTCTAAGCACTTGATTAAAGGCGTGAAACGACCGACTTTCGACTCTAGTCGATCATCGTCCCACCACTAGTATTATCGACTCTTAAATTGGTTTTTTAACAAAATTGTTAACATTCTAATGTGAATGTCGATAATACCTGCCCTGTCGATAATACCCTCCTTTACTGTACCATAATACCAATAGGCATCTTTACTATAGAATTACATTGTGCATAGCTGCTTCAAAATTGACATGATGTGGCCAATCATGTATAGCTGTATAGATGTTTAGGCCGATGTCTCGATAAACTGTATGTCTTTTCGGTTACGCCTGCTGGGGAGATTAGTAAATTGTGCAGTGTTAAAAACACACCAAAGTAGCGATCCTGAACATGCCAGGACTGCGAATAGTGCAATATACAAATAACATAAATATGTTTCATTCATAGAAGTACATTCAGATTTACACATGTAATTTTTATCTTATAGAGCATAAGTGGCACTAGCAAAACGATAACGATAACCCATTTTGGAAATATGAGACTGCCCATTACAACGCACGTTCATAAAGCTGGGTCTGTGTTGACCCCAACCGAAAGTAGGTTGAAAATTATACTTCAATCATGTATAATCATGATTATTACTTTTGACTTTATTATTAATTTTATTTACTTTCCAATTTGTACAAGATATGCTCCGTTGTTAATCTATATGGATATTTGGAGGGTCTGAGGTGACCTCCCCGTTACCAACAAGATAAACATGACCCTGTAATTACACATGTATTCTAGATATTAATTAATTTTTCCTATTTTTGATGATGGCTTGATTCACAGATTTTTTGCATTTATTTAATAGCGCCACACTTGGGTGGCATCCATCTGTGAGAGTGTTATACCTAACTTTACTTTGCAAATTCACTCTGTTGTGAATTAGATTTTGGTGTAACATGGGGGTTACAACCCTATTAGACATAATTAAATCAATAAGGAGTTTGTTTAAAACCTCCACCTCCATTTCCAATTGAGTTTGCATTGAATCGTATTTTTCAACAAAATTAAGTACTGTTGTTCTATTTGTACTAAGCAAAGTGGCATTCCACTCACATAAACTCAACGGGTATATGGTGCAACAAACTGGTAGTCCATGCTGGTTTATAGTGTGTTTAGCCACATTTTGTTTTGACTCATATAGGTTAGTGCGTTGTTTATCGTTGAGTGTGTGAAATACCACCTCTTCGTACTTTGGACCTTTCAGTCTGGATGTTAGGTCGCAAATTCCACAGCTAATATAGAAATGGTTTCGTGCGTACTTTGGCATGTCATCATGGTGTAAGATAGTTAGGTCGTCCACTAATTCTGTCATATGACAAAATTTGCCTCCAGATTTGGACCAAACGTTTGTAACTGAGCTGAGTCACGTCGTTTGGAAGTTACTGAATAACCATGTCTGCTAGGGAAAGTGTTCGTCATTTGCTGAGAGCAATTTCTTCAGCATCGTGAGTTAACACAGTTTTATATTTAGCGAAACATGCATGCACATACAGATGTATAATGTATTTATTACAACGTGTCTGCAGGATGCAACTTTTATATCTTGTTTATTATTTCAAGAGTTAGGAAAATTAAATGACACAACATGACAATTATATTTATTGCACTCACTATTAAACTTCAAGAGATACTCGTAGGTGCAAATCCTGGGGCGATGGAGGCCTTACACCTCCCCCCCCCCTACAAATTTATATTTCATTAATGTTTAAATTACATTTTTCATTCAATTTTGTGGTTGGTTGGTTGGTTGGTTGGTACTATTAATGTTGATAAATATCCTTCCTTTTGGACCTAGATGATTTTGAAAACTTCTGTACTGCTCCAAAATTTAACTGCAGGAGCGGTATCAATGATAGCTGTAGAAAAAAATCTTTATTTAGAATGTACTATGAACTGTCAAATTATTTTGTACATAATGCTATGAAAATTACACAACCTTTTTATGGAACTCCCAATTGCCATTATAAAATATTGATTTATTTCATTGTAATAGAAATTAGCGAAATATAAGCAAACTAGAATGTTTATCACATTTCACTGAAATACACATTCCTTACTTTCTATTTACAGATGCAGGTGTCCAGCACATTCACAAAATTATTCCCCAATAACACCAGGTCGGTGATCGATGTTTTTTGTTGGATTATATTTTTTTTCATAACAAGACAAATTTCATAGATGCAAACAAGAATTAAAACTGGAGAAGAAGATTATAGTTAATTTACGCAGTGTTGGTCAATGAAGTTTGACCGTCAGCAAAAGGTTGCAGGCGTTGATAATGAAGTCCAGGGGGGCCGTACCAAAACATTCTGGCAAAGAGGTGGAAGATAGTGGCACATAGAATTGAATTGATTTATTTCGTAGGTGTGTGATAGACATTTTACACATATCAAAACATATTTACAAATAAATCAAATATATCCAAAAGTCAACTTAAAAAACAAAACCTGCAGGAATACAACTAAAAGTAAAGATTGTTTGTAGTGTACACCATAAATTATCTGATAGTTTTGTTTTGTTTGTTGATTATCCTTTTCTTTTAACTTTTTGATGGGCCCCTGGACGTCACAATTCTGGTGATGACCACAACTTAAATTTGCTGATGAGGACTGTACTCAAAATTACAATTATTATTGCATGGCATTTTAGTAAATTATATAAACCATAGTATACATTTGTATTTTTTTTCACATTTTCAGTCACAAGTTGCAGACACAATGTGACCCAGGCACCTCAGGCAGACCAGAAGGAATATGCCTTTGAGGTATATTTAAAAAAAAATCTTTTTTTTTTTAAACAAAACAGTTATAATCATATAAATTGTTGTAGGTTTTTTACTACAGAAATGTTCTGTTTTAGCATTTTTACCAGCAATCAAATGAAAGTCATTGATTATTTTTTCAGTTAATTGTAAATTTTCTGAATATATTTCAGATGGCATGTTCAAACATTCGTTATGGAAAAGGGGTTACGAAAGAAGTAGCTCAGGTAATAAGTTCGGTCAATTTTTTAAGAGCTTTGAAATCGCAATTTTAGTCATTTTTCAGTTCCTTTACTTACTATTTGTTCTTATATTTCACTGATTCGTGTGATATTTGATATGATTTAGAACAGAAATCAGGGTTTTACGTTTTGTTGTAGGATTTTAACAACATGGGATCAAGGAAAGTTCTCATCATGACAGACGAAAACCTGGCCAAACTGCCCGTAATGGCGACAGTTTTGGACGCCATGACGAAACACAATGTCAATTTCGATGTTTATTCTTCGGTCAGGGTGGAACCTACAGACGTCAGGTAGATCTAAGTCAATTGTTGTGGATAAGGAAGCTTTTAATTGCATAAAAATATATTTTCTATTATCATTTGGTACATGACTTTTTTTTTGGTGAAGGATTTGATATCAGTCAAGGAACTGAAATTGTTTTTGAAAGTAAAAATAGGTTATCTGAAGTTTTACCGATTGTCAATATAATGATAAATAATCCATTGTTTTTCTTTTTGTTATTCATGACCTCAACTTTGCATCTATCATCTTGAAAAATTTTAAGAAAGTATTGACTAAAATTAATTTTGTTACAGTAAAAGACAGTCATTTTATTTTCAATCTAGACATTTTAAAAAAAATTTGGAAAAAAAAAAGTATTGATGCCTTACATAATTATCATTCGTACTTTGGCTGTTGTAAAATTAATTTATTGTGAGCATTAATTTTATGATCAAAAATTTTGATTTGTTAATTGGCTACTATTATGCTATTTCAAAATTTTTTTAGTTGTCTCACAAAGATGTGCATTGCAATTTCAAATAGCGTGCAAAATGTTTGGGTCTTTTATAACTTTTGTTCTAAAGCGAGCTTACGATCCAGTTTCCTATTTAATATTGGTGATTTTTAATTAAAGTTCAAAAACTAGCTTTTAAATATCAGCAAGATTGCTGAAGTCTTATGTCTACATTAAGGCTTTTTTTCCACCTTACATTCCAGTTTTAAAGATGCCATAGAATTTGCCAAAAAAGGTGACTATGACGCTTATCTAGCAGTTGGCGGTGGGTCGGTTATTGACACTTGCAAAGCGGCCAATTTGTACGCCAGCAAACCTGACGCTGAATTTTTGGATTTTGTCAGTGCGCCCATCGGAAAGGGATTACCAGTCATACATCAGTTGAAACCGTTGATTGCTGGTGAGACATAAATACACTTATTTTCTCAATGTTCATTGTCAATGTTCAATGTCCATCTTCACGGTGTCTTGACCCATCGTGCTGGATATGTGGAGGATTGCATTTGCTGCCATCTATTGTTGAGCCAATGAATACACTTGCAGGTGCTGTCCTCTGGTGAATAATATCAGTGTTTAATAAAGCCCATCTGACGCCAGTTTACACGACGACGCAATGACGCCATTTTCCAAATATGGTAGTGCTTTCTAAGACCTGCATCCAATCAGAAAGGAGATGAATAACCACACTAATTATGGCCATTTAGGGAAAAGGTCACTGTGCCAGCTGCATACACGGCGATCTTGCCTACGGGAAAATGTTTAATGTCGATAAGCTGCTACTGGGTCTGAAGCTCAGCTTATAAATATGACCAGCTGCCAGAGGCAGATGTAATGATGAGATGATAACACTTGGGAGTCCACAACATGTTACACATTTACCCAGTGTCGTTTACTTGCCTCAGCATAGACACTGGCACCTCCAATAGAATGCCTGGGCTTGGGATAGCACCTGGGACCATCAACATTTTGTTCAGCAGAGCTGAGAGATGATTTACTAAGATTAATATAGCTAATATTACTGTAGGAAACTTGGAAATGCAATTATTATTAATATAGCTAATAGTACTGTAGGAAACTTGGAAATGCACTTGAATCAGACTGAAAGCAGTTGCATGAGTGATCTAATGGTTGAGGCCCTGCCTATAGCTCTGATGAGAGTCCCAGGTTCAAATCCCGGTCCAGACACGTACAATATTACAAAGCTGATCGAGCTAAATCTCAGCTGGATGTGTGCATGTTGCATGAGATGTTAAATTGATGGTTTTTCATTATCGGGTCCATGCTAAGGTAAAACCCCACTCACGGAGTAAATGCGTAACATGGTATAGACTCCGAGCAGCCTTATTAGCTCATCATAACGTCTGCCTCTGACAGAAGCTGGTAATACTAGCCAATCAATTATGGTTCATTCAAGAAGCATTGAGACAATACCATATACTTTGAAACTGACATATAAAGGTTACTTCGACCACAATTTAGGATTACTGTTTATAAAAGTGGTCCAATTGTATGTGCTGCAATTTTTAAATCCTAATTTATTATTTATTTACAGTTCCCACGACGGCTGGCACTGGCAGTGAGACGACTGGGGTCGCTGTCTTTGAATATGAACCACTGAAGGCCAAGACAGGTGTGTATACTAAAAAATATGACATATATTTATAATTGTGCTGACATTCTGCTTTAAATGGTCCTTATTTGTTGACATACATGTCATTAATGACATTTTATCAGTGGTACTGACACCTAATTATGCTAATGTGTTATCACAGATTGGTTGTTGCACAAAAATAGACATTCAGCCATTTAATGATATCATCTGTAACTTTTATTTCAGGCATTGCTTACCGTGCCCTGAGACCAACAATTGGCATAGTCGATCCTTTGCACTGCATGACCATGCCAGAGAGGGTCACCGCAAATAGCGGTTTTGATGTGTTATGGTGAGTCTTGCAAATAGAGTCTTTTCACTGAGCAGAATTGAATTCAGCAAGACATAAGTCTTTTTTTCTCCTATTATCACTCATTTTGCTTTTCAGACATGGTAGGTAATAACTGATTCTATAAATATAACTTTCTCAGAAAAATAACAAACATCTAATGATAAAGTCAAAATGCACTAAAAATACTGCTGCTAGGATGCACTTTGCTCCAGCCAATCAGAGTCAAGGGCGGGAACTTTTTCAGCCAACAGAATTTCAGTATTCTGTCGTAGCTACCGGGTGGAAATACAGAGAACCTTCCATGCATATCCACTATTGATGTATTTACATAATAAGATTTAACATTGTTTAATGTACAAAACTAATATCGCATGAAAGCCATATTGAATTGGCATATCCTTTTCTCAATTGTGCATTTTAAATTCAAGTAATTTGTGAGGCTCTTTTATGCAAGTTCTTTCCACTATTTCAGCCATGCTTTGGAGTCATACACGGCAATTCCCTACAACGAACGAATGCCGAGGCCTGATAACCCGAAGAACAGACCTGCCTTTCAAGGATCTAACCCAATCAGTGATGTGTGGGCTCTGCACGCTCTCAGGATTGTTAACAAATACATGAAAAGGTAAAATGGACATTACTTATTCATACATTTGACCTTACACTCGTATAAGTGAGGGTTCTACGCTGAACATTTTTTAAAACGTTATGAATCAGTTTTGAAACTTTTTGATTGTTTTGTTTGTAAAAGTTAGGTCGGTAGGTGGGAGAATTTTTATATTTTTTACATTTCCCCCCAGATTTAAGGTTCAATAGCAAAATTTTGAGTGTCAAATCTCAGTTTTTTGTCAGATGCCTTAAAAAAATTCAGGTCGGGCCTTGTGAAGTCGGGTCAGTCCGAAATCGGAAACAAGACTTTTTTCAGTCAGCCTAGAGGGGGTCAATACCATCATATTTTATATGGACCCACCTGCAAGAACTTCCTGTTATGGAGCATGGTTGCATTTATATAAAACTAAACTGATTTTAATATGTTTTTTTTTCACATCTCAGAGCAGTTTTTGATCCTGAGGACTTCGAAGCAAGATCAAGCATGCACTTGGCAAGTGTGTTTGCAGGAATTGGTTTTGGAAATGCTGGAGTTCATTTGTGGTAAATTAGCGACTTCAATTTACCAATTATATGTTATATATATCAGATATGTTGATAAAAGCTGGTCTTGTTAGACACCAGGGATACAGTGACTTATTTTAGAAAAAATATATTTAATTTTTTAATGTGATTAGATATGAATTGTTCTGTTTCGACACCCACACATTGACCCTTGGACATTTCTTAAAAATGAATTTCATTTGATCAAAATCCTGGATGTTATTTTGATTGATATTTAATTTAATTAATATTTGAGCAGTTTACTTTACAATTTCTTGAATTGTTTCATCCCTTGACTTATGTATGTCTTTGATATGAAAATATCCACAGTTGAGAGTGGTTATTACTTTTGCTGATAATATGCATTGTAAGAAGTCATTTCCTTGCTTAACTCCTTCTGGTACCATTAAAGATGGTCTGGTCAACATACAAAAATAACCGGTGTTAAGCCACATACATTGTTACCATGGCTACAGTCCAATGTAATTTGTTATGAGTTTATTTAAATGGAATTGTCTTTATATTTCAGCCATGGACTGTCGTACGCCATTGCCGGAAATGTGAAAACGTACCAAGCCAAGGACTACACTGCCGACCACCCTATCATTGTAAGTGCAGCATATATAAACTCCTCAAACATCTAATGTCAAGTTTGCCAGCTCAATAAACCCATAAAAACTAAAATTGTAACAGCCACACTATTATATTGAGGCACTTACAGTGAAGTGGCTTGAGTTTTATCACTCGTTTTTATGATGTGATTTTGTTCCAAATATATTCAGATTTAACCAAAGAATTCCTTTTTATTTTAATTTTTTAAAGTTTTTTCTTAGCAGTTAAGTTCTTCCTTTAATAGAGGCCCACCTTCTCTCTAATATACAATTTGCATTTATACTTTTATACACATGTTTCTATTTTGAAGACCTATATTTTCTTATTACTTTGCCATCAACATGAGGCTATATCAACATGAGGCTATATCTCGATTATGTTAGACCTAGGGCATAATTAAGAAAATGGGAGTATTTAATGATCACTTGAAATATCTTCCAGCCCCATGGACTGTCCGTTGTGCTTACTGCTCCAGCGGTGTTTGATTTCACCTATCCCATGTGCCCAGAGAGACATATTGAATCTGCAGAAATCATGGGTTAGTATCTCAAATAATTCTGAGCCAATGAATAAGCACTGTCAACTGAAGACAGACATAACTGTCATACTATTATTTTTGATGTCAGAACATTTTTACGAAATGGCACTTCAATTAAAAATAGTTTTGAAAGATATTATAGTTAAGATTTTCTTTCCAAAAACCAGGTACTGCTTTGCCCAATAATTATATTGTCATAAGTATTTTTTTTTTATTATATATATATTGAAAAATACATTTAATTTCATTATCAAAATACATTTATACGATTTTAGTTTTCTTATTTTTCCTACAAATTACTAGGCTTACATTATAAATTATAATTACAGTATTACTGTTCATGAATACCTTTTTAAGTCCTATGTACATTTTAGTAAACACTACATATTTTTGATAAACAGGGAAAGATGTGCGTAACATCAAGCGAGAGGATGCAGGGAAGTTGTTGGCAGAGACGCTTCGAGAATTCATGTACGACTTAAAGGTCGACGACGGATTAAATGCGGTTGGATACACAACCAGTGATATTCCTGAGTTAGTGAAGGGAGCGTTGCATCAGGTACGACCATATTAGTATCTGTCTGATGCAGAAATTGAGAATTATAAAAAATCACAAAAAAAAAGAAGACTGAGAATAACACGTAAGATGACTTTTAAAATGGAGGTACTACATTAACAACTTACTGTTACCATGGTTAACTACGGTTCGGATAAACTTTACTGGCATTTTCTTCACCATTTTCTACATTAAGGTGATATAATTTTGTCAAATATAAGCTTGGATAAACTATATCCAAGGTTACAAACAAATGCTTTTTCGTGGAGTGTGAATATATATGGCCATAAATTTATCTTAATTCAAGCAACAATATTGAATACCTTTTAAATCTGTTTCCAGCATCGAGTGACGAAACTTTCACCCAGGCCTCAGACAGAAGAAGACCTTGCCAGTTTGTTTGAAAAATCCATGACCGTCTATTAATCCTTCTTGAATGATGCAATTTGCCAAATCTCCTTCATCTGATCATGCTGATCATGTGCCATAAATTTTTAGTCAGGATACGTTACAGTAATTATGCAACAATTAAAGTTGATACCATAGTTTTATTTTTATATATGACAAATATTGCTTACAATATGCTTCAATTGTTACACATAACTTCATATATTTACATTTTCTATGTAACAAAATTTTTAAATAAATCTATGAATTTATGAAAATGTTTTCTTGTTATATTATCTGGTATGTGTACCTTTTTAGGAGGTAACTCTGCAGAAAACAAACATGCTTTTTTAGGTCACTTAATTATACCACTAAGAAGTTGTTCAATTCAGTAAAATTTCATGATCTGTCACGACTCCTCTTCATTTACTCCACCTGAGAAAATACTTTGCAAGAAAGATTTGCTGAGTCCTTTAGAAATAGGGTTAGTTTTCTTTTTCACTTTTCCTTGCTTAACTCCTTTCAATTTCTTTTTGACAATTTCATCCTCAGTTTCTCGTTGTCGGAATGTCCATTCACGGTCCTTGTCTTGATTATTATTTTCCATTTCTTCTGACTTCTCCTCCTTATCAGTGTTTTCTGGTACTTTATTTTTCTGCTTTTTGGCTTTCTTCTTCATTTTTTCACTATGATTCAAATTGTCTATAAAGAAGTTGGTTTCTTTCTTCACTTGCGATATCTCCGTTCTCATTCTCTGTTGATGAACGGCCTTTTCATAAGCAAGTCTTTCGTTCAAATGAGCCCATTTGAATTTCGGCAAGTATTTCATATTCCAAAGCTCATCGTAGCATTTGGTACGCTTCTTGCCACCGACTGGATTGTTGTTTAAAAATTTAGCGACCGATTTTGCGATCTTCTTGTCAATGAACTCCACCCAGCCTTCTGTGAAACCTCTGCTCTTCTTCTTGTACTTCAGTGACCTTGCTGCAATATACGGAAAAGAAGCGTATATAAGTATAACTTAAATATATGTTCCTTAGCAGTTCTTACCTACTACCGTAAAGGATGGTATTATCGACAGGGCGGGTATTATCTAGTGGTGGGAGTCGGTTTCATTCTCCAAACCAATCATCGGTTGTGGGGAACCGACCGATGATCCGTTCATAATCGGTTTGAGCATCCAACGATATCCTTCACGACATCCAACGTAAGACAGATGTAAGCAATATTGTAACATAAATTATGCATTCACATGACCAAAGCAAAATGGAAGCGCCCATTAGTTCGTTGTTTGGGTAAAAAAATCTAATGAATTTGTTCCCCACTGGTGATTTATGCATTCCGACTAAAATCGATTGCACATTTTTGCTTCTAAGCACTTGATTAAAGGCGTGAAACGACCGACTTTCGACTCTAGTCGATCATCGTCCCACCACTAGTATTATCGACACTTAAATTGGTTTTTTAACAAAATTGTTAACATTCTAATGTGAATGTCGATAATACCTGCCCTGTCGATAATACCCTCCTTTACTGTACCATAATACCAATAGGCATCTTTACTATAGAATTACATTGTGCATAGCTGCTTCAAAATTGACATGATGTGGCCAATCATGTATAGATGTATAGATGTTTAGGCCGATGTCTCGATAAACTGTATGTCTTTCCGGTTACGCCTGCTGGGGAGATTAGTAAATTGCGCAGTGTTAAAAACACACCAAAGTAGCGATCCTGAACATGCCAGGACTGCGAATAGTGCAATATACAAATAACATAAATATGTTTCATTCATAGAAGTACATTCAGATTTACACATGTAATTTTTATCTTATAGAGCATAAGTGGCACTAGCAAAACGATAACGATAACCCATTTTGGAAATATGAGACTGCCCATTACAACGCACGTTCATAAAGCTGGGTCTGTGTTGACCCCAACCGAAAGTAGGTTGAAAATTATACTTCAATCATGTATAATCATGATTATTACTTTTGACTTTATTATTAATTTTATTTACTTTCCAATTTGTACAAGATATGCTCCGTTGTTAATCTATATGGATATTTGGAGGGTCTGAGGTGACCTCCCCGTTACCAACAAGATAAACATGACCCTGTAATTACACATGTATTCTAGATATTAATTAATTTTTCCTATTTTTGATGATGGCTTGATTCACAGATTTTTTGCATTTATTTAATAGCGCCACACTTGGGTGGCATCCATCTGTGAGAGTGTTATACCTAACTTTACTTTGCAAATTCACTCTGTTGTGAATTAGATTTTGGTGTAACATGGGGGTTACAACCCTATTAGACATATTTAAATCAATAAGGAGTTTGTTTAAAACCTCCACCTCCATTTCCAATTGAGTTTGCATTGAATCGTATTTTTCAACAAAATTAAGTGTTGCTGTTCTTTTTGTACTAAGTAAAGTGGCATTCCACTCACATAAACTCAACGGGTATATGGTACAACAAACTGGTAGTCCATACTGGTTTATAGTGTGTTTAGCCACATTTTGTTTTGACTCATGTAGGTTAGTGCGTTGTTTATCGTTGAGTGTGTGAAATACCACCTCTTCGTACTTTGGACCTTTCAGTCTGGATGTTAGGTCGCAAATTCCACAGCTAATATAGAAATGGTTTCGTGCGTACTTTGGCATGTCATCATGGTGTAAGATAGTTAGGTCGTCCACTAATTCTGTCATATGACAAAATTTGCCTCCAGATTTGGACCAAACGTTTGTAACTTTGTCACCAAACATATAATTTCTAAATAAACCCCCTCACCCTACTGTCACCAGTTATAAAGTTCATTGCGACCTTTAAAGTACTTCTGCCAAGATCTGGAGAGGAGCACAAAAAACAGGAAAATCTGTTTTATATTAAAAAATGTTTTCTGCAATTCTTTCTGGATTATTCTGCCATTCTTTTGACAACGCAGACTTAAAACTAATATGATTATGCAATGTGCATGAGAGGCCGCAGGAGTTGTAGAATAGTACTAAAATGATACTTTGAAGTTTGATGCCATTTTGGCGCCAAAGGCATTTTCTGTGACGTCATCAATAAAAGTTTTGGCTTATTTTTTGTCAGCGCGGATCATGACCAGCTGATGACGGCGCATTGATTTCTAACTTAGCGCCACGGCCAATCACGGAGTTTGCTAGAGTTCGTTGCCTAGCAAATGACCTAGTAATTAAATAAGCTCTGCTCTGATTGGTCAAACGGTCATTTAGTTGGCTAGCTTTATGGAAAATCACGGCAATGGACGTAGCTCCCATGGAACATTCAAAACCATAGTTCTACTGCTTGTCTTGTCTTGAATCTCATAGAACTGATGATTAACAGTGTTCTAACGTGAGTTTATTCAAATTTGTTGGGTAGATCTGTATCATCTTAAGTTAAGAACGATTTTTGTGTAAGTAGGTCATTATTATTTTGTGCGCATCATGGCCGCGCAGATTAATTAGGACAACATAGTTCGATCCGGTCATCTGAGAATAGCATGACAGTAGATTTTGTTTTTGGCCAATCTCTAGTCATAAAAGCCCTACGAGCGGCCCCTGCGGCCTATTAATTGAAGTTGCATTGACTGTATCATATCCTAAAGCATTCCAGTCATTAATTACTCATAGTGAAAAAGAATTTTATCTTATATTAAGTGATGCTCTGGGTTTACTAATTTTAAAGTTATGACCCCTGGAGGGCCTGGATTTGAGTTTAAAAAAAATCTTCTAACCCTCACATCTCCTTCTTCTAAATGCTAAGGAATCAAGTTTTAAGTATTGGAGTCTGTCTTGACAACTAAGTTCAGTGATAGTGTTAACCAGTTTAGTTGCTCTTCGTTGGACTTTCTCAATTTCAATATAGTCCATTTTTAGTAAAGGACTCCAGATACTGAGACAGTGAGAGCAATATTCAAGTAGTGGTCGAACTAAAGATTTATATAATGGTAGAAATATCTCTATAGATAGGTTATCAAAGTTACGCTCAATTATACCTTAGGTCCTATTCTGCGGTTAGCCTTAGAAACAATGGCATTGATGTGTAAACGCAGTCTGTGGTGCACGGTGTGTTCGTTTGGAACCACTATTCTATGGCGTTCTGTCCTGTCGAGAGATGGAGCTACGACCACACCGGTCTTGCTATTGTTTAATGACGTCAACCAAATGTAACGTCATCAAATGCACTGATTGACCTTTTGTTGATGACGTCATTGAACAATTGCGAGACCTGTGTGGTCGTAGCTCCATCTCTCGACAGGACAGAACGCCATTGTCAATAATGTTTGGAAAGTCATAGCTTTTACTACCTTCGAGTCATCTACTGATCGAGAGCATTGACAACAAAAAGACAACATCCAGTTTTGCCTAACCCTGTACAATACACAATTCTGACAGCTGAAATTGAAGCCACATGTCGCTGAGCGATATTCGGGCAATTACCTTCAGGTTGGAGAAATATTCTGTTGAGTTCGCCATACTGACTCAATATGTGGCGCATATTTTTAACTCCCATCAAAGACGGGATTCTGCTGAGGTATATAATTCCTGGTTCAACTTGTTTCTTTTCCGTTTTCTTGGGATTTTCTGTATTTTCTTCCTGCAAACTTCTCTCGCCTTCCTCCATTTTGATTTTTTTTAGTTCTTTATTAACTCACTAGAGGGCGAAAATGAAACTCATGCGACACCTAGCGGACAAATAAATAGGTCACTCAGATCGGAACTGAACCACATTGATCAATCTCTATAGGTGTTCTGCTTTAAAGGAAGATGATTAATTGATGAAGACGAGTCCGGCTGAACTGGCATCTGTTTCTATTTGAGATTCTTATTTGGTGACACTGCCCGGACTGACAGAGCAGAGCTGCACAGGTGAGTGAAATGTTCACAAAATGATCACTGCAAATTAATACATTTTAAATTTGTTATCAAGGGTTATCTGATAATGTTGTGGTACTGTATCACAAATTCATGAAGTGTGTGGTCCATTTTTCAATGATTATGTTGTCACAGCTGTTACCATTTAAAGCAAATAAATGGTAAGGGATCTGGATGTTGAATATTAATTGGATGCTTATACATGGATATATTTATTTCACTGGCATAAAATAATATTAATTTATTATTACAATACAGCGAAGTATAATATGCATATTAACAATTACTATGAATGGGTTCAACATTAAATGGTATATAATATATCACCAAAACTTTGCAAAGGTCAAATTGAGTATTTATGAAAGCACAATTTAGAAATGATTAAAAAATTATTATTATTATTGTAGGCAGCATGACGGGGAAAGGAATCATGTGTGTAGGATTGGTTTGTGGTGACATCTTAAATGTTGTCCACAATTTTCCACAGGAGGACACAGATCAAAGGTGCGATGTTTGGTTAATATGCAATATGGTTATCAATTAAGAAGTAAAGGTTAAAAATATTTTTTGTGAGGATCGAAGCTCTCACTCACTCAGAAATAGTTTTGTGATAAAGTAAATGATTTAATTAAAAATTTAAAAAATATATTGAGTTAATCTTTTTGCAAATTGTAAAAGAAAACAATATATTTGCAAAACTTGAAACAAAGCATTATATTTTGCATATGCTCTTAATTCATATTCACATTTGTTTTGAGGGCAATTATAATTGGTATATATTTTCAGTGACATAAATTCAACAATATATATTTTTTTCATTTATTTATTTATTTGTTTATTATTTTTCAGAGTAGCAGACCAGTGGTGGCAGTTAGGAGGCAATGCAGCGAATAGTGCCATCGTTTTATCTTTGCTTGGAAATGATGCAGAATTTCTTGGAACAATGGCCGTTGCTCCTGAGCTATCGTATGTTTGCTTGAATTTCACTTCAATTTTAAGCTTTGATTGAGCAGTAATTTGATGTTGTGCATATGTTTCTAAGCTACAAGACACCATAGTTTTGAATAATTGATGAAATACTGATATTTTTCTGTGCGCATTTCAACCAGAAAACATAATATTGTTACAGAAATAACTCAGCTCCATTTTAAATTGAGAACTTTTAGATAGTAGCTGGCTGTTCTTTGCAGTTGTCAATTGTACTAATGAATAATACAATTGCTAGTTACAACACATTGTTTGACAGGATATTGATGTACTACTCCCTTTTGCTTAATTATAAATGGACTCAAATTGCCTTAATTAATATTACATTCCCTCAATATTGGATACAAAAACATATCACAAAACAACAGAAGAAGAAGAAAGAAGCATGATATTATTGTAGAAATTGAGTAATTTGTATATTTTTCTACCATTCAATATTTAAATCTTAATTTTCAGTGTACGGTTTCAGAATTTCTTATAATGAAGCGTTCAGCCTCTGAATATCTTGACATAAAGTATAAAGATGAAACCCACTCAAATTTATGATAATACATTTTCGATAGATTGAAAAAATAAAATAAAATAAAAACACCATGAATAAAGGACTGTCCTTAACTGTCAAATGCCAAAAGAGACAATTTAAAAATAGAATGAAATGCACTCAACATCGTTCAAATGCACCGATAGTGACCTGAATGATTTATTAGTTTTAAAGATTTTTGCTTTTTATGACTTAAGGTTGTTCTATTTTTAGTTTTTTGAAAGGAAGTTTTGAGAAACACAACATCAATATAGAGCACTGCATTTTTCATGAAGACTGCAACACTCCATTGTCCGTGGTCATTGTCAATAAACAGAATGGATCCCGCACAATTTTACACTCTAACAAGTAAGTGGTATGAAATATGATATAATGAGAAAACTATTCCATTATTATTACTGGAGCTTTATTACTTTTCATGCATAATGGTTTCCAGAGAAAATAACTCGGCCATAAATACTACATGAGTGTGTGTTTTTATTTTTGTGGGAAGACCGTTGGTGGAAATTGGACAATGATATTGTGAGCTTAGCTCGTGTCTTTTTTGTTCTTTTTCTGTCTTCTCGACTGCACTGGGTAATGCTTAGTGCAAAGATAATTATGGTGCATATATTGAACATTTGTATCCTTGGAAGTAGAACCAAACAAGCTACTTTATATGCCAGGTCAGACAGTGGACAAGTTTGTAGAGGACGAGTCGTCTGGCGGACGAGTTGACAATACTCCCGGTTATATCAATACAGATTTAGATTCATTTAAAGCAACAATAACATGATAATGCAATACAATATATATAGATATGAAAATTAAATTCAAGATGATTTTAAGTGCAGATAGCCCCAAAAGTTTACTAACGCTCAAGCAAGATGTGATGATTGACATTAATGAATAAAATAATCCACGTGAAAAGAGGTTGCTAAAACCTTTGATAGAAAATAAAGGTAAATAGTTCGAGTTGTTATTGGAAAGTAAAGAATGGTGATTATTTGGGGTTAAAATGGGAGTTAACTGCATTCTGCTCAGGTGTATGTAAACTTATGGGCCTGACTGCAGCCAAGCTAGAATGGCCCCCTTGTGCATCCGAGTTCGCAGAATGAGGGCCATGCAGTAGTCTTTGTATTTTTCGTGGGATTCTATGTGCACACAGTTTTACAGCCTTCCTACGGATCTGAATCTCTTCTATACTGATAAATAATGTGTGCACACACTATTACTGACCTTGGCATGCTATTATTTGTACACAACCATCATTTTCATGTGGTGAATCGGCAATTTCAACTTCTGCTTCTTGAGAATTGTTAGTGTTATCGATAACATAGTCATTGCCGATAGAACCTAAATAATCATTTTCAATAATGTGAAATGGTGATAGATGGCATGGATGCTTGTATAGTGTATACTGTCTAGACAATATTTATTCAACCTGTTGCAAAATACCGCAAAAAAGACAGGACTGCTGCCAGGCTAGCTCGACTGTAGGGTTACCACTTTAAGATTTTGTAATGCCGATGCCATAAATATGAGACAAAGTTCCATATAACTTTATTTTCGTATTTTCAGAAATTTACCAGAGTTAACCTATGAAAATTTCAATACTATAAATTTGGAGTCGGGTCTTTATAAATGGATCCATTTTGAGGTAAATACATAAATTTAAGAATTTTTGTGTTAACTTCCCGGGGAATATTTTTAAGAATGTGCTTTTTGGTAAGCTAGCGCACATCTCTCACAGTGTGCTTATATATCATCCGAATTTACCGAATATATAAATGGTTGTGCGGAATGCTCCATTTTGCTGTATATAATATTTATGGAGTCGATAGGTAATGTTGTCTTGATATACTATGAGAAATAAAATTCAATTCAGTTCAATGCATTTTAAAGTAGAATGCATTTCGTTTTCAGGGTAGACCAAATGTAGGCAAAATAAGAATGATGCTTCAACGCATTGAGCAGTTCAATAAAACGTATCCCAATCTGAAAATTACTACCTCCCTGGAACTGGAGAAAAAGAAGCCGGAATTAGGTGAGAAAAGGTGACACAATATTGGCGGCAGGTTGATTTGTGGAAAGTTTTAACAAAGAACATTCTGACAATTAATCAGTTGTTAATTGGTGGAAAATTATGAAACATACATGGTGTGTTTTGTATATTGGACCTGCCAGACAGGGGCAATATACATAATATTATGTAATTGTTTTAAGCGTTTTGCTCTTATGAGACTTCAAAGTCTGCAGAATTTATAAATATTTCGTTAATCTATTTTCAGAGGAATTAACGATGTATGCTGACTACGTCTTCATTAGCAAGGAACATGCCCAATTTAATGGATTCGAAAATAAGGAAGATACAGTAAACGGCTTCATTGAAAGATGCAAACCCGGGTGAGGCTTGTATCATAATTGATTTAAAAAAAAAGTTTAAAATTTTTCTCTAAATTTTTTTCGTTGTTTATTGTTGAAGACCAGTTAAATTGTGACTTTCCTGACTTTGTTGTTAACAAAGGAATTTGATTGTATATTTTTCCTCTCTTTTAAATGGCCACATTAAATGGCCACATATTGTAAACGGTCAATTTAATTCGCTTGGGTGACCACAAGTTTGGCTGTTGAAGATAGTGTTCATCATTGTCAGGTCATATTAGTGATATGGCCCCAAGGTGATATTACAGTATGTATAATGAACCCCTACTTGTTTAGTTGATTAGCTGTTTAGAGCTAGTCATGAATATTTAACTATAGGTTCAACCAGTGATTTAAGAGCGGACCACTTAAATTATAGAGGCAATTATATATATATATAGATTTGCAGGAAATTTAGAAATGTAAATATTGATTGATTTAACAGTGAATTGTTGTCACAATCAACAGAGAATATTACAAACCTCTATGTGACCGCCGCTATATTGATGTATTGACATGCTGCGTAATGCATGTACTGTCAAACCTAAATTAATGACCTACAAACTCCTCAAGACTGAATTTCCATTGTTTTACCCCTGTACTAAATGGCCACCCGAAACGACCAAATTTATCCATTCCCTTAGGTGACCCTTTGTCACAGGATTTAACTGTATAACAATTTGTGGAAGTAGTACAGTTAGCTACATCACCTACGTGACGACATCGCTAACGTGGTTGCTGAAAAATGGCTAGAAAAGTTGCTGTAGGTGCAACCTGCGATCGTTTGCAATGATAATTGCTCATCTTTTGGGTGCATCACGTAAGCAATGTCATCATATAGGTGATGTCACTGACATATTTCGTTAAATAAAATCAAGCAATACGAGAAGACATCTTGTAAGAATAAGACAGGAACTTTATTCTCTTAAAAACTCACAAGGTGGAGCTGACGACTGACGTCGTGACGCGTAGCCCTCTAGTGGATTATACATGAACACTAGAAATCTTTATAATAGTAAACTTATGACAGTCACCAACTGTAGTAGGCTGAAATTATAGGTATGTCAGGTGTGGCTTGCCTTGTAAAATTGCAGACAGCATGTTTAAATTTGGTGATTCCTTGGAATGAAAAAGCAATACAATACAAACAGAATGTAAAATCTAAACTTGTATAGATCTTAGCAAACCACAGTTTATGCATTTAAAACTGAGCATTGTATATAATCATATGATAATAGCGCATTTTAAAGTTCACATTTTGTCTGAAACAGAGCGACTGTCATTTGTGCATGGGGCGAGGACGGCGCAGCGGCTCGTAGCGGCAACAATCCTTTGGAATCTTCTCCAATTTACCCTCCGGAAAAAGTGATTGACACTTTAGCGGCCGGAGATTCATTCAACGCTGGAGTCATCCATGCAATTAATTCCGGGAAATCCCTACAGGAGGCGCTGACCTTCGGCTGCAAGGTCGCAGGGATCAAAGTTGGAATAAGAGGTTTGGGGGGTATTAAAGACTGGTACAGGCAAAATAAACTTTGATGGTATGATCATAGGTATAATAATTGTATGTAGGTTATTGTAATTTATTGTGTAATACAGTAAAATTTAAGCTTAAAAGTTAAATGCACCAGTGGTTGATCTCAATGGTTAAAGAGAGGAATAGAACATTTTAAATATAACTTTATGATTCAGGTGTATGATTTCATTGATTCTACTGTGATTAAATTTTACTGTGATGAAAGTTTTAGATCTTAACAATTATGTCATATCTTGCTTAAAGCATGATTAATATTTTTTCACACATTTCAGCGTATTTGTAATAGTTGACACCCGCTTTCTATACATTATGAATATGATAAAAAAAATGAATTTGTATGCATAATTGTAGAATATCATGGCACATAAATTCTTGACATTTGCAAGACAATTATATGAAGCAGTCAGAGACAATTAATAAATGCACTGTGACGGCTGCAATACAGCACAAAATACATCGTTACTTGATGATGCATTATTGTAAAGTAAATCATTAGTGTAGCAGCAAGTTATTAATGATCATTATATGATTTACAAATTATTTAATGTAGGTGATAACTAGACCAATTCGTCAGTCCCTACATCTATTGTCAACATACACTTGAGTCTGAGCCAATGAAAAGTTAACATGTCACATGTACATGCAAATGTTGATTTGTAATATTTTATAAATGAAAAAAATTCAATAAATATAATTCACATGATCTCATACGCAATGTTGTTTTATAAGTAATAATAAGCTTATGAAAATTATCAGACTGGTAAGTTTAATTTGAGACTAGTCCTCCTACTTTGCAATAATATTCAGGTTTAGTTCTGCTAAGTATAATACAACTGACAAAACTGTATTCAAACCCAGGACTGCCCTAAAATAGTGGCAACGGCCTTAACCAATGGGCCAATGATTTAATAGTGTATTGTACAGTCTTTAGCGTTCAACTAAGAACTGCTGTGGTCTCATGATCTAATGGTCAAGGTTCTCGAGAGTTTGAGACTCCGCCGTGCTATGGAAGAACTAAGCAGATCCCTTGAAACTCTGCTTCACTCCAAAGGGGTGTAAATGGGAAGCCACTGACTATGGTCAGTACACGTGATGTAAAATGTAGAGCACCAATGTCTCAATGTCTCCGTGCTACTGGGTCTGAAGCTTAAGTCTGCTAACATGACCAGCTGCCAGAGGCAGATGTAATGGTGAGATGTTAAGGCTACACCATGTCACACATTTACCCATGGGTGGGGTCTTTTACTTGCCTCAGCATAGACACCGAGTACAAGGCACCTCCAATTTAACATCTTATGCGATCGACATCAAGCTGAGATGTAGCTCCTGAAGTGTGCCTGGGCTGGGGATCGAACCCAGCTCGGACCTTCAGCAGAGCTGACCAATATTGAATTGGCAGATTTCTTAACCATCAGGCCACCCAGCTGCTAGTAATTCTGCATAATGGGCTGTACACTGGATCGGGGTCATCAAAATTCACCAGGTCATCAATATTTACCACCCCTACAAACATTTTGTACTTTTTTCCTAAACTAACTTCACGTCATTGACAATGTTCGAACACTTTGCCAAGCTTGTTTGCAGTGTTTGTGATAGTTTATTTAAAGTGGCCAATTTTAATGACCCTGACCAAATTCAATGACTCCGAGTGTATACTCCCCAGGGAATTGAGAAAGACTCATGCTCGAACATCTCCACTGGTAGGTTTAGTGTACATATTCATTGTCAGCTAGATGCAGCTATTGAGTCACCACCACCTAGGTGCGGATCCTCGGCTCATCCTGGGAACACCTTAATCAACTCCTCATTACATCTGCCTTGCATGAGACCCTTTTCACATGGCAGCCATGTTGGCATTTTACCTCATTGACCTCTCTTTGCACTTAGAATTGTGATGTCATCAGTAGACAATGGCCATGGTGAGGTCGCAGAGTGCAAGAACAATGGTCAAGTAATGATGTCATAATTTATAACCTAAATAAAATGAGGTCAATGAGGCAAAAATGCCAACATGGCTGCCGTGTGAAAAGAAGCAGAGTTGGGATGTAAAAAAAGTGTGTTCCCAGATCATTTAATAAATTATATTCACTTAAAAAATAATGTAGCGCATAATAATACAAAGACTAAAATGCAAGTATAGTATTTTTATTATCTTGACATGGTCGATTATGTACCAAATGTACAGACAACTAAAGGCATACAAGAAAGTCATATATGCTAACATAAATATAACATTTCCTAATTAGTTATCACATAATTATGTTCACTCATCTACTGAAAGCTTTGTGTATTAAATAATTTCTATGTTTTTCATCAAAGGGACTTTTTGAATCGAGCCACCTGGTGGATGATGTATGAAAGTGAGCACAAAACACCAGATGTCACCACAGTCTAAGCTTTGTTCGTAAATAACGTTCTTTGGCATTCTATGGGATTGTTTCAATTGTGTTATGTAGTCATATTTGGTAAAAATGTCTTCACATTGATAATTGGCTTGTCAATTGAGCAATGACATTTGTACGTGTCATTTCCATGGAAACAGAACATTTGTGGCACTACATAGACATTACAAAATGGCCTTGGAAATTATTCAAACTTAAATTCATCCAGAATCCAATATCTTTTTTCATCTGGATTGTTTTCAATCCTTTAATCAGATATCCTAATTTTACACACAGTAATGACAATAGATTAAATAATATAAATAACAACGTCGGATACTAATTACAAAAGCGAAGTTATATCACAGTCTTTTTTGAGATTACAGCTTCTCTTATGGTACTGAGCGTAACTTTTAAGTATAAAATGCAGTTGACAATTCAGTCCTGTGAAAATCTGTAACAAGTCAGAGCCACACGTTAATTAGAATAGCTCGAAAATAAACGCCCTATAAGTAAATTAAATATGTACACTGTCGCATTATGAAATGTAGCACTCTTTAAAATTCATATATGAATACTAATGAGTACTTATGTATTAATCTTAAAATTCACACCTACTTTTGAAGTAAAATATTCGAATTTTTCGTTAACTTCGAACCGTTTACTTTATACAGACTTTTGTAAAGCTAAGTTCAATACGATTTTGCAAAATACTTCAGCAGCGTGGGGCTGACTTTGGCATAGGTTACAAAATTGAGCAAAAGTTTAAAAAAAAAAAAAAAGAAGAAATAATTGCATTGGCTAAAATGATTGATATGTAATACTGCAGGATGACTGGTGTTGCCTAGCAACGTTCTTCCGATTACTATTTGTTCTCGATCGGTGGAAGGAAATTGTTCTTTTCACTTTCCAACGATACTTGGTCATTTTGCTCTTCGTCCTTTGGCCGGGGTTGGGATTCCTTGGCTGTGTCTGATGAACAAATGAAAATGAACACATTTGTAAAATGTTAAAATGTAAACTAGAGGATTTATTGGATGTTGAGTCATTTCGTGTCAATTAAAAAAAAATCTGGAAATTTTCCCACCTGACCATCTCAGATTTTGCACACTTCCTAGATACAGTGTACTAATGTAGCTTTGCCTCAGGAATTATTAAGACAAATCTGAAGGGGTCAGGTGGGAGGCATTTGTTGAATTGACATCAAATGACTCAATTCTATATGTCGTTAATTATACAGATACGTTTTCTGAAATCTATTGTGGTAATTATGAATTGTTGGACAGCATTTATGTATAGTTACTTCCCCCTAAATCTTGAGTGAACTTAAATATGAAAGTATTACTCTTGAAATTTTCCTATTATATCCTAAGGGGTAGGTGCCGAAACAAATTAGTTTCATGCACGCTCTCCGTGAGCCTTAGTATTTTTACAGAAATAATGAAAAAGCTGAATATTTCAACTATAACCCGATATTTTCAAAAAATATCTGCTTACTGTTCGATTTGACAGAAGCGACTTCTGTCTGTTGCATGGAAGGGTCTCCAGGGGGCGCTTGTTGAAGTCTTTCTCGAACTTTGTCCGTTAAACGTTTCTCCCTCTTTGCCCACTGTTCATCTGTGACTCCTTTCTCTGTAAAATTGGAAAATATTAGTGCTCGTTCTTGTGTCACATGAGGGCTTGTTGCAGGGCTGCCAACTCTCACGCATTCCCCAAGAGTCTCCTGCATTTGGTGTTTATCTCTCTTTAGCAGGGGTGTCGATTTCTCTTGATGGTTAAGGGGGATGCAGGCCTACTTTGTCTGTCCCACTGTGACTTTCCCTCGCTTGGTTAATGCGCGGACACTGGCCAAGAGGTAAATTAATGGTGGATCACTTATGCCAAACTTATAAACTTGCACTGATATGTGATATCAAGTGTAAAGCGGTTTAACAAGCACAAATGTTCCAAAACAAAAGTGTGAAAAAGGGTAATTTCATTTGTGAATTTCAGGGGGGGGGATGATTGCATTGATCATCCCCCCCTTCTCAGCAAGTGGGGGGTTTATATCCCCCCCCCCCCCCCACTGAATCGATGCCCCTGCTCTTTAGGCATTAAGTAGCTAAAAGAGTCGTAGCTACAAGTCTTAAGAGTCGTTTCTGGCTAGACATTAAGTATTTTCTTAAGATTTTAATTTGTCTCACACATATAGAGCTAGAATATATCTTTCAAATGCTAATGTAAATTGGGCCAAATCCAACACATTCATTGCTTCAGAAGTTGGCAACTCTGGCTTGTTGATAAACAGAAAAAGGCCTTATGCAGTCTTCATTCATACGTATACTTTAAAAAAAAAATACTATAATTAATATAATGGACAGTTGTTTTTATACTGATGAGTAATGTGGCAAGGATCCCCTCATCTCATCATTACATCTGATGCAAACTGGTTGAAGACTTAAAACTGACTTAGCTTCAGACCAGTTGCTAATTTGGTCGGTATGAGTGTGCAATTTGGTGTGGATTTTAAATATTATCAATTGATCACTACATCTGCCTCTGGTTGCTGGTCATTCTAGCTGAGAAGCTCTTGACCAGGAGCATTGAGACTCTCAATACAATACATTACAATACATTACAATACAATACAATACAACACAATACAATACAATACAATACAAACCAGCAATAGTACTAGGAGCCTTGTAGTCGGCCACGTCAGCCATTGCATAAGTCGTCTGTCTCTTGCTCGTCTGACGACTGACATTCTTAGATCGATGCACCAGGGCTTCTCTGATCCAGGGATGTTGGCAAGCGTCTTCTGGGCTCATTCTTCTGCCTGGGTCCCACCTGAAATACAAATGAATCCATGGAAAAAGTGCAGTATAGCGGACCCAGATATATGACCATATTTAACTAGCCTCATTGCCATGCCTATGACGTAAAAGTGCTTGAAATCAATGTATGACGTCACAAACTAATTTAGTTATGACGGCGGTTTTCATATTCACGGTAGATACAGAGTTTATTTTTGCTTTTTCACGGGGGCTACTGCCCTCAAACCCTATCTGCTATTCTACATTAAATGTTATTTTAATTGTGCTAGAACTTCAAACTTGTGAATTGTTTATAAAATGTAATTTTTAATGGACGCCAAATTAGGGCATAAATTTGGGTCCGCTATAATGCACTAAACCCGAATCCATTAATTTAATTTGAATCTTATCCCATGTCTATGCTGACTCAAGTAAAAGACTCCACCCATGAGGTAAAAGCGTTTGCAGCCTTATCATCTCATCATTGCATCTGCCTACTATCACGACTATGTTACAAATATTTGCTGAACCTAGTAAAAGAAACTATATAGCAAATATATTTTGTATATTTGTGAGCGATCCCCTAAGGCAGTAATTCTGTTGCAATTAATATTACCATGCGTGCATACATTTATTGTAAATGTTCTGTTTGACAAATTTATCGAAGCCTACATCCAGACTTGCAAAATAGAGAGGCTGTATTGTAGAGGTCGTGGTTATAATAGTATCATTATCATTATTATTGGCTGTAATTTATCGTAATCATCTCATAGAATCATCCACATCAGCACATGGTGTTCATCACTACAGCATCTGGCTCGAGTGAACGCCCTGCATCACCAGGAATGGATTCATCAGTCAGTTGTGAGTTAAATCGTGGACTGTTTATAAGTGAGTGTGGGTATGCTAATACGTGCCAGTCAATCAATCAATCAATCAATCAATCAATCAGTCAAACACTCAATCAATCAGTCAATTAATCAATCAATCAATCAATCAGTCAGTCACTCAGTCAAACACTCAATCAATCAGTCAGTCAATCAGTCAATTAATCAATCAATCAATCAGTCAGTCAATCAGTCAAACACTCAATCAATCAGTCAGTCAATCAGTCAATTAATCAATCAATCAATCAGTCAGTCAATCAGTCAAACACTCAATCAATCAGTCAGTCAATCAGTCAATTAATCAATCAATCAATCAATCAGTCAGTCAGTCACCAATGGTGTACTGACTGCTGTCTTGTTTGTCCAAGAAGTGGTCCACTCCCAGCCAGCTATTCTATCAACAAAAGTTTGCAATTAATGATTTTGCAGTGTAGAGACTTACTCAAGACATCTTTGAATGAAATCTAGGAAGTTGGTGTCTTTCGTCTTGATGGCTTGTGACAGATCTTTGGAGTTTGGTTTCCGTTTCTTTCCTTTGCTGTTTGTGATGCACCGAGGCTGACCTTTGGAATCTGAATAAAAATCAAATACGAAATCATTAAGATAAGATAAGATATAATTTTATTTAGCAAATAAAGGTGGAATATGTCTTCTTTGCTAATATCAGTAATTTTTTGGGAGCTATTTCTAGAAAATTCAACAAAATACCAGCTGGTTTTACAGTTATTAAGTAAATGGAATTTATGAAGTTTGACTTTTTGGTCTTTTGTGACCTCTGCATTTCGATAAATTTCATTCATTCATAAAATTGGGTGATATCAATGTGAATAGAACAAAAGCATTGCTCCAAATTATTTAAGCCGTCAAGGATGTTAAGGAACAACTTTAAGAAATTAAGTCAGTAATTTGTAGAAATGCAGTTGGAAGTCTAAACGATCTGAGTATCTCACCAAAAAAGAGACGCCTTCTTGTTGCCTGGTCTAATAAAATACTGGGAGGAAGGCCAAGGATCTCCATAATACAAGCGAGTTGTTCCACTTCATTTTCACCAGGAAATAGTGGATAACCTGCAGCAGAAATAGTAGAAAAATTTAAGAAAATATATTGTTTTTCGACAATGTAAAAATATGTCATGTTATTGTAGAATATTGTAATCACAGATTTAAGGTTACATGGTGTCATAGGGGTGTCATAGGGGTTTCGACATTTTGGAAGGGAATTAGTTTTTGGGGAAGGACAACTTCACAACAAATGCACATTTTGGAAAAAATTACTCCCTTAATTTTATTTATTGTTTTTTTTTTTTTTTTGGGGGGGGGGGGTTGCTATTTTTTCTTTTCCTTTTTGGGAAGGAGAGAGGGAAAGACTTCTCCCAAAAACAGGCCTCCAGGGAACCACAAACATTTATTAATTTGCAAATAGATTATTTTATGGTATATATCATAATATAAATCAATATAAGATTTGTGTTAGTCTAGAAAAATTATAAACACTAAGCCTAGTTACATGGTATCTAGGAGGTTTCGACATTGGTGGAGATGGAAAGTTTTTGGGTGGAATGACTTTCTCTCTTATTTTTTTTGTGGTTGAGGAGACAGGCAGTTCAGTTCAGTTCAGTTTTTTTTTTCTTTTTGAGGGAGAAGGGCGTGGCTGAAAAGACTTCTCACTCACACTGGCCTCGTGAAAATTCTGAACATTTATTAATATTGCATATAGTTTAATATGACAATTAAAATCAGGAATAATCAACACAATTAATGAATATTTTGCGGGCCTTTACATTAGTATTATTTGTGTTTGGTATAAAATTGTTCGTCTCAAATAATTAACTGACCTGTATATAACTCAGCCAAAATGCAGCCTAAACTCCACATGTCAATTGGCATCGAATACGGTAGACCTAGAATTACTTCTGGAGATCTGTAGAACCGACTTTGGATGTATGTGTATACTGAAACCGAAAAAATACATAAATTATTTGTTGAGAAAAGAGGATAGGAATATCTCAAAGTAGCACACAATGTCATTCGATTGGTAGGCTATGCTAACATTTAACCGTTTCCATATATGTATACATGGACGTATATGATTAATATAAAAAACTTTGTATTTTTTATACAGCATTCTCATTGGTTCATTAAAATTTCACTGTTTATAGCCAAGGTGCAAAATTGGCAGTCAAATTAACTCTTTACTTAAAGGTCCCGGAAAAATGGGTTTTGTTCTACAACTAACCGAGCCACTATTGGCTTATGGTCCTCGATTCAAACTTGCTTTATATGATACAAGGAACACAAATCAGCCAAAATTAGGCTATTATATGCTTTTTGTGAGGCGATCTAGAGCAGTGAACATAGGACTATTTTGTGCGGCCGGCAATACATTTGAATGTGCGGAGCAGAGATAATCTCTGGTGCGGAGCGGTAACTTAA
The DNA here is from genome assembly GCA_932294295.1 of Alitta virens. Lineage (NCBI taxonomy): Eukaryota > Metazoa > Annelida > Polychaeta > Phyllodocida > Nereididae > Alitta > Alitta virens. The sequence goes on from OW028583.1 coordinate 34,174,033, forward strand.
ATATAGTCCACGTGAGTTTCGGTTGACTGCGAGCTGGCGCTCGCAATAATTATTAAGCAGTCAACTTTGTAGACTGGGTTTTGTTGATGTCACGATGAGTGTCCTGAAATTCTGACTTTGTTGCCATGGTAACCATTTACAAAACACTGCACCATTTTTATCAACTGCATTCTTAGATATAAACAAATCTACAGGATGTACCGATTCGAATGATATGTATAGATTGTCCATCCACAAAATGTGGCTACCATCACAATTAAATGGTCTGATTGAGAATAATTTTAACAGGAAATTTTAAAAATAATTAAACAAAACAGGCAACCAAGAAGAAGTTTTTTATATTTTTTAAAAGAGCGTTAACTTAATTTATTTTATATCTTACCTTAATTTATTTTATATCTTACCTCTTTGGTGTTCATAACAACTGGAGCCAAAGTCGATAACTTTTATGGAGGTTTGGCCTCTCTGACGTAAAAGTATATTCTCCTGAAAGATTTGATAAGAACATTTTTCACAATGTACTATGAACTGTTGGTTTATAGTTTGTTAAGTATTGCCTCATTATAAGTATTTTGTTGATACAGGAAATAATACTAGCTACCATTCCGTCATCCATTACTTGATTTTAAGAATGTTTCCTTCCTTATCATTCCTTATCATTCCTTAACATTGCTGTATTTTGACACTCTTATTAACTAAGCTGATTAAAGAAAGACATTACTAAAGTTGACTTTATGCTGCTAAAAAAGTACCGCTTTTCTGGTTAGTGACCGTTACCCTTTTCTATCTTTTCACTATTGGTGAATATGTTTAATCAAAAACTCATTTGTAACATTTACTGACGGAAGGAGATCACCCCCAGATAGCATTCCAAATTGTTTCAGATAGAAACGATTCGGGGGTCGATTTGGAATGCTATCAGGGCCATGTATAAAACATGTTTTCTGATTGTAATCCTCATAAAAAAAAAATTAAATACAAAATACAAGTCACATACATTTTGTTAGGAAATAAACGTACAGGTTTGAGATCACAGTGAATAATCTTCTCCTTCATGAGAATCTTGAGACATTGCAACATGGAGTAGGCGAATCGACGGATGAGAGCGATGGAGAACCCTTGGAAGTTATTCTTCTTGATCAGCTCATAAAGGTTCATTCTGAAATAAAATTATTAAATTGTTTGAAAATATTGATAATATACTATGTGTGATGTATACTTACATATGGTTATTATATATGGTTGGTAACTTATTATTGTATAATGAGAAAATAAGTGAAAAATACTTAAAAAGCTGTGGTTCAAGTACTTAAAAAGTTATGATTATCATAAGTTGCAAAATAGTTTATTAAGGGCTGTTCCATTTAAGAGAGGGGTTGACCAGAATTTTTTTGAAAAAGTGGGGGGGGGGGGGGGGGGGAGTTTTTCAAAAGAGAAAAATAGGGGGAGGAGGGTGGTTGACCAGTCAATATCTTAATGTAGGAAAAAAGTGGGGGTGGGCGTCTGTCAAAACACAGATATGGGGGTGGGGAGGCGGGTCTGAAAATGTTCTGATCCACTCATCCCCCCCCCCCCCTCTTTAAAATGGAACAGCCCTAACAAATACTGACTAGAGCTTGGTGACTCAAGGTAATGAACTATGATGTTTATTTGATGTTATCATTTAGGACCATATAATTATGTCTGACTGACTCAGACAGGCAATTTCATTGATTTTTTATTTTTTACTGTGACCGACATCCATCACCTTTAGTCATTGTCAAGTTATTCACTTCCTAGTAAATAAAATGTTTTACTACATGAAAAGCAAGATGAATATCTGACATAATCTCACTACATTAATTAAAATAAAATAAAGAGTGCTTGACATTGCAAATTTTGTGGCCATTTCAATCAGTTTCATCAGTTTATTTTCATTTTCATAGATATATATCAATTTGACTTGTTGGATGTCTGGATCTGAACTTACCCCATTAATTCGAATACGATGCAGAGATGATTCCTAAAGTAGAAGTACTCCAGCATGTGCACCACGTTGTATTGATTCTCTCGGTCCTTCCGTCTGAGAGCGTCAAGGATCTTCACCTCAACAAGCGCCTGGTGGTGGAATCTGGAAACACAATGGAATATATACACTGGTCCAGTTGCTGTGTGTGGTTTTCAATGTGCATAGTTGAGTAGTACAAAGCAACTTAATTACCGCATTGCTAAATTCAGAAACTAGCCATATATCTAACATAACTCAATAAAAATGGCTTCACAGCTAAGCAGCTCTTTTGATCACATGAAAAATCCAATATTATTTTTGTTCGTTTTAACAAAAAATTGTCATATGGAATGTTACTTTTTCTTTGGTGTTGAAGTGTCACTCGATTACTGTCACACATAATTCTCCAATATATTGAGTAATCCTTCGCTAATGCTCATTGTATATACTTCAGGGGATTTTGTCATTACCTCTTTTTGTTGCGAATGATCTTGATGGCCACTTGCTGACCGGTCTTGTGGTCTTGTGCCTTGACCACCTGACCGAACGATCCCTTTCCGAGAATTTCTTGCATCTCATAGCGATACACCATCTGGTCGCCCAGGACCTGAAAGACAAAAGAAGAATTCTTAGTATTACAGCAATAGTGGATGGCGAGGAGTCAAACATGTAGTTTTGTGGGATGAGGAAATGTTGTATATTGTATCTGTGTGTCCGTATCGATTGCTGGATATTTTGGTAAATGCAAAATCAGTATGATTCAATTATTTGAAATGTTGTTCTGTTGATATTCTTCTATTAGGGTGTGGCACTGCGGCTCTTGATAGCAAAAGAATTGATGCTTCAGAGAGCCACTCTTAAATGTAGATATCATATAATTGCATGAATGTTTCTGAGAACCAAACTGGACTTGTATTTGGAATATATTTATAGCTAAGATTTTAAATTGTGCAAAAGCTACAAATTTTTAATTTAGGCTACATGTAGTTGCTGATAATCAACCCGGGCAGCAGCAGCAGCAGCAGCAGCAATCTCATCTCATAGCACTTGCCTGCGGGGGGAATCCCCTTCAGCTCAAATGTTAGAGGCGCTGAGTAAGCGGCTTCATAAGAATATTCTAAATATACATGAAATGCTGCCTACTTCCTTCACTTCAACTCATAAACTCTGGTCATTTTGCTGATTTCAACTATTAAGAACAAGTTTATTCAGTCGAAAACTAGATTTTGTTATTACTTAAAACATGATTTATTTGAATACAAGTTGTTTTTTAGTAGATTTTTTTCCAAAAACTCAAATTGTTAAATAAATCAAAGTTTTGTTTTGTAGAGCACAGTTGAGTAAGTTTAAGAAGTGCTGGAAAAATTATCAAACTTGGCTCATGCTAGACAGTCCTTGAACCCTAATTACATCATTACAAGAATCTGATCTAAATCAATAAAATCTGATCTTTTTGATTTTTTTTATAAAATCATGATTTTTACCAACCCTGATTAAGAATATCATCAAAGATCATTTACAGTTTAGCTTTACCTTGATATAAGAGCCATGCTCATCGTCAAATCCCGCATTTTGAGGACCTCCATGAATGCCGTCAATCTTCTTGGCATCAAGACCGAGATACCAGATCTCAGGATAGTCCAAGATTTCTGACTGTTCGTAAGCGGTGAGTCGGGAAGCGTACACCTTCAAGGATTCTGGAAAACAAGAAATTAACATGATCTCTCAAGAATTATGTTGAAACTGTCAAGGGAAGGGAAGAAGGATCAATATTTTGATGACTAAGATTGCTGGATTATCTGCGGTAGCATTACAGCTGCAAAGCTAGAGACACGTAATTGTCTTATGATCTTGATCAATCATTCACCAGCTGATTAATATAAAAGAGAGGAATTCAATGTAGGAATTAGTGAACATCCTGCTGTAAAAGTTTAACTTTCATTGACAACTGTGAGCGGTGGAACTTGAGCTCTAGCAAAACATCTATTGCGTAGTTCACCTTATTTTCAAAGTTCAGAACTCGTCAAGGAATTGAGAAAGACTCTGAATTTGCCTGCCAAGGCTTGGCAGCGTTTGTCCATTATAATATGGCTTGACCTGTTGCACTGGGAAGGTAGAGCATTGACCATTGCACCTCGGAGTCTCTTCTAGTGTGGCAATTTTACCAATGAATTATTCCATGCCTTATTACCAGAACACCCTCCTAGGTGACCATCTCAGATTTTCATGAATTTTTTTTTGGGGTACCTATTTGAATGATGACCACATGCAAAGTGTATGACCTAGCTCTTAGTTGTTAAAGTAGCTCAGCCAAAATTAATTTATTTGGATGTATGTGTTTGTTTATCACATTTCAATTGGTTTGTCACATTTTGACTTGATGTGAATACTAGTACACAAGTTATTTTGAGTGTGAGCTTGTTTTTTTCATTGACAACGCATTTTCTGGTGTTCAATCATATCTTGATATGTAACAGGGTGATTTGACACCAGGAATATACCCTGAAAATTAAAAAAAAAAAGTAAGACTTTCTTCCCACCATGAAGTCATCTGAGCAGTTTTTTTTCCCCAAATATACAATAATTGTGCAGCAATAATCCCAGCACCTTTCATCATATGAATGATTTGTGCCTAATACAACCATTCGTTACTGCAGTATAGTTCTCCGATATTGAGAAATTGTCAAAATTAGCACATGCATCTCCAAATAGGAGCATGACTCCCGATCTTATCTAACTGGGAGCTAGGTCCTAAATTTTAAATGTGCTACTTAGAAAAAAATATTCATGAAAATCTGAGATGGTCACCTGGGAGGGTCCAGGTGATTTGGCATGGAATGAGCTCAATGGTGAATCTTTTTAATTTTAATTAAAATGTTCTAGGCCAGTACATCCTGCACTGGCTAACGATGTTACACCCTAGTAGTATATAGCATTTACCTGCAGGAGTAAGAGGAAGTTTTTGGCTGTAGTCTCTGTCTGTGGGTGCGATGCCCTTTTCACTCTTGTCTCGGAGGGGTGAGATGACCGTCTGCTGTCGTGTGATACCGTCTCCTTTATTGGCCAGTTGTGGAAGTGTGTGGGGCGTGACATCATTGACGTGCTGTTGTTGCGTTTTGCCATGAGACGGACGACTTTCTTGCGGTGCTAAGTGGGGTAACGTTGGCTCAACGCGTGCCACCAATTTCTGTAAAATCAGGATGATTGTTAAATCAGAAATGTGATGAATCAGTGTAAGTCAGTACATATTTAAAGGTGCACTGTCAGTCAAATTTGCACTAAAATAATGATATCAATCTATACTGCCCTCTTGTCTCATGATATTTTTCAGCTTAGTTTTAATTTACAAACCCAGTGATGACGTCACAATACTGAACAATGGTGATGATGTCATTTCCATTGTGTTTCCAATGTTTTGGTCTAGATTTTCTCTCAATGTATAATCTATTTTTAAGTAATTAATGTCTTATAAAATCATTAATTCACACAAATTTAGTGTGCCTTGATTAATAAAGGTAATTTTCAACTGATAGCATCTTAGAAAATTGCAAATTTGACAGACAGTGCACCTGTAAGGTTATAGCTAGTATAAGCTCAATTGAAAAAAAAAATTTAGTATCAGATCCAGCCTTAAAATCCTATTGTTATATTGCAACATAATTAATTATTGAACTTGAACTTTTGAGTGTATGGTAAAATTATACACATATAAACTTTTAATTTCATCAGAAATGTGGTAAAATCTATCATAAAAATTGTGTTTTATCACAATTTGACAGCCAGGATTTCGTTTCATAATAATTAGACATGTTCACTTTATAACTAAAACTACTTTAAATTTGTACTATAATAGATACAAACGTATCCAGGGTTAATGTGTTGATTTTAAGAAAGCTCACTCATCATATCCATACATACATGGAAAAACAATTTTTGATAATTTTCAGTTGAATCGAGCACCACAATTAGTACAACAAAGAAAACGCATGCTCACTTCGGAAAAGCCATTCTTGGTAGTGTGATTTTTGAGGTTGAACTTTTCGGTCGTGGCAATTCTTTGCGATTGTGTCCTATGCAGGTTGGTGGTGGTGGGTGGACTCTAAAAACATGCACAAAACATGCAATATTAGTAAACATTAGTAAGGAAGGAGCGATTAACAGTGAAACCCCCTTCGCCAATTCAACCGTTTAGTACCAGATTTGGTTGCTTTTAACACAATTTGCCTCACAATTATGACAACTGAATTTTACCAAAGATGTTATATATCAGGGTTTCCTTTGATGATTCAAGATTCAAACTACCTTAATATTCAAGTCAGGATATCAGCTAAGGTCAGCTAGCTGAGATGTCAGACCAAATAAACTTATATGATGGTCATATAACCTCATCATTTCACTCAGTGTGAATGCAGACCCTCAGACGGCGTCCTGCGTAAAGGCCCGATCGAGAGTCTTGCTTCAAGACAGAATTTCAGTTTTATGGTACAACCCATACTAGTTATCATAATATAGCAAAGGTCCTGACTTGTAATTATGAAAATATTATGGTCATCATGCATAGGGTAATTATCTTTCATCCTCTTTGCATTCAACTGTTTATATTCAATGCAGAATCTGAGTAAGTTGCATTTCTGGAATAATCATATGACCATAATTTCTGTTAGTGAAGTCTCACCTCAAATATAATTACACATATATATGTTAAATACATTGGTGTAGATATACCATTGATATTTTAACCTGAACTATCTCTGTACAATCATGTGCCCTATTTTTAAGAACATACCCATGCAGATAGATCTGATAGTGTGCTAAGTCAAAACCCTGTGCTCCAATACAAACAAACCCTGATGCACAGGTAACTTCAGGTATGCACGTGGGATAAGAATTCTATTTATAGATCCCCAGCATCAGATAGAGGGCGCTAGTGTTTTTGTTTTGGAACGTTTCTAGGGTTGCTTTGGATTGCTCAGGAACACGTGACAGGGTTTGTTTTAAATAAGGGTCTCATGTGTGGATGTGATGTTTAGAGCATGTCAATGTGGGGGTAATAGGCCATTATTAGAGAAATAGGAAACAGAAGGCTCCACATACTGAGAAAGACATGGGCAAAGGCTGTCCCTCACAAAATTGTTGGACTTTTCCATGACCAATACAACTTTTGTGACTGGTATGTTGAATTATATTGTATAGAGATAATATTATAAGTGTGAGATTGTCATATTGCTATTAACCTATTAGTATCTAAGGTGGCAATCCTAGAGTCTTCATCATTCAAAAATTGAAGATTTCTGTCTAATTTCGAAAATGTCGAAAGAAGGCCTCAAGAAACTAACAATGGTTTTTCCACGACTTTCTTTCCAAGTGTTGAAACTTCCTCTAACCAACAACAGAACTCCATTATTCTATAACCTGGAAGAAATTGCACTTTGACCTTTTCTTGGCTGCTGAATGCCCTGCTGCTGAGACAGACAGACAAATGGCATGGCAGATGTGGATAGACAGCCAATATAATAGCCAAGGTCAGACAGAGATAGTTTACATGGCAGGATAGTCCCGCTGCATATGTAGTTTGTAATATTATTAGTAGTATAGCAATGTATTATGAATGTATTCATGAAAATCTGTGGTGGGTACTGGTTTATTTTATTCAACTTGTTTGGTTCAGGTGTTTGTCTAATCATGAGGTAGCGGGTTCGAACCCCCACCGTAGCATCGAGGAGTTGGGCATATCCTCTTCAACCTTTGCCTCGCCCCACCCAGGTGCAGAGGCACTGGGCAATATGCAACTGCAATAATGGCACTGGTGTGAGCTCTTAAGCATCTTTGCTTACCCTGTGTTCAAATTGTTCTGTCAATTGAATACTGATTGGCTTGCTAGCGGTGAAAATGCAAAGTTAGCAAAATATGTGTACATCTTTTGTCGGGAGGGACGTTTGAGCCCATTGCATGCACTCACAATAAATGCTGGCCATACAAGGCTTTTTGTTCATATAGTTGATTAAATCTTATTTCTTTATTGCAAAAATAACCTCTCGTATCTAATTTATGAGTTGGTTAATATTGTTACATTTATCGAGCCAGGTGCATTCTCAATTGCAACCCATCTAGACTTTGCTTGGTATTTTGACATTTTGCTAACTGCCAATTTTAATTACATTCCTTCAATGTGCTTGGCAAATCTCTGGAATGTAAGGTCAGTCTAGCTCAAAACATCACCACCTTAATGAAGGACGATAGATAGATAGATAGATAGATAGACAGAGAGATAGATAGACAGAGAGATAGATAGATAGATAGGCAGAGAGATAGACAGATATAGAGATAGATAGATACATAGATACATAGGTAGATACATAGACATATAGATAGATAGTTAGCTAGATAGATACACAGATAGATAGACAGGTAGATATATAGATAGATAGATTGACAGATAGATAGATAGATAGATAGATAGATAGACAGATAGATAGCTAGATAGATAGATAGCTAGATAGCTAGATAGATACAGTAGATTGATAGATAGATAGACAGATACATAGATAAATACATAGATAGACACATAGATAGACAGATTGTATAGATAAATTGGCAGCTGGCAAACAAATGGATAGATACACGTTAGTAGATGCAATAGTTAAAAAGTAAAAAAAAGGTAAAAAGAAAAAAAGTTATATAGATCATTAGAACAGCATTTTTATCTGCATTATCTTTTGTTTCGCTTGTATATCACAGTAGAAACCCTACCTAATGCAAATTCCTGCAAGACAGGGTCTTGTATATTGTTCCTTGGCCATACCTTATTCTATTTGTTGATGTTGGGCCAATGTTAACCCAATGTTGGCTGGTCTAGCCCGTTCCTGCCCACAAAATAAGCCCGTTTCACTGCAGGTTCATGTGTTAGCAATATCTTCTTGTAGTCAATTTGGTGTATACTTCCAAGAGTACTTTTTTATGGCGCTTCACTCTCATATTGAGCTACAGGTTCTTTATAGTTCAGTCAAGTTGTTTGTCTTAGGCGATTATGACAGGGTAGATATCTAAATATTTAGATTTTGGAATATTTCTACTCAGACTGGTATTGATAATTACCATTATTCAAGTAAAGGGAACATAATACAAAAAAGAAAAAGAAAAAAAAAAGTGTACCGTAAAGGAGGGTATTATCGACAGGGCGGGTATTAAATAAAATAAATTGTTAACATTTTAATGTGAGTGTCGAAAATACCCGCCCTGTCGATAATACCCTCCGTTACGGTACACTGTAAGTGAGAGACAGCATTAATTATTGTGACATCCTTTTAGAAATGTAGAAGTAATTTAGGGTTTTAATATACTAAAATTTTGCAAATTCGTAAAATGTCTAAGAATATTCAGAATTGATAACTTTGGAATATTCAACACAACAGATATTGTCTAGATGTTACTGGATTTGAAATTCAGTCAACTTAAAAGACCAGATTCCAGAGGCAGATGTAATGATGAGATGCTTTTATGGGTCAAAGAATACTTTGAGTTTGTGGATATTGTCTGGAGACTACTGGTCTGAAACTTGGCCAATATAATGATGAGATGATTACTGCGAACCTTTCACGACTGTCACAAAGTGTTCGATATAATCGGGGGTTTGCGGTAAGCGGGTTCGAGACAAAAATCCTTGAAAATTACATTATAAGTGGAATTAATAATCTTTATTAAATGAGGCTGACTCTTATCCGTAGAACCCTGAGAGAACTGTAAAATACTTGGTATGACTAAAATGTATTTTTAAATCCACTGTACCCCGGCTTCTAAACGAAACCAACTTCTATATGCATGAGAGTCAGAGATGCAATACCTTGCACTCTCATCAATTCGGTATTTCAAAGTAAACTATGTGGAGGGGTTAAGCTGCAGTTGAGTGGCTAGTTGCCTGCTGAGGTATACTGCTCGGTTTTCCTGGAAATGAGTTTGGGGGATAGGGGGGGGGGTTCAAACATCTGGAGATAAGCTGAACCCCCCCCCCCCCCCCTGCCCCCAAACTGACTGGACTGAAAGATTCAAGCGCTGAGAAGACGCACTTAACTAGCATCAGACTTAACTATATCATTGCTTTGTTGCTTAATACTGCAATAGATAGATATTTCAATAGATAAATAGATTGATTGATTGATTGATCGATTGAATGGTAGTTTGATTGTAAAGTTTACTGATAAATTTATGCCCGTTTAACTATATATACATCAAAAGATACTTTAAAAAGCCTGTAAGATTTGCAACAGTTCATTTTATTTGCTTTGTTGGCTGATTTTAAATATAGATTTTTTTACTTATGTCAATTATCGCATTTTGTTTTTCATTTCTTTAATTTTCTATTTAATAATAAATTGTAGTTTATGCACAACCATTTTCGCAACTACTAATAACCATTTATTTACCACCATCACGTGACTGGTCACTTCCGGTCATCAGAGTTTTTGCGATTCTTGGAAACTCCGTGAATGGTTGTAAATGTAGACTAATATAACCTATTTGATTATGTAATGTATCACTGAAAATTTTGCTTTCCTCACTGTTTGATTGCTATATTAGGATTTTAATAATGACTTCAATTCTAATTTAGACAGCAACAAAGGGAATGGTCAAATATAATTAATCTCGATTTCAAGCTATGTAATTAATATTGTTGTGATAAATGAGAAAGTATGTGACAAACAATAGAGATAAAATAGAGAAAACAAATTCTAATGCAAACATTTTGCTTTAGTAATTGTGTGATTGCTATACTAGGATTGTAGCAATAACTTCGATCCTATTTTTAGACAGCATTAAAGGAAATCTAAAAACAACTGTTAGATTATAAGCTATGAAATTAATATGATTGTAAGAAAGTGTGTGACGAACAAAGGAGGAGAAAAAAAAAGAAAAACCAGAAGACTATATTGCATGATCACGTGGGCTATTCGCACGTGGTTTCCAAGGCAACAAGGTGAGACAGAGTGGGATGCAGAGCAAAGGATTGTGGGCAATTTGCCAAACATTCTATCTGCTCAAGAAAATAGGAGAGGGAGGGAGGGATGTATGAGATAGGACATGGCATGTTGGACATCACTATGATTCGTAACAATGAAGGTGTACTGTAGAATGGTATACTTATGTAAAATACCACGAATATGATATAACGTGTGCATAAATGTATTGATGGATTTTGCTCACACATTTGTCTGATCAGCTGTACATGGCCAAATGTGCCACGTGCGTTTTCCATGAGAAGGATAAACGCATGGTTTTTGCCTAATTGTAATGAGGTGAAAACCATACGTTTATCCAAATCGCATGGAAAAAGCACTTGGCACACTTGGCCATGTATAAAGTAGATAATTAATACATCTTTTAAGGCATCACCCAAAATGTTTGCACCATGAATAAGTGATGGCTATATCAACTAATTGTTCCTTTATTTCATGTTAATTGATGTTATCAATATATTCTCAAATATAATAGAATATGAAAGATCTTACTTCGCTTTAGACTCTCATTATTTAGTTGGTGTTTACATAATACCGACACTGTTGAACCGTTATTGAGGCCCATTGTTAAAAGGATGGTCTAATAATATAAGCTAACTGAATATATAAGTTATATGTCTGTTATACTGAAGTATGAATGAATTTTATCGACACGTTAAGGTATAAAAAGACCTATATGTCAAACAAAGTTCCACAATACGTAGTAGCTTCCTTGAAATTTGCTTTTTTTTTTTTGCACTTGTCTCTGGAACTTCCTGAGCAGTAAATCTCAAAGTGCTGACCTGAACGCTGTTTAGGACAAGGCTAAAAGTGTTGGAAAGAGGAACTACTTAAAATGCTATCTTTGTCTGCCAAAACAGCAATTACTGCTATGGGTTGAGGCTGAAAAAGGAATTAAATCATCTTTCTTTTTATTCTTTTCAAACCAGACATTGCGATTTAGTGAACCCCAGTACACTGGTTAACGTAATCAAATTGCTTTTCAAAATTTGGTCAGTGATTACGTTTTCAATATTTTTGAATAATTAACTTAATTTGTTATTAGTAAAAAAATATATATAATTAAAAATTATACAAAGAGCTTAACTTTTGACAACGAACTTAATACTATTAGTTATCGGCATGGTTATTTATTTAATACACATATAGGCAGGTATATAATTTACATTTTTTAATGCTACTGGGTTTGAAGCTTAGTCAGCTTATATAACCAGCTGCCAGAGGCAGATGTTATGATGAGATGATACGGCTGCTGCTTGGAGTCCTCACCCTGTTACACATTTACCCCATGGGTATGGTCTTTCAAAATGTGCTTGCCTCGACGTCTGTATATTTATGACCCCCAAGAAGTAATTCTAAATGAGTACCCCCCGTCCCCCAATTCTATAGTGAGTTACATAAGAGTGCCCACCCCCCTTTGGCCCACCCGGTACCCCCTGCTCTGTCTGCTTCTCCCAGCCTCTCTCATCCTAGAAGTCAGACTGCTCTTCTCTCTGACGCAAACTAACTCTTTTTCTTTGTTCCAGATCTATTTTTATCTCTTCATTTAGAACTTTTAAGTCAAGTCTGAGAATGTTTGGTTAATGCTAAACTTTTAATACGTGCTGTTGGTTTATATTTTGTTTTAGATAATTAGGTGTAAACGATTTATAGTATATTATAGTACAATTACCTACAAGATTTGGCTGGTAATATCAGGGTAGAATGCTGATTCCCTTGTTCAAAAAAGTGTCTGAAGAAATTAATGGCAACTGCAAATCATTGGCTGTCTGGCTGACTGACTGACTGACTGACTGACTGGCTGACTGACTGACTGGCTAATTAATTGAAGAGTTGAATGACTGACTGATAGATTGAATGACTGATTGGTCACGATTGAAGCTTGTTTGGTACACCAACTATCTAGTTGACTCCATTTTTGACTTGTGTGAATGACTGATTGACTGACTGAATGGCTGACTGACTTTACTCCTGACTGACTGATTGACCTGTTTTTGAATGACCAACTTGACCAACATAGGCCATTGCCCTTAGTGCTGGGTGTTATCTAACTTATCTTACCCACAAGCAGCTTGTAGGAATTTAAATTGGTCTGGCAAAACTTCAAGAATATGATGCACTGTTTATTTGATTTGGCACATACCCTGCTTTAACCACAGGCAACCACGAGGTTTAGTTGTTTATCTGTATGAGGATGAAGATTAATGATTACATCTCTTTTGATGGACACAGGGGCTTACAAATAAAGTTGGGAGTGGGCTTTGGCCCATACACCTTGCTTCTAGAGGTGGTGGCAATGCTAAACATCTTTCTTCCCTGCCTCTGGAAAAACTACAACTGCATGTTATTCAACTAAGCTAAATAAATGAAAGTGTAGTTTAAATCATAATCAATTATATACAACTATACACTTTAGTGGTCTGTAGTTTTACTGGCCGACAATTCTGAATGCGATTAACTGAAGGTCATGGATTAACTGAAGGTCATGCCAGTCTGGCCCATCATGTGTTACGTTACTGGACTCAGGTAGCTATAGTGGGTAAATTCAACAAAATCGAGAGTGCGACATTGCCCTTCTTAACAAGGGACAAAGTGACGCTGAAGTTCTTAAATAGTGATGGACATATTATCTACATAAATACTGACAGGCGACAGTTTTGATTTTCTTAGGTATTACTTATTCAGTTAACAACTGACATGAGACATTAGATTTTCTCTTAGAATGCAACATGAACCATGGAAATGACATGTAAGTTATAAATAATTTTTTTGCATCACACGAAAATCAAATAGAACCCCTCCATTAATCACAGGATATGTGTTCATACATATATTCCCTGGGCTTGTAAACTTGCATTTACCAGGGTGTCATGAGATTTGTTGAAATTTCTTTATTTGCATTTTACCCAGATAATAATGGAGAAAGTGCTGAATCTGCAAAGCGTGTCCTGTTTCTATAGTTGCTCTCTTCTTGTAGTTTTACTGGCTGAGAATTCAGAATGCCATTTGCTGCGGGTCATGCTAGTCTGGCCCATCATATATTTACTGATATGCTGAGTTATGACAATGATGACATATACACTAGATACTGCTTACTGTATGAGTAACTGCTGTAAATAATACACCCGTGCGAAAAAAAAAAAAGATGAAGGTATCCCACAATTTGTCAACTGAGACATATTTATAGGGTGTTAATAACACCTTGCTCGAAGTTTTTGGTCAACCATATTTTAAGTCAAGTAAGACTTAATAATATATATTTAATAATGCCACAGTTTCACATGACTTAGTTATTATCATTATCTGTAATGCAATAGATCCCTTCATGCATTTGTTTATGTCATGTGATTTGTGACTTCCTTTGATGTTAGCTCTCAACAGCGCAAAAAGCTGCACACCTTTCACCACATGCAGTGGGATAGTTGTAAAAGCTCTTACCTCGGTGAACCTGAATTTATGCCGAGGACAGTAAGTATATTTATCCCACATTTGTATCCGCCAGTCAAAGAAGAAGACCTCGTGCAACCTGCATATTGTGTTTTGATTGTAAATGTTAGGAACATGCCTTGGCATTGCGAATATATTCCTGCGCATACATGCCAAGGCATTAGAAGTAGGAAGACCATTAGAGTCACACTCGACAGCGATAGTTTTCGTCTCCACAATGACCCTATCCAAGTCCACAGTGTCTGTCGGATGGGGTGATTTCAACCCAAGAGGGCTGAAATGCAAGGGATCAGATCCTAAACAAGGAACGTCATATTTGGCTAATCGAGGGTCTATCATTGGGTGACCAGCACCGAATGTGTTTGGAGAGGGATAAACATTTTCGAATCCAGGAGGTACTTTCCTTGTATGTGGTGGTTGATGAGGATGCTGATTGGTGGAATGAACATCAAACCCAGGTTCTCGTATTTCAGGTATATTCATTTGTTTCATCTGACTGGGTTTGTTATCCACATAATCCAATCCTTTTGAAGAGTCGGTGTAAAAAGGCTCAGGTTTGGGGTGATAAATCTGGCCAAATTCTTGAGTGTTTGATTTTGGTTTAACCATGGCGAACTTGGAGCTAGGGCTGACAATCTGCTGTAAGGGACTTTGTAGAGCTTCTTTCTTTCCCTGGAAATACATCTCAGAAAATTCATCTTGGATCTTCTTTCTTCTCATCTCCAACTCTTTATCCAACTGGTTTTGTCTTACTGTCATTTCTTCATCTGGTTTGCTCGGTTTCACCTCAACTGTCTCCAGACGGATTTCTTCCTCCGGTTGAGTAATTCTTCTTGTCTCCAAGTCTTTCTGCAGTCCTTCTTGCCTCTCTTTAATGGCTTGTTGCACTCTCTCACTGAGTTGACTATCTCCTGCATCAGTGTTGAACTTCTTCTGCATGTCTCCAAATTTCTGTTTCGCTTTTTCTTTTGCCATTATTCTCATCATTTGTATTTTCTCCTGTTCATTCATAGCCTTAGGGTCAGGAGTCACTTTTCTATACTGTGGAGCCTCCACTGCGAGATTATCAGTGGGCTGAGCATGTTTGCTCTCAATCATAGCTGGAGAACGTTTGCGGTCCAACAGCATCTGTTTAATCATCAGGAGTTTTTCGTATTCACTCGTACTGCTGGATGATTTATCAGGAGCAGTTTTACTGGGTGCTGCTGAATCTACTGTCAGGAACTGTGATTTAAACGTTTCTTCATTGTCTACTAACAAGTCTTTCATCCTCTTCAGTGTCATGTAGTCATCTGTTACAGCTGGTGGATCAGGAGACATAACGCTAAGGGTTATATTCTGTTCCACTCTTTTTCTCTCAGGTTTGGGTGGTTCAACGATGGGTGACTTATCTCCAGCACTCAGCAGGATCTTTTTCACAATCTGGAACTTTTCATGTTCTTCTTCAACTTTCTTCGAAACAGCTTTCTTGGTCTCTGTCTTCAGCATTTCACCCTCAGATGTTTCTGAACCACTCGTTTCACCCGGAGATACTTCTGGTTTGGCCAACAACATCTGACGCAGAAGTCTGATCTTTTCGTGATCACCGATGAAGCCGATATCCGGTGACACCTTGCTTAGTGGACTGTGGGTAACCTTTAATGAGTTCTGTTGTTGTTGTTGCAGTTGGCTTGCTTCTACTGGTCTCTGCTTTCTTTCTTTCAGCATCTGCTTAATCATTCGCAACTTCTCCCAATCATTTGATGGCATGATGGGTGAAACTTTTGCTGATGTATTTAATTCAGGTTGGAGTGAGTCTTTCTCCAGTTGGCTGTCAGTATTTTTAAATGCTGCACTGACACTCATCTTTGGTTCAGGTTCACCACTTTTCGCACTTGTCATATCAATCCACATTGACGGATCGACATATCGTAAAGGTTGGCTGACTTCTTTTGTCTTCATTGCAGCTCTCTCCTCAATTGCAGTTTGCTGTTCGATTCTTGATTTCACTTTCTGCTCAGTAGCTGGAACTGTTGTACTAGTTGTACTGAACCTGGACGGCTTTCTTTCTGCTTCAGGTGAAGGTGGGTGGTACTCGAGATGGACCTCTGCTCTTTCATTTTGTTTTGGCATCGACATATCTTGTTTGTCTTGTGGCTTCACTTTTGATTCACTTGTACTGTCCTTTTGCGTGTCTTTGGTAATCTCCATTTTATTTGCATTTGGTTTAGCAGGATATTTCTTGTTGGGATCATCAAATACATCATCATCTGTGTCAGTGCTTTCAGTTTTTTCAATATTAGAAAGAAATCCAGATGAGGCACTCTTATGTAGGGACCCTTCATACATGGATCGAGCCTTATCTCTGGCATGCTTATTGTGGAACTTCCTTCTTGTCACATTGGGTGTGAGAGATTCACTGACTGCAGCTTCAACTGTAGTACTTGCCAGAGATATATTGTCCATAGACCCTGAGACATTTTTGGTTGCTTTTAGGTTATTTTTGTACACTTCATCAAACTCATCATCATAGTTCATACTGGCGAAGATCATAGGTTCTTCAGGTCTTTCAGGCTCATCTCTGTCAGGTTTATCAAGATTATCATCAGAAGACATGTCACTACACTCAAGTTTAGCCAGCTCAACATAATATGAACTGCTATATCTCTGGCTCTCACTGTGGTTACTTGCAGAGCTTTCGGATATACTTCCAGCATTATTTTCAGCAGCTGCAATTTCTTTATCAGGTATCCAGGTCGCATCATCTACTGATCGCATTTTATCATCATCTGATTTCGTAATACTCTTTATACTAGATTTTCTGCTTCCTCCTTTAGTCAAAGCTTCATTAAGTGACTCTCGGCTGCCATCGCTATTGCTAGCGAAGGAGTATCTCTTTTGAGCTGATACGGATTCCAATGTCCTTTTAGCAAAGTCTTTAATTGCTGCATCATGTTCATCAATGGTGAATGTAACACTGTGCCTTCTGTGCGCTTTCTCTTCTTTTCTCTTTTCTGCATCCTTTGCGAGTGACGACAACTGACCTTCAGAAGTTTTCCTCGTCAATCCTTCTGTATGTCCCTGGTTCTGAGCACTTCCTATCTGAGCACTTCCTATTCCTTCTAGATAAGCAGAATATGTATTGCGAAGACTCGAATCACCTGATCTGCTCTTCTGTCTCATTTCAGCTAATTTCATTTGCCTCATGATATTTCCCTCATTTGCCATTTGGCCAGGTTTCTGGTCAGTTTTAAAGATGCTTCCTAAATCAGGAACTGCAGATTTAGTCTTCTGTTCATATTTAGTGACTGCTGCAATATTTTTTGTTCCAATATTGGCTGTAGAGAATGGTGTAATATCTTCAGAAGCAGAAGTAACGTCTTTTGTCACTGCCTCAACTTTAGAAGTGGGTGTAGTTTTCTTTGAAAGAAGAGCACTGCCTGATGCAGACAATTTCTTAGTTCGAGGTGCAGGTTGTGGTGCAGGTTGTGGTGCTGGCCCTGGTGCTGGGACCACTTGGGATAGTGCCTTGATATTGCCTTCCTTTGTATTTGCTTTCCCTTCCATTTTTTCCTGAGAAATTTGTTTCACTAAAGGTTTTTCTTCTTGTTTGGGCACTTTACCTGCAGGAAGGAGGACTTCAGGCTTGGTGACCTGACTTATGGCTTGTAGCTCTTTAACAGGTTGAGTCTTAGCGGGTAGATCTGGTTTGTCAGTCTGGCTCACAAGTTGCCTAGCAGGCTGGGGCTCCTTTGCTGGTACTTCTACTACTTTAATGGTGCCTGGATCTGTCTGCTTAGCAAGATCTTTGCTTTTCGGTTCATCTTTGAGTGTCTTACTTGGTGCACCTGATGGTTTACTCCGAGCAGTTTTGTTACGTAAACGCTCATACCATGGAGTAACTTTTTCAACATAGTAGGTCTCTTTGTTCTCATCCTGCTTAGCAAGAAACGCTGGTTTCTTCACGAAGAACTTCTCTTGTTTTGAAGGAGTTTGTTTTGGCTCTTGACTGTTTGATGAGGAGTCCTTCCTTTCCATAGTGGCTGGTTCTGCTTCTTTCTTAGTATCCACTTTGGTCTGGCTAGCAACTTTGGTATTGGCAGTTTCAAGCAGTCTCTCCTTAGGAACTTGTGGAAGCACTGTTGTGGTAGTTTTACCTTCATCCCTTGTGTGGAGCAGCCTTTCTTCTCCCTTAGTCTGCTTCTGGACACCCCTTTCAAGTAAGCGCTCAGGAGAGGTCACTTTGATATCCTTTATATCTTTTGGCATAGGTGCCATGGAAGGCTCTGGACTGAAGAAACACTCTGATCTGAAACTATCCTTTGTTTTCCTTGATGGTTGGTCCCTGTCTAGCTTTGGCTCAAGTTTAGGCTGCGCTGGCTTTTTTATTAAATCTGTGCTCTTTGAAAGTCCTGAATCAGCTTTGGTACTTGAAGAAACTGTATCTTTTAGGATTTCTTTCACTTGAGCAGTATTCTCTTTTGTTTTTAACGGACTGTTGTCATTGATCTTTTTGACTTCTGGCTCTGGATGTTGACTGGTCTTTGTCTTCTCTGGAGCCAGGAGCGAAGAGGAGAAGCCATCTTTGTGCTTTGACGACTTGAGTATTGATGGTCTGGGCTGTGGCTGCTTTGTTTCAGGTAATTTAGTTGGCACACTATCTTGACTTTGTGGAACCACTTTCTTGGCCAAGTGAACTGATGGAAGAGCTTGTATAGGACCTTTTTGCTCAACCAGCTGCTTTGGCTTGTCTTTTAAAAATGTCTTTGCATCATCAGATAAATTGGATGTGACAACCAACTTCTCTGAGGTTGTTCTTCGGGTGCTGTTATCATCATCCTTCTCTACTTGTTCAACCTCATCTTCCTCAGTATTAGATTCTGACTCTTGCTCAAGTTCTGGAGGATGTACTTGCACTTCTGTGGATTTCCGTGCTGGCACATTGAAGCGATTTTCTCGAAAGGGTTTTCTTCGCCAGTCACCTAAGTATTTATTCTGTGGTTGAGGATTTCCTTTCTTAACTCTCTCCAAACTTGACACTGGACTGATTATTGGCTGATTGTAAGTTGAAATGTGTTTTGTTGGTTGAACTTCTGATGAAGCATGTGACTGGTACCAATCAGCAATGTATGCATTGCCTACATTAGTTGCAGCGATGCTGACATCCTCAGGCCCACCTACTCTTGGATTTGCTTGAGGGTTTGATGCTGAAATCTGATCAGGTACAGAATCTGTCCTGGAAGTCTTTGTGTCTGAGCTAACTGCAATATGAGCTGTTGCTCTACTTTTTGGGGCTGCGGGTGGTTCAGTAGAGTTGGGTATCTCAATTGCAGTGCTTGACACAAAGGTCTTGCTGTCAGGTTTATCATCTCTCTTGGCATCACCTGCTGCATCAGATACAAGCTGTTCCTTTTCATCTAGATTGAGGGTCTTGTGTAGAGCAGCTGCTTGGCTAATTGACTTAGTTTCTGCCTCCCTCAGCATACGAGACTGATATGCTGGAATTCGTGCGGCAGGTTTGGCATCCTCACAATCCTGGTATTTGGCCCAGTCTGCCTTGACTTTTCCTTCCCGGGCTTGAGATGAATCTTCTCTTGATGGATTATGGCTGTCACTCACATAACTTCTGTTTGGCCTGGGGTTGGTGCCTGGATTGCTCTTCTCTGACCCACTGGAAGAGAAGGGTGAGTGAGGACTGGGAATCAATGGCTGAGTGGAATTCTTGGTTGCGTCAGGAATGGCATTGATAAGTTTATCACTTTCATGTTGTCGCTTGCCAAGGGCAGCCTTTGAATGAGATTTGTACTCTGGAGATGAATCTTGATTCTTCAGGGAAGATTTGCTTGAGAATAAACTTTCCCTACTTTTGCTGAGTTGATTGTACTTCTCCTTCACTTCTTTGAAAGGATCAAACCGTTGTCGTCTTTGATGGAACGACCGCTCGTCACTGAAGGTTTCATTTCTCCTCAGTGAGCTGCCATTTTTTCTGCCCATTAAGGGAGTGCCATAGATGTTGTGGGTTTTGGCTGTTGTCACTTTCACCTCTTCTGGCTCAGGCTTAGCAGGAACTAAGCTCTTTCCATGATAGCTGAACCGACGAGAATATATTGGAGAATCAGGTCTAGAAAATCTGTTCAGGCGAAGATCT
This sequence comes from Alitta virens, assembly GCA_932294295.1. NCBI lineage: Eukaryota > Metazoa > Annelida > Polychaeta > Phyllodocida > Nereididae > Alitta > Alitta virens. The sequence continues at coordinate 34,194,605 of OW028583.1, forward strand.
AGCTCTGATGGTTGCTTTCCCTCTCTCTCTATAGATGGACCTGGGAAAGCTTCATGCGGTTTATAAATCTTTGGCCCAACTTTGAATTTTCTCAGCACATGTGGACTATTTTTAACGGCATCCATAAAATCGGGATCCGGTGTTACATTTTCATGCGAGCCAGGGGACACTTTGACAGCATTGTCATTGTAGCTTGTTAAAGATGTTGTCAATGACTTAGACAGCACAGAAGTCTTTGCATTATGTGATGAGTCACTTGCAGTGCTCTTTAAAGTTCCGGAATCAGATTCTGATTCCTCTTTGTCATATGGGTCACTGTGGCTCCGATGAATTGACTGAGAGACATCTTGCGAAACCAATTTTTCTTGATCTAGTTTAAAAGCCTTCTCTGGGAAACTGAAACTTCTTGCAAGCTGAGGGAGTTTCTTTTCTAAATATCTCCTGATCCCAGTGCTTCTTGAAGGCTCTTTACTTTCTTTCATGTCTTTGTTTTTTGCACCAGCGTTTGTGGTAAAATCTTGTGTTGTTTTGCCTTTCCCACCAATGATTGCAGTGTCCTCTTGTAATTTGTTATCACAATTATTTTGACCTCGATCTACTGGATTGTCTCCCTCATTTTGAGTATCACTCTTTTTCCCCCATAACTGAACGGAGCCAGTCTTCCGGCCAACTTTAACGAGGGAGCCAGTTGAACCAGCCTCAGACGGATGATCTGACATGAAATTTACTCGTAATTGACTTACTGAGCTGCTCATGCTGTTTGTGTTTGAAGTAGTATCAGTCAATTCAGAGTGTAAACTAGCCCACTCTCCACTGTCTATAAGAGGGTTAGAACTACCAAAACAAGTGCAGTCTATATTCTCTAATATTTCTTCTGGAAGACACTCGTTTGAGTCGTCAATAAGCTCTTGCTCTAGCTCCACATTGTCATATTGTGAAAGGGGATCATCATATTGAGATAATCCATTTTCATACTCAGACAAATATCCATGCTCTATGTGATCCGTGCCTGGTTCAGAATACAAATCCTGAGGATTAATTGAATCCGGACTACCTCGAGGGGAGTCAATGAAAAATATCTTCTCAGTAGATGCTTCTAAGGAGGATTTAATTGACTTAGAAGGTGTTATTATATTCAATTCCTCCTGGCTGGGATAATACACTGGATTCTCTTTCCATTCATTGGCAGATGATATTGATACCGGAGAAGCATTGCCTTCTTCGACAGATGTATATCCTGTCTCGTCAAATGAGGTATAACCAGATCGTTCGCCGGAGAAGCAACTGTCCTGAGGGCTCCTGGTTATATCGCTGAGCCCCGGACTGAGTTCTCCGGAATGTCTAACAGATTGTTTTTTAGTCTTTTCTTTGGGTTTGTTATCCCTATACAAGGGATTGTATTGTACGAAACAATCAGTGTTGTCCTTGAATAAGTCTTTATGCGACACAGCAGGGCTTGTCGAAACTTTTGTCAGCTTTTGCGGAGTGGAAGGAGTGGAATTCTGGGATTGAGAAGATGCGCTCGATTCGGAAGACAAGATGTTGCTTATCTCTCCTTGAATGTTCACGCGTTTTCCTTCAGAAGGTGCTTGGGTAGAATCGTCATTGTCGGGAGATGGCGCCAGTGTAACAGCAAACCACATGACGTCTAAAACTACTAAAATGGATGATCCTCGGTTTCACCATGAGGGTTTCTTGTAGATCGGGTATGTTCCAGTTGACTGTTCTCAGGGTAGTACACGTGCCTGGAAATGAATTTGATATTATAATATTAATAGCATGAAAAAACCCTTTTAAAATGGAAAACGAAAGTGAAATATGTTATATTGACTAATGCCTAATTACAGAATTTTTTGAAAGGTAAATAATAAGATAACAGATTTACATGCATAAGCTAAAGCATAACTTCATATTCAAAGGTACTTTGAATCTGTTGAAAATGAGAAGTTATTCATGTTATTGCTAGTGCACAATATTCTAACCTAAGACAAAGTTCGATAAGCTATGTATTAATTATTTTAACAGCTACTAAGGACTTCGTTAAAGCAGCATTTTGCCAGCATAACTACGGTTAATTATTATATAATATTATAATGGTATAGCATGGATAAAACCTATATACATGTATAAGTACAAAATTGAGTACTTAAAGTTTTTATGATAAATAATTATAAAATCTTGACGTCAATTTTGTGGTTTGTGGACTAATAAATGCCCATTTTCTTGTTTTATAAACTGATAAATGATATGAATCACTCCATTTTCTTGTTTTCTAAATTTCTGAAATAAAGTGTAGATCTCACCTAACTGGTTAGATGCAATATTTGCTTTGCATGACCTTGGTGCACGAGTTCAAGGCTGTATCAGCAAATGCTTTGCATTATTCTGTTGCTGGCTTATTTGTTATGACAGGCCTGCAGCATCATGCACACTGGTACACCTGCCTCTGCAATTACTTTTGCCATAATTCTGAGCTGCTGCTAATTACAAGAATATGTCATTGTACTTCTGGACTTATATACAAGAACTTGACAGTACCTACATTTAATATAAATGAGATGATTTAGATGGGTTTGATATCCTGTCATCTCAGTGAGGTCACCTTGCACCATGTTGTGAAATAAAGCACCTACTTTAATTTTTACCAATTGCCTAGATAATATTAGCACTAGGTGACTCAGGCAGGTCTTGGTCCAAACTGCAATAGTGTTCTTATTTTAATTTAAACCAAATGCAAAATACACGAATCTGAATTATTGTTTTATACGGGTATGTGTTTATTTTGAGAAACTAGGTTCATTGATTGATAAATTGATATATGGCATTCTTACCACTGTCATTTACCTCTAAATGTGGTAGAGCGGTACTGTCTAGTTGAAACGAGCATATCTTGTGGTTTTTGCAGGTTTGACCAAGACCTGCCTGAGTCATCTAGTTCTAATATTATCTAGGCATATTATTCACCTATAGAGTGGTTATCTGAAGTATTCACTGCCTCTAGGTGCAAACTTGAAATCTGATAGAGCGCCACACACATTCTATGATGTGGATGCATGGGCAGTAAAAATACCAAAGACACATACCAAGATTCTACGATTTTGATAATCTGATTCAATACTTTCTGAATTGCTAGTATTAAACTCAGGATGTATTTTGTTATATATAAGTTATATCTTTGGCGCCAAGCCATGATCAGTCAATCTGTCTTAATTAACATAAAGTTCTTGCATGGATATAAAGAATAAAGCAAGAAAGCAATACATGTAATAATAATATTGGAATAACAGATTAAATTTAGAAATATGTTTAAAAGAAAATATAACATATGTAAGACATGCAATAAAACAAGGAGTGCTAATTATATGCTCTTAGTCAGGATATATTTTAAACATTTATTTTTATAATTAATATAATGTTAATACTTAATAAGTCAATAAATTTAGTTAATCAAAGACATAACATCCAAAGTAACTGTCTCTATTACGTGTGATCTAAGTATAGGACTACAACATGCTACAGCTAAGCAATATATTATACTTATCAGAATAGTTAATAAATGTATCATATTACTCCATTTATCTTAATAAGTATAAGATAAAATTGATAATTATGTACCTGAACTATATCTATTGAATATATAAGATATTTAAAGAGATTTACTGACCTTATAGTAGTGGAAGATTCTTGAGGATAAAATAGAACTTGATGTGAGGTGCTTCAGATAACATGTAGAGGAGGCACTGAGAAGCGTTATCCTTTGGTATAGAAGTTACGTGTAGTAATTGGTCTCAGTGTTGATCCTTGAAGTACACCATTTTTGATGTCCGATAACGTATATTATAATGGATATTCTATATTTGTAGTATAAATACGAAGCTGTTATGTTGACTATAGCAAATTCCTTGATCCTCCAGCCAGCATGTGCAAACTGCAGTATTTTTAGTTTGCCTGAAATACTACTGCAGGTATCTTGCTCAGACTAGCTTGTTGCCAGAGCAGCTCATACAGAGAGGTGTACCTCAGGGAGGACCACTGCTCTCACTCTTATCCTTCACTCTCACTCTGCTCCCTCTCACTCTTAGATACTTCTTACTTGACTCATGGATGAGTGTGATAATCTTAGAGTACCATAAAGTTTGTTATAGTCCTTACTTATATGACGTCACAAAAACGTGAATGATTGGTGGATATTTATGAGTCCAGTTTGTTTGCAATTCGAGATATTATTCATTTATCCCATGTAAATTATGATAAAAGTTCATATAAATTCTTCAGTTTCCAATTAACAAGCTTCAATCCAATATTACGTTTCCATAGCAACAATGAATTGTTGTTTTATATTATTAGTATATCAAGTCCAATTGTAGTACGTTTGTTGTCTGTATATAAATATTCACACTGTCACAGTTTTTGGGTTATGTAGACAAGTCACTCATATATGATGTCTGCAGTGACATGAACATTAATTTGATGACATAAATTGCTAGATTAAAGATAATTGCACATATGTATTTTCCTCTTATTTGGTTTCTTTTTGTCTATATTGTCTCAAAATGGTAGTCCAAATGTATAGAGTGCTATAAGTCAATAAGTGTAACACTTTTGTTCCTGATTAATTAATCGCGTTATCACCAGATGACATTATAGTCGTTTGACCTTGTTGGTGTGACCTTGGTGTAGATGGCGCCACTGTGAGGTCATTGAGTGCTTGGAGGTCCTTTGAAATAATCCCTGTGACATATGATTATGTAACTGGATTTTCTCAGACAATAGGAAGACTAAACAATGGAAAACAATAGAAACAACAGATCCTCGTGTTGGTAAGGGTGTCCTGTGTTGACGATAGTCCAGGTTAAGTCCAATAGTCTGGTGGGGTGTTATCCAAGCCCTGGTGTCCTTAAACCCCACTTAATCAGGGCACAGGTCATTAAGGGGTTAAACCAGCCCTTAAGGTGTCCTGATGCACCATTCTGGGGTCCTGGTGGAGTCCCTAGGCAGCAGATAATGATGGTACTGCAGCCAAACTGCCTGCTCCTACGAAAGTATTTTAGCTTGTGTTTGCTCTTTTCTCCACACAACATACCATTCTGTAGGTAGGGTAATAAGGCAGGGTGAAGCTGTACCCCCGTACCCCTCAGCACTGCTACTGCGTTCAATATGTTGCCCCCCAATTCCTGGAAACCCTGCCCCTGACCTAGATTATTGCCATCCCTTCATTTCTATTGAATCAAACACTTATAATTTGCATCAGTATGATCAGTGGTTGTTTGTCTGTTTCATAAACTTTTAATTATTATCCGCACACTCATTCTACAAAGTTTTCTTGATGATTCATCACCAAAACCCTCCCCTTTAGCAATCAGCATTTCCTGGAATACATTCCGTTGCTATGGGAACACTCCCCCTGGCGGTGATCTCGTGAACTTTCGTGATTGACGTGAGTACCTGTGAATTATCAGCTGATGGCAAATCAGTTTCTGATTCAATTGGAAACATGTGGAAATTCATTTTGTTAATTTGTAGTGGTAATAGGCCTATATGTTGATTCACTATTAAAAATCTAAAGGATTTTATCTCATTGCAATTCATTGCTAGATTTTAATAAACAAATCTTGTTTTCAGGAGAGACAAAGAAAATATTGGAAAATATTCCAAAAACTTTATTATAATAATACATGTATTAATGTAAATCGTCATAATTCAGACCAGCCATTGTATGCTGAATTGTAAACACTAATTGTAATTAATGCACTTTTCAAGAAAAAAAGATCCAGTGTGAAAGTATGAAATCTGAAATTATGTAAAAAATCTGTTTAATGGACATATCCTGGTTTTCCATCAAATTCCATGATAAAACAAACAATTAAAATATAATATCATAGCTAGTTTTTATGTGAGTGCATAAACCTTTTACTAACAGGAGGGCCCTATGGAAGATAAGTGTAAACTTATTAATATTAGGTCTTAAGCCCCGTTCCCACATAGCCGAGTTACTCGTAGTCAACTCGTAGTATTACGTAACATGCCTCTCGGGCCCAACTCTTACTAAACTCGGCGATTACTCCTCGCACTCGAGAGATGCTCGGCGAGTAACTCCTGAGTCTCGTAGCGAACTCGTGAGATTTGGAGCCGAGTAGGCCGAGTCTCCCGAGTATGCCGTGCTGCACGGCACACTCGGCGAATTATCCAGGAGTCCAAAAACTCGGCCATGACTCGCCGAGTTACTCCTCGAACTCGCCGAGTTACTCCTCGAACTCGCCGAGTTACTCCTCGAACTCGCCGAGTTACTCCTCGAACTCGGCGAGTTACTCGGCGCTATTTTCGCTCGTATTACACTCGGGGGGGATGTTCAGGAGTGCGAGGAGTAGCTCGGCGAGTTGTAGGAGTAACTCACCGAGTAACTCGTCGAGTTCTACCTTTAGTACATGCATCATCAGCGTAGGGGGTCGTATATAATATAAAAGGCCGCTGCTCCTCTAATATCAGTCCGATTTTCGTCAAATAAAGATTGTTTTGTAGTATAATTCATAGTGATTCCATACGTATTTTCGGATTAAAAAAAACCCGAATATTAAGCGAGATATTTGTCTGAGAAGGCAGTTGTCTTGCGGTGGCTGCTGCTCCATTTATATTAATCCGATTTTCGTCAAATCAGAACTGAATTGTAGTATAAATCATACTGATTCCATACGCGTTTTCGGATTGAAAATAGACCAAATATTAAGCGAGATATTCGTCTGAAAAGGCAGCTAAGTTGGCGGAGGCAAACAGTGGTGCTCTCGCAGACGTCCGCGCCCGGACTGTATCAATGCAGGTAAGGCTGAGCGCTACTTTAAAAGGCTGCTGCTCCCCTAATATTAGTCCGATTTTCGTCAAATAAATATTGAATTATAGTCGAGTTCATACTTATTCCACACAGATTTTCAGATTGAAAATAGACCAAATATTAAGCGAGATATTTGTCTGAGAAGGCAGGTAGTCTGGCGGTGGCAAGGTGCTCTGTGTATGGCCCTGACATGAATGGTGTGGTCAATATTTTTGACCATTTTATATACATTGTTTGGATGAGCTTTATTGCAATTCATTTCTACTCATTCTGCCAACTGCCATGACTGTTATGTCAATTGCTATTAGCATTTTGAATGATACAAAGAATGGGTGTAGAGCATACAGCAAATTCAATACATGTGTCAATTGCCTAATTGCCTAAATTGGGGTTCTTTGACCTGTCATTTCATGGTTTGTTCAAAGATGACACAGTAATTGCTATTAGCATTTTGAATGATACAAAGAATTGGTGTAGAGCATACAGCAAATTCAATACATGTGTCAATTGCCTAATTGCCTAAATTGGGGTTCTTTGACCTGTCATTTCATGGTTTGTTCAAAGATGACACAGTAATATGACATTGTCTTGATTGTCATTCACAATTACAAAAATATGTAATTGCTTTCATTAATTAAAAGCAATATATTTAATTGTAATTACCAGGCAATGATTATATTTGTATAACTTTCTTATCTTTTTGTGTTAATTTGAATCTTATTGTGATATTATGATCAGTATAAATTTGTGTATATTTTGTAAAATTTAAATCTAATATTGATATTGTAATTAGTATTTGTGATTTGATCTGTGATTTTATTTGCTATATTTAATTTACTTATACTGGTGCTCCCTGAAGCGTCCGCGCCCAGACTGTATTAATGCAGAAAGCTGAGCGCTTCTTTAAAAAGCTACTGCTCCCTTAATATTAGTCCGATTTTCGTCAAATAAAGATTGTTTTGTAGTATAATTCATAGTGACTCCATAGGTTTTTTCGGATCGAAAATAGACCAAATATTAAGCGAGATATTTATCTGAGAATGCAGGTAGGCTGGCGTCGGCCTATCATTCGATGGGTGACTCGTCGCTGTCGTAGACACCTTGCTTCACCCGGCGAGTTACTCCTGGTACTCGGCGAGTTACTCCTGGTACTCGGCGAGTTACTCCTGGTACTCGGCGAGTTACTCCTGGTACTCGGCGAGTCACTCCTGGTACTCGGCGAGTCGCTCGCTGAACCCGCCGAGTAACTCTGCGAGTAATTCGGCGAGTAACTCGGCGAGTCACTCCTGGTCATTTTTTCCGCAAAAATTCGTCGCCAACTCCTCGAATTTTGGGTGTTACGTAATTTTTGTTATTACTACGAGTTGACTACGAGTAACTCGGCTATGTGGGAACGGGGCTTTACCCTAAAAAAAATAACATTTATCTATCTATCTATCTACCTATCTGTCTATCTATCTATCTATCTATCTGTCTATCTATCTATCTATCTGTCTATCTATCTATCTGTCTGTCTATCTATCTATCTGTCTGTCTATCTATCTATCTGTCTGTCTATCTATCTATCTAGCTAGCTAGCTATATATCTATATCATTGTATATATATTTCTGTGGATCTATCTATCTAACTAGCTATCTAGCTAGCTATTTATCTATCTATGGATCTATCTATTTGTATGTACATAATGTTGTTGCTTACACTTTGACCAGGTATTAATGGTGATATTATCAAGATGTTTCTTAGAAAATAAACATGTCTGGCTTGTAGTTTTATATATAACTTTTACTCTATAAGAATGACAAATGACCTCTCTCTGTGAATACAAACCTATCTACATTTTTACTAACTCATTCAATAGCTGTTAGAATTCTAGATGAATGTTCTAGAATCATTATGCATTTAACTGCCACCTGGCGTTGAAGGGATCAGCCATAGCTGCAAACAAATTATTTCAGTTATAAAGAAACTCTTTTGTTTTTTTCCACAAAAAAGAAGTTTAACGTATTTTCTATAATATTGAAAGTTATGTAACTGTTAATTAAAAACATTCAGAATCAATAGAGATTATAATTGATTGATTGTTTGACTGATTGGTTGGTTATGCAACAATATGTAATGACTTAAATCAACACCTAGCATGGGTCCATATTAATGGTGTAATATTCAATTTATGATTTGTTTATGATTAATATGTGAGTAGACACTTGAAACAGGCTGAAACAGCATACAACCATATATATGAAACATTTAAGAATTTGCAGCAAATTAGACCTTATACCAATAATTAGACTTCCTGGTTGTCCTAGAATAGAATAGAATAGAATATGTTGCACCGATTAGAATAGAATAGAACAAATTAATAGTTAATGTGTAGAATAGAATGTACCTATATTGTAAAAGAATAGAATGTGTTGCATCGAATATAATAGAATAGAATAGAATATGGTGTACACATTGGAACGAAATAGAACGTACATAATGTAGAATAGAATAGAATAGAATAGAATAGAGTACTCGTAGAATAGAATAATAGAATATGATGTTTACAAACAGAATTATTATGATATTAATCGACTCTTTAAGAAGATTAGGGAATTTTATTTTTAAAGTATCAATTTAATTGCACATTTATAGCTTTGAGGTAATTTCACTAATTCGAATTATGGATATTTCTGAATGATGATGACGCATCTTTAACATTGACAGTTCAAGCAATCAGTCTGGCTGACCTCAGGGAATCTGGGTTGACCATCACCATTATTGTCGAATGGTTGTTAAATAATAATTATAGTTTATATAATTTTTTGTTGTTAGTGGATATATTTGTATTGTATTTCACTAGTATCTTGTGAATTGTTATAAAAAGTGACTTCAACAAGTCATCTTGAATTTCTTGAAGGTATTGGAAAACGTCGTAGAAAATCACAATTCCATTCATGGAAAATGAGTTTTATCCTTTGTACATATTTCAGCACATACTCAGAAGTAAAATCCAATCCAAAACATAAACTCAATCGAAAATCAGGGGAAAAAAAATGATTTCTCTGTTAGGTACAGCCCCAAAGAGCTAAAATTGCATTTGATATGAAGAATTATGTTGAGTCCAGCTGACGACCTGTTGTTTTGAAAATATTGTTCTGTCTTCAGTTAATTCCACAAAACTGATTTGATCTCAAAAGTAAAATCGTTCTAGTCTATGTAATTATTGTTGCCATGGTGATAACAGCGAAGTGTAAATTAACAAATGATTTAATTAATTCTCTGTTGTGAATTTAGCTAGCAGTTTGTTCTAGCTATATGAAGTTTAACAACAGTTTATTATGTTCACTTAATAACAAGTTAATTAAGTTGAACTTCCCTTAAAATTACGCCACCTTGCTATTAAGACCACCTCACTCTTACGATAATTCTGACCAAACTATACTTCATTGTTATGTATGTGAGTTCATTGTCCTTCTAAATTAACTGCAGAACTGCTTTGATTTTAATAAACAAAACGAGCTTATTCATAACTCAAAGAATATATTGTAGATTGCAATTGTTAAGTTTATCGTGTTAATGTAGAATTTTAGATATTTGAATTAGAACAAATTCCTAAATCCTAATCCACCTAGTTTGCTTAGATAGACTTTTAAAAAAAATTTGTTTATATGTATGATTCTTTATTATTATCATTGACAAATACAAATTATTTACAACAGTATTGATGACTGGTGGTCTCAGAACTTAATTCAAAGTTATTTTGAGACCACTAGTTACTTCAGCTGCTAAACTAAGCTTCTTATCCCAATGCATCCCCAGTAACCCACAAATGACAGACTGTAGCCAAAGAATATGTATATAATTAGCGTTACTCCTTACCATAACCCAATACTTTTACTGCCTGCTTACAGTTAGTTTCATCAAATATGGTTGACTCTAGACAGCTGTAGCATGCACCTATTCCTGGCTGTAACTATAACTGACTAAAGCCATCCGCTTCTGTCTACTTGTATTCAGCAAACACCTAACCACTGAAAAAATTAACCTTGGTAAATATAAGAAATGTACCTAATATATCACAGATATGTACTTTTAGATCTGGCTTTGAGTAAGTAGTCAGCTATAGCCAGACAGTTCCCTTTAGTGGCAGGTAGCATCGTACAGCAGAAGTTGTATAGCTTTGTCTAGGTTCAATTTGACAGGTCGTTTTTAATGAAACTGACCGTATGCAGTTAATTATACTATGCTATACTGAGCTAGAACCAAGCGGTCAGTCTGGTAGCAGCTGTCCACTGGTAATGTAACTGAACTACTCCATAATCAGAGATAATTATTCTGATTTTACATTAAATTCCTGTGAATTCTGTGGCCTCACCATAACAGTTGTTTTCATTGTACGGGTGTGTATAAGTTATAGAGCACAAGTCACGATTTGTAATAAAGTAGTTATTGTAAGTGCATGCTAATTATGTGGTATTTCAATTGAACAAACTATATTTAGATGTCTCCAGTTAGGTAGGCCTACAGATTGGTTTAGCTTGTTGTAGCAATTGTTACTAGCTATGGATAGTTGAACATATGAATAAGCTATAAATTGCTGCTGGGTGGCCTAATGATTAAGGAATCTGCCCATTCCACATTGGCCTGCTGAAGGTCCCAGGTTCGCTCCTGGCCCAGGCACTCTTCATGAGCTACATCCCAGCTGGTTGTTATTCGCATGAGACATTACATTAGAGGTGCCTTGTACTTGGCATCTATGCTGGGTCAAGTAAAAGACCCCACCCACGGAATAAATGTGTAACATGGTGTGTACTCCAAGCCTTATCATCTCATCATTACGTCTGGTAGCTGGTCATACAAGCAGACTAAGCTACTGAAAGCACTGAAACATTGACATTATGTATGTTTATGAGTAGTGGGGAGAGTGGGGCACCTTGAGCCATGGGGCACCTTGATCCATTGGCTCTGCAGGCCAGTTGGTTTTTCATAAACCTTGTAAATGGCAATGATTTTGTTCCCATAGTGATATAGAATTATACACTTTTCACTAATAAAACCAGGCAAAATTGTTGTTTTTCTGATGTCTGCATTACTTGTAGAATCAAGCCACCAATTTGTCAGTGTGAACGAGGCCATATATGCCACAGATTGACCTCATTGCAGATAAGTTGGAAAGATTTAAAAACGGCTCATGGTGCCCCACTCTCCCCTACTGTATGTGCACATCCCAGATAGTGTGCTGGTTTAGTCTGACATTAATTCAATGTGAGTGATGTCACCCCAATGTGATGTGTTTATTTTTTGTTTTGGAGTGTGTATGATTGCATTAAGGTTTACAGTCTACTGGTTTGCAATTACACCCTTGGCCGACCAATCCAGGGTCTTTCTCAACTCTCTGGGGTGTATTCAGCCTTAGTTTAACCGCAAGGGCTTAAGAGCTCATGTAAGTGCCATCACAGTGACTGCGGTTGCCTATTGCCAAGTACCCATTACACCTGGGTGGGGTGAGGCCGTGGGTTGCAGGAGGATCTGCCCAACTCCTCCATGCCATGGTGGGGCTTAAGAGCTCACATCAGTGCCATCACTGTGGTTGCCAATTGCCAAGTACCCATTACTCCTGGATGGGGTGAGGCAGTGGTTGCAGGAGGATCTGCCCAACTCCTCCATGCCATGGTGGGGCTCAAGAGCTCACATCAGTGCCATCACTGTGGTTGCCTGTTGCCAAGTACCCATTACACCTGTGAGGGGTGAGGCTGTGGTTGCAGGAGGATCTGCCCAACTCCTCCATGCCATGGTGGGGCTCAAGAGCTCACATCAGTGCCATCACTGTGGTTGCCTATTGCCAAGTACCCATTACGCCTGGATGAGTTGAGGCAGTGGTTGCAGGAGGATCTACCCAACTCCTCCATGCCATGGTGGGGCTCAAGAGCTCACATCAGTGCCATTACTGTGGTTGCCTATTGCCAAGTACCCATTACACCTGGATGGGTTGAGGCAGTGGTTGCAGGAGGATCTGCCAAACTCCTCCATGCCATGGTGGGGCTCAAGAGCTCACATCAGTGCCATCACTGTGGTTGTCTATTGCCAAGTACCCATTACACCTGTGAGGGGTGAGGCTGTGGTTGCAGGAGGATCTGCCCACCTCCTCCATGCCATGGTGGGGCTCAAGAGCTCACATCAGTGCCATCACTGTGGTTGCCTATTGCCAAGTACCCATTACACCTGGGTGGGGTGCGGCAGTAGTTGGAGGAGGATCTGCCCAACTCCTCCATGCCATGGTGGGGGTTCGCACCCCACTACCTCATGATTAGCATGCCAACCCCTTAACCACCAGACTACTGCATATCTAACAGTGTCACAATTCTCCCGGAGTGGGAATCGAACTCTGGTCCCTGGGAATAAAATCCAGAATGTTAACCATTGTACCAAAGAGTCACTCTCTGGTGCGAGGGCAACATTCTGCTCACACCAGGGACACTTATTAAGAATTTTGAAACTTTTACATATTATTAGCAGGTATTCTAATCAACATTACCTGAGCTGTATCTCTGTGTAAGGTGCTGCCATCCCACGTATTGTTGGCGACCTCTCGCCATTTGAACGATTTGGAGCGACGGATCATTTCTACTGATTATCGCTAGATGGCGTTACTGGTGCAGTGAGGGTGTGATCGGTGACCTTCAAATGAAAATTTATGGAAAAATAATGAGATGTCACATGTTTAACTGCTGTATTTGGTATATGATTACCAAAGGTTCTGTATTAATGGTGAACTACATAACGTTTGACATTATATTGTGATGCAACTGTCAGTGTAAAAGCTATTTTAGATATTTGTGTTATTCTCTCGGTTATGTACAAGTTAAGAAATCACTTAGTAGAAATTGCCCATGAGAAGTAAAAAAATTTACACGTTTTGTCACGAAATTGTTAAAATTGCCAGAACTACTTGTTTATGACAATACAATTACTGGGAATTACTCTGTTTTCTTTATATAACTAGCAACTATTTGCTTGAGAAGTATTGTCATGTGAACAAATTTGTCAAAAACATGTATTTTATTATTATTTGTTATTATTTTGTGTGTGTGTGTGTGTGTTAATGAAATATCTTCTATGTTATTTGTATATTTATAATTTATACATAGAGGTTTCTCATAATTATGGAATTACCACCTAAGTGGTCTTATTTCTGGAGTGTGAAAACAAGCAAAGAAGCTTTACACTGGTGATATTAATTTGGAGGTTCTAATCTCTAATATTCCTGATAATATCTTTATTTTATTAATTTTTCCATAAATTTATAGGTTCACTTGTTCGGAGGTTAATATGTAATTTTGTTGTTGTTTTTTGCCTTTTTTTGTTTATTATAATTTTTTGGTAAAAAAACAAAAAAAAGCATATACTCCTAGTGGGAGTCAGCCTGCCTGGAATCCTATTTCAAAGATATATGAGATGAAGTATTGTTATTTAAAAGTGTTCAATCTTAAATGAATATTGAATTTATAGTTTTATAGGCTTAAATGTAGCATTAAATTCTAGTGGTCTTGTCTTAAATATTGATAAAGTAATAGTACATTGTTAAGATAACTAATTGTGAAATAGAAATACTTTTAAGCCTTGAATGTAAGCTGCATATAATTGTAAATAACACAAAACGAAGCACAGTCCAAAAAAGGAATAGTAACTTTATATTCATACCTGTTCTAAGTGCCTGATATTGCCCTCCATGTCATTCTAATATGAATATTACATCCTTATTTCTGTATTCCTAAATTAGGTTATCATCTTGCTCACAACACTATCTTCCATTTTCACTGCTTAGTTACAGGAAATCTCGTCATATTAACGGTAGTTACGAGATTTGGAACCTTCCTAATTGACTGATATTTATTCTGCTAATCCGTTAGCTCTGTATATATGGGAATTTAATGAAGCATGAACATTCTACATGATCCTCTACATGAGTCCATTTATGATAATAGGAGATCTCAATGCTATTAACATGTAACATGATTTATCCTATCAACTCTTGGAAGCTCTTGTGCACATGTATAATAGACAGTTAACCTTTAAATAGCAATTGAGTAGTTGTTACTTATGAAATTATATGTAATTTTGGAATTAATTAAATATTTAAATGTAATGTAATTGGGATTTGTGTCTGCTATCCTCAGTGACCTCAGTCAACATTATACCATTTACGCCCTTGGCAGGCCTGTTCTAGCTTGAGCCTTTCTCTATAAATATGTGCATAAGTGAGAAGTTAGAAGGCTTGATAACATGAACTCATTTAAAGATTTCACAATTAGAGCCATCAAATCTAAGCTATGATTTCTTCTCAGTATTATCAAGGCAATCTCACCACTATGACTGATAAATGGCACAGAATTTGGTCTCAATGATGACACTATATACATATAATATCTTTATTCGCACATATATAGGCACTTTAAGGCACAAGTTTACAAATATGATAGGCAAAAATAAAAGTTCAATGACAAAGATGTCCAGCATCGTTAAAGTTAAAAACACCATACAAGTATAGAAGCTTAAGTAAAAACCGCCATACTCCATGCTGGGTTTCTGTGCGCAAAATTCCAATACTTAAATTGTTTATATGTTAAAATTAAATTCTACTGTGGAATCCCACAAACAGCTCAGTGGCAGCACGCTGGGCTTCCCAACCACTGGGTCCCAGGTTCACTTCCCGGTCGAGTCTAAGTTGGATGGCTGTTTCATCCATCATCTCATTGGCATGAGCCCATCAGGTGCACAAATACAGGACGTAAAGCCCTAATCCACCCCATTCACCACCCATCCGCCACCCACAGTCTTTCTTCCCCTCTTATTACTCATTTTGCTTTTCAGACATAGTAAATCATAATTAACTGATTCCATTAATATAATTTTCTCAGGGAAATGACAGAAATCAACTGAACGATAAGATGTAAAATATACATTAAAATGCACTAAAAATTACTGCTGCTAGGATGCACTTTGCTTCAGCCAATCACAGCCAAGGGCGGGATCTTTTCCAGCCAATAGAATTGCAGTATTCTGTCATAGCCACCTGGTGGAGATACAGAGAACCCTTCTGTGAAAATCCACTTTTAGCTGGTCATAAAATATCGAGGGGGTATTAGTCATTGCACTATTATGGTTGTATTGTTATTTTAGTTTTTGGAGCAGCTGAGTGGTCTAATGGGTAAGGTCTTGGCCGAGTAACTTCGCTGAAGATCCCTGATTCAAATCCTGGTGTAAGCACTCTCTATGAGAGCTCTGCATCTCAGCTGGATGTCGATCACATGAGACATTAAATTGAAGGTGCCTTGTACTCACGGTGTCTATGCATAGGCAAGTAAAAGACCCACCCATATGGTAGATATGTAACAAGGAGTGCACTGAAATCCTTACTATCTCATTACTACGTCTGCCTCTGGTAGCTGTATATAAACTGACTAAGCTTCAGACCAGGGGCAATGAGATAATGCATAGTGCAATACAAAAGACAATTAAGTGCAATACAAAAGACAATACAGTGCAATACAAAAAACAATACAATACAACACTCGTATAATACAGCACAAAGACAGAATTTGTAGTTCACACTAATTAGGCTACCATTTAGGTTCATACCTGAGATTAATTAAATGAAACATTTTCAGTGAGATACGAGAATTTGGTATGGCAGGTACAACACTTTCATGCCTTTCTAATTCATACTAAGAATTTAGTACACTCTCCCGCTGTCTATCCAATTACACTACTCATTGTTGAATTCACGGCATTCCGTTGTAGCATTTTTCATTTCACACTTTTGTGAAGCGTGTTACCAGGGTTGTTGGTCAGCATGTCAGTCTGTCTATCTGTCTATGTTCCGACTTTTAAGCCGCATAATTCCTTTAAACTCAGGGACTTTGAACTATGCACTAAGCCAGTGGAATATCATCATCATTACATTTTGTACACTGGTTCGGTGCTGCATTTTGATGCTTTTTTCAAATTTAGAGTAATTTATCAAACATTCACACCAACTGGCCAGTATTTTAGATGTAAAGCAAAATGTTTTGGGTTTACTGTCCACCAATATGTTGTACACTCAATCTGCTGAATTATCTATTACACCCTCAGCAGGACAATCCAGAGTCTTTCTCAACTCATATAGGTCGTATTCAGCCTTGAACACGGGGTTAACCAGAGAGGACTAAGAGCTCACACCAATGCCACAACTGTGGACGCCTATTGCCAGGTACCCATGACACTTCGGTGGGATGAGGCCGTGGTTGATGCTATGCTGGGTGTTCTGCAAGGGTTTAAGAGCTCACATTAGTGCCATCACTGTGGTTGCCTATTGCCAAGTACCCATCACACCTGGGTGGGGGTGAGGCAGTGGTTGCAGGAGGATCTGCCCAACTCCTCCATGCCATGGTGGGGCTTAAGAGCTCACATCAGTGCCATCACTGTGGTTGCCTATTGCCAAGTACCCATCACACCTGGGTGGGGGTGAGGCAGTGGTTGCAGGAAGTTCTGCCCAACTCCTCCATGCCATGGTGGGGCTTAAGAGCTCACATCAGTGCCATCACTGTGGTTGCCTATTGCCAAGTACCCATCACACCTGGGTGGGGGTGAGGCAGTGGTTGCAGGAGGATCTGCCCAACTCCTCCATGCCATGGTGGGGCTTAAGAGCTCACATCAGTGCCATCACTGTGGTTGCCTATTGCCAAGTACCCATCACACCTGGGTGGGGGTGAGGCAGTGGTTGCAGGAAGTTCTGCCCAACTCCTCCATGCCATGGTGGGGCTTAAGAGCTCACATCAGTGCCATCACTGTGGTTGCCTATTGCCAAGTGCCCATCACACCTGGGTGGGGGTGAGGCAGTGGTTGCAGGAGGATCTGCCCAACTCCTCCATGCCATGGTGGGGCTTAAGAGCTCACATCAGTGCCATCACTGTGGTTGCCTATTGCCAAGTGCCCATCGCACCTGGGTGGGGGTGAGGCAGTGGTTGCAGGAGTATCTGCCCAACTCCTCAATGCCATGGTTTGGGGGGTTCGAACCTGCTACCTCATGATTAGCAGGCAAACACCTTAGCCACTAGACGGTGCTTTTAATGTTGAAGTTGAACTCTTTAATAAACTTACCCCAAAAGTGAGAGACTGTATACAGGGCAGGAGTCCCTTCCGTGGCCTGTTCTTCATGTTGGTGAAGGGGGACTTTATTTCCATCATTATCTGCACAGAAAATTGAATGAAATACAAGAGATTTAGAATGAGAGAAAATTAGAATGCAATACTAGAATGAAATACAATAGAACATTAGATTAAAATACTAGAGATTTAGAATGAAATACAATAGAACATTAGATTGAAATACTAGAAAATATAGAATGAAATACTGGAGAAAATATGAATGAAATACCAGAGAAAATATGAATGAAATACAAGAGAACATTCGAATGAAATACTAGAAAATATTAAATTGAAAGAGATTTAGAATGAAATACAATAGAACATTAGATTAAAATACTAGAAAAAATAGAATGAAATACAAGAGAACATTCGAACGAAATAAAATACCAGAAAAAATCAAGAAAGGTAACTCTAAGTGTATGGACAATTAATAGCCACACAAAAATTGTTTTTATAATATAATGTTTATAAACTTTTCTGTAGTCAAACTAAAGTTGTTTAATGTCGTTTTTATCCCATAATCACTTCATAATCACTTCATCTTTGTACATGTATACAGGAATAAAACTTGTCTGAGTGTGAGTCTGAGTCTATAAATTGGCTCCTCAGACTCGACTTCCCAACCGTATTGGTGCAACTCCTTAATAATTAATTTCCACAATTTGACCCAGCGTTACTATTAACCTAACCATTATAATTAATAATTAATCTCTTCATTTCCTGACTAATTACGTGG
This sequence comes from Alitta virens, assembly GCA_932294295.1. NCBI lineage: Eukaryota > Metazoa > Annelida > Polychaeta > Phyllodocida > Nereididae > Alitta > Alitta virens. Next base: position 34,213,340 of record OW028583.1, read on the forward strand.
GATATATACCCAGTGCATTATGACATAATATTTGGCACAACGAATGTACTATTGTCTATCTGAGCTAATGGATATTTCGTTAAAACTAATTTATTGCTAATTTTAGAAACGTAAGATTTACGACTGACTTATATACTATTTATTTACGGCATATACAGGATTTTAGATTAAAACAAAATAATTTTCGATCAAAATGAGCTGTTTAGCCCAAAAAGATGTTGATGAGTTAATTTAGCTTTCCTTTTATTTGAATATTTGGTTTTCCCATTTGGTCAACACGTAGATAGATATATAGGTAGATAAATAGATAGATAGATAGATAGATGCATAGATGCATAGATAGATAGATATATAGATAGAAATGGAGAGATAGACAAAGAGATAGATGGACTTGATAGATAGATGGATAGATGGGCTTGATAGATGGATAGATAGATAGATAAATAGACTAACCTCAGTTTTCAACTGTTTTCTCTTCATTAACTGAACTTTAGTTGCAGATTTTTTGTGTAATTTCTATTCTCTGAGATGTAGTAGATAATTCCATGTTATACGGAGTTTCAACACTGACATACTGAGCTTGTTGAGGCCTTGTTTGGCCACGGTGACTATTTCCCCATTAATATGCATGCTCACATCACTCTTGCCTATATAGACACACAGTTACTATACTTAGAGTGGGGTCTGTCATAGGATATTCACTTAATTGTAGATCAGGATTTTCAAGAATGTAAAATAAAACAATAGTGATACACTCAATGAAAGGTCGAAAATTTACTTTTTAAGTAAGCCATTTGCGAGTTTGTCAATGTAGGCTCATATTTCCAGCTGCGAGAGGCAGATGTAATTATGGGACGATGGGCTAGGAGTCCACAACATGTTACACATTTACTCTTTGGGTGGGGTCTTTTACTTGCTTCAGCATAGAAACCAAGTACAAGGCACCTCCAACTTAACATCTCATGCAATGAACATCCAACTGAGTTTAGAAATCATATGGACTGTCTTCGCATCTATTATTGTAATAGTCACCAGATAGATACATAAATAGATAGATAGACGGATAGATGGATGGATAGATAGATAGATAGATAGATAAGGAAAGTGCAGCCCTCTAATGCAAGTTCTTGCCACTGTCGAGGGTTGATTGATGAGGTGAGAGAGAGGAGGAGTCCACCCATGTTACACATTTACCCCATTGGTGGGATCTTTTACTTTCCTCAGCATAGACACTGAGTACAAGGGCAATGTAATGTCTCATCCGAACGACATCCAGCTGGGATGATGCTCATGAAAGGTGCCCAAGCCTGGGATTGAACCCGAGTCCTTCAGAGGAGCAGGCGAGCGTCTTACCACTAGACCACCCAGCTGCCATATTAACAATGACATATTGATATGGCTTAATTAGCATGCTGATGTGATTTCTGATGATCAGTCGCTCTGCGAACACTTGTGATGCCCTTAGGAACTGACCGGAAAACTGACCGTTAACCCACAAACAACACGTGTCATCAGCAAGACATCTTTCTCTCAATTATTGAAGTGGATTTCTAATCAAAGCTGATGAGTTTGGCTCCGATGAAAATTTGATGAATTTTGGCAGCGCTCTGTGGCCAATGAAGCAGTCCTGATTCCTAAGGCCAAATGTACGAGGGGTTTATGGTTGTGAAGTCTGTAGCTTGATATATAAAATCAATAAGAGTGTCTGATGATACTGTCCCTAATGTGGTCAAGATTCTGGATTGGGGTTTTCAAGCAAATGGGGCAATTGGGATCAATAACCTTAAACTTGGTCAGTTCAAGACAAATGTTTCTTGAAAAGTATAAATCTGTGGGTTTAGTCTGTTGTTGGTATCATGAAAACTACTAGCTTTTCTGCTCAACTTTCCTCAACCCATGAGGGGGCATTCATTCATGAACTTGAAAGTAGGCTTTTAGAACTCACACCAGTGCCATCACTGTGGTTGTATAAAGCCAAGCATCCAGGTTGGCCAGGGTAATATTGGAGGGGGTGGAACACTTAATCTCCACATAATTAAAGTCCCCTGCGCACTAGATTATTTAGGTGTAGCCCTTAATCACCAAATCTCATGGAAACCATTAAACATCCACTAACTTGAGTTGCAAATATGTAAATTTATGTGCAATTGCCATAATTTGATTTAAACTTCTGTAATTGTATTCAATTCATGAAGGGTACATATGCAGACTCCGTTTAATTAGTCGTAATAATGAGGCGGCCTTAAATGTGAAGTGGTCTACTGACGGGGTTTTAATGTATAATTTCTTCTACACTTTAATTAGGATAGCAACTGCTTTTTAGACGTGTCCTATGCTACTTACTCCCTTTAATGTTGCTGAATTAGATGCATGACACACGTTGGCTAATTTAAGGGTGTACAACAGCTGTTCAACTTAAGTACCTATTACTGCGTGACTATTATCAAGTGGACACGTGTGCTGTGGAGATTATATTATAGATCAAGCTATTACTTTGTTTTTGTTTGATTTACACTGAAGAATTCAACATTGTTCAATACGCGTAGGTCCGAGAAGTCCTATTGAAACGTGGCAGAGATGGCCTAATACATTGTTACTGTAGTATAACTATTATTTCAACTTTTCTTTTATCTTTTGTTCGATGAAATTCAAGTAGTCAGCAGATGCAGGTCCACATCAGCTGAATAAAACGTGTCAGAGATAGGTTGGTATAAAAGCTGAGATATGTCCAGGGAAGGTCATCAGTCTTTGGTCAGCAGTTCACCTGAAGCAACCACAGTCAGCTAATCAACAATTATTCATCTGGTTTTATTTGAACTTCATACACCATGCTGTTTCTCGCTGCTATAGCATTCAGTGCAGTTTCCATGGTAACCTGTGGAAACGTTTCAGTCACTGAGGAAGCTTGGTTCGAAGTCGAGGTCAAGGACCTAGATGGCGCTGGAGAAGACTACCGAGGGCGCTTCACTCTCGCCTTATTTGGTGAAACTGCCCCTATGACTGTCATGAACTTCGCTGCTCTTACAAGAGGGTACAAAAAAGGCAACAAGAAGCTAACCTACAAGAACAGCAAGATTCATCGAATCGTTCCTGACTTTGTTGTCCAGATGGGCGACATCACGGTCGGAGATGGTACCGGCGGCGAAAGCATTTTTGGACACCGATTCAACGACGAAGAGTTTGTCTTGAGCCATCGAAGCCCCGGATGGGTTGCCATGGCTAACCAAGGACCTGACACCAACAACTCTCAGTTCTACATCCTTCTGACCAAAGCTCGTTGGTTGGACAACAAACATGTCGTCTTCGCCAAGGTCATCAGGGGTTACAACGTCATCGAGGTCCTTGGGGATGTCCCATCTGACCCCAACACTGCCGTGCCCAAGCGAGAGGTCCGCATTGTAGACTGCGGAGTCAACAAACTGGACAAGCCATATGATCTGACCACAGACCAACTGGACAGCACTGAAGACTTGTGAACTGACTGGTTATAAGATATTCACCATCAACATGTTTATAAAGATGCAGTATTGTGTTTATATAATTATCTGAATTTATTATAAATATACTCATAAAAACAAGGCATTTTGTAAACAATGTATATATGTGATAGTATGTTGTACAAATGCATAATAATCAAATAAACCTAATTTATTAAGAAAAGGCATTTGGCTCTCTCTTACTACAAATAATTAAGAAACTTTTTTGACAGTCCTGGGTCTGATTGACTGGTGATCTCTAACAGGTAATCTGATAGGCTGCTGTCAATAAGCAATACTAATTTTACTTCAAAAATGTATGCCTGTGTAACATGGTGTGGACTCCAAGCCGTTTCATCTAATCATTACGTCTGCCTTTAAATGTAAGTTCAAACCAGTATGTATACACTAAGACATTGCTGTGGCACCTTGAGGGGTGTAAGTGTGACCGCCTCACTATTAAAACCAGCCATTCTTTAGAACCAGTGTTGCTGTTCCAAAGTATTTTACCTCACTATTAAGACCACCTGACTATTAAGACCACCTCACCATTAAGACCACCTCAATATTAAGACCACCTCAATATTAAGACCACCTCATTATTAAGACCATCTCACAATTAAGACCACCTCAATATTATGATCATCTCACTATTAAGACCACCTCATCATGAAGATCATCTCACCATTATGACCACCTCACTATTTAGACCACCTCACTGTTAAAATTTCTTTGTCGTGTACACAAGACCAAACACCATATAGAAGAAAAAGTTTTTAATTTTGTAAAACAATTAAACAATGTATGTTTTTTTTCCAATTTATTTACATTAAAAATGACTATGAGTCTGGTAAAATATCAGCAATCCAGTCTCGCAGCGTTTTGGCTTCTTTTCTGTTGAGTTCATGAAACAAGTTTGCAAATGAGTAAAAGTTTATCGGAACATTGAGTTGTCTCAGTCTTTTGTGGGTTTCTTGACCCCACTCGTAAAGCACCAGTTCATCTCGTTGGCCATGGCACTGAAGCAAAGGAGGTCTCCTGAGATCTGAGTTTGAGCCTAAAACCTGTAAAAAATATTTAAAAGATAATACGGGACCATATATTGTAACGTCAGGCGAGCATCATCTTTTTGTAGATCACCACTTATGATTAAACAAAGACATTCTGAGGAATAGTAAAAATTAAATCGATTGGTATAATGGAAATTTAACTGTTATAATAGCAATTTTTTTTTATATAAATCAGGAATATAAGTCAGAAGGCTTCATTTAAATGTATTCAATAATGTATTTGCACAATATTGAACATCATTCCAAGAAGATTTAATAGAGTTCCAAACTTTACTCAATTTTTAATGGTTAATCAAACGTAATTTTTACCTCGTAAACAGCGGAACTATTTGGCAGAAAACTGGAAAGAGCGAAAGCGCCAGCGAGATCATGACCATGTCTGTACGTGTAATGAAAAGCCAGGCCTCCTCCCATTGAAAAGCCACCTGCAAATAAATTGGTCGAATTAAGTTTTCAGATGTATAGCGTATAAATATATCTAATAAGGCAAAGGGAATTCGCAGGTATAAGACCGGTTTTTCTATTTATGCATTATTAGTGAACAAGGATGTGTCACAAGATCATTATATTAGCAATGTATTTAAGCTGACTATTGTGTGAATGCAAGGCCAGTACCTTAACCATTAGGCTGCCTACCTTAAACTGTTAACATTTAACATGTCATATTGTCATACTATATTTATATTTCCATGAATTCTCAATCTTTTAATGTTTATAATAGCTTACCATGCTACTTGGCTTGTGCTGTGTTTATTGGTCATGCAACACTATGTTTGTCAAAGTTTCAATGTGATTCTGGGGAGGAAATCCTGTACATAGAACAGGTGCACTTTGCCAGTAGACAGCAGGCAGGACAATGCTCTTTCATAAACAACTTTATTTGACACAATTTTCTTACATCAAATGAATTAAAGGTCACTCATTCACATAACTGATTTTTGGGCATAATTCTTGTTTTATCCAAATTAGAATGCTTCCTAATGTTAAATTATTTATGCTCATATAGATATTAATTTAGTTTCTGTACCAGATGTATTTCTTTATTCATTTATTTATAAATTGTAACATATCATGATTTGTAATTACGCCAATTTAGGCATGAATAAAAATAAATAAAAATAAATATATATATATATATATAAACCATGATCAACAGAACTTCACTGCTGTAATTGTAAGACACCTGGAAAGCCTTTCAAGTGGGCTAGTTATATCTTACCAACGACAATTCTGTCTTCCGGTATCCCACTGTTCACCTCTTTCTCCACCAAAGCTTGGACGTACTTGCACGCTAGATCAGTACCTTCTTCATCTTCGGTGGTAAACGGAGAGATCTGCTTTCGATCGAACCACACTGTACTCATCATACCACTGGAGGCAGTGTATGGCCTGCAGACAATAACAAAATAAGGGATATATACATTGTGAAATCATATATTATTGTACTTGTATACAGATCAATTTTCATATCATTTGAATAAAGAGCGCAAAATCTCTCAAAGTCAAGGTCATGAGTATCGCAAAGTCAAGGTCATGAGTCTCACAAAGTCAAGGTCATGAGTATGGGGTTCATCACACCTTTCAGGAGCTGTAGGGTAGACAAATTTTATATGAGGAAATTCCAGTTCTTGGCCAAGAACCATTTTTAGCCAGAGTTTTTGATCACCGCCATTTCCTCCTGCAATTAGAAATTGACAAATTTATTATTAGATCAGATTTAATAGATCTGTAGAGATATATTTTCGTTTTTTTTTTTTTATTATAGAACAAAACAGGTTGACTGGGTGAACCAAATTTTGAACAGCAATGACGTACCTGATCCATGCAAAAAGATGACTGACGCGGTGTGTCTTGCGGTTGGTTGAGTAAAAATTGGGTTCAGTTTCGAAACGAGCCCTGCCAGAGTCTGTGCCATGTTACAAAGTTACAAACCCACTATATATAGTCAGTGGTAGTTGAAAACTGCTATATATCTGGTATGGAAAAAATAAAATAAAAATTGTATACGTAGTAGTACATTTTATACTAAAAATCATTATTTATTTGTGTATGGAATGATTCAAGATTCAAGATTCTTTATTCTCACAATCTCACTGATTCTCAGACCACAAAAGTGATATTGAGATAACATTGATTTAAAATCTTGATGCCTGTCTTGTTCAATAAAAGTACTTACTAGTGTACATTACAACGTATATAATCTATTCATTGCATTAGTTTACACATACCTGGCATGTTTAATCAGTTATCACCGGTGACATTTGACAGCTTATAATCAGAACATGTTGACATTTGTAATTCCCCAAATATACCATAGAGGGCACTGGATGTCAAATGGCCTGTGCTGACATCTGGTGTAGTTGTTTACTCGATCAAAGCGACACCATGAAATTGCAATCCACGATCCACTGTAATCGAATCTGAATATTATTCCTCTGTTTCCATGTAGGTTTAAATCGTAATTCACAAAAACAAGCACTGACATTAAGTGGACACACACGAAATTACTAGAAATATATAATATCCATTGACACTGGGCTAAGTTTGGAAGAGTGTATAATGCGGACCATGCAGACCATGCGGATCCAGCTCTAAAACAAACAAGCGTTTGTTTGTTTAGACAAATACAACACACCTCTTTTTCGGCCGTATATTGAAAAATGTGGACCATGCAGATCATGCAGACCAAAAGAAAATTTAGCAATCAGCAGCTTAATTTAAAATAATAAAAATAAAACTATATAAAGAATAAAGGAAAGAGTAAAGAACAAATTACAAAATAAAAGAAAAAGCTGCCATATGATTGGCCAGAAGCTTGAAAATGTTCACCTTCTGATTGGGCATTTTCCTCAATCCTGATTGGCTTCTCTCCAAGGGTAAGTTAGTATATATATAATACAATTAATTATTTCTGCAGACCAATCTTAAAGATAATGCCATTATTATAAATAATGCAGACCAAGTTGTAGATTAATTTGGACCAAGTGCAGACCAGATCTCTGAAAGTGCAGACCAGATCTGGAAAGTGAAGATCAGGTTTTATGTTAGTATTAGAAAGTGCAGACCAGGTCTGAGAAAATGCAGACCAAGTTTAGAAAATGCAGACCAAGTTTAGGAAAATGCAGACCAGATCTGCAAAGTGCAGACCAAGTTTAGAAGTGCAGACCAAGTTTAGGAAATGCAGACCAGGTCTGAGAGAAGATTTTTGAGAATACAGACCAAGTTCGATGTTAGCAATAGAAAGTTATAGAAAATGCAGACCAAGTCTGACAAAGTGCAGAACAACCAGATTTGAGAAAGTGCAGAAAAAGTTTTATGTTAGTATTAGATAGTACAGACCAGGTTTAGAAACATGCAGACCAGGTATGAGAAAATGCAGACCAAGTCTATGTCATTAATGGAAAGTGCAGACCAGGTATGAGAAAGTACAGGTCCAATTTCTTCTCCATTAAAGTATTATTAGAAATTCTAAAAAAAATTTAGTCCGCATTATACACTCACCCAAATCGTTTTGTTGATTGCTATTTTGTGGGGTGCAAACTATAAGATGGATTGCTTTTCACATGGATTACGAATCAAGTGCAATTAGACTCCCTAACTGGCCACATAATCACAGCAACAGTCTACCTTAGAAGAAATACTTCTTTTGGTCTGCATTGTCTGCATGGTCCGCATTTTCAATCAATGGCGAAATAGGTGTGTTGTACTAGTCTAAACAAACAAACTATAGGCGCTTGTTGGTTTTAGCGTGGTCCGCATGGTATGCCTGGCCTGCATTATACACTCACCTACTAAGTTTTAGTGTGAACTAAATATCCCATAACCTACTGGACAGTAAAACCAACATTGGGCCAATGACAGCCAATAACCAACGATTAGCCAACATTGTCTCAATGACTAACCCATTACCCACTGACAGGAAAACCAACATTGAGCCAATGACAATTAAACAACAGTTTACCAACATTGTATTTTATTATTAATATTATCATAATTACGCTTATATATGCACTCACAATTATACAATGTACATTCTTTGGCTATTTACAATCAAATCAAATATATATTTTTAAGAGCCACTTTACCGTAATCTGGGGTGATAAGGGACGATGCGGTGACAAAGAACACATACCCAGAAACCTTGTGTCCTTTGTCACCCCATCGTCCCTTATCCCCCCAGATTACGGTATCAATTATGTTGTACATGGCTGCTCCCCTGGCTCTCCAGCTCAGCTCATTTTGTGCAGGTGCTATGTGGGGCTGATCTGTCACTCTTCATTCATCAAGGTCTTCTTGTGCCAGGTACCCGCTCATCTGCTGGGTGGACAGTGAGGAAGGACTAATTAAGTGGCTTACCAAAGGCCACAAACAGAAAGTGCAGTGAACAAGGCTTGACCCAAGCCCAGAGGATTGGGAGTCGAGCACAATACCACTATACTATCAGCTCCTTGTACCCAATGACTCATTGCTAGTCATTGGGACAATGTTGGTAAACTGTCGTTTAATAGTGGATTTTCATGGAAGGTTCTCTGTATTTCCACCAGGTGGCTAAAACAGAATATTGCAATTCTATTGGCTGAAAAATGTTCCCGCCCTTGACTGTGATTGGCTGAAGCAAAGTGCATCCTAGCAGCAGTATTTTTAGTGCATTTTAATGTATATTTGACACTTTATCACTTGGCAGATTTTTGTTATTTTTGAGAAAGTTGTATTCATGGAATCAGTTAGTTATTACCTACTGTGTTTGTTAAAGGAAAATCAGTAAGAAGAGGAGAGGAAACTTATGTCTTGCTGAATTCAGTGAAAAGACTCTATTGGCTGTTGTTGCGTAACTTGTTGGCCCAATGTTGGTTTTACTGTCGATGGGTAATGGGCTAGTCATTGAAATGTTGGCAGTTGTTAGTTAATTGGCTGTATTACAGTAATTGTCCCTATGTTGGTTTTACTGTCAGTAGGTTATGAGTTAGTCATTGGAACATTGGTTTTAATGTCAGTAGGTCCATTACCAAATCACAAGAAAGCAACATTGGGCCAATGACACCCAGTTAATGAACAATTAACATTTTCCAATAACAAACTCATTACCTACTGCATGATAGTAAAACCAGGGTGCTCAAACTCAGCCGTGAATAGCGTGCACGGGAGATTAGTGGCGCCTCCAGCGGCGATCGTGTAATCTAGGCATGACGTCCATACATGTAATGAAGTAAAATACAGAGTTATGGGCTTGTTTTTTTTACTACAGTAATAACATAATCGTCTTTGTGCATTTTGTGGTTCCAAAAAAAAAACTGAGAGGTTTAATATAACATACCTGCTCTTTGTTTGCTTTAATTTATTCAATGATTAGCCTTAATTGTTTTGTCAATGATATAATTTTTCTAGATTAGGGTAATGCTGTTATTTTGTTGGAAGTGTTTTTTTTTTCTCAAAGAACTCACGTGAGTGAATTTACATCTTAATTGATTCTAATTGCTATTAACAATTGAAAGATCTATGTAATTAATTGGTTAATCTGCATGTCCGCTGCAGTTAGCTATATTAATAGTTCATTTGCAGTTTTAATTAGGCAAATGACTTCGCATTCCACTATTTTTCTAGACAATTATCTTTTTAATGCCTGTAATACATTTTTTACTTAAAATCAATTAATTTGTTACATTATTTTTTTTAATAAAAAAGATAACTCATTAATAGATGTTATAGAGGTCTACATGGGTTCCAAAAACTGTTGTATCCCGTATTGGCTAACTGCTGTGTTTTTTGTTGTTTTTACATTGCTTTTAATAAACAGATAAAGTCAAATAGGTTAAATATTTTAGACAAGAATTTTTTAATAGAAAATTTAAAGTTGATTTTTAAACTTTAGAAAATAAGTGATGAAAGACCAGTTCAAACATAGAATGAGGTTCTATGTAAATAAATAAACATGTAGGCCTATTACACATTGCATATTAGTTTTTTTTACATAATTTAAAAGGCCTATATATTTTTGTTGTTGTTGCAATTCACAATTGACACCTCTAAGGATGCTGATCTAAACCAATTGGGTTTCATCCAATTGCCATTTAGGTTTGATTTCCACAGCCATGCCCAAAAAATGTGCTGATCTACATACAGCGGTTACAAGCTCACCGCTTAGTGCGCTGCAGTGCAGGATGTCATGTGTGAACCCTGGTAACACCAGTGCATTGGATCAATGGCAGCCAATTAAACAACAGTTTACTGACATTGTCCCAATGACTAGCCCATTACCAACTGACAGTAAAACCATTGGGCCAATGACACCCAACTAATGAACATATTTACCAACTTTTCCCAATGACCAACCCATTACCCATTAATAGTAAACCAACATTGGACTAATGAAAACCAAATTAACATGCAACAATTTTCCAACATTGTCCAACACTAGCTGGGCCACCCTCTGCTCAGCCTGCCAACCATTAGCCAACATTGGGCCATGCAGTGACTGCTCAGCGCACCAACTGACTATGTGCCAACAAGTATTGCAGGAGTCAGCATTGGTTCAGATTCATATCCGTTTGATTTTGCTTGAAAACATACTAATATCATAATGATGTACGTTGCAATTTTCGAAGTCATTATAATGGCCGTCTGCAAAATGTCATGGTCCAACCATCCGCCAATGTTAGACCAATAGTGTCAAATATTGTCATGTGAAGAAAAAAGCAAACTTCTGCAAAATTCATTTATTTGTAAAAATATACATTTTCTAAATGGCAATGTCAAATTTATCCCGATCGGTTGTGCCAAAAATCCTGAGTGCTATATATGTGTACAATTAAACCGGAAGTGCTACAACTGTAGATTGACAACTATTGCCTAGGTATTTTAGTTGAGTATGAGATATCAATTTAAAGTTTTAATTGATTTAATGTTTCTACTGATGCCACCCAAATATTCTAGTACACAATTTAGTGAAATGCAGGAGAACCAAATATCAAAAGATCGCATGTGATAAAAACTCGATGGTCTTGTTAAACTCGAAGGCTCGAGCACAGGTCCTAATTTAAAAGTTTACAAAATGAGGGGCAAATTTGGTGATCTTCTTGAAACATTATAAAGTCTTGATAAAAAGTGTCTCATGTGTTATTGGTTTCTGGAGGGTCAAATAAAAAGCATGATGTTTACACTGTGTATTTATGAAAGGATGGCGCAAAGAAAGAATGCTAAAATTGATGTAAAAAACTCGAAGGGTTTCATGTTCGAAGCTCCACTTATTCCACTTGGGCAAGGAGTATCAAGTTTTGTTTCATCCGAACCAACGCAATGGTGACACCAAAGAACGTCTTCCGGATCCAACTTCTTCTTGACGGCCAGGAGTCTATCGTAGTTCTCCATGGTTCCCCAGTATGCCAACTTCCAATTGGGCAGGTCTGGATGAGGTTCATTGTAATACGTTCCTTCACCAATGGCGTACAAGCGTTGTTCGACAAATTTCAGAAATTGCTGCTTGTAATAAGTGTCTTCATCTTCGTAACCCCATCCTGTTCCGCAAGTCAAAGCTATTCTGGCATTTCTGAAGTAATCGCTGACAGAGGTTGAAGGGTTGGCCACACTGGCTGTGTCTGTAATGAATGAAATCAGGTATGAGACAAATCATAGTATGCCATTGTATTAGTAATAGTAATAGTTAATGTTGCCTTTCGTAGCACCACATTTTGCCCTTCACATAAGACAGATAAGAGGGGTTTATGTTTAAAATTGTATGATTTCAAGGAGTGCAAAATACACCGTAAATCCTTGAAAGTTTCCTGAATTTGCTAAAAAGCATATAGTTAGGATAAGGACAGTATTGAACTTTAAACTTAACTAGGTTTCTTACCACCAGTCAGAAGAGACGGGATTTTTGAGAATATTTTATAAAGAATGAAAATATTGTTTTTATGAAAGTTTTCGATGTAGCACAACTGAATTCTTTATGTGCATTTTATTATTTATTTATATGGGTGACTATGCACCATACTTACGTCCCACAAGTGTTCCAGTGCAGGCAATATCAATCCCATAATCAAGAGAGGTTCCGACAAGTTTCTGTAACTTAGCGTTAGACTGCAAATCGCTGTTTCTTAGGAATCTGTCTGCGACGATAGTGCGGAACCCAGTGGGGTCTTCAACGTTCTTTTCGTATTCGTAGAACGTAGAGTAATTCGTGACAGAAATGGTCGGCTGCAAATCTGGTCGAAATGCTTTGATCTCATCAATTACTGTTTTGGCTTTATCGTAACCCCCCCAATGAAGCATAAACAGCGTAACGGTTCCTTCATAAAGTTCTGGAGCAAGACTGCCCGGACGACTCAAGAAGAATCCTCCCCAATTCTCACCCATCGTGAGAAATATTTCACAATATTTGGCCACCACGATGTCGCTGAAATTGTCTGGAAATGAATCAAAATCAAGTGAGTACATATTTGCAACACCTGACGCATTGAAATGTAAAATGTCTACTTCGTGTCACAAATTCAGTTATTAATGTATAAATGGAGGACTTACAATTGGGTGTTGTCAATGCGAAATTAACGGACAACCCCACAAAGCCATCTGATGGTGGTTCATGCAACTTCATATTGAAATAAACGACGAATCCAAAGACCCCTCCCCCACCTCCCATAACTGCGCGGAACACCTCTCGGTCCGAGACTCTAGTTCCATTTTCGAAGGTGTAACCTGTAATATGAGCGGTCAGAAAATCGTAATAACAAGGAATTCATCAGAGTCACATATGTAGGAGGTAAATTGACTTCATATATTATGAGTACACTTGGCGACATTGAAATTCGCACAACATCGAGATTCACCACCCCGTAAAACATGATTATACCTTGGAAGTTCATGATTTGTTACAAAAATAATTGTTTATTTCATTGACAGTACTCCGACAGTCATCTAATAAGTGTTTATTGCCCCTTTATTCTCAGTGGCGAATTTCGATGTCGTGGCGAAATCATTGTCGCTAAGTGTATATCAATTAAAGGACATTTTTTAATAGTAGGCTTGTGATAACTCCACCATGAAACCTTTTCTATTGTTCTCGGGAGGAATATCCTCCTAAGTGCTAAGTATATTTTCATGCACAATGAGAGCAATGAGAGCAGTCAAACTAAGTGGACAGTCAAAACAAATTATTTCAGTGAAAAGATTTAACCAACAAAAATATTATTTGAATATATAACTCCATTCAACTCGGTATATTGCTTCAAACCCAATGTTGTAAAATACATTATAAAACAAATTTGCCTTTTAGTTCCTAAGGAATACTACCATTTTGCTTGACTTCCATGACATCTCCATCAACGGTTACCATGGTGAAGCTGATGATCTGGTCGACACCCAGCCCGAGCTTAGGACTCAAAGGGCTGTGACCGCCCCCTTGGATGTAGCCGCCCGGGGCCACTGTGTGTGCGCTACCTCCCAAAACAATTTTGTTATGTTTGTCCGCCTGAAGGTAAAATAACAAATATGGCAAGAAAATTGCATTACATACAGATGTGAAATGTATACAATTTTACCCCGGCATGAGTGGGGTTGTCCCAGCACAGACACCGAGTTCAAGGCACCACCAATAAATGTCTCCTACAACTGACATATCCAGCTGAGATGTAGTTCAAGAAGTGTGCCAGGGCTGGGGATCATTACCCAGGATCTCTTTAGCTATCTTATAGATCTTATAGATCTTAAATATCTTATCTATCTTTCTATACAGCCAATTTACTGAAAGGTTGATGCCTAAACCAGTAGATAGGCCACCCAGCTGCCCTGAAATTTTGACTCCATCTGTAAAGAGGACAATGCCTTACAACAAACTACTCACCTCTTTGTAAAGATCTAGCCAAGAATTTCCTGAACTGGCTCTGACAGATGCCCCAGTTGTACTTTCAGGATCATTCAGGTTCACCGTTCTTTCCTTGAATTTCTCAAAACTCAAGTTGCAAGTGTTGCTTCCCGAACTCCTTCCAATGTAGTCGTGTCCACTGCTGCGTACTGTTGGACGCATTCCGAATCTCCTGACAAACTTGACAAACTTCTTTACATCATCTGTGGAACAAAGATTATGTTGTGATGTTTCTATGTCAGTAAAATTAAAGAACCTTTTTTTGTCATACTTTTTATAATTATGGTTTGCTGCGACTGTGCCCTTGGCCTCTTCGTGGCAAGGTTGGAAACAACAAAGTGGTAACACTTAGAGTGGAGACCTCAAACCCTTGTGCCCAACACAGGACTCTTTCCTATGCCCACTCTAGTTACACCTGCCTCTAGCTATATAGATCTAGTTGTATTGTGAAATGTTTACAAATACCATTCACTTAATTTTCGTGTGCGTGTATATTATAGTATTACGATCCAGGGGTACACAACTACCTCGCCTACTAGCACTTTGCTGGAGGGCAGCTGCTCTTTAGCTTACTGTTTGAGTGCAGGAAAGTTGCACACAAGAATATAGATTTACAAAATGTGCAAGCACCATGTCTTACCCTGAGATTCAGCATAAAGTATGAAGTTGAAGTCGCTGTTGTAATTAGTCGATTTCATTTCCCCCGCCTTCCAGTATTTACCCTCACCAGGAAGGATGAGGCTGCCATCTAGTGAGTCCCGCAGAGACTTCAGTTCCTCTTCCGAGGGACACTGTTGTGTCGTGACTGTGTGGAACACCGTCATGGCAACCACAAGTAATGACAACATTCTCAGCATCATCGTGCTGATTATCACACTGCAGGCTTACTGAAATAAAAATGGTCAATTCTTTGAATCTGGATCAGAAACTGTAGGTATCCCTCATCAAACCTTTTCTCTATGGGTACATAAGGGTTATGAAAGGATTTTGTGGGGAATAAATCAATCAACAAGTTTTTATCCATATACGCCCTTTTCGCACGGCAGCCATTTTTGCCTCGTTGACCTAATCTTGATTACATCATATATTATGTCATCATTACTTCTCCATGGTTCTTGCACTCGGTGACCTCACCATGGCCATTATCTACTAATGACGTCACAATACTATATATGATTGCAAAGAGAGGTCATTGAGGCAAAAATGCCAACATTGCTGTGAAAAGAGTTTATTAATTGCAACTGGTGTCATCTGCTGGGCAGACACACTCCACCTGCTGGTGAAAATCATAACTATCTAATCCTTCTTCCTCTCACAGAAAGCTACCTCAAAGCGTGGCAAGCCTCCTCATCTCAAAGTTCCATAAGCAAGGTGCAAAATATGAGAAATGAAGCCCGTCTCACCCACCCACTTCTATAAGCAAACGTCTCTGCATTTGGCAACCCTTGCTGCATGACCAAAAGTGTTTGACATGGAACAATATATGTCACTTAATTTTTATTTTATTTTTTATTATTATTATTTTATTTTTATTTTTATTATTTGTCACTCTATGAATTTAATTTCTATTATATTTAAATAGCCTCTTTTTCTTTTCATTTATAATGTAAGGGGTTTGCACAATTTTACAGCTAGTAAGCTAGTGCACATCCTTCGCTAAGTTGGTCCCCTCCTTCCGCACAAGTGCTTAGGAGTCGGTCTCGACCACCATTACCACGTGACTTTGTGTCAGGATCCTGACTGTTTTTCTGATTTGCTAATGCTGTTCCCGTTTCTGATTGGCTGATACCAGAGGGGGTCGTTCAAATCAACCATTTCAGAAACCACGATGCAATGACCAATCATAGCCCTGCTTATCCTCTACCAATCTCCAACCATGAAAGAAATGCTATCGACCAGTCTCCCCTACAGTGTAGGAGACTGCGGTTCCAGTGCTAATCCCTCGCAGACTGCTTATGTCTTTTATTGTTTACGTAATGGCCAGCTTTGCTGAAGGTCCCTGGTTTGATCCCCGGCCCGAGCACTTTTCATGAGCTACATCCCAGCAGCTGGATGTTGATTGCATGAGATGTTAAATGGAAGTGCCTTGTAGTCGGTGTCTGTTCTGAGGCAAGTAAAAGATGCGGAGTATATGTGTAACATATATGTAAACAGCCTTATCATCTCATCATTACGTCTGCCTCTGGCAGCTGGTCATAAAAGCAGCTGACTAAGCTTCAGACCCAGTAGCATTGAGACATAGAGATAGACATTGGGCCGCCCTTAAAAATATTTCTGTTGCGACACTTGAAAAACCCATCAGGTAGGAAGGATTTATTTCATTATTTTTATACCTCAGAAGAATATTCTCGAAACAGATTGAAAATTAAAAAAAAATAAATAAAAAAAGGAGTTATTTTTTACACTACTCCACTTGTAGGTTAACCTGATTTTTTTTATATGATAAGTAGTTAGGATAATATCAAGTTTTTTAGTAATTACTTTTTTTTATCAATTTTGTTGATATAGAATAAAATGCCTGTTATGAGTCAGGCCAGGGTCATCCCAAATTCATGTCAATTTTTACCGGCCTATACCCGCTTGACCGCTACTTTTAAAATGACCAGTGACCTTGGCCCCACAGAATTATGTAAGGTGTCTCTAAACAATTACAGAAATATTCCTCTTAATGTAAATTGGAGTTAGAAAGTTAAACCAATTTAAGCATATTTGTATAGTATAGGCGTGGTTCTATGAATTCGATCTTGTGCATAGACCCACACAACATAGATGAGGAACTCGAACCTTCAGTTGACATACAAAAAGTAAAATTATACTCTTAAGTAGGCGTGTATTTGCCATGAGAAAGCAATGTGAAAGATAGAAAAAGTTGAGTAAATATAACGCAAGTCTGATTGTGTAGATACTGTGGGAAGTCACTACATATATATATAGGGTCAGGGGCGGATTGGCCCCACTATATGGGCCCCTTAACAAAATAAAACTGTAGGCCCCTATTTAATTTTTTTTTTTTAGAGGTGGGCCCCTTGAAGTGGTGGGCCATTGGGCATTACCCTATACCTAAATGGGCTTATTCTAATGCTTGAATATTGTTTCTGGGGTCCTTAGAACTAGTTTTGGTAGGTTGGTTGGCTGTCGGCCGAAAACCAACTTTCGGTCAAATAAATGGATTTTTTTTTTCAAGTAAATGGGCTTGTATGCAAAAATGAAGCAATGAAACTTAGTTCTAATGCTTGAATATAGCTACTGGGGTCCTTAGAACTAGTTTTGGTAGGTTGGTTGGACGGTTGGCTGTTGGCCGAAAACCAACTTCCGTCCGATTTTTCTCAAGTAGATAGGGTTTAATGCATTAATAAAGTGAAATGAAATTTACTGTGGCTGCTTTATTTTTCTTAACATATGACCAGTTCAAGTATAAATTTAAAAGATCAACAAATAAACTATCTATATTAATCATATTCGGATGCTATACCAATAAATATATTGTGTCATTATTTTTAAAATCATCTAGATATTTTAAATCTGTAGTGCAGTTGGAAGTGAAATAATAACACATCCCGATGTGAACCAGGGGCTGATCCAATATTTTTTTTATTAAAATGTATTTGAGATACCACAATTTTAAAATGTACTAGGCCAAGGGGTGGGGGTTGAAATCCCCAACCCCCCCCCCCCCCCCCAACCCCCAAATCCGCTACTGCGAACGTACAAAAAACACTGGTGGTTCAGCATTTTTATGTCAGGTAAAAAGTTTTATTGATTTGAATATATCAGCACCTTAAAAAATTGCCTGTATATTGTCCTGTCATGAGATTATAATATATAGATTACATGCATATACAGCTAATTTCATAGAGTGAAATGGTCTTAATAGTGAGGTGGTCTTATTAGTGAGGTGCTCTTATTAGTGAGGTGGTCTTAAGAGTGAAATGGTCTTAAGAATGCAATGGTTTAAATAGTGAAATGGTCTTAATAGTGGCGTGATCTTATCAGTGAGGTGGTCTTAATAGTGAGTTGGTCTTTAGAGTGAATTTAAATGGTCTTAATAGTGAGGTGGACAACCAAATTCATGTCCCAGTAGTTTTGTAGGGTCTATAAATATAGCATATGTCACAGTGACATTATGGGTACTTCTAGGTTATTGTCCTCAGCAATTCCATGGCTGAATGAATATACCACATGTGTACATTAAATCTAAACAAATTAAGTATAAAAGATCAACAAATAAACTATGTATATTAATATATTCGGATGCTATACCAATAAATATATTGTGTAATTATTTTTAAAATCATCTAGATATTTTAAATCTGTAGTGCAGTTGGAAGTGAAATAATAACACATCCCGATGTGAACCAGGGGCTGATCCAATATTTTTTTTTATTAAAATGTATTTGAGATACCACAATTTTAAAATGTACTAGGCCAAGGGGTGGGGGTTGAAATCCCCAACCCCCCCCCCCCAACCCCCAAATCCGCTACTGCAAACGTACAAAAAACACTGGTGGTTCAGCATTTTTATGTCAGGTAAAAAGTTTTATTGATTTGAATATATCAGCACCTTAAAAAATTGCCTGTATATTGTCCTGTCATGAGATTATAATATATAGATTACATGCATATACAGCTAATTTCATAGAGTGAAATGGTCTTAATAGTGAGGTGGTCTTATTAGTGGGGTGCTCTTATTAGTGAGGTGGTCTTAAGAGTGAAATGGTCTTAAGAATGCAATGGTTTAAATAGTGAAATGGTCTTAATAGTGGCGTGATCTTATCAGTGAGGTGGTCTTAATAGTGAGTTGGTCTTAAGAGTGAATTTAAATGGTCTTAATAGTGAGGTGGACAACCAAATTCATGTCCCAGTAGTTTTGTAGGGTCTATAAATATAGCATATGTCACAGTGACATTATGGGTACTTCTAGGTTATTGTCCTCAGCAATTCCATGGCTGAATGAATATACCACATGTGTACATTAAATCTAAACAAATTAAGTATAAAAGATCAACAAATAAACTATGTATATTAATATATTTGATGCTATACCAATAAATATATTGTGTCATTATTTTAAAAATAATCTAGATATTTTATTATCTGTAGTCCATTTGGAAGTGATCAATAATTGCTAATTAGCAAATGTGTGATATTTCCTAATTATATGCATTAAATCAATTAATATTCATACCTGTAAATTCGCCTATTCCCAACTTCAGCAGAACCACCGAATGAAAAACTGCTTTATATGTTAGGTCAGATAGTTCTTTATATTTATTCTCTCTCTCAACCTTGACATTGGTTGCGCTTCAGTGAGCACAGTGATATACTAAGACTCATGTGACTATGCACATTGAATATCTGAAGAACCAAATTGTTGACATAAGCAGTTTTTGGCATTATCATATTATTATGTTATATAAGAAACTGCTGAGTAAGTTAAATATTCCCTGGGAAATATATAAAGAAGTTTTAGACTCCTGTAAAATATATAAAGAAGTTATAGACTTCTGGAAAATATATAAAGAAGTTTTAGACTCCTGGAAAATATATAAAGAAGTTAAAGACTCAAATATAAGACATTTCATTTTACATTGAAATTTTTGCAAACACTTAAATCAAATCAATAATATACTACTACAACTTTTGAGATCATGGAACATGATGCATTTTATTACAACAGACAGATAAAACAAATTAACAAAAAATCAACATTATAAATATTATATATTGCTTGAGCTGTTGAGTGTGGTACAACTTTTTGAGTTTCAGATGCAGAGTGAGTATGGTACAATCTTTTTGAGTTTCATTTGCAGATGCAATCGACTTAATTAAACATCTATAATAGCCGTGTGAAAATGATATTGAATATAGCATATATCATGTACATTATACATAAGTACATGTGAGTACATATAGTTAGATCAATTGCAATTACAATTGTTAACATACATATCCTGATAAGAACACATTAAACACAGCATGTTTATGTGAGTTTGCCAGTTTCATTGATTGTAATATATCAGGATCTGAGTATGTTGGCCACGAGCGCTTGAATTTATATTGGTACCAGCTTCATAGATAATATAAATTACAGCATGATACAATTTATTATAGAAGATAACTTAGCTTGGGCGCAAAAATAAATTCAAGTGGCATTGACTGTATATTATCCTGTTATAATGAGATTATAGATTCCATTGCTTACATACCGTAAAGGAGGGTATTATCGACAGGGCGGGTATTTTCGACACTTAAATTAGTTTAACAAAATAAAATAAAATTGTTAACATTTTAATGCGAGTGTCGAAATACCCGCCCTGTCGATAATACCCTTCGGTATATATGTATATTCTTTTTTCATAAGTTAATATTTTTGTTTTTGCTGCACAATACTTTTTTATATGCAAATAAAGAATTTCGAACAAACAAAACAGCCATGAGATTATAGATACCATTGCTTACAGGCTATTTCATAGAGTTGGAAATAACTCATATATATATACTTGGGAGCTAAACTCCTGATGATGTCATGTGAATCCAGGACTCCCATTGGCTGCTAATATTAAGTCCCTCAACCAATAAGATTCGCGGACTCGCATGACGTCCTCTGGAGTTCAGCTTCCAAGTCTATGAGGTGTGTTTCCAACTCTATGAAATTGGCTGTACTATATTATTATGCATGAAACACCTGAATTTTATAATTTAAACTTAAAATGCAATAAAGAACAAAAAAAAATACATAATTTAAAGATACTTTACAATGTGTAGATATTTTAAGCAAATTATATAAAGTATAAAATAAAGTTGTTAAATAAAAATAGTTCAGGAGTCCTGTTTTAATGAGCACCGATCTAACAGACTGTCCTCAACAATAACAGATGACAGTTTTACTAAAAGTACTGCGCTACCCATCAAAATCATATCATTCGATCATCAATCATCCATGTTATCTATTTTTGTCAATCTTTTTATTCTTGTCAATTTGTAAATATTAGTAACCCTACTTATACATTTCATTTAAGTTTTATTATTATTTTTTGTTCCTTCACTAGATTTTTGTATTTTGTACATTTCTTATTTTTCTCTTATATAAACTTTAGAGCAGGAACATATCCACATCTCATATAGCTCTGATGACTGACCTTGATATGCATGCATGTGAAGTGTGCTTCTTTTATAATTGTATTCATGATGCTAAATAAATTAAAGACTAAATACTAAATATTTTTGTTTATATTTGACATAAAAAGAAAATAATTAAGATGATTAAAATATTTCAACCATTAGAAACATCTAGAAGAGTATATAAAATAAAATTGGTAGCCAATATAGATAGATAGATATTGGATAGATAGATAGATAGATAGATCGATAGCTAGATAGATCGATAGGTAGATAGATAGATAGATAGATAGATCGATAGCCAATATAGATAGATAGATCAATAGATAGATAGATAGATAGATAGATCGCCAATATAGATAGATAGATCGATAGTTAGCCAATATAGATAGATAGATAGATCAATAGATAAGATAGATAGATAGATATCCAATGATATAAAGTAGGTTTTATGACATTACATCACAACCCTGTCAGTTTCAATACTGTCGATAGAAGGATCGAGGTATAACTACAGCAGTTGCAATTCATGTATGCTTTACAGATTTACATCAGTAATTGCACCTTACCATTGATTAATGGCATCATCGGAATGTGATGCCATTGTACTGCACTCACTGACTGTATGCTTACAATCACAATGAAGTCGCTTGTGGTGATTATGATGTCATTACAATGGACACGATTCACTAACTCCAACATTCCCACAATCCTTTATGGATGCTTATGCAAATGAGGAAGTTTCCAATCTGTGTATTTTTAATCTGTGCTGACATCATCAACAAGGGCTAGACACATTTACTGATAGCTCCATCTATTGGCACAATAGTTTCTCATTATTTAAATGACATTTTCAATAGCACTAGCTATTATAATTACCCTTTCTTAATATATTTATTTTCGACAATCTGGTAGCCCGTCTGTATTACCTTATTTAGGTGCTCTGATTTTTTGTTATGCCATGCCCAAATAAAATCCTATAGCTGAAACATTGAGATTCATATTCTGGAAATTTATTCAGATTGTCACTAAAAAGAAATTATAACTTTACTTGCTTATAACATAAAATGTTATGTAATATACAAGCATACAGTGTATATTGACATTAAGAAGATTAACATATTCAGTTTTTATTTTCATTGTAGGTTGTAAGAGTTGTCTACATAGGTAAAAGCTAAATATTACAGTAGAACACCACAAAAATATAGATCACCTCGTCATTAAGACGAACAAACAATAAGGTTAATTCCACAGAACACCTCAAACTGTGACACTGCATAAGTCTGCATCTTCGGTTATTACTCAATTTGCTTTTTAGTACATGATCAGTGTTGTCATGTGATTCAATAAACGCAACTTGCTAAATAAAAGAAGCAAAATTCATGAAAACATACGGCATGAAATACTTTAAAATGCACTAGAAATACTGCTGCTTGGGTTCCCCTTGCTTCAACTAATCAGAATCTATGGCGAGAAGCTAAGCAACCAATAGGATTGCAGCATTCTGCCAGTAGCCACCTAGCGAAAATGTTTAGAAGCTTCATGGAAAATCCACTATTGGGACATTTTGATTATGGAAAATATTTAGGTCTCAATGTTGAACTTCTACCGCAGATAAATGAGCATATAAACTCTTTTCCGCAGCGAATAAATCAATACATCGGTAAGTATTGCTAATACAACATTTGTGTCAACAACGGCTATTCATATCCTGCAAAATCCCTAATGATAAAATTACCAGTAATAAGTATCACAACAAATACAATTTATACACATCAATACTAACGAAATGTTGGCTGTGGTTTTACTGTACATGGCAAGTGTATTGAATAGAACCAACTTAAGCACCGCTTCGAAAACCCTTTTTAACCACATAAAAGCTCTTTTCAACATTTAACACTCGTGAGAATTATTAGCTGCCAGTGTATCATATGCTACATTGTATATATCTCTCATATCATATCATATCATATATATCATATATCTTTTTTAATTGCTTCTAGAGTCTCCAACAATTGCAATTAGCTAAAGAATTGTAACATATATCATATATCATATCATATATCACACATCATATATAACATATCATATCATATATCATATCATATCAATATGATACCTTAGTTTAAGTGGACATCACACTACATTTCCCGTTAAGTAGTTCTACAACGATTTCTGACCAACCAAACTTCCCATTCTATCTAATGTCCATTAACAAACACCTGCTACATTTTTTCATACTTCCTAAAATCTGTGCAATACATCACTACAATAAATCTTTCCGTTGTACATTCTAGTGTTATTATTCCTAAATATTCATATTCCTAGGATTGTCACTACATGAGTGTTAATACTGAGTTTATTCAGGGACCTTGTCTTCACCTTGTCCAATCGTTTCCTCTGCTCCTCTGTCTCGCAAAAGTTCCACGATGGAATCGTGACCGAACTGTTGTGCTTCTCCCAAGGGAGTGTGTCCCCATCTGCATGAAAATAAGGAAGAATTGTAGCAGCATGGAGAGATGCAGCAGCAGCAGCAGCAGCAGCAGCAGCAACCACATCTTCTAACACATGGATGAGGAGAGGGGGGAGGAGGGTTCTTCTTAGAGCTGTTCCATTAAAAAAGAGAGGGTGGGGGGGGGGGACCTGAAGATTTTTCAGATATTGGGAGAAGGGTGGGGTCTGTGGAAAACTGATATCGGGGGGGGGGGGGGTGGTTGACCAGTACAACTTCTTTATATCTTAATGCAGATATCGTGGGGCGGGGGTGGGTTTTAAAAATTTCAGGTCCACCCCTCCCCCCCCCCCCCCCCTTTTTTAAATGGAACAACTCTTACTTCGAATTATGAAGGTGCAGGGTAAACTGCTCAAGCCTCAATTAAATAGATATATATGCACTTGTTTTATATTAAGATATTATTTATATAAACTTGTGTCATAGCTATTGTCCTTGCCTGTCTTTGGGACTGTGGGGTACATGGCAGTTGTCCAGCAAGAACTTGACGCAATCGAGGTGACCCTCCGAGGCAGCTAGATGAAGCGCCGTTCTGCCATCATAATCTGCAAGGCTAATGTCTTCTCCTTTCAAAGCTATCCTGTAAATGACGAAGGATGTATTGAAATATGATGTATTTAAATGGCTGAATCGAATGTCATATTCAGAATGAACAGCTGATTGAAGTGATTAAAGTACTTGTTAGTTCATCCGAAGTTCCTGGGTAGAATTCATAGCTCATGAGCTAATTCTCAGATGTATGCAATCTTTATACCATAGCAACATCAATGAAGAATTAAACCAAAGAGAGTGTGCTACAACCAAAGTGTCTGTGACATCTGATGTGCTTTAGTTCCTCATTGTATTGGTGCTCATAACATACGTGCAAGACTTCGTTCAATATTTCTGAACTTTCTGATATAAGGATTTCTAAAAACGAAAACCCCATCAGTACCTCCTGAGTGCAGTGACATCCCCCGTAGCAGCCCCAAATAGAAGCTGCATGAGGGAGAAGGTTGTGAGGTCGCGTTTCCTATTACGAGGGTCCTCCTTCTTGAAAGTGTGCCGCAAATTGTCGTAGTTGTGGAAATTAAATTTCGTCACCATTTCCTGAAAGAATTAGTTAAACTTGAAAATGTGTTAACTTTCATCAAATTGAGACATTTATTGAACTTGACCTAATGCCAAAATTATCAAATTTTTATTATTGTGTTGTTAGTTAATGGATATGTTTTTATTATTTATGTATCCATTATTATTACATGGTATAGTACATTTACTGTGTATAAAACATTCAAATGCGCTTGACTGTGTAAGGATAAAATCAATTAAAATAAAGTCAATTGATGTATATAAATTAAAATAAAAGAGTATTATGGATATGATAGAGCTTTCTTTTGAGGCCACTGCTGAGTTAAAGCTAATAGAATAGTGGCCTCAGACCTAATATGATTTCTGTATCCTTCGCATTGTAATGCACTCCAAATAAACTAACACCTTGTATAAGTCATGTGTTTAGAGCAAAGACACCAATTAAATGTCTATAAACTGATTATTATTATCATAATATAAAGTAATCGTCATTTCTTACCTCAGCGAACTGAATGCCACGCACACTGTTTCCCATCATGTCCAGTGGAGGAGACCACGTGCAAATTCCCATCGTGTTGGGAATGATCAAAAGTACTGCCCCCGATACTCCTGATTTGGCTGGTAGACCCACCTGGGAAAAGTTCGAGTTAATAGTTCATGATTATAGGTTACAATTAAAGAGCAGATTGGGAAGTTGCGATTCAGAAATGTTCTCCGAGTGTCAGAAATTTTAAAACTGATAATATAAAATTGATTTGCCAGAGGGGAGAAGGGGGGGTTGTCTTAGGGGACCATCTTGAAAGTGAGTGTGCAAACAAAATTGTATATGATGAGAAAAGGGAATACATATGATATTTCCAATAAGGGTTGTTCGATTTAAAAAAAGAGGGGGGGGGAGGAGGCAAGGTTTTTTTGAAAAAGCGGGGGAGGGGGAGGTTCGCCAAAGGAGAAAAAAAGGGGGGGGGGGTGAGTGGTTGACCATTATTTTCTCAATATCTTAATGTAGAAAAAAGAGGGTTGGGGAAGAGGGGATCAGTAAAAAAAACAAAAAGTGGCTTCTGAAAGTTTTCCTGTCCACCTCGGAACGGGGGGGGGGGGGGGAGGGGCAGGAGGGTCAGCTACCCCCGCCTTACCCTGACAGTAGGGGCCAAGGGGGGCAGGGAAAGGGCCATTAAAAGTTGGATGAATCTATGAATTTGAAAGTAAATTTACAAATTTTCCCACAAAAATGGACTTAATCGTAGAAGAAATCTCATAACTGTTAACATGGAGGCCTCCACTATTATCAGATTGGGCCTATTTAACGTATACATCTGGAATCACAAAAATTCATATTTTTGGCCGGTCCGATGTCAAAGTGCCCTTTCAGTTGGAGCTGCCCCCCCCCCCCCTTGCCCTTGGTACCTGCCCGCACCCCAGACCCCCCCCCCTTTTTTTTAAATGGAACATCCCCAAGTTGACACAAAAAAGTCACATACACTGAAGGCAAACTGGCCAGAGTAGTTGTACATCCCGCAACTGTACATGAGACTCAGCGTGTTCCGAACAGCATCGGGGTCGAGGACTCTCTCTCCCGTGATTGGACAGATCCCTCCGTTCGCTAACGTGGCTGCCATTACTGATCCAGACTCGCAGGTTACTTCGATGGAGCACATCTAGAAATAAATGTGATGATCATCTACAATCTGGTAGAATTTCATCATGGCCTTTTCTTACTTACAAACAGTCGGAACCACTAATTCTGAACTATTTGGGACTTCGTTATTATGACCTGGTTTTGTTTGATGCAGATGTAAAAGATTGCCAAAAAATCTATCCTGAGCAATGACCTGGAGAGCTCTTACTGGATGAAATCAGACTTTCATGCTCATTATTAGCTCTTCCTACTGTATTTTAGTTATCAAAAAATTAGGAACCTATTCATGAACTGTGAAAACTCCTGAAAAGCTGTGATATGCTGGACAAGCTGGTATATATACAGTGTATATAAAGTAACCATTTTAAGAACTCACTTGAAAGTACAGATCTAAAGTATCCACAAGATTTGTTCCTTCCGGAAAACACTGAAAATAAAATACATTCATTTCTTATTTAGTCTGATTAATAAGCTACCAAGGCTTACCCAATATCAATTCTGCAACAAACAACAACCTCATGTTTCCAATTTACATTCACATTATTAATAGGAGTTGAGAGCATACATATAAAGGGAGTCCAGTCTATTTCACAATAAGTCATAATAATGTGGAGCTTATGAGATTTTTATATATTACAGACCGTACTCATCAGTTATTTACATATATGACCTCAGTTGAGTGCAAATGGCCAGTGTGACGTTACGTAACTAGCCATTGTCTGATATAAGCCTAAGGTGTTGATATAAGCCTAAATTGGTGTTTATACTCTGTAGATATAAGCCCAATTTTGTGAAGATACTCCGTAGATATAAGCCTAAATTGATGTAGATACTTTGTAGATAATACACCTAAATTGGTGTAGATAATCCATAGATATAAACCTAATTTGATGTAGTAACTTCATATATATAAGCCTAAATCAGTGGTGTGTATATACTCTGAAGATATAAGCCTAAATTAGTGTAGATACTCTGTAGATATAAGCCTAAATTGCTGTAGATACTCTGTCGATGTAAGCTTAAATTGGTGTAGTACTCTGTAGATATAAGCGTAATTTGATGTAGATACTCTGTAGATATAAGCCTAATTTGATCTAGATACTCTGTAGATATAAGCCTAATTTGATCTAGATACTTTGTATATATAAGCCTTAATTGGTGTACAAACTCTGTAGATATAAGCCTGATTTGATCTAAATACTCCAGTTCACATACCTTATTTTCTCGCAAATAATAACCCAAAGCAAAGTTTCTATCAGCAGTTTCACGTTCTGAAAAGCAACTGCAAAAAGAATTTATCAAAAGAAAATTACTCAAAATGCATTACATCAATTTAAAAAATACTTGTCTAAAGCTTGGTAATTTTTATGAGGCAATATCTTACGTATTTACCCCATAGGTTGGGTTTTACACTTGCCTCAGCACAGATATCTGTGTTGTACGTTTGGCAAATCTACTTACACAGAATTATTGAAACCTAGAAATTCTCCCCCACCTATTCGCTTGAAGGATGAACTGATCTAGAAATTCAATGATTACTTCATATAACATGATATCGTAAATGAACAATAATATTGAACAAAGTGATCCTAATCATGACTCATTATCTTCTATCTTTGATTGTGATAATAACATTCAGGGAAAAGGTGCAGTATAGCGGACCCAGATTTATGACTATATTTAGTGGCCTCGACGTCAAGCATATGACGTCAAGTGCTTGATCTCAATGTATGACGTCACAACTAATGACGGCAGTTTTCATTTTCACAGGAGGAGCCAAGTTAATTTTTTTAACCCCAGCTTTTTCACACGAAATGTTATTCTAATTGTGCTACAACTTCAAACTTGTACAATATATATATTCAGAGTATTATGTGTAGCTCACAGGGTCAACTCAAACCTACCTGTTGCATACCTGGACAATTAAAGGCAGGGCCAGCGCAATGCTGCCTGACAATGGACTATTGTTATTATTAGAAAACATTAATGTAAATGTTTTTGCAACTGTCACTATTCTTTTGTTTATTATATGTTTTATGTTCTTTTGTTTATTCTATGTACTATGTGCTAGACATTTTATCTTAAGTTACCTATTATATGGAAACTACGTCAATGCCGACATTTATCATTCGGCGCTAACCAATGTGATTTGACAAACTGACATTTTGAAATCTTGGACAATGAGGCCTATAACCCTCATGTAATTTAGCAAAATGTTAAAAATTTTGGATGGTGCAGTAAACCTGGTGCTAGGCAATATAACAGCTACTATGAGATTGTGATTTATTTCATATATTATTATTTTATTTTAATTTTTCAGTATTATGATATTCAGTATTATGAGATGTGTTCACTGTGATGCTATAGTATAGTATAGTATAGAAAATGAGATATATAATATTTGGATCAGTAGTTCTTGAAGTAGTATTTAGTTAGTATATATTCAATATATGTAATTTTTATGTCTGTATTTACAATGTATTGTGCATTCTATGTACCTTGTTTATGACGAATGGGTCAAAACTGACTCCGTATGGTAAAATAAAATTTATCTATCTATCTATCTATCTATATGTATTTCATATTTTATTGATGCCTAATATGGGCATCAATTTGAGTCCGCTATACTGCACTAAACCCACATTCAGCTATTAAGGTTATTCTAATCACAAGCTTCAGTGGGCGATTTAAAGCACAGTGGCCAGGAGAAGGTTTTAATTGGTAAGAGGAAACAGGAGTGGACATCTGAGATTCGAGAATACGTTCTCTACTGTGTTACTGGACAGCTTAACATGGAGAGCTCAACCTTGTCATTTATTGGCAATATTTGGTACTCTGCATTGTAATGAACTATGACCAGTTCACTACTTTTAGTTTCATTATTAATAAAATATGGTCGACTCTAGACAGCTGTAGCCATGCACCTATTCCTGGCTGTAACTGTAACTGACTAAGGCCAGCTGCTTCTGTCTACTTCTATCTAATATTTGGTTTACACCTACCATTGAAAAAAATAAACCTTGGTAAATATAAGAAATGTACCTAATATATCATAGATATGTACTTTTAGATCTGGCTTTGAGTAAGTAGTCAGCTATAGCCAGACAGATCTGGCTTTGAGTAAGTAGGACAGTTCCCTTTAGTGCCAGGCATCATCGTACAGCAGAAGTTGTCTAGCTTTGTCTAGGTTCAATTTGTCGGGCCGTTTTTAATGAAACTAACTGTAATAGCATATAATTGTCAATTCAACAGAGATGTTACTTACAAAATCAAATCTGTCGGGCAATGCGACAGTACTTCTAATTAGAGATGAAACGAGAATGGCTCCAGCGTTGATCATGGGATTGTGGGGTTTTGCTGAAATTATCAAAATAAAGCATACAAATAATGGTCAACTCACTATTTATCTTAATACAATACATGTTGTCACCACAGCTCAATTAGTGATGACATTATCTAGTATTTTGTATTGGTCACATCATGTATTGTATTGGTATTTCTGTGACAACATCACACGAGAACTGACCAGCCCTATAATTCAAATATTGTGGAGCCTTTATGGAAATTAACCACCACTGAAAAATACACGGGAACTCACTATTTATATATATATCTATATAATAGTGTATATCTATATGGATGGTCCTAGATTAAAGCATGGTTAATAATATATTATAAGCGTTTAGTTTCACAATAAATACTCTGACCAGTAACAATTTGCTATACTACAAGTATGAATTTCAATGATTCTGAGTCTACTTTTTTATTCATGCAATACACTTTTTTTTCTGTTTTCTTACCATTGTCAGCCAACTTTATGTGATTGAACATTTCTCCGCTGGGTTCCTGACCCACGTATTGATGGACGAGGTCCGACCCAAGTTCACTGACCGCCAAAGCATACGTCAAAGGTTTGCTGCAGGACTGAAGACAGAAAGGGGTCACCGTGTCCCCTATGCTGGCTCTGAAAGGAATTGAACCCACAACCAGATGGCCAATGATCACAGAAGTTAACAACTGTACGTGTCACCAATATATTATATATGGACATTTATAACTATAAAATACACTAAAATATTGATGATATTCAAGGAACTATAGTATACAGTATAGCTGTGGCTATATAGTGAATTTGGTCAACTCCTGATTTGTTAATATTCAAGTTAGTGAAAAACTGTCACCGTATATCATTATAGATAAGGTCATAACACAATAACATACAATGGACATTGCTGGCAGTTAAGTAACAGGTAAAGGAGACCCTACAACAAAAGACCACATCTTCCCTAGAAAATTGGTGGTCTATTGGGTGAGGGAGCACTCTATTCATCTGAATATGACTTATCTCTATGAGGCGGATGCTACTGGAATATACCTTTGTCCATCCACTGTGCAAACGGACACGCCCCAATAGTCTGGACTGAATCTCGACAGTTGAGGAATGTAGTCTGCCACCTGGAGGATAAAATAAAGAGTTCTAAAACATGAGTTTATGCTCTTAATCCCTTTTTGTTGTACTGAACTGAAATCTATTTCTTGAGATTGGGTAAAAAACTAGACCTGCCGGCTCTCATGACAGAAGGGTCAAGGGTGATTAACTCACTCCTGAGAGAATGCAGTAGTTCTAACATAAATCATCAGGGTCACTGAATAAACATTGGGGGCTGCATTCTGGGCCCAGAACCACACAAATATGTGGCAAAAATAGTCAGATTTTACTAGTTTTTGCTTGTTTTCTTAACAAGGGATTGTTATTTGCAAAATCTATCAAGTAACCGGCCATCTACATGCTTAGTGGCTCAGCTCTGAGCCATTTTGGAGTCCCCCAACTTGCTCCCTGAGCAGTGACTGAATTCAACAGCAGCAAAACAGTCCACTCGTCTTAGTAAAGTGCTGAGATGGACAGAAATAACCTGAAGGTTTTTCTGTCAAAAAGCACATCGAAGGTAAGTATTATTTTCACAGGAAAATCACACGGAAGATTTCATTAACATAACACTTAGGCTTACCCTCCCAGACGTGTTTCCCCGACAGTTTAGGTAAATTTCTTCGATGTCTTTCATGAAGTTGGTGAATTCCGGAATGACCATGTCGTTGGTGAAAGCTTTATGGAGCAGGACAACACTGTCGCAAATAAGTCTGAAACACATTTTAATGAAGTCTTCAAAAAATTTGCAAATTATTTTGTTTTATGGTAAAAATATTATCTCAGAAAAACATTATGGGAAAACTGGTCTAAATATATGATGAATTTTGATTATAAGCTTACATAGAGACAGGTTATAAATAATCCTGAACTGCAAAACAAAATTAGAAAAAATTAATACTTGAAAAAAAAAAAAGGACGCAATTTATTAAAATTTACTTCCAATCACCGAAAAGTCATCAACCTTATGACATTTTGGTAATTTTCTATACTTGACGTACAACAATAAAAAGGCAAATTAAAAAAAAAAAAAGGTCAGAGCTGTTTCATTTAAAAAAGTGGGGAGGTGGTGGACAGGAAGGTTTTTGAAAAAGTCGGGGAGGGGAGGGTTCTCCAAAAGAGAAAAAGAGGGGGAGGGGGTGGTTGACCAGTATTTTCTTAATATCTTAATGTATGAAAAAGAGGGTGTTGTTGGTCTGTCAAAAACAAAAAGCAGCAGGGGTGGGGGAGGGTCTGTAAATTTTCCTGTCCAGTGCTTCAGAACAATTCACATTTTTTTCTATAATACAAGCAGAAAATCTGAAATATTTAGCATGCAGTCTTTGCAGTTCAATTTCGTACTCTTTGAATTTTTTCTGCGTGATTTTCTCAGGTTCATCCTGCTTCATGAAGCGTGACTGCGTCTCCATTATTTTCTGGTGAAGTTGTGCCAAACGAGGGTCGTTCAAGCGTAAACCGGTCTTCGTCAGTTCCTGAAAAAACGAAAATGTTTCATTAACAGAACATACATATAGGCAAAATCATTCCGACACTATTGAATTTTAAAATTGCAAGCTACAAATGCCAATACAGTACTTAAACTAATAACTATGATTACTTCAAATCAGTGTACTAGGTTTGTCTCTGGCACTTCAGAGGTAAATGTTGTAAGACTAAACACCTGGAAAAATTTCATACACTCATTAATTTTTTTAATGTTTCAACAGAAAGACTAACATAACAGTTATTAAATTTGGGCTGCTCCATTTAAAAGTGTGGTGGGGGGTGGACCTGAAGATTTTCAGACCCCCTCGCCCACCCACCCCGCTTTTTTTTTTTTTTTGAAAACCCTCTCTTTTCTAAATTAAGATATTAAGAAAATACTAATCAACCACCCCCTCCCCCTCTTTTTCTCTTTTGGAGAACCCCCCCCCCCCCTCCATACCCCACACTTTTAAATGGAACAGCCTTTACATAATTTAAGAGAAGTCAATTCACAATGACTAAAAATGTTTAATAAATCAATTTCAAATCTAATAATTCGCATAGAACATTATATTTGTATGATTGTTACAAACATCAAGTGTATTATAAATATTTATCAAATATTGTACAACCAGAAAACTAAGATAGGTTAAATGTGAACCACAAAAAATTTCATATTTAAATTAAAATAAATTTATAACAAATCACCAAAAACATATAACCAAATTTTAAGAATTTAGCAAAAATTAAATAGATACTAAGTGCAATGAAGAACATGTGTGCCTAATACATGCAATAACACAATGTTACTTTCATTTTACATACAGTGGAACCACCATCTTATAAGATCGCCATCAGTGAAAACAAATTTTAATAAAGGGTAGGTCGGGACTTTGAGGTACCGTATTTACTCCAATAAACACCAAACAGAGGTCCACCTCGAATAGAAGCCCAGGGCAGTTGGCTTTCCAAAAAAAATAAAAGCCTCCCACAAACAGAAGCCCCACTCCCCGCATGCAGACAATTTATTGGACTTATGGACTGAGCTCAAATCCAAGAATTTGACATCTTTTAGGTGTCCTTTTGGGTGTCCTTTATTGCCCCTAAAGCAATAGAGGCCTTCCTCGAATAGAGGCCCACCTCAAATAAAGAAGCTGCTAAGATGCTCTCTAAATAAATAAAAGGGATGGATTCTATTCAAGTAAATACGGTAAATACCACCCAAGATAATTTCAAAGTTAAATTGATATTACACTGTAATATCAGCGATCAGGACTGCTTTCTGCAGATAATCATCGAATAGTTATTTCGACTGAATTGAGGAGATCTGGACACAAGGTCCTGCTGTATTCTTTAATATATCGTTAATGCTCACAAGAATAATTCAATGACAAATTTTAACTATTTTATGCAGGTTCATGCAGGACCGGGAATTTGGGACACTATTAAAACACAATACAACAAACTGTTATTAATCATTAGTATACTTACATTGCCAAGATGCTGATAAAAACATGAAAAATTTATAACAAAATGCTGGTTATATCAATGCTTACCATGTGCAGCTTATAATTATATTTAACGACATGCAAGGTAGGCCAGTCTTAAAACTATTTCGCAGCTGAACTACACACACATGCTTTTAACATTTTAATAAGCATTGAACAATGTTGAACAAGAAAAATTATGGATTTATACAAATATTCGTAAAAAAAATATTTTTGTCAAATGGGTATAATGTGAACAAAACAATGGGCGACAACTTGGTGACCAGGTCGCCCAATATTTGAATGTAATTAAGTCATATATATAAATGTTCTGTTGGGTTAATGTCTGATGAGGTTGTTTTATTGCTTTTTCAAACAGACCATCTTGAAATTATTTTTGCAAACTTATTTAATGGACCAACTATTATAGGCCTCGATTGTTTTTTTTAAAATTGCTTTCATGAATAGACATTTTCACTGAGCTATTACTGCAATTTGCATAGCTGTGAATGACTTGCAGTGAGCTTTTCAACCATTTTATTGATTTTATAGCCATCTACTCGGCTATTTTTCTAATAAGCAAAATAGCTTTAAGCTGGCCGTATGCAAACCTTAATATACATTTAATTGTCAAAACAGGGCTATCAAACCATGCAGTTAAAAATCACTTAAAGGTATTTTAAAAATTCTTCATTGTATTGTGAATATAATCTTAATACTTACATCAAGAAAGACTTGCAGAGACAAAGTGTCTGAATCGCCACTTAAATACTTGAATAACTCGTCATCGAAAGTCTTGAAATAACTGAAAAAGAAAGTTTATTATATTTCAATAAACTACTTTAGTCACCGATACCTATTGTATTGAATACACTGTCTAAAAGGTTGTTTTAAGATCTCATATTTGACACTTTTTACCAATTATAAATGCCAAAAAATATGTTATTATCTAAAATATATATTCAAATTTTACAGTAACAGTATGCCAATGATAAAAGATATCAATAGGGTAATGATTGGGACTAAAATGGAGTAAATATTGTAAAAGCAAATTACATTAAAATGTTGTAGCATAAAGAATTACAAGTAATTCACATTTTGATAACAATAGAGTAGCTTACTTGCTCCATTTTGGAGATTTAATATCAGATCTTATGGCTGTAGTTTGAAAGCTCTTGGTCGCTAAGGAAACACTTGGTTTTAAGTTTTGTTGAAAGACATTGGCGTAAATCTGACGAGGGGAACCTCGAGAGAAGACCATGTTTCTTACAGCTGCCATGGTGAAGTTGGGTCGATTTTAAGTTACATTAAATGTTGAGTATTCATCTGATGTCTCTCTTACAAGGACATGGTTTTCTGTCTGCGAATCAATCTTCAGAGAAGATCATTTTCCTAATAAAATTTACAACAAGGTCTGCAGAATTTCAGATTGCAGGCTTGTCATCAGAATCCCGTTGTAGGTATATCTGTATGTTCAAATACTGCACTATCTTGAAGACTTAAAGGCGTTGTCAGTACAGGGATCCTAAAAAAAAAGAAAAAAAGAAAAGAGTTTAATAATTAAAATTCAATGCATTGACATATTTTTCTGACACAGCCTATCATAGGCCCATACTTAATTGTTTTTTTAAATTAAAGCGAGTCTAACAAAATATTAATGCATTATAAACCCTGATTCAGTAGGTCGATGTTTTGCTGTTTCGCAGCAGCAGGATTTTTCTAACAATTTAAAAAAAGAAGAAAGAAACTTGTCTAATGTTGTGCTGATCTTGCCAAACACAACTGAAAACATCCCAGCCTGCCCTGTACAATTATTGCAGCCCTAAGGCTAAGATATCTGACTAAAGTAATTGTGTTCAAATTTATTAGTTTAGTTTAGTAAGATTACTGGACGCAGGACTACTTGTACTATATATCCAGCTAAGGAAGTAGTGGTAGCGGCGTGGTACAAATTGTGATAATGAAATGTACAAAATATTTTTACATTTGTGAGACATATATGTACAGTATTATATACTTTATATACATGTTTACAGTTTGATGAGAAATAACTAGTTAATTATTGGCTGCAAGTGCTGCCTCATCTTGTGTCATTGGCCGCAAGTGCTGCCCTGTTGCATGGTGTTTATATTATTATACAGAAAAAATTAATAATTTAGATGAGATTATAAAGGCCACAAGTGCTGGGGCGGCCTGCCTATAGATTATAATACTGATATATATGGTTTGCATATCAGAGATGCAAGATCTGCTTATAATACTGAAAGATATTATGTGTTAATTAAGGATATTGTTTCAATTTGTTTGAATGGAACTGATGATACTTGTAATGACTAATGTCAGTAATGACTAGTAATGTACAAAATTAGTTATTTACTCTTACAACTTAAGCCATCCTATTAACTCAATCAGGGTTAGCTGCAATTAATAATACTAATAGTTTCAGGGATACATTAACATTTTGGCCACACTGCTAGACCTAGTAACTAAGATATCTGCTGTAGGGTTAGGCCTAATTCATATGACCAAGCTGGGCTACCAAGATCCAAGTCGATACAAGATCAAGAACACTGTCAACAAACATGTACGAACGCAGGATGTCAGTGGAATAACCTTTCAATCATTCAAGCCTATAACAATCATACTATACCTTATATAAGGCTCTCAGATGTTTCATCGAAGCATTTTTTGTCGGTGGTCAATTCAATGTCAATGTTCAGTGTTTATTTACATGACTAAAAGGTCAAGGTCGTGAAGGTGCTCTCTGATTCGCCAAATAAGGGGGCGTGGTTCTGACGCATCCCACCAGGGGGCCAGACATAGAAAAAAAAAAAACTAGTCTGCTGCAGCGATCGAACCCTCAGCGACAGCGCAATTATTTTATTTACCACACACCTGTTTAATGGCAGGTCAAGGTAAAGAGAAAGACACATATTGTCTCATTTTACGTTTCTGTTCTTCTAGAATACACATTCAAATTCTGAACACAGACATTGCAAAGTGTGCACGACAGAGCTCTAGAATACTGAGCCCTAGATTAAAATAAATTTACACCATAGTGTACGTAGACCTGTAGGTGAAGTCATAAAATTTAACTAAGCTGCTAAGTCACATTTTCTTCACTCACTTGACTTCATACAAATGTCACTCAAGTGACGGCTTAATGCAACTTGTGTGGTAAAATACTGTGAATTTATGAAATCACAATCAGTCAATCACAAACCCTTGTTATTTATATTTGATCGGGGGCCAGTCAAATCGCCCAATTTTTTCTCGCCCGTTTTTTTCTCGCCACAAATACAACTCGCCCAATTTTTTCTCGCCCAATAAAAAACTCGCCCTTTGCTTTGTTTTTCACCCCTGTGTGTTTGTTATTAATTAGTTAAAAGATAACTTGTCAAAGAACCATTCAAATGCGTTTTTTCACCCCTGTGTGTTTGTTATTTGTGTAGTTAGTTAAAAGATAACTTGTCATTGAAGAACCATTAAAATGCGTTTTTGTGTTAGGTACAGCTGTAAATATAGAGATATATATTGATATATATCTCAAAAATAAAATAAAAGATGTCTATAGAGCTATATAGATAGGCTATATCTATAAAATTAATAATAAAATATGTCTATAGAGCTATAACAGCTAGGCCTATATATAGGCATTTACCCTATAACTGAAATATATTATAACATAAATGATATTTACGATATGTAAATATATGTAATAATATAGATCAATTCAATTAGCCAAATGTAAAGAAGTCCTTCACGAAGGTTAATTGTCATTAGTGAATTGCAATTGCCTCCATACATACCTGGATTGCAGGTTTAATGTCATGTGCTATGCAATTCACAATTAAAGAGAAGCCACTTTGAACATCATGTATATCTGAGTGTTAATTGTCATTTGGTATAACAGTCAGAATTAATTGCAGTTTTCTCTGTATTCTGGAATCGGATTGGTTGATAGTTCAACCAGAATTGATATTTACAGTATTCAAAAATGATATATATATATCTGACAACCTTTGGAGCTGTCATATGCACTTTGTCTATTGGATGCAATACACAGAATTACGCGACGATAATTGTTCTTTTTAATAAATATTTGTGCAATAAATGTGGTACCAGAATCAGATTCTTCTTTTTACTTATACTCTATAAAGTATTACACTTGAAGCTTGCTTCCGAACTTTTAAAAATACTGTTATATTATACGATGGCGGTCTGCGGTCCGCTGGATCCGCTGGATCCGCTGGATCCGCTGGATCCGCGGTTTACATGTAGGCCTATGCATACGATGGCGGTCGACGGTCCGCTGAATCACCCGTTTACATGTACGCATACATGTGGCTATGATGGTATAATATGAGCGAAGCTCCGCCGCCGCAGGCGGCGAGCGCAGCTCACTTCCCGTAGACGATAGGCTATACACAGTGGACAAGCCAACCGGAACTGGTTAAAAATTGATTTCACTTATTATCGCTGTTCAAAAATACATGTAATCCTATGGAAGATCAACTTATTATCGTTTTTTTTGCCAAATCGTCCAGAACGAGACTACGTCATCATGTCATAACAACGTCGTCGGTTCAAAAATTGCGATGTCCATAATTTCGTAACGAATACACATCCAGCTTGAAACTTGGAGAAAACTTGTTTCTCTAACTGTAAAAATTCTAACTGTGACTAGATATAGCATTTATTTAGAAGGGGAACTCACCAGATAAGAATAACAAATCATCTTGAATCAATCACGCTCGCGCCAACGACATTGTTGCGATGACGTTTTATCACACCAGGGGGCAGTTGTAAGCGATCGCAGCGCCCCTTGCAGCTGAGAAACGCATTACATTTATCTGACTTCTTTTTACAGTTAGAGAAACAAGTTTTCTCCAAGTTTCAAGCTGGATGTGTATTCGTTACGAAATTATGGACATTGCAACTTTTAAACCGACGACGTTTTTATGACATGATGACGTAGTCTCGTTCTGGACGATTTGGCAAAAAAAACGATAATAAGTTGATCTTCCATAGGATTACATGTATTTTTAAACAGCGATAATAATTGAAATCAATTTTTAACCAGTTCCGGTTGGCTTGTCCACTGTGTAGCCTATCGTCTACGGGAAGTGAGCTGCGCTCATATAAATAGTGGGCCCCATTGGTGTCACAGTATCATTCCATCAATCACCATTGAATCAGCAAGGTGAATTGCCATTAGTGACAGAAAGGAGAGCACAGCTCTCCTTTTTGTACTACATGCTGAGAAGGACCACCAGACGTTGGAAACGACTGTCATGAGGCATCCCACCTGCCTACTACATTACATCATTGGCCTGCACCTGATGGTACTACAAGTTCATCTCCTGGTCATTTAGTAGTGACAGTGGTCGCGGACTCACCTCAGACATCATCTACACTGGTTGCGTTTCTACATCATCTCATCAAAGATAACAACATCGTCAACTAACTCTACATCTACAACTACATAAGTGCAAGCTGGACTTACTCTTTGACATTCCTTTTAGAGCCATAACCTTTAGAGCCATAACCTTTAGAGCCATAACCTTTAGAGCCATAACCTTTAGAGCCATAACCTTAAGCTACATGCCAACCTATATATATTGTAACCTTTTTTATTTTATATGAATATTAAAAGTGTAAATAGTTAAAAGTGTTGTTGTTGTGGTGTGCGAGGGGGAACCGAGATCGTGAATCTTTGACACTGTGGTGGCTACTCATGGGGACTTACCGGTCTACCATAGTGAGATTTCTGACATGTCATGTAATTCAAAATAAGAAAAATATTCATCAAAACTTTAAATTCGGGTAGGCCTATATCTTAACTAGCAAGCAAAAAGAAACTGATTTTGATCTATTTTATTTCAATAAACAATCAGACAAGAATGCACATATATGTATATAATGTAACAGCTAGCTGTTGGGGAACAGAACTAGAATGCCATGTGTAGTGTTGACAAGGCTTAATTTATTTCACTCAGAATCCCATGCAGTCAGCATAATTCTCAACTCATTGTAATAGCCTAGCCTATCTTGGCTTAGTCATGAGTAGTCTAACTTTAAGCCTATATTTAGCCTAGTAGCCTCTATTTAGCCTCTCTTTAGCCTGTGACACTGAAAATAGCAATAAAGGTATACTAACAATATAATACTATATAATATATGCTAATAACAACTACAAGTATTATACAATCAACAGAATATATATGAATATAAGCTATAAGTCATTACTAACCTTTATAGTGGAATTTGGAGTGAAATAATAAACATGTGTTGTCTGATGGAATCTATAGCTGATACTGAATCTGACAGGAAAGATACTGTACAGGTGTGTGTAATTTCACACCTCTTTGTTGGATACACATTGGGCAGTTGCAAACTGTTAGCAACATATAGCATCTCAGATCAGTGAAGTTGGCTACCCGAATCTAGCTACCTGACAGCTACCCGGCAGCTACCTGAAGGTGTAAAGTTAGCTACCCGAACCCAGCTACCTGACAGCTACCTGGCAGCTACCCGAACTTTCCAAGTATATAACTCAAAAACAGTTCAGTGTAATTTTTCCGTTTTTGCGCCAAAAGATACTTAGGGCAAAGGTTTACGTTCTAGAATTTTTTTTGGAATTTTCCGAGCACGTCGAAGATGTGATAAATCAAAATAATTGAAAAAATGACGTTTTTTACCGTAACGCAAACGGTAGCTTTTTGGAGTGTCCGGTTGAGAAAGCGCCGGTAGAAAACAAAAATTAACTTTTGTGTCTAACTTTTAGCATAGACAAAACTAGTCTTTCCAACCCTTAAAGGGGTCAAATTCATTAGTACTTTCGGGTAGCTGCCAGGTAGCTGGAATTTGGCTCGCCTCTTTTTTGCCACCCACTCTGGTAACCGTTTTCACGGATCTTTACTATTTTTGACACAAAGATACATTTGGCATAGGTCTACATTTTAGAATTTTTCCAGAATTTTCCAAAGGGTTACGGCTCTGAAATATCAAAAAAACTCAAAACCAACCTCTTTTGCCGTAGCTGCCATTGTAAATTTACCGGTTGATGGGACAGTACCGGTAAAAAACAAAAATTAACTTTTGTATCTAACTTTTGCAATATGTAAAACTGACTTGTGCACCAGTTAAGTGGGTGTAATTAGGCCTTAGATTCGGGTAGCTGCCGGGTAGCTAGCTTCGCTATCGCATATTCCTCGAAAACGGTCAAACGTGATTTTTCCGTTTTTGTGCCAAAAGATACTTAGGGCAAAGGTTTACGTTCTAGAATTTTTTCGGAATTTTCTGAGCACGTCTAAGATGTGATAAATCAAAAAAATTGAAAAAATGACGTTTTTTACTGTAACACAAATGGTAGCTTTTTGGAGTGTCCGTTTGAGAAAGCGCCGTAATGAAACAGAACAAACTTTTGTGTGTAACATTTAGCGTACACGGAACTGGTCCACTCTCTTTTATATTCATACTCTGGTTAATATTTTTTTTCCTACATCTTGATGCATTGTGTAGTTCTGCAGTCACTGTAAGTAAAGAGGTTTTTTTATGACAGTTTTTTTCACAGACAATTAGAAAATCCATAATGAAAATTAATTTATTTTCTGGATTTTCTTTTGTGTGAAAAGTAAGAAAAGCCAAATTCGATCTGATGCATAAGACTTTAGCTCCCCTGGTGGATGCATTTGGTAACTGCTACCTTTGGTACCTTAAAAATTCTAAATTATTTTCATCATCTTAATTATAGAATGCAAATGCAAGTATGAACTTTTAGAAACACATTTAAATGCAAATGTATTTGCTTTTTTCAAATGTAATACACCTAAAAAAAGTATCAAGATATATAACAATTATTTTTAAATTAAAGATTTAAAAATGGAAGTGGCCAACTATAGTGATGATTAGGAATTTCCACTGTATTATATTATTATATTATCCCTCTATAATCAAATCATTGTGGTAAAGACGCTTATGTAATATTCTCACTCATTCATTAATAAATGCCAATGTTGCAGTGAACAAAATGTTATGTTTAGGTAATGTTTAACAATATTTATTTATTGTGTAGTATTCAAGTATTGCACCTGATATTTTACTCAGTTTCACTGGGTGATTAAACAAAGACCACATGTTTGGCAAAATAGAGGTCTAAATCTAGGACATTTTCTAGGTCAACAATAGTCAATTAAATGTACTGTTTTGCTGAGCCCCTATTGTTAGGAATTACATAAGAAAGGGTGACAGTCAGTAGAAGGGAAATTCCTCTTCTCTATTGTGTTCAGATTTAGCATGACTAAATTGACCTTTGAAAAAATAGCTTAAGAATTATAATTTTAATAGTAGTTATTTAACCTCTTTGTACAGAGAGAAATTGCATCAAAACATACCATAAAATAGTTAAAATCTACGATGGCTGGGTGAAGACATGCACTCTTTATTTTTTATTTTGTGGGAATGAA
Organism: Alitta virens; assembly: GCA_932294295.1. Lineage (NCBI taxonomy): Eukaryota > Metazoa > Annelida > Polychaeta > Phyllodocida > Nereididae > Alitta > Alitta virens. The sequence goes on from OW028583.1 coordinate 34,255,925, forward strand.
ATAGTATTTCGTACTCACGGAAAATACGTTAAACTGTTGCTGATATATGGCCAGAAGAATTACTCAGTCAGTCATATATATATATAGATAGATAGATAGATAGATAGATAGATAGCAGAAAGTGAACTTACTGCAGCCCTTTTAGGCAAGTTCTTTCCCACTCACAAGGGTTGATTATCAACTGAAAGAGAGGGACACATGCACTTACGTTACACATGTATGGAGAATTTTATTTGCTTAAGCATAGACACCAAGTTCAAGGGAACATCTCCAAATGCCATTCAGCTGAGAAGTTGCACATGAAGATTGCCTGGAATGGGGGAAAAAGCATCTTATCCTATCCTATCCTATCCTATCAAGCACACTATATGATATCTTTATCTGCATACATATATACACCACAACAAGTAGAAAAAGATGACAAACAGAATACCAGGTTATTAAATCGAAAAAATAAAATTGGCTGCAGCTATAAGACAAGAGGGGACTGCATGCTTATAGGCCTACATAATGTAAGTCATGAAATCAAAGTCATTTGACCAGTGGTGGAACTCCTTTGGGAGGGTCGCAACCAGAGCTAACATTTTGAAGAGGTTGAGCTCTTTAAAAATTTTGAAAAGAAAAAGAAACTTATAACACTATTTAAGTTCACACTAACTAAATAATAACATTAAATAGTATATAATTTTGGCTTAACATGCCGCAGAGGTGAAATTCTCAAATTTTTCATTCCAACTTCTAAAGGGCCTTAGGGTGGGGGTGTGGGGGATCTGACCCCATATCCCTCCCCCCTATGTGGCTACACCCTTTCTCTTCAGTAGGGGATAACCTAATTTATCTACAACCCAGATAGATAGATAGACAGACAGATAGGCCTCAGTATCACAACAGAAGAGCATGACCAGAAATAGGTTTTCAATCAAATGCACTTAACGAAACTGCAGGGGTGGGGTTGGAAATGTTTGGAGGGGGTTGGGAGGAGGGGGGGGGGGGGCCTAATTCTACCTTTGATGTACCCCAGTGTCCTCTCCTGGTCTAATTTCTCCAAGCCATTACTAAATTAACAGTGTGCATTTTTCTTGTGTCTTATTCTGTTAAAAAGAAGGTAACTTTGATGGGTTCACTGGAAAACCAGTGTCAGCACTTCTTGGATCTTGTAAGGATCTTGTAGGGACTAATATTTCGTCCAAACAAAATAAGTATTTCGTTTGAACAAATTAGTAATTCATTATAACGAAATACTATGTCGTTATAACGAAATCCTGCATGAATACTATTTCATGAGAACGAAATAAAAAATAAAAAGTGCATGTCCTATCCCAGCCACCGTAAAAATCTGATAAAATGCATCATTTAAAATGAGATAAGATAAATGATATTAGAAAAGAGATCATCAATACATTGGACAGCTTATCAAATAGGTAACACAAGACACCATGGGGTAAATATGATGTGTACTAAAAATACCTCAAAGTGTTTCAATGCACACTTTAATAGCAGATAATAATATAAGAAACTTGTATATACAACTCTTATTGATTGAGTAATTGACAATTTGAGCAACATTAACCTATACAATAAATGCCACTTTTTCATTCTTTTGTGAAGACTTTTTAGCTAATAATTGTTTATCAATTTGTAATGAACTATCTACTGTGTGAAGTTTTAAATCTGTGTAAGTTATATTACAAGTAATTAATTATAACTTACAATATTAGTATGTGCTTATTTTCAAGTCTTACCTAAACTAGCATTTAGAAAGACATTTGAAAAAATGCAAATGTTTTAAAATCAAATGCAAATGTAAATATTCAGTTTAAAAATTGCAAATGTAAGTGCAAATGTTTGCAAGTGCATATGCATTTAAAATGCAATGCAAATGCGGCATTTGTAACTGTCTCTGCTCGGGATCCTTGAATCTTCATACTCACCTATGTAGATTGCTTCACAAAAAGCATAAAAATATCCTAATTGTTTGGATTTGTTTTCCTCTGTGTTGTAATTCTAATGACACAAAATGGACAAATACTCTTAAAGATTAAATGAGTCTATGGGTATAAATTGAGTATGAATTATTGTATGAAAGGGGGAAAGAACTTTTGTTCTCAGTTTGTGATGTCCATGATGTCCTTGTCAACATTTTGGTTTCCAGATGAAAGCAAAAGTTACCGGGGGAGTATCGCATTGTGGCTTAGTAAGTAGGCGAACATAGCTGTGCGACAGCTTCTTAATGTTTTTGGGCTGTAATTTTATCCTACGCTGGCATTATTTGCCGATCACATTGACTTGAATCATCAGAAGAGGTTCTAGCCACAAGATGCAGCCCTCCGAAAATGGCGGGAAATGCTATCTATCTATAACTTTTTACTTTCATCAATCAGACTATGCTTAAAATGATAAAAATTGTTTAGATTTAGATCTGTCAAAATAGCTGTCATAAAACCTTTACTTACAGTGACTGCAGAACTACACAATGCATCAAGATGTAGGAAAAAATATATTAACCAGAGTATGAATATGAAAGAGAGTGGAGCAGTTCTGTGTACGCTACAAGTTAGACACAAAAGTTAATTTTTGTTTTCTACCGGCGCTTTCTCAACCGGACACTCCAAAAAGCTACCGTTTGCGTTACGGTAAAAAACGTCATTTTTTCAATTATTTTGATATATCACATCTTCGACGTGCTCGGAAGATTTCCGAAAAAATTCTAGAACGTAAACCTTTGCCCTAAGTATCTTTTGGCGCAAAAACGGAAAAATCACGTTTGACCGTTTTCGAGGAATATGCGATAGCGAAGCTAGCTACCTGGCAGCTACCCGAAACTAAGGCCTAATTACACCCACTTAACGGGTGCACAGGTCAGTTTTACATATTGCAATGAATTTGACGCCTTTAAGGGTTGCAAAGACTAGTTTTGTCTATGCTAAAAGTTAGACACAAAAGTTAATTTTTGTTTTCTACCGGCGCTTTCTCAACCGGACACTCCAAAAAGCTACCGTTTGCGTTACGGTAAAAAACGTCATTTTTTCAATTATTTTGATATATCACATCTTCGACGTACTCGGAAAATTCTGAAAAAATTCTAGAACGTAAACCTTTGCCCTAAGTATCTTTTGGCGCAAAAACGGAAAAATTACACTCAACTGTTTTTGAGTTATATACATGGAAAGTTCGGGTAGCTGCCAGGTAGCTGTCAGGTAGCTGGGTTCGGGTAGCTAACTTTACACCTTCAGGTAGCTGCTGGGTAGCTGTCAGGTAGCTAGGTTCGGGTAGCCAACTTCACTGATCTTATATAAGTGTCCTAAACATGTATGAATTTATTCAGAATTTTAGGTTAAATCTCTTAGGTCACAGAGTGTCCTAAAAGTGCAATTTTAAGACGTTTTGTACTCGGGCCCTATGGAAGATAAAAAAATCTAAAAAATATCTTCTGATAGCTTATTCCATTGTTTTCACTGCTGTATAGCTTGGAAGGCTAAGATAAAACAATGAGGGTTTTTATGTGAATTAGCCACTTGATGTCATATTTCATTGACCAAAATCTTTAAAATGCCATTACTCAAAAACGTTTATTTGGATTGGTTCAAAACAATTTACAGCACTATACATATAGTAGACAAGTTTGAATTATTTCAGAATTTTAGGTCAAAAGGTTAAGGTCACAGAATGTCCTATATATGCAATTTTCACGTGTTTTGAACTCGAGTCCTATGCACGGTGCAGAGATGACAAAGATATGGTCAAAAAGGACAATTTATTGGCTTTACACTGGTTTATAGCTTAATGGTGTAGCACAAACATATTTTACCTAAAACAAGTGAAACTCTGCCTCTACCAGGCCTATTCATTTGCAGTTGGTGTCAAAATGTTGGTAACCATAACCTCTTTCTGTTGGTTATGCCTTCATTATGATCCAAGAGATGGTCAGGAGTCTGAAACTCCAGGGATCGGGGGAATTTATACATCTGATATTGCCGGCAATATCAATTCTAGTTTTGTTTAAAATTGAGGAGATGGCACACATGTAGGAATATCTAGCATAATGTACTCATAGATTGCTGCACAATATGCAGTTTCAATAGCTTTTGGAAGTGAAGAGAATCATCTCTAGAACTCCGACACAATTCTCCTATTGCAAGAGATTCATAGAACTTTAACATTCTAAAACCAATTCCCACATTAGCCACAAGTCTGAATCACTGACGCTTACAATTTTCATCATATTCTAGCCAATGATGTCCTCCTAATATAGTGTATAAGATTACAATGTGCCCTTTTTTTTGACATGGTCATTTAATTGTTTTCTATGGCCTTAATGTATTACATAGTTAGCAAAATGGAATACTTTATTCCATGGCTAACAATGTTACCTTTCAAATTCAAATTCAAATTTTTTAGTCGCACTAACAGCAATACAAAGTAATACATGTACTTAATATTATTCCGAAATGAAATCTGCAGAAATAAATTTTATTGCTTGTGACACAACTCACCACTTTCGCAGTTTGATCCAGTATAGCCTTGTGGACATACACAGATGTAACTTGATGACCCTTCATAGCATGATCAACCATTTTTACAATGTGTTCTGTTGCACTAACTTCCTGCAAGATAAAAATGCTCCATAATATGTCACTCATCTTGTATTTAAGCATAAAGGGATCATTGTGTTATAAAGTTTTTTTTGATTTATTACAATATCTTTTTTTACTCCATAAATTGAATGGATATTGTCAAGATTGACTGAACAACGTATGGCAAATAAATGTTCACTCATTGTGATAAATTTTACTTTTATATATGATCAACATAACACTCTCTTATTGTTGGAAAACAAATCAATATGCTGTCAAAATCATGCCTTTCAGGGCATTCTAAAACATGTAGTGTGACTTACCATACAGATTTTGCATGCCTCTAATGTCATCCAAACCTAATCTAAAGTGAGGATCATATGATTTGATATATGAATACATAAGAGCATTTCGATCAGAGCTATGTTCAAGTCCTAGAGTGTGTCCAATTTCATGAGTTGCAGCTTGAAGTAAGTTTGTGCCTGGGAACATAATATGTTGAATTATCAAGTTAGACAAATACAGTGAGCAGTTCTGTATCAGAATCACATCAGTAGCGATGATGAGACCATACCAATGATTTTGAGAAAGGTAAGTGTCCAGGTATAAGCAACTAATATTGATTCTCTGCATTGTACATCTAATGTAACAGAGGAGTGAATGGTGTTTATTCACAAAATGTATTGCTGATATTTTTCAGAATTTCTCTGAACTACATTACCTCTGATGAAGGTACCGGTAGGATAAAATTGTTCCTGATCATAATTACAACCTATGACAATGCCCAATTAAACTGCTAATCTTGACAGTTTGTCAAAATTGTAAACGTATGAACTGTGCTTAAGATTCTTTGTGACATGGCATGAGTGTAATAACAATCACCACTGCTGTTCATATGCGTCCACAATTCGTCTTCATCATAGTGCTGATCTCCTCCCAAATCTGAAGAAAAGGCATGAGCGATTGATTCTCCTCTGCCGTCAAAAGGATACTGATCACCATGACTTCCTCTTGCAAAAATGATCTCAATTTCAACATTGGTTTCGGTGTTCCTGACTTGCCTGAATTTTATATCTGCCACTTCTTCCTAGTACTGCCGAAAAAGTTAGTGACAAATGGTAATGATTAAATTTGTTATTGCCGACAATAATAAATTATATACTTGATTCTGTGGCATTCATTTGTGGCAAATACAGTCATATGTATAGATGTGAAAGTGAAAGTTAAACAAGATGGCTGTATTTATTCGCCATGCAGAAATGTCATTTGTTAGTTTGACTTCCTGATAAAAACTGTGTTACTCACATCAAATGCACTCCTAAAAATTTGGTCTTGTAAATTCTGGGAAAGTTGTGCGGAATAAACATTTATTCTGTAGGTCAATGTTGATCCAATGGGATAAGAAGAACCTGAAAAGAAATTAGGATGGTCTAGTTATGTTGGGGAAAGGTTTGCTCTACTGGTCGAGGGGAAAGGAGGCGGTTTGTTAAGTGAGCTAATGACGTCACGAACAAAGAACAATCAGCAACAATTGGGTGACATCATACTGGCCGATTATGACATCATATGCATGATATGGACATCGTAGCATTCATATATATGGTATATATTTTGCTCAATTTTCCCATTATGACAATCGAATGACGTTTTTATATGTTTTACATGTTTTACATGTGAAATTGACAAAACTACGCACAAAGCTGGAAATTTCAGAATTGATGTTATTATCCACCAGGGGCAATAAAGTTTGCGGCTTCTACTCCCAGAATTCCCGGCCTGCTAGAATTGGGTGGAGGAGGGAAGTAGGCATAGTATTTACAATGTGAAGTATAGGGAGTATCGCTTCTTAGTATTTTCTTTTACTGCATTAGTTGGCATTTTGACAATATAACTAAATCTTTTTATATACAATAAATAAAGAACATAAGCTACATTAGCTTTTTACCGACAAATAAAATAACAATAACAACAAGATGACAAATATTTACAAATGATATGAGATTTAATGTTCTTATAGTGACACAGTTCTGATTGTGTTTTATCTGTTGCTTCGTTGACATAAACAGGCAAATCAATTTAAATATAAGCTGCAATTTAAATCGCAATGTCAATCCTATGAACATTGTTTGATTCAGATGAGATGCTAAAGTGATCTGATTTGTGGCAAGGTGCAAAATAAGCTGTCATTTGTCTCACTAGGCCTTGTACACAGATGCTGAGTTATCAAAGTCTGCATGTTTAAAATACCAGACATAGGGTAGAATAAGTCTTTCCTGTGTCCATCACAGTCATTGAGACTCCGATATTCTTTGATTTCAGTAATACAAGGTCTAGATAAACAAATAATGGCTCATTTTGTTGCTGGTAACAATTTCAGGTCATAATTGTGGTCACTCCTTACCTGTGTGCTGACCAAATCTCCAAATCTCCATAGGATTAACATTGGGAAAGGAATCTGTTGTTCTACCGAAATAATTTTATGATGGACAAATTTTGAAAGTCAGAAACATGTCACGTATGATCTTGTTCGATGATGATGTCATACATTTCACTGCGCCACCTGGCAGATAATGTAGGGGCACTTTTAACATAATGTCAATCTAGCAGTCTCAGTGGTAAGCCAGTTAGATGGTCGTCTCATGGTAAAAAGTATTATGTCACTCATCAAAATCATGCATTGAACGCATTTATCAAACACGAAGGTATCGATTTCTTCAAAATTCTCACCCTACCTTTGCTACATTGCCTAGCATGACATATGCAACAGTTAATTAACATAATTTTTCTCGTTTTGCTTTTTATAGCATGATTTCTCTTTTTGCTTTCTCGTAGGTGGCTATTGTACCAGTTAAGGTAAGAAAATATTACCTTGCAATATGTATCTTTTACGTCGTTTACGAAGTCGTATTCCATGAGCTATATCACGCATTCCACACCTAGATCTTTTCATGTATCCCTTAGTTTGATCATCAATTATGCCTGAATAAAAAGTAAATGTAGTCCTTCTTGATTTTTATAAAAGTAATACTTGATATAAGTAAAAGTGTATCTTTCTGTGTACAATTTAAATTTCTTACTGGAAAGTAGAAGAGCATGGATTATACATACATTTTTGAATACTAAATTTGTGCATGACATTATTATTGCAACAATTTGTGCATGGTATCTGCAATCAATTACAGTGTTGTGGCAGCATCAAAGTGTTGGCTAAACTAATAATAGCTTCTGAAACTTCAGCAATCAATATGAATAAAAGAATGGAGGTTTACATGCAACATAGCACCTTCAAGTAGATGTACACATTTTATTTTAAGATTTTGATGTGTATCTAAGTATATAGGATAATCTGTACAAGAATGAGAAGTGACTGAAGTCAAGAGGCAGGACAGATATAGAAAAGAGAGTCCTTTTGAAAAAAGGATTTGCTCTGATATTTTTTGATGAGTAAAGCTGTGAAGGGTCTTTTAAAGGCAATTGTTTTACAGAAGATAGCTGACCTTTGTTCACACCATGGGCCAGGTATCTCAAGTATGTGGTCCATGTTTCCCACAGTGTTGGTGCCACATCAGAAAATATATCTGCATTTATAATTCTTTCAAGTTACAACTTCAACATACCAGTCTCAGGTAAACCTACAAATCGTTGAAGTCTTCTGACAGCTTCAGATAGGTCATTATCTTCAATGATATGCAAGGCCCCCGGTGAAGGTGTTGCAGGAGTAGGAGTATCAGCATAGCCATACTTCTCCAGCCAAGCCTGTGGGAATGTTTCGAACATGAACATGAAATCCTAGTGTTTTGGTATCAATTTGGGGTTATCACAAAAGTTGTTGACATGGTTGCATTTCATGGGAGTGAAATAAATTTGACAGATGCGCTGCATGAATCTATTCAAAATGGACACCCTAAGACACCAAACGATGTAGTGAGCACCTCCTGCTGTTATCATTGCTTATGTTACAATAAGGTACAGTCTTTGAATTTTGTCATTCAATTTGTGACAAAGTTTTTCAAAAATAGTTTTAGGTGATGGGCCACAAATGTAATTCACAGGATTTTGATGTGCTATTTATGTTTTTCCAAAATAAAATATATGAAGTTATTCTAATTCAAGCACTATAACATTAAGGGGTTCCATGCTAGGTGCAGTTATGAAAAAGTCACTAATTTCAGTATAATTTTCCCTAATTTTTGTGACCAATGGATTTGCTTAACAGCCCATACCACCAAAGTGTTGTTAAGATTTTTAACCCTGTGATGCAGTGGTTGTTTGGTGTGATTTTTTATTCCAGTATTATAAAGATCCAGTATCATGTGGTAATGCAAAATTTCATGTATTTCATTAAAACATAAACCAAGGATAAGATGTAAGGAAAGATAACTTTCGCTCATAGATGTCACCCTGATTGACATGCCAAAATTATTGTTGAATCCAGGGAGGTTCTCGGAGATTAAATGCTGGTCAGGAGGATTGTCTGACACTCTCTTTTTGGTTATTTATTGTAGTTTAGTGGCCTGCTTGGTTTGACATGCATGCATCATATGAGCAGTTGTTGTGGTTTACTTTGACTTAATATTAGTCAGTGATTGAACAAGTAGTAACACATTGGGTAACACTGAAAGTACTTTTCATGACCAGTGCATAAGTTGGTAAGGTGGCTATGCATAGGGCAGCGTCAGTCCTGGTCATGGGTTAAATGTGTAACATGGTTTGAACTCCAAGCCTCATCAAGTTATCATTTCACCATTATAATTAAAATGACAGCTGGTGACATGCATAAACTGACTAAGCTTCATACTACACTAAAGAGACGCAAACAAATTGAAACTGAGCAGCAAGTATTTAAAAGATGAATTGTGAGAATTAAAAATATTTTGGCATTGCGAGAGTAACCTAGATCCACACTTATTTCAAGAAGGTGTAGCCACTCGTGAATATTTTGTATAATATAATCAATGCTACTTCCTGATGTGCTGCAGTCCTTCATACTGAGATTTTGTTTTTCAGTATTGACATAAGTAAAACATATGCTTATTACATTGTGTAGTTTCGTGTTTCTCATTTATTTCGTACAATATAACTTTACTTGCCCTTTGTCCTGCTTCATTTTCAACATTGATGGGAAGTGATTGTATTCCTATACATAGTCCAGTTGTCCAGATTAATAGAATAAATGTTTTCCAATTAGAATCCATTTCTTTCAAAGAATGAAAGTATTCTGTGCACCAGTGCCTTGCTCTGTAAAGTGTCTGAACTGGAGCATGAAAATGGACATCACTCAGTGAACATGCTTTATATATCTCTCTTAAAAATTATTTTTTCAAACTTTCCCTTACCATGTCGCTAAATATAAGGTATAAATTACTTGTTGTAGTTGTTTCTGAAGTTGGATGGTTGATGGCTGTTTCACCCTTCATCTCATTGCAATGGTCGCTGCCTGTCCTAATTAGCCCAACGGGTGCAGAAATATGGGACCTCAAGCTCTAATCAACCCAACATCCCTGCTACAGTAGTTTCACTGCATCAGCTGTATTCAGAAGAAATATTATTCTGATACTTTCCGGTTGTGATGCAAATCATTCATATTCTGAGATGCCAATTTCAATTACATGGTCCTCTTTGAGAGACATGTATTTGTCTTTTTACTGTGGACCTCTATTTGACCTCTATTTTACACATCTGTGCTGATAGCTATATGTTTGCCGAACCAACAGTAATATAAGTGTAAAAGGTCATTCCCCATAACAATAATTGTTTGGTGCATCGAAGGATTGTAAGGAAATTTATGCATGGAAATATATTGAAAGTTACAGTGATTGATTGTTTGATTTTATTCAGATCATTCATTGAGAAGTTACAGATGTGCATACAAATATTACAAGGTAAGTTACTGATAAATGAAGGACTTCGGATAGTTCAGAAACATTAAAAGTGGCAGGCACTCAATGTCACTAGCCCCACTTCGCAGAAAAATAAAACAAAGGTCTCTGAAATTTGGTCAATGGCCATGCTTCACATATTTTCTAAAAGCATAGACTTCCAAAGAAACAACAGCAAAATAAAAAACTTAACTATGAAATATTGCTAACAGAAGTAGCTGCATTATAATTTGCTTTATGGGTATCTTTTTTGTGTGCATCTAAAAGAAAATCTCCATATATTTGAAAAGATGTGACAAGAGTTTAAACCATTTATCGAGGTCAAACTTTCATTAAAATATCATGATAAATTGATGATATACATGATTCAGATGCATTTTCAGATTCATTCAATTTATTCCACATTCATTGATACCCCAACTGCTCCGCTTCAGACTACCACCTGGGATATGGATCATTTATTGATATCATGTGCTTTTCTCTCCCTTGAGTTGTTGCTATTCTGGTAACACTAAATTCATCATTTTGTGAGACTTCCTTCAGGTTCAGTGAAGTTTAATGAAAAATAAGCATTCATTGTCCGCCTAGACCTGCATATTACGGTAACTCAGATATGGTTTGTTGATTAGCAACACAATCTGATAAACATAGGCTACACTGCAGGTAAAGCCTCAGCAAATTTCACATAGAACACAGGCATCATTACAATTGTTAAGTGTTCAGGAGGGCGGCCGTTACACTTTCATTTCCATAGCAGAGCTGAACTCTAACACTAATGCACTTACCTTAATGAAATTTTATACAGTAACACTCTATCTGGCTTAGTGGTGCCTTTTTATAGCCACACTGAAATATCTCGGTAATGTTTTGCAAAAGTTGGAAAAATATTATTTCTTTAGTGTTTATATAGTGTGTGCGATGATCCGAAACAATTGCCACATGGCCTACATAGCCTGTTACGCAATGCTAACTAGAGTCCAAGATGGTCTTGTCCACAAATCTTACGTTGTCTTATTTTGATGCAAATATACTTGAATATGAACATCGATATTGTAATATTTAGACAATTTGATAAATATGAATGGATGTAAATTATGAACTTTCTTTATATACAATAGAACTGTGTTAATTTTATTGCTTAATAGCCAATACCCTGATTGTTTTTTGGACGATGAAATAAAAATATTGGTGTATATTACGATATTAGTGGTCTGATATTTCATGTGCGCATGATATCATAATGTCTTACAGATATCTTCCTTCTTATGACAATATGACAATAAATCAGCAGGAACCCTGTATTAATAGCAATCCATTTTGCTCAAAGTAAAGCCAAGTGAGTATAAAAAGTATTGTCTATCCTCTTCCTGCCATTTAATTTTTCTGTTTCAAAGACTTTATGCACAAAATGTTGGGTATAATTTCAAACAAAATGATCCTTTAATACAAATCTTAAAGGTTTATTTTTTATGGAATGATACTCAACACATCCATTGTAATTCCTTTTTAAGTCAAATATTTATTTACTCGCCGCTTACATTTAGCTGGCAACTGAAGGAATTATATATTATCAATTGCCATATTTCCTTCAACAATTACTGAATTGTTGGGTTGGGGTTGCTGATTTGCACTAAATCTGTGGCATTTAAATTAGTTTTTATAACCGAACATACCACCTGGGATATGGATCAAATATTGGTATCATGTGCTTTATTCTCTCTTGAGTTGTTGCTATTCTGGCAACACTGTTGAATTCATCACTTTTTTCAGACTTCCTTGGGGTACAGTGAAGTTGAATGAAAAATAAGCATTCATTGTCCGCCTGGACCTGCATACTACAGTAACTCAGATATAGTTTGTTGATTATATAATCTAAACCCTCAGCGAATCACACATAGCACACAGGCATCACTACAATTGTTAAGTGTTCCTCCTACAGGCAGAAGGGCGGGCGTTACACTTTCATTTCCAGAGCAGAACTCTAACACACTTTTGTTTCTGGAGCTGAACTCTAACACTAATTTACTTATCTTAATAAAATAGTGTGCAGTAAACAATATTTTCATTAAAATAGAATTGTATATGAGCAAAGGCAGAAGAGGGCGACACCTCCTATATCAAATTCATGCTAGGTGGCGTCCGCACATGGGCAGGCAGACTTGTTTACGTCAGTTTAACAGCTATTTGGCTCGATTTTCGATATTTTGTCTACCCTATAATTGTTGACTTCAGACTCATTTTTGGTCAATTCCGCATTTTTGAAAGCTAAGAGAAGCACTCATGGCAAGTTTGCTACATTGATAAGGTAAGACTCGCTGTCAGTTGATGACAATCTAACGAATTATGTATTGTTTACATCTTGCTTCTCTTTGTGCTAATTACAAGATGGCGTCTGTCCAGCTTTCTACTCTTCTTTTTCTGGGACATAGTTTCATTGAATTCTGCAGGTCTGAGAAAATACCAGCATTCCCTGAAGAGAGCCATAGTCACGGTGGTTGGATCTCTTCCTAAACCTACCATTTAAAACAGAGTTCCCAATTTTATTCTACCCTTGACATGCTTTTAGTATTTTATGCATAGTTCACAGGTTCATGATTCTTTTTCAATTCCTCCATATTAATTGTTTTCTCTTGTTGCAGTGCGCAATTCTGTTGCTTTATTGTCATATATAGATATATATATATATATATATATATATATAATGCTGGTGAAATGGAGTTTCGTTTATAATCTTTTCCTATTATGCTCTTGATATTTTAGGGTCTAGTCAACTAGATTGCGGCTGCCCCCGACGGGGCCACGGGGCCGTACCATATGGGAAATAAAGATTTTCTTTTAAAAAAAGGAGCTAATTAATTATTTTTTAGAATTATTTAAATTTCGGTTGATATATCTCAAATTAACGGGTTTGCAACAAGGGCCACATAACACAACTTTCCATTCGGCAGACAACCGCCAGGACCCAACCGCTTCACATCAAACCGCCCCCCCCCCCCCCTTTAATCGAGACTTGAGAGGCGGACGATTTGACTTTCCCGGCGGACGAATAATAATTGATCGCCAGGCTACTGTTGGTCGGCAGACAAGCCGGTATCAAGTGGCATACGAGTAGGCTTCGGCAGCGGGCGAGTTGGCTTTACCGGCGGCCCAGTCGGCTTGACGGTGGACGAGTTGGTAGCGGACGGGTTGTCGGGCGGACAAGTTGACCATACTCCGATATTTTGCGAAATTGGATTATGTGTCATATCTATAATGCTATGCGATTATTTTATAATGATATTGCGGCCTAATGATTTTTGGATAACAGATAATGTATGTCATATCTATGCTTGTGTTGCCGAGACTATTTTATAATGTTGCTGTTAAAGCTGCCTTATGATTTTTATGTAAGGTATAATGAATGTCATATCTATAATGCTTGGGTTGCGAAGAGTGCAATGAAACATTCATGGAAATAACTTGTGTGCAATATTACAGTCAAACAAATGTTGAGTTTCAGATGCTGAAACGCAAACGACAAGCACAGCTCCCAAAGGGGGAGATGAATGCAAGCACAATGCGAACAAGGAAGAGTAAGCAAGCAACTAGCCAGCAAAGTGATGGGTCTGATCAGACAGAGTCACAGCCGAGCGCATCTGTGTTGACCGTCATCATGGATAGACTGGATCGAATGGAGGCCAGAATGGAAAACCAATATACTCCAGCAGGAGGAGCCCCAACTGGACTGGCTGGTGATGAGCATTTGGGTGGTCTGCTCACTGGTCAGCTTTCGTTGGGACATCAGGCGCGTGTTCAGATGTCTCTGGTTTTTTTTCTCTTGTTGGGGAACCTGCTCTGCTGGCCCTTGGAACTGGTCAACCAAAATCTTCCATGACAACACACGACACAGGTACAGGTATGCAAAGCTTACTGCTAAGTATGCCTCAGCCAGCTGCATCACAAGCCTTTGGACAAAACCTTTCTGCGAGGGTGGACCCAAAAATCAAGGCCAAGATATGGGCCAGTGAGTATGTAGATTTTGCAATGCTTTTGTTTGGTTTTCCAAATACCTGGCAAATTTCACTGGCCGATGACAGCAAACTTGAGCAAGCTGTGATAGTCAACAAACAAAAGCTAAGGCTCTCACTTTCACTCAGTGGCAATTAGCAATATATGCTTCGGTCATTGGTGAGAGACAGCTACAGGATGCCGTGCAGCTGTGGACTTATCAGCAAAACATTCTGGACATGCACAACTTTCCCAATTCCGTGGCTTGGCGGGTGTATGATGAAGAATTTAGAGTACAACGTGCCATCGCCCCTCACCTACATCCCTAGCATATTACCAACTGGCATTATTATAACAAAGCGGTCATGTCCAATCTAGGCAATCGAGTGCACAAGGAACAAAAACCAGCTGGCCAGTGCTATGACTACAACAACCAGGGTTATTGTTACAGAAGCAAAAGTTTTTATTCACACACCTGCATTGGTTGCAATGGTAAGCATGGCAAAGTCAATTGCTTCAAGAACAAACTAGGCCAAACCCAGAAGCGGCCCTTTTGTGGCTTCAGAAACCACCAAGATGGATCCCAGCAGAAGCCCGCAGACATTAGCAATAACCAAGAGAAGTCAGCTAAGCCAGGTTTGCGCTGTTCGTTTGGAGTACTGGTTGGAGAACTATGATCCTGAGGCCTCTCTTGAGTTGGTTGAAGGTTTTCAAGCAGGCTTTAGGGTACACTTCCAAGGCAAAATTAAAGAAACAGTGTCTAAAAACTTACCATCAGCCCTGGCCCTGCCAGATATTGTTTCTTCAACAATCCACAGCCTCCTAAAAGAGGGAAAAGTGGCTGGCCTATTTGATTCTGTTCCTCTTGATAATTATGTTGCATCCCCACTCGGACTAGTTCCAAAACAATCTGTAAATGATGGCATACTGGCCTACTATTCAAAGGTGACATACGAAGATCTGGATCATGCTCTTGCAATCATAGCAAAGATTGGACAGGGCGCCTATATGGCAAAATAAGATGTCAAATCAGCTTTTTATAATTTGCAATTAATATACAGGATTATAATCTTTTGGGCTTTACATGGCAAGGAAAATTTTATTACTTTCAGGTGGCTGCTATGGAGTGTTCTAGTAGCTGTCGCCCATTTGAACTCCTGAGCTCTGCACTACAGTGGGTGTTGCAACATCATTTCCAAGTACCTCACGTATCACATATTCTGGATGATTTTATGTTTTTCCACAAGGATAAAGAACAATGTCGGTTAGCACTGTCAAGCTTTCATGCACTTGCAAAGGATGTAAATTTGCCCATAAACAACAAAAAGACAGTGTATCCATCGACCTGGGCAATTTTACATGGCATAGAAGTCGATACACTAACAATGCAAGCTCGCCTGCCTATGGAAAAGCTGACAAAGGCACGTGAACTTCTGCAGCCATTGGCACGCAGACGGACGGTAACACTACTTGAGTTGCAGCAAGTGACAGGAACTCTTAATTTTGCTTGTAGAGTAGTCGCAGCAGGTAGAGCATTTTTGAGGACACTTATAGATTTAAACTGTAGGTCTTACAAGACCAAATCATTATAGGAACATCACAAAAGAGGCACGGATGGATGTCAATGCTTGGTTAATGTTCCTGCAACAGTTCAATGGAGTTTCTATCATTCCGCAACCATCTTGGGCTGATTCTAAAACATTATGCCTCTTTACAGACTCAAGCGACTTGAGCTTCGCGGCTGTATTCAAGGGAGGTGGTCACAGGACTGGACAATAACACATGGTGGCAAAAAAATTGCCCTTTCTTGAGCTGGTTCCCATAGTTCTTGCGATTCAGCACCGGGTTAAGTTGCTTTCTGGGCAAAGGATTCTTCTTATGTGTGACAATGAAGCACTAGTTTACATTATTAATAAACAGTCAACAAAACATTCTGAAATTATGACCCTTGTTCGGCAGCTGGTTGTGGCATGTATGTTAGATAACATTTTGATTCGCGCAAAACATATTCCTGGTGTTAAAAATGTGATTGCTGACCGTCTGTCCTGCTTTCAGAATGCTTCAGCATTCCAGGCAGCTCCATCGCTTCAACAAGAGCCCAATCCTGTCTCCTCTCCTGCTGCCTTGGAACAAACTGCATTGACATTATTAAGGGCAGCTTTGGCTCCATCAACACGACGCAACTACACCCTATCATGGAATCGTTTCAAAAACTTTGCTGCTGGCATTTCCCAACCTGCCATGCCGGCCAGTACATCAACCGTAGATCTTTTTATTTCTCATCTGTATTCTCAGAACTTGGCCCCAGCTACATTAATTTCCACTGTGTCGGCAGTGGCTTATATGCACAAAATTAGCAATTGTTACGATCCAACCTCAGCATTTGTGGTAAAGAAAATTTTGCATGGTGCCAACAAATTAGGGGCTGTGCCTGATGAAAGGTTCCCAATTACGAAAGACATTTTGCTTCTTTTATATAGATCTACCCAGTCACTATTCAAATGTATTGTTTCGCACTATGTATGTAACAGCATTTTTCGCATTTTTGCAAGTGGGTGAAATGACTGGTTCCACTTGTAATATATTACAGTTTGATCAAATTGGTTTTAAAGATGATCAATATTCTATAATCTTTAAGAATTTTAAGCACCACATGGGTCAACCGGTAACAATGGTTGTTAAGCCTTCATCCTTTACTTGTCCTGTATAAACTTTAAAGGAGTAGGTTTCATTGATTGGTTTCATGGCATAACAAGAGTTGCCTTTGTGCAAAATTCAATAACTCATTGTTGTGGGCTGGCCTTAGCGACCAGCAATATAAGTCGCATAGTTTTCGCATTGGGGCTGCTACCCACGCAGCTGCTATGCTGACTCCCAGATACAGGCAATTGGTAGGTGGAAGTCTGCCGCATTTCGTGGATACATTCGTCTGCCAACTGTTTCCATGTGACGGTTAGGTTATTTTTCAACTTTTACAGGAGTCTGCGATGCTTGAGAGTGGGTTGCAAATTTAAAGTTGTGGTGGCTTTTGGATTCCCACCCCATTTATCTAATGTTATGATTGTATTAAAATATTGGTGCACATGCACCCTTTTACAAACACAGTCACTTGTTTATTGTCATTGATAAATCATAGCTCGGTTCGTAGACTCCTGAACAGGTCAATGTTACTTTTATTTTTTCTAAGGCTGACTTGAGCAATTATACAAATACTCTATGTGGCCTAGTGGAACCCCTTGATAGTCACATTGACATGTTGGCTATGTTTTGCAAAAATTAAAAAAAACTGAAACAAATATTTTTTTTTGTTTCCTGAGCAGAACTCTGACCCTACTGCACCTACATGCTTAAAACTTTTCATATAATGTCTTAAATAGTGCAGTGGTACATTTTGTGGGTCTCATGGCCGTAAATACTAGAGAATTGTCAAAATTAGGGCAAAATAGGAAAAATTCCTACTTTTTCAAACCTCCATACAAGAGACACTATTTACCGTGCATGAATGAAATTTTATCAATAACATATATACAAATTATAGTATTTTCACATTCCAAACTTTTGATATTCATTTCATGCCGATTACATAATAATGAAAAATCAGAAAATAATTCCAAAATGTGTGTTAAATTGTGTTTCCAGAGCTACGCTATCATTAATGCACTTACCCTAACAACATTTTATATGTTATTACTATATAAAGCTTAGCTGTACAATCTGATAGTCACATTGACATATATCGCAGCTGTGTATTAAAAAATGTTGAGAGAAAAAAAAAAAGATATATCAATTCCCGTTTCCAGAGCAAGACTCACACACCCATTAATATGACAAATACTTTTATATGATCAGGAAATTTGGTCCTCCTTCAAACCCTCATATCAATAAATCTTTGATCCTAACATCAGTAACATTTTTCCAATGATTTATCTAGATAATGGTATTTCACTTTTAAGCTTCATTTTGACACGTGTTTCGTCCTTCTTTTTTCTTTTTCTCATTTCATAATAATGGAAAATATGGAAAAAATGCTCAAAATTGTGTTGCTTCCTTCATAATGATCTATATTACTTTCACTTGACTCCAATGCTTTTTATTGTTTTATTCATATACACCTGTAAAGTGCTCGGGCATAATACTCAGCTCTAGAAACAAAAAAGTTTGTGATAGAATTCTGCTCTGGAACTGAAAGTGTAACGCCCACCCTCCTGCCTGTCGGACGAACACTTAACAATTTTAATGATCCCTGTGTGCTATGTGGGATTTGCTGAGGGTTTAGCTGCAGCACAGTCTATGTTTTATATCACTTGACAAAGACACAAAATGATGGTAAGCCTGTTTATTATAATTTAACATAAAAGTGTACATATTGTGAATTTCAGCGTTACATTTGTACATGGGTAATGTGTCATACCAACTTATTGATTTTAGTCAATAGCATTCACTTTTGAAAGATTTAATAACATTTAGTCACAATTAATGATTTTCATGTTTTTGTGTTATTATTGTACAATTCAATTTAGTTTCAAAGATTCATCTCATTATATTATAGCCAAATATGCAACAATACTGGTAAAGTTTAATGTTAAAATTAATGTATGAATACATGTCTAAATTACCATCAGTTAATCAATACAAAGTGCTACTTCTCAGTGATATTTGGCACCAAATTATAATAAGCTATCTTAGATGCAACATTACATGCTGAATTTTAAAACATACCAAGAGATATATTGAAAATGTGAACCCTTACACCACAAAATAGCCTTTTATCAAGCTTAGTCAATAATCTTGAACCACTTAAATAATTGGGACAGTAATACATCAAAAATATTTCATAAGCAGAACTGAGGTAATTTATGTGGTTTACATACAACAAGAGAGATTTCACATAATTTATTTGTGATGCTGATGATCATGAAACAAAAAGAATTTTAAAAGTTATGTTCTAAGTTTTTACCACAGTGGAAATTCTGGCATACACAATAGAGATGTGAAGGAAAATATCAATTGTAGCACACAACACCAGCATCTTCTCTATGACTACAGTTGTGAATATAGAATCCATTAGAAGGACAATCTATGAGTTGATTTTCTGAACCAGTACATTCGACATTGTCCATAGCTATGACACCACTTCCTGCCCCATAATATGCTCTCATTCTGGCCTCTCCTCGTGTATATCCCAGTTGTCTGCAGGCCACAGTTGCATCTGTGTTATCCCAGGAATCATCACAAATTGTGCACCACTGATCATGCAAAAGAACTTCAAGACGACCTTGGTTGGGTGTGATTCCTCCAACTAACCTCAAGGATGAGTTAAAGGGTGTATCTGCAACGTAATTTCTTTCAATTTTAAAAACAATGATTAAAACTTATGTCTGATTGAATGTTCTTGAGCAATCACAATGCAGCTTAACTTATCACACATTTCATACTCAGTATTTAACTTTCCACATATGGCAAAAAAGGGATTTTAGCAAAACAAATGGTCTGAGGGAATCATTCAACCCCTGCATAAAAAGGTAGTTATAGTGAACCTTATAACTATCTCAAACTGACTCTAAGGCATGTATGGGTAAACTATTTGAAGCCATTTTAAATAAGAGATTAGTTTTCCAAAGTGAAGCTACATCCTGATCAATTTGGTTTTAGAAAGGTTTGCAGAACCAGTGATTATTTATTCATATTAGACACATTCATAAATCAATTCGTAAAACCCTATTTATAACTTTTATAGACTCTTCGAAAGCTTTTGACTTTGTCAACTGATCATTCCTGTATTACAAAATGATAAAAAAGGCTATTGCAGAAAGTCTGTAAAAATAATACTAAGTATGTTTGACATGTCCAGTGCTAAATTTAAACATTGATTGTACCCATGGCATTCTTCAGGGTGGGATAGTCAGTCCAAAGCTAATCTGTATTTATCAGGCATTGTAACAATATATGGGACAAGATACACTCATCTACTATGTGCTGATGACCTTGTCCTAATTTCGGTAAGTGCTGATGGTGAAGCTTTATTGTAGAAATTGACATCTAATAATTAACTCTCAGAAGAACGAAGTTATGATGTTCTTTAAGTCTGGCAAATGTACAGCCCAAGATAATCATGATTTCATTATTGAAAATAAGAAATTGGAAATAGTTCATTCATACAAATATTGGGCCATGTAATTAGTAACTCTAGCAACATACACAAGATAATGTATGAGTATTTGACAACCCAAGCAAAAAGCGTTGTATGCTCTTAAAGAAAAGACAAAGTCTACAGTTGGCTATCTACCACCAAAATTTAGTATTAAAATGTTTGACACACATATATTACCAATACTTGAATACAATAGTTATTATGATTCCCAGAGAAGCAAATTGAAGCCCTTGAGAAAATACAAGTTCGATTCCTTAAAAACCTGCTCAGTGTTTGGTGTCCAACTTCAACATTTGCCATTCTGGCTGATACAGGCATGCTTCAGCAATAAAATTTCTAGGCAGGCAAAGGTTGAATACATGCCCCTTGCTCTTACATAGCTGTTATGACATTCAGACTAAGTTCCATCGAAGAGGTGTTACTTACAAGGCCTTATAAAGTCACAGAAACTCTAGATACAGATTCTGACAATTCCAGCTTAAACAAACACCTTTTATCATTTCGAAAAGGAGCATACTAAGATGCTCACTGAGATAAATGATAGTACGCCATACCCAAAATTCAGAACATACAAAACGTTCAAGAATGGTATTCGAAAAGAGCCCTATCTGAATTATACCCTACCCAGATCCGTCTATCCTAATATAGCACATTTTAGACTAAGCTCCCACAACCTTGACATGGAATTAAACAGCATAAAAAAAGTCCTTATGTTCCTGCAGATGAAAGAATTTGTGGAAAATGAAATCTGAACCCAGTAGAAGATGACTTTTATTTAATTGCTGGTAAATGCATCGAGGGCTTCACTATTCTTGATCAAACTAAAAAATTCTTACAAATATTTTCAACTAAGAACACTGACCTTAACTTTGCTCTTGGTAAACTCCTACAGGAAGCATTAATATTAGACAGTAGAATATAATTGTTATATACAGCGGACCCTCATTAATCAATATACAATTTGCAAAACTACTAAAGTTTTAGGCATGGGGAGTTTGAATTGCAATTTTCGAATATAGCCTGATATTCATTGGGTAATCCTGGCTTCTGATTGTTTGTCATCAGATGATTGTTATTCAGTCTCCCAGTTTGCAATAGTACATGGATTAATTTAGTGGACATAGATTAAAGATGATGATACATTTTATTTTAACATATATCTCTACATTTTGTAATTTACTATAATATTATAATTAAATTTCATTTTACATGTATAATATACGTTTGACTACAATTTAAACTTTGTATTCTGTACCTGATGTGTGCGAATAAATAATACATATATATATTAAGAGAATGTCATTTACACTTCACCATTTCAAGGGCCAGACGTCAGGACTTGCTTTTTTGGGCTTTTTTTCACACACTGCCATGCCTGAGTCTTATATTTGGTACACTATATATCTGAACAGATTTTTGCTGGGAACAAAATTTGAATACTTCTTTGCTTTTTAAATGCTTAAAATGTGACTTAAAATTCTTAAGATGTTACATAAATGTATAAAAGATATATAGTGTACCAAATACATAAACTACTTGTACTTAATTTCATCTTGTAAGATATAATATATAGTGATAACATATTGCATATTTATTATTCCTATAGGCTATAACAATCATGAAGTAAATCAATTTATATATTTATTATATTTTATAAACTACTGTGCCTGGGCAAAATAGTTGTACATAATCAAATGCAAAGATATGGATACCATGTAAGGAGGGAGGTACATGTGAAATGCTAGCAGGGTTATTTGCGAATATTTGCCCAGTGAGCAAATATTCATACATTATTCATTGCAATTATGATGTACTGAAAGTCCAATTAACACCTCCTTAGTTGTGGTACCGTCGTTCTTTAAAATTGCAATGAAGAACAACATAATTGATTGCAATCTGTGCAGGATAGCATGAATTGATTTAGGACATAAGTGACGTCACCAGCTTGCGTGCTGTGTGCAAAAATGGCGGCCCTCACATGGTTGGAGAGAAGGCTCAACATGCACAATTAATTAGCTTAAACTAAGACTAAACTCAACTTTTAGACACTTTTATTCTACAATATATTCTTTTACATCTAATTGAACTTTTCAAAGCAACATGCAAATATCCTTGAGTTCCGCTTTAATATTTAATATGATAATGATATGATATCTTATTACCTCAATGAAGAAATGTACCTATATATAAATAAGATGTTAATGTGACAATAAATAGCCGATATTAATGAAATACATTTGAAGCTTTGTAAAACAAAAGAGAAATTCTAGATTAAAATTGTGGCATTAAGAAATGGTTTAAACTTTTTCTTTTAAATCTAACCACTGCAGATTGATTTCTATTGATGACAATTAATATAATCAATTAGTTTTGCATCAAATGGTTTAGGTTAATTTGTTCTTTGTGTTATAGTTTTAGTTTCACAAATTTGTTTATTTTCTATTTTGTAGCTACCTAATTGAATTATGTAATTCATTTGACATATCTAGGCTGATTAAATAAACTCAAAATTCTGCGCATACCGTACCTATCTTGCCAACCTGTTAATTGCCATTAAAATGTGCAAGGGTATTGTAATGCTATTCACACAACTGAAGAGAAGACAGACTTGCAGACAGAAATGCCATTATGTGGGTCAATTACTCTAATACAAATACCGAAAACAAAGCAATGTCCAAGAAGACAGGCAAACAGGCTGTTAATTATCTTTATAAAACAAACAGCCAGTGATGCAACTACCAAACGTTAGGATGAATGAATAATGCTTATGCATTGAAACAAGCCATTCCGTGCCCAAAATGACCGTTCTGATTCAGAAACCGTGGTATTTGGTTTAACGAGTCTTATTAGCATTGTGTAGATCCGTTCCCAATCAAAATCATTTGGATAGCGCAGGATTAGGTTAAAGAATTTTGCATTTAATGAAGGTTGACTGTATGTGGTAATTTAAATGTCTCCTGGATCTGAACAGCTGGCGGCAAATTTACGAAACTGCTTCCATGTGTGTATAACTTCATACATTTGTAAATATCTACTATTGTATGTCCTATTGCCACCTCATATTGTATATCACTTCATATGGTCTACCATGTTGATGACAATCAGAGTACATCATGTATATATATAAATATATATATATATAAATCTATGGTTAGTTTAGTATTGTTATTGCTCCTGAATTGTCGTGCTAAAATTATTTGTTGGTACTTTTCAAACAGTATTATTCCTATTATTTGCTTTAGAAGTTCATAGATAGACTATGTAATGTTGATAACTATTAGTCATAAAATAGCTCTACTTATTTAATTATTTTAACTGTTGATTCATGCATTTCTATTATCTTTCATTTTTGCTATTTACAATTTCTCCTGCTGACACCAGTATCAATTTGATATTTTGCTGTTAATAAAAAAAATATATATATTATGGTTATTCTAGATTTTGTTATTATCCTGGACAACACCCACCTTCAGACCTGAAGCTTCATAAACCATTAGGCAATAATCCATTACTTCAAAACGAAATACTGAAATAATTGTCCCCCAGTGAAGTTCCAATTTGGTCAGTTAGTCAAATCATCTAGCATTTAAAATTAGCCAAGCAATGTTAGGACCCTTGTAATCACAAAGCATCTAGTTTCATTATGGTTTGCATAATAAGCTTTCATAATCAAAATGTAACAGATAACCTTCCCATTGGGGGCAGTTTTAATTGATATAGTTGTGAAATCTGACAAAAATATGTTACTATTTGCAATTACTTAATTAGTTTTGGATATCCTTTTAAACAAGGATCATCCCACCCTACAGTATCCCAGTAAAGAAATGGATGTGAATTCTTACTATGGCATATCACTCCAACATCTTCTGAATGATTGCACTTGCTACCATACCAGCCAGTAAAAAGACATTCAGATAGTCGAGTTCTTCCTCTCCAACACTCAACATTGCTCATGGCTATGTCACCAGTTCCTTCCCCATAATATCCTCCTCTTATGGCTTGTCCAAATTGATAACCAAGTTGTTTACAAGCCACAGTTGCATCTCTTCTATCCCACCTGACATCACAAATTGTGCCCCAGATATTGTGGAAAAAAATTTCAATACGTCCTTCATTTGATGTTTTCCCTCCAACTAGCCTCAAAGGGAAGGTTAGACTTGTATTTGAAACCGAAATTTAAAAAGGCAACATTATTATACATATTGTTTGAATTTACACCAATCAAATGTTCAGGCTGTCTTAGTTGGATAAAACTTACTATGACAAAGCACTCCAGCATCTCTAGAATGATCACAGCTGTAGATGTTGCCATACCATCCCTTGAAATAACAGTCAGACAGTCGAGTTTCTCTACCAGAACACTCAACATTGGTCAAGGCTATGTCACCAGTTCCTTCTCCATAATATCCTCCTCTTATGGCTTCTCCATATTGATAACCAAGTTGTTTACAAGCCACAGTAGCATCTTTTCTATCCCACCCGACATCACAAATCGTGCTTCAGCTATTTTTGAAAGAAATTTCAATGCGCCCTTCGTTTGATGTTCTCCCTCCAACTAGCCTCAAAGGTAAGGTTAGACTTGTATCTGAAACCGAAATTTAAAAAGGCAACATTATTATACATATTGTTTGAATTTACACCAATCAAAGGTTCAGGCTGTCTTAGTTGGATAAAACTTACTATGACAAAGCACTCCAGGATCTCTAGAATGATCACAGTGGTAGGCGTTGCTATGCCATCGGTTGAAATCACAGTCTGACAGTCGAGTTTCTCTACCAGAACACTCAACACCGGTCATGGCTATTTCACCAGTTCCTTCTCCATAATATCCTCCACTTATGGCTTGTCCAAATTGATAACCAAGTTGTTTACAAGCCGCAGTATCATCTTTTCTATCCCACTTGACATCACAAATTGTGCTCCAGCTATTGTTGAAAGAAATTTCAATGCGCCCTTCGTTTGATGTTTTCCCTCCAACTAGCCTCAAAGGGAAGGTTTGACTTGTATCTGAAACCGAAATTTAAAAAGGCAACATTATTAATATATATCGTTTAAATTTACACCAATCAAACTTTCAGGCTGGCTTAGTTGGATAAAACATACTATGGCAAAGCACTCCAGCATCCAATGAATGACCACATCCGTAGACGTTGCTATGCCATCCGTTGAAATCACAGTCTGACAGTCGAGTTTCTCTACCAGAACACTCAACACCGGTCATGGCTATTTCACCAGTTCCTTTTCCATAATATCCTCCTCTTATAGCTTGTCCATATTGATAACCAAGTTGTTTACATGCTACAGTTGCATCTGTTCTATCCCACCTGATCTCACAAATTGTGCTCCAGCTATTGTTGAAAGAAATTTCAATGCGCCCTTCGTTTGATGTTTTCCCACCAACTAGCCTCAAAGGGAAGGTTTGACTTGTATCTGAAACCAAAATTAAAAAAGGCAAAATTATTATACCAATTGTCGAAATTTACAGCAATGCAAGGCTCAGCCTGTCTTAATTGGATAAAACTTACTTTGGCAAAGCACTCCAACATTGCATCTGTTACTGTACCTTACAACATAATCACAGTCTGACAGTCCAATTCCACCATAACACCAAACATTGGTCATGGCTATGTCACCAGTTCCTTCTCAATAATATCCTCCCCCTATGGCTTCTCCATATTGAAAACCAAGTTGTTTAAAGGGAACATTATCATTCTAATTTTCTTATACACCAATCTGGGGCTCAAGCTCAGTCTTGATGTGGTGGATAAAACTTACTTTTACAGAACACTCCAGCATCTTTTGAATGGTCACAGTTGTGAAAAAAATAAGTTTGCAAATAACAGTCCATCACACTCGCAAGCATTGTCCATCAAGGGTTCGATTTTGTCAAGACAGAGCCTTAGTTGTGGCGTCCCCCAGGGTTCTGTTTTGGACCCATTCTCTTCACCACCCACATAAGGCCGCTGGGAAATATCATTTCTCCGATCGATTACTGTAATATATATTTTAATTTATTCACACACATTTGTGGCACTAGCTTAGCCTTGCTTAGCTTCTGGCCATTTTTTATACATGCTGCCACAAGTTTAATTCAAAATTACTACCCAAACTTTGTATGTTTCTTACTTTTATATATATCCACAGGGGTTTTCAAATACCTAAGACATTTTATGTATCATAAAACCCCTGTAATTTTATAACACCAAAACTACTTTGTTTGTCATTACTTGGGGGCAAGGGACAAACATTAATTTTTATTCCGTGTATTTTCAATATCGCCTGCAGCCAATTGCTGAAGGCATACCATGTAAATTTTATACAAATAAAACCCCGGTAATTTTATAACACAAAAACTACTTTGTTTGTCGTTGCTTGGGGGCAAGGGACAAATATTAATATTTATTCACACACATGTTAAGTACATGGCATAGCAATAAATTCGGACATTGATTTGCCATAATATTTACATAAGATCATACATAATGTTGTGCTGTATGGTCTGCCAAACTGTCTACTTAATGAAAATTGCAACGAGTCCAGAATCATGCAGCTAGACTGATTGTTTGCACTGGTAAATATAACCATGTATCACTTCTCTAAGCTCTCCACTGATGGCTGATTGATTTATGCTGGTGTTTTAGCATTGTCCTTATTATTATCTGTTTTAGTAACAGTGCAGTTAAGTGCACATTGCATTGCTGCTGACAGATGAACATCCTGAAATATACAAATAAAACTTACTGCTTTCACAGTGTGATCCAGTGTAACCTTGTGGACACCGACAGATGTAACTCAATGATCCTTCAAAACATGATCCACCATTTTGGCAAGGTGAGCAATGACAATAGGTTTCTGCAAGACATAATGTTTAAGATGCCATACTTATTGTATTCCCTAAGCATAGTATTGACGGCTTAATTTGTACTATGCTTATGATGACTAACATTTTAATCTTACTAAAATCTACCACCATTTTAGTTTCACTTATATATTGCATCTTCAATCTGTCCCACAACATTTACATGCCACTTTTTGAAGATATTTAGAAGCAGACTCACCACTTTCACAATGTGTTCCAGTTAGGCCTTTTGGACATAAGCATATGTAACTGAATGAATCGTCAAAACATGATCCACCATTCTGGCAAGGTGAGCCATGGCAGTAATTTGCTGGAAATAAAAATCCTGTGTTTAATCTCATATATTAGCAGAAATAATTATTGATTTTTTAATGGATATATGTCCAGCTAACAAGGAACGTATTTGCAATGTTGCTCGCAGATTGTAAGTAGGTAAGTTGACATGGACGTACATACTCATTATCAGAAACACTGGAGGGAGCTCTGAGGAAGATCACATTTAGATTTTTTTATTTTATAGTATTGATGATGTATATATATATTAGGTATTGTTTGATGGTAAATTAAACATGAAATATATTACCATCTATTATTGAATTGTCTAATGTCTTTAATGTCTAGAGAGCAACAAATGAGCCTAGTCCTTGATGGCACAGTTGGTTGCATGCTGCATGGCCTTCCATTCAAAGGAACTGGGTTTAAATCTGTTTGCGGGAATCTTAATTAGGTTGCCATGCCATTTTGATAATGTAGAAGATTCTATTTGTGAATAATGTTTATATTTTAAACATTTGTTATAAATAACAATGTGAAAGAATGCTACTGATTAGTCTAATTGAAGGGCGTTCACACTATCATGTATAAGACCTACATATGACCATGTACCTCAGAAATTGGCTTACTGGAGGCTCTGTTAATCACGTATAACGTCTAACTTCTAACTGATGGACCCCCAAGCAAGTTACATAACTAATATAAACAATCACTCGTAGAACGTCTGCCAAATTTTTAAACATGCTTACAAAATTTTGCCCTCTTCACTTATGGTCATGAGTGGTCAATTGCAACTGGGAGTTATCTACGAATTAGCGCGAGTATACGTAAAACACTGGGCGAGTGAATCAGATATGGCCAAGGATGAGCAAAAGTAAAAAAAATGTCCATCCCTCGTCATACGTTGAAACAGATATTGATTGCATTTCAGCAAATTGTTCCTGCCAGTTGGTAGAGTGTATGTCATATTAAACCTGTTGTTCTGGGGCCTGGCTTGAAGTCCACTCCAGACTGCATTTTGACACAAATTATAATAAACATGTTTGTAATTTTTATTTTGATATACCAGCTTTAAGTCAAATAAATATATCTGAATCTCAATCTGAATCTGACACATAGGTTAAAAAAATTAACCATAGTATCTTATATCTGATAAGAATAACCCATGCCAAAAATAAGTTGACCCTCCTTTTAATTGTGTACCACTAGTATAAGTAATTGTCATTAATCAATGATTGATGAAGCACAAAGCGAGACATACAGAGAGTTCCACCAAATATACATGAATTTTATTGTAATGTTGCATGACTTGATAAAAGTGACTTCATTCTTCCAGCTTTTTAATTTTCTTTGATTATACCAAGACAAGGCTACCTTTTTCTATGTAACTGGGTGGTTTAGTGGTTAGGGTGTAGTACGGTTAGGCTTAGGTTAAGTAGGTAGCTAGGTCGGTTGTAGGTTCAAACCCAGCTTGGGAGAATCATGAATGAGGTCCTTTTAGTTTTTTGTTTTAGTTGATCATTAGTTGTAACAAATTAATAATAATCACGTTGGTTAACTTTTCATCATTCACACAGAATATAAATTTCAGGTGGAAATGTTGCCATGAATGTTGTTTTTATTGACGAAAGAACATTGCAGGGAGTTTACAAATTACCGTTTCTATACGGTTATGTAGCAACATTCTTGCAACTTCTGTGTAGCATTCCAGCAACCTTTTGGGAATGTTCATTTGTTAGCTGGGTGAATGGAATATATGAATTTGAGAATAAGATGATAACAATGTAATGCACTTCTCACTCACTAGTTTGACAGCGTGATCCAGTATAGCCTTGTGAGCATGAACAGATGTAGATTAAGGAACCTTCAGAACATGTTCCCCCATTCAGGCACGGTGAACTGTCACAGTATTTGACTGTAAGAAAAACCAATAAGCTGTTTTTGCAGGAAATTTATTAAAAGTTGTACTACACCTTTCAAATTGATATTAGTCACAAATTAGATGCCTCCTGCAAATGAGCGGCATTATTATTTACAAATAATTATAAATTCCCCATAAGGGGGAATTTATATTGTTATTGCTGATATTCTTCTTTTTTTTCTTCATCTTTTTTTTCTTCTTTTTCTCCCAAAGAAGTAAGAGCTTACTACGCAAAATCTACACTAGATATAGCAAAACCAAGGCCAGAAACGCTTTAAAACACTTTTGTCCACTTCCTTTGATTGTTATGACTGGGCCGTATTCCGGCCTGGCATGGCGTAATCGCGAAAACAAAAAACAAATTTGTGTGTTCGGTTTCTCAAAACTGGGCAGATGGATTGACTTGAAATTTTTTATACGGATAACTTGGAGATATACCAATCGTATAATCAAATTTTGAGATATGAATTTTTGAAAAAAGCGGAATGCCGAAAATTTATGCACATTTTTTTGAAAAACGCAGAAGGAATAATCATATTAACTTGTCATTTCACATATCCATAGGCCTACCCTAGTACAACTACCACTTTACCAAAAATGAACCTATTTGGTAAAGTGGTTTAGGTGGTACAGTGGTCCAAAGTTGGCCTTTTTTGACTGCTTATATCTCGGCCCTTTATTAAGATAGAGCAATCTGAAAGACATATTTAGCAAGATGTATAACATCATACAATTGATGGTATCGTTTAGAAAAGCGTCCGACCTCCAAAATGTGCGGTCGACTTTTTGAGAGGCAAAAAATATTCAAAATTCTATAACGCAAAAAGTTTTTGTTGGATCGGTTCTTAACAATTCACAAGAGTGTATATAAGTGTTCTAAACATGTATGAATTTATTCAGAATTTTAGGTTAAATCTGTAAGGTCACAGAGTGTCCTAAAAGTGCAATTTTAAGACGTTTTGTACTCGGGCCCTATGGAAGATAAAAAAATCTAAAAAATATCTTCTGATAGCTAATTCCATTGTTTTTCACTGCTATATAGCTTGGAAGGCTAAGATAAAACAATGAGGGTTTTTATGTGAATTAGCCACTTGATGTCATATTTCATTGACCAAAATCTTTAAAATTCAATGAATCAAAAATTATTTGTTGGATCTGTCCAAAATAAATTACAGGTCTGTATTCAAGTAAGCTAGACAGCCTTGATTTTTTTCAGATTTTTAGGTTAAAGGTTTAAGGTCACAGAGTGTCCTATATATGCAATTTTCAGGCATTTTGAACTCAGGTCCTACACCAGGCACAGAAACCAAAATAGCACATTCTGAAACCCTATGTTATTGTCTTTTCATTTCTGCATAGCTTGAGAGCCTAGGGCAATTATTTCTTAGGTTTTCACAGATTTTAGCACTTGCTATTGTTGGATATTGAATAAAAAATCTTTAAAATGCCATTACTCAAAAACGTTTATTTGGATTGGTTCAAAACAATTTACAGCACTATACATATGGTAGACAAGTTTGAATTATTTCAGAATTTTAGGTCAAAAGGTTAAGGTCACAGAATGTCCTATATATGCAATTTTCACGTGTTTTGAACTCGAGTCCTATGCACGGTGCAGAGATGACAAAGATATGGTCAAAAAGGACAATTTATTGGCTTTACACTGGTTTATAGCTTAACGGTGTAGCACAAACATATTTTACCTAAAACAAGTGAAACTCTGCCTCTACCAGGCCTATTCATTTGCAGTTGGTGTCAAAATGTTGGTAACCATAACCTCTTTCTGTTGGTAATGCCTTCATTATGATCCAAGAGATGGTCAGGAGTCTGAAACTCCAGGGATCGGGGGAATTTATACATCTGATATTGCCGGCAATATCAATTATAGTTTTGTTTAAAATTGAGGAGATGGCACACATGTAGGAATATCTAGCATAATGTACTCATAGATTGCTGCACAATATGCAGTTTCAATAGCTTTTGGAAGTGAAGAGAATCATCTCTAGAACTCCGACACAATTCTCCTATTGCAAGAGATTCATAGAATTTTAACATTCTAAAACCAATTCCCACATTAGCCACAAGTCTGAATCACTGACGCTTACAATTTTCATCATATTCTAGCCAATGATGTCCTCCTAATATAGTGTATAAGATTACACTGTGCCCTTTTTTTTGACATGGTCATTTAATTGTTTTCTCTGGCCTTAATGTATTACATAGTTAGCAAAATTTTTAGTCGCACTAACAGCAATACAAAGTAATACATGTACTTAATATTATTCTGAAATGAAATCTGCATAAATAAATTTTATTGCTTGTGACACAACTCACCACTTTCGCAGTTTGATCCAGTATAGCCTTGTGGACATACACAGGTGTAACTTGATGACCCTTCATAGCATGATCCACCATTTTTACAAGGTGTTCTGTTGCAATAACTTCCTGCAAGATAAAAATGCTCCATAATATGTCACTCATCTTGTATTTAAGCATAAAGGGATCATTGTGTTATAAAGTTTTTTTGATTTATTACAATATCTTTTTTTACTCCATAAATTGAATGGATATTGTCAAGATTGACTGAACAACGTATGGCAAATAAATGTTCACTCATTGTGATAAATTTTACTTTTATATATGATCAACATAACACTCTCTTATTGTTGGAAAACAAATCAATATGCTGTCAAAATCATGCCTTTCAGGGCATTCTAAAACATGTAGTGTGACTTACCATACAGAGTTTGCATGCCTCTAATGTCATCCAATCCTAATTTAAAGTTAGGATCATATGATTTGATATATGGATACATAAGAGCATTTCGATCAGAGCTATGTTCAAGTCCTAGAGTGTGTCCAATTGCATGAGTTGCAGCTTGAAGTAAGTTTGTGCCTGGGAACATAATATGTTGAATTATCAAGTTAGACAAATACAGTGAGCAGTTCTGTATCAGAATCACATCAGTAGCGATGATGAGACCATACCAATGATTTTGAGAAAGGTAAGTGTCCAGGTATAAGCAACTAATATTGATTCTCTGCATTGTACATCTAATGTAACAGAGGAGTGAATGGTGTTTATTCACAAAATGTTTTGCTGATATTTTTCAGAATTTCTCTGAACTACATTACCTCTGATGAAGGTACCGGTAGGATAAAATTGTTCCTGATCATAATTACAACCTATGACAATGCCCAATTAAACTGCTAATCTTGACAGTTTGTCAAAATTGTAAAGGTATGAACTGTGCTTAAGATTCTTTGTGACATGGCATGAGTGTTATAACAATCACCACTGCTGTTCATATGCGTCCACAATTCGTCTTCATCATAGTGCTGATCTCCTCCCAAATCCGGAGAAAAGGCATGAGCGATTGATTCTCCTCTGCCATCAAAAGGATACTGATCACCATGACTTCCTCTTGCAAAAATGATCTCAATTTCAACATTGGTTTCGGTGTTCCTGACTTGCCTGAATTTTATATCTGCCACTTCTTCCCAGTACTGCCGAAAAAGTTAGTGACAAATGGTAATGATTAAATTCGTTATTGCCGACAATAATAAATTATATACTTGATTCTGTGGCATTCATTTGTGGCAAATACAGTCATATGTATAGATGTGAAGTGAAAGTTAAACAAGATGGCTGTATTTATTCGCCATGCAGAAATGTCATTTGTTAGTTTGACTTCCTGATAAAAACTGAGTTACTCACATCAAATGCACTCCTAAAAATTTGGTCTTGTAAATTCTGGGAAAGTTGTGCGGAATAAACATTTATTCTGTAGGTCAATGTTGATCCAATTGGATAAGAAGAACCTGAAAAGAAATTAGGATGGTCTAGTTATGTTGGGGAAAGGTTTGCTCTACTGGTCAAGGGGAAAGGAGGCGGTTTGTTAAGTGAGCTAATGACGTCACGAACAAAGAACAATCAGCAACAATTGGGTGACATCATACTGGCCGATTATGACATCATATGCATGATATGGACATCGTAGCATTCATATATATGGTATATATTTAGCTCAATTTGCCCATTATGACAATCAAATGACGTTTTTATATGTTTTACATGTTTTACATGTGAAATTGACAAAACTAGGCACAAAGCTGGAAATTTCAGAATTGATGTTATTATCCACCAGGGGCAATAAAGTTTGCGGCTTCTACTTCCAGAATTCCCGGCCTGCTAGAATTGGGTGGAGGAGGGAAGTAGGCATAGTATTTACAATGTGAAGTATAGGGAGTATCGCTTCTTAGTATTTT
The DNA here is from genome assembly GCA_932294295.1 of Alitta virens. NCBI lineage: Eukaryota > Metazoa > Annelida > Polychaeta > Phyllodocida > Nereididae > Alitta > Alitta virens. Next base: position 34,289,838 of record OW028583.1, read on the forward strand.
CTTTGACTGCATTAGTTGGCATTTTGACAATATAACTAAATCTTTTTTTATACAATAAATAAAGAACATAAGCTACATTAGCTTTTTACCGACAAATAAAATAACAATAACAACAAGATGACAAATATTTACAAATGATATGAGATTTAATGTTCTTATAGTGACACAGTTCTGATTGTGTTTTATCTGTTGCTTCGTTGACATAAACAGGCAAATCAATTTAAATATAAGCTGCAATTTAAATCGCAATGTCAATCCTATGAACATTGTTTGATTCAGATGAGATGCTAAAATGATCTGATTTGTGGCAAGGTGCAAAATAAGCTGTCATTTGTCTCACTAGGCCTTGTACACAGATGCTGAGTTATCAAAGTCTGCATGTTTAAAATACCAGACATAGGGTAGAATAAGTCTTTCCTGTGTCCATCACAGTCATTGAGACTCCGATATTCTTTGATTTCAGTAATACAAGGTCTAGATAAACAAATAATGGCTCATTTTGTTGCCGGTAACAATTTCAGGTCATAATTGTAGTCACTCCTTACCTGTGTGCTGACCAAATCTCCAAATCTCCATAGGATTAACATTGGGAAAGGAATCTGTTGTTCTACCGAAATAATTTTATGATGGACAAATTTTGAAAGTCAGAAACATGTCACGTATGATCTTGTTCGATGATGATGTCATACATTTCACATAATGTCAATCTAGCAGTCTCAGTGGTAAGCCAGTTAGATGGTCGTCTCATGGTAAAAAGTATTATGTCACTCATCAAAATCATGCATTGAAAGCATTTATCAAAACACGAAGGTATCGATTTCTTCAAAATTCTCACCCTACCTTTGCTACATTGCCTAGCATGACATATGCAACAGTTAGTTAACATAATTTTTCTCGTTTTGCTTTATCATAGCATGATTTCTCTTTTTGCTTTCTCGTAGGTGGCTATTGTACCAGTTAAGGCAAGAAAATATTACCTTGCAATATGTATCTTTTACGTCGTTTACGAAGTCGTATTCCATGAGCTATATCACGCATTCCACACCTAGATCTTTTCATGTATCCCTTAGTTTGATCATCAATTATGCCTGAAAAAAAAGTAAATGTAGTCCTTCTTGATTTTTTTAAAAGTAATACTTGATATAAGTAAAAGTGTATCTTTCTGTGTACAATTTAAATTTCTTACTGGAAAGTAGAAGAGCATGGATTATACATAAATGTTTGAATACAAAATTTGTGCATGACATTTTTATTGCAACAACTTGTGCATGGTATCTGCAATCAATTACAGTGTTGTGGCAGCATCAAAGTGTTGGCTAAACTAATAATAGCTTCTGAAACTTCAGCAATCAATATGAATAAAAGAATGGAGGTTTACATGCAACATAGCACCTTCAAGTAGATGTACACGTTTTATTTTAAGATTTTGATGTGTATCTAAGATTATAGGATAATCTGTACAAGAATGAGAAGTGACTGAAGTCAAGAGGCAGGACAGATATAGAAAAGAGAGTCCTTTTGTAAAAAGGATTTGCTCTGATATTTTTTGATGAGTAAAGCTGTGAAGGGTCTTTTAAAGGCAATTGTTTTACAGAAGATAGCTGACCCTTGTTCACACCATGGGTCAGGTATCTCAAGTATGTGGTCCATGTTTCCCACAGTGTTGGTGCCACATCAGAAAATATATCTGCATTTATAATTCTTTCAAGTTACAACTTCAACATACCAGTCTCAGGTAAACCTACAAATCGTTGAAGTCTTCTGACAGCTTCAGATAGGTCATTATCTTCAATGATATGGAAGGCCCCCAGTGAAGGTGTTGCAAGAGTAGCAGTATCAGCATAGCCATACTTCTCCAACCAAGCCTGTGGGAATGTTTCAAACATGAACATGAAATCCTAGTGTTTTGGTATAAATTTGGGGTTATCACAAAAGTTGTTGACATGGTTGCATTTCATGGGAGTGAAATAAATTTGACAGATGTGCTGCATGAATCTATTCAAAATGGACACCCTAAGACACCAAAGGGTGTTGCTAGTGAGCACCTCCTGCTGTTATTAACAGTTTAAATTGTTCATTAACAGTTTAAATTGTCTGCTGTGACAATGATCATTGCTTATGTTACAATAAGGTACAGTCTTTGAATTTTGTCATTAAATTTGTCACAAAGTTTTTAAAGAAAGTTTTTGGTGATGTAATTCACAGCAATTTGATGTGCTATTTATGTTTTTCCAAAATAAAATGTATGAAGTTATTCTAATTCAAGCACTATGACATTAAGGGATTCCATGCTAGGTGCAGTTATGAAAAAGTCACTAATTTCAGTATAATTTTCCCTATTTTTTGTGAACAATGGATTTGCTTAACAGCCCATACCACCAAAGTATTGTTAAGATTTTTAACCCTGTGATGCAGTGGTTGTTTGGTGTGATTTTTTATTCCAGTATTATAATGATCCGGTATCATGTTGTAATGCAAAATTTCATGTATTTCATTAAAACATAAACCAAGGATAAGATGTAAGGAAAGATAACTTTCGCTCATAGATGTCACCCTGATTGACATGCCCAAATTATTGTTGATTCCAGGGAGGTTCTCGAATAATAAATGCTGGTCAGGACGATTGTGTGACACTCTCTTTTTGGTTATTTATTGTAGTTTAGTGGCCTGCTTGGTTTCACATGCATGCATCATATGAGCAGTTGTTGTGGTTTACTTTGACTTGATATTAGTCAGTGATTGAACAAGCAGTAACACATTGGGTAACACTGAAAGTACTATTTATGACCAGTACATAAGTTGGTAAGGTGGCTATGCTTAGGCCAGCGTAAGTCCTGGTCATGGGTTATATGTGTAACATGGTGTGAACTCCAAGCCTCATCAAGTTATTATTTCACCATTATAATTACAATGACAGCTGATGACATGCATAAACTGACTACGCTTCATACAACACTAAGAGACGCAAACAAATTGACACTGAGCAGCAAGTATTTAAAAGATGAATTGTGAGAATTAAAAATATTTTGGCATTACGAGAGTAACCTAGATCGACACTTATTTAAAGAAGGTGTAGCCACCCGTGAATATTTTGTATAATATAATCAATGCTACTTCCTGATGTGCTGCAGTCCTTCATACTGAGATTTTGTTTTTCAGTATTGACATACCAGTCAAACTATAGTTTTCCATTGTCTCAATAACAACTCTATCACCTTTAAACATTGTTAAATTATAAAATTAGTCTCAAGTAAAACATATGCTTATTACATTGTGTAGTTTCGCGTTTCTCATTTATTTCGTACAATATAACTTTACTTGCCCTTTGTCCTGCTTCATTTTCAACATTGATGGGAAGTGATTGTATTCTTATACATAGTCCAGTTGTCCAGATTAATAGAATGAATGTTTTCCAATTAGAATCCATTTCTTTCAAAGAATGAAAGTATTCTGTGCACCAGTGCCTTGCTCTGTAAAGTGTCTGAACTGGAGCATGAAAATGGACATCACTCAGTAAACATGCTTTATTTATCTCTCTTAAAAATTATTTTTTCAAACTTTCCCTTACCATGTCGCTAAATATAAGGTAGAAATTACTTGTTGTAGTTGTTTCTGAAGTTGGATGGTTGATGGCTGTTTCACCCTTCATCTCATTGCCATGGTCGCTGCCTGTCCTAATTAGCCCAACGGGTGCAGAAATATGGGACCTCAAGCTCTAATCAACCCAATATCCCTGCTACAGTAGTTTCACTGCATCAGCTGCATTTAGAACAAATGTTATTCTGATACTTTCCAGTTGTGATGCAAATCATTCATATTCTGAGATGCCAATTTCAATTACATGGTCCTCTTTGACAGACATGTATTTGTCTTTTTACTGTGGACCTCTATTTGACCTCTATTTTACACATCTGTGCTGATAGCTATATGTTTGCCTAACCAACAGGAATATAAGTGTAAAAGGTCATTCACCACAACAATAATTGTTTGGTGCATCGCAGGATTGTGAGGAAATTTATGCATGGAAATAGATTTTATTCAGATCATTCATTTAGAAGTTACAGATGTGCATACAAATATTACAATGTAAGTTACTGATAAATGAAGGACTTTGGATAGTTGAGAAACATTAAAAGTGGCAGGCACTCAATGTCACTTGCCCCACTTCGCAGAAAAAGAAAAGAAAATTCTCACACTGAAATTTGGTCAATGGCCATGCTTCACATATTTTCTAAAAGCATTGACTTGCAAAGAAACAATGACAAAATAAAAAAATAAAAACTTAACTATGAAATATTGCTAACAGAAGTAGCTGCGTTATAATTTGTTTCATGTGTATCTTTTTTTTGTGCATCTAAAAGAAAATCTCCATATATTTGAAAAGATGTGACAAGAGTTTAAACCACTTATCGAGGTCAAACTTACATTGAAATATCATGATAAATTGATGATATACATGATTCAGATGCATTTTCAGATTCATTCAATTTATTCCACATTCATTGATACCCCAACTGCTCCGCTTCAGACTACCACCTGGGATATGGATCATTTATTGATATCATGTGCTTTTCTCTCCCTTGAGTTGTTGCTATTCTGGTAACACTAAATTCATCATTTTGTCAGACTTCCTTTAGGTACAGTGAAATTATATGAAAAATAAGCATTCATTGTCCGCCTAGACCTGCATATTACGGTAACACAGATATGGTTTGTTGATTAGCAACACAATCTGATAAACATAGGCTACACTGCAGGTAAACCCTCAGCAAATTTCACATAGAACACAGGCATCATTACAATTGTTAAGTGTTCAGGAGGGCGGCCGTTACACTTTCATTTCTATAGCAGAACTTTAACACACACTTTCGTTTTTAGAGCTGAACTCTAACACTTAATGAAATTTTATACAGTAACACTCTATCTGGCTTAGTGGTGCCTTTTTATAGCCACACTGAAATATCTCGGTAATGTTTTGCAAAATTTAGAAAAATATTATTTCTTTAGTGTTTATACAGTGTGTGCGATGAACCGAAACAATTAGCACATGGCCTACATAGCCTGTTACGCAATGTTAATTGGAGTCCAAGATGGTCATGTCCACTAAGTCTTACATTGTCTTATTTTGATGCAAATATACTTGAATATGAACATCGATATTGTAACATTTAGACAATTTGATAAATATGAATGGATGTAAATTATGAACTTTATATACACAAGAACTGTGTTTATTTTATTGCTTAATAGCCAATACCCTGATTGTTTTTTGGATGATAAAATAAAAATATTGGTGTATATTATTATATTAGTGATCTGATATTTCATGTGCGCATGATATCATAATGTCTTACAGATATCTTCCTTCTTATGACAATATGACAATAAATCAGCAGGAACCCTGTATTAACAGCAATCCATTTTGTTCAAAGTAAAGCCAAGTGAGCATAAAAAGTATTGTCTATCCTCTTCCTGCCATTTAATTTTTCTGTTTCAAAAATTTTATGCACAAAATGTTGGATATAATTTCAAACAAAATAAACCTTTAATGTTTGTTTTTATATGTACAAATAAAGTATAAATGCAAAAAAAATACAAATCTTAAAGGTTTATTTTGTATGGAATGATACTCAACACATCCATTGTAATGCCTTTTTAAGTCAAATATTTATCTACTTGCCGCTTACATTTAGCTGGCAACTGAAGGAATTATATATTATCAATTGCCATATTTCCTTCAACAGTTACTGAATTGTTGGGTTGCTGATTTGCATTAAATCTGTGGAATTTAAATTAGTTTTTATAACCGAACATACCACCTGGGATATGGATCAAATATTGGTATCATGTGCTTTATTCTCTCTTGAGTTGTTGCTATTCTGGCAAAACTGTTGAATTTCATTTTTTTTCAGACTTCCTTGGGGTACAGTAAAGTTGAATGAAAAATAAGCATTCATTGTCTGCCTGGACCTGCATACTACAATACCTCAGATATAGTTTGTTGATTTGCAATACAATCTTAACCCTCAGCAAATCACACGTAGTGTGATGTAGTGTCCCGGGCCTCAGCAGTGACCCCACCTTGTGGCACTTGGCTAGAAGGGATATCCTTTGTGGCCGAATGGTTAGAGGTGTGGGTAAAGCTGCTCATGACATGGTGAACACAATTCCGGGCACCTCTGTGAGCATGAATTAGGGGTTGAAGGCCAGGGTAGGAGGTTCGAATCCCGCTCACAGGGGTATATAAATAGAATTGCGATGTTTGACTTGTGATGTTAGTCAAAATCGCAAGAAAGTATGGGGGATGTGATGTAGTGTCCTGGGCCTCAGCAGTGACCCAACCTTCTGGCTCTTGGCTAGAAGGGATATCCTTTGTGGCCGAATGGTTAGAGCTGTGGGTAAAGCTGCTCATGACAATAGCACACAGGCATCATTACAATTGTTAAGTGTTCCTCCAACAGGCAGAAGGGCGGGCATTACACTTTCATTTCCAGAGCAGAACTCTAACACACACTTTCGTTTCTAGAGCTGAACTCTAACACTAATTTACTTATCTTAATAAAATTGTGTACAGTAAACAATATTTTTATTAAAATAGAATTGTATATGAGCAAAGGCAGAAGAGGGTGACACCTCCTATATCAAATTCACGCTAGGTGGCATCCGCGCATGGGCAGGCAGACTTGTTTACGTCAGTTTAACAGCCATTTGACTCGATTTTCGATATTTTGTCTACGCTATAATTGTTGACTTCAGACTCGTTTTGGTCAATTCCGCATTTTTGAAAGGTAAGAGAAGCACTCAGGGCAAGTTTGCTACATTGATAAGGTAAGACTCGCTGTCAGTTGATGACAATCTAACAAATTCTGTATTGTTTACATCTTGCTTCTCTTTGTGCTAATTACAAGATGGCGTCTGTCCAGCTTTCTACCACTCTTCTTTTTCTGGGACATAGTTTCATTCGTCGGCTTCATATGCATCTTTTGCATATTAATTTTGCAAATTTATGAATTCCCAAGCATGAAATTGTTTTCAAATACAAAAGCATCGGGGGGACTCAAGGCACCACATCTTTTTTGTTTATTTGCATTTTATTCAACAGGTTAAGCCAAGCATTTTGTATCTAGAAATTGGGTCTAATGATCTCTGCAATAGATCCGCCATTCCTGATGATGTTACTCTTTATGTTCTTAATTTTGTGACAGAGGTTTTTCATAACTGTCCTACAGTCACTAATGTCATAATTTGTCAGGTCATTTACAGGAACCTACACCTTAAATCCCAGTCTACTACAAAGAAAGATTACCATGCCCAAGTTGTTCTTCTCAATGCCCTATTAAAAGAGGTGTTTAGGGATGATCCTAGGGTCAAGGTATGGAAACACAAAGGCTTGCTTAAGGATGTCTCTTCTTCACTATTACCTGATGGTGTTCACTTGAATTCTGCAGGTCTGAGAAAATTCCAGCATTCCCTAAAGAGAGCCATAGTTTCCTACCATTTAAAACAGAGTTCCCAATATTATTCTACCCTTGACATGCTTCTAGCATTTTATGCATAGTTCACAGGTTCATGATTCTTTTTCAATTCCTCCATATTAATTGTTTTCTCTTGTTGCAGTGCCCAATTCTGTTGCTTTATTGTCATATATATATATATAATGCTGGTGTAATGGAGTTTGGTTTATAATATTTTCCTATTATGCTCTTGATATTTTGCGATATTGGATAATGTCATATCTATAATGCTTGTGATATGTGATTATTTTATAATGATAATGCTGCCTAATAATTATTGGATAACATATAATGTATGTCATATCTATAATGCTTGTGTTGCAGAGACTATTTAATAATGTTGCTGTTAATGCTGCATTACAATTTTTATATAAGGTAAAATGAGTGTCATATATATAATGCTTGGGTTGCAGAGAGTGCAATAATACATTCATGGAAATAACTTGCGTGCAATATTACAGTCAAACAAATGTTGAGTTTCAGATGCCGAAACGCAAACGACAAGCACAGCTCCCAACGGGGGAGATGAATGCAAGCACAATGCGAACAAGGAAGAGTAAGGAAGCAACTAGCCATCAAAGTGATGGGTCTGATCAGACGGAGTCACAGCCAAGCGCATCTGTGTTGACCGTCATCATGGATAGACTGGATCGAATGGAGGCCAGAATGGAAGACCAATCTACTCCAGCAGGAGGAGCCCCAACTGGACTGGCTGGTGCTGAGCATTTGGGTGGTCTGCTCACTGGTCAGATTTCGTTGGGACATCAGGCGCGTGCTCAGATGTCTCTGGTTTTTTTTCTCTTGTTGGGGATCCTGCTCTGCTGGCCCTTGGAACTGGCCAACCAACATCTTCCATGACAACACACGACACAGGTACAGGTATGCAAAGCTTACTGCTAAGTATGCCTCAGCCAGCTGCATCACAAGCCTTTGGACAAAACCTTTCTGCGAGGGTGGACCCAAAAATCAAGGCCAAGATATGGGCCAGTGAGTATGTAGATTTTGCAATGCTTTTGTCTGGTTTTCCAAATACCTGGCAAATTTCACTGGCCGATGACAGCAAACTTGAGCAAGCTGTGATAGTCAACAAACAAAAGCTAAGGCTATCACTTTCACTCAGTGGCAATTAGCAATATATGCTTCGGTCATTGGTGAGAGACAGCTACAGGATGCCGTGCAGCTGTGGACTTATCAGCAAAACATTCTGGACATGCACAACTTTCCCAATTCCGTGGCTTGGCGGGTGTATGATGAAGAATTTAGAGTACAACGTGCCATCGCCCCTCACCTACATCCCTGGCATATTACCAACTGGCATTATTATAACAAAGCGGTCATGTCCAATCTAGGCAATCGAGTGCACAAGGAACAAAAACCAGCTGGCCAGTGCTATGACTACAACAACCAGGGTTATTGTTACAGAAGCAAATGTTTTTATTCACACACCTGCATTGGTTGCAATGGTAAGCATGGCAAAGTTAATTGCTTAGAATAAACAAGGCCAAACCCAGAAGCGGCCCTTTTGTGGCTTTCAAAACCACCAAGATGGAAGCCAGCAGAAGCCCGCAGACATTAGCAACAACCAAGCGAAGTCAGCTAAGCCAGGTTGGCACTGATCGTTTGGCATACTGGTTGGAGAACTATGATCCTGAGGCCTCTCTTGAGTTGGTTGAAGGTTTTCAAGCAGGCTTTAGGGTACACTTCCAAGGCAAAATTAAAGAAACAGTGTATAAAAACTTACCATCAGCCCTGGCCCTGCCAGATATTGTTTCTTCAACAATCCACAGCCTCCTAAAAGAGGGAAAAGTGGCTGGCCTATTTGATTCTGTTCCTCTTGATAATTATGTTGCATCCCCACTGGGACTAGTTCCAAAACAATCTGTAAATGATGGCATACTGGCCTACTATTCAAAGGTGACATACGAAGATCTGGATCATGCTCTTGCAATCATAGGAAAGATTGGACAGGGCGCCTATATGGCAAAATAAGATGTCAAATCAGCTTTTTATAATTTGCAATTAATATACAGGATTATAATCTTTTGGGCTTTACATGGCAAGGAAAATTTTATTACTTTCAGGTGGCTGCTATGGAGTGTTCTAGTAGCTGTCGCCCATTTGAACTCCTGAGCTCTGCACTACAGTGGGTGTTGCAACATCATTTCCAAGTACCTCACGTATCACATATTCTGGATGATTTTATGTTTTTCCACAAGGATAAAGAACAATGTCGGTTAGCACTGTCAAGCTTTCATGCACTTGCAAAGGATGTAAATTTGCCCATAAACAACAAAAAGACAGTGTATCCATCGACCTGGGCAATTTTACATGGCATAGAAGTTGATACCCTAACAATGCAAGCTCGCCTGCCTATGGAAAAGCTGACAAAGGCACGTGAACTTCTGCAGCCATTGGCACGCAGACGGACGGTAACACTACTTGAGTTGCAGCAAGTGACAGGAACTCTTAATTTTGCTTGTAGAGTAGTCGCAGCAGGTAGAGCATTTTTGAGGAGACTTATAGATTTAAACTGTAGGTCTTACAAGACCAAATCATTATAGGAACATCACAAAAGAGGCACGGATGGATGTCACTATTTACCGTGCATGAATGAAATTTTATCAATAACATATATACAAATTATAGTATTTTCACATTCCAAACTTTTGATATTCATTTCATGCCGATTACATAATAATGAAAAATCAGAAAATAATTCCAAAATGTGTGTTAAATTGTGTTTCCAGAGCTACGCTATCATTAATGCACTTACCCTAACAACATTTTATATGTTATTACTATATAAAGCTTAGCTGTACAATCTGATAGTCACATTGACATATATCGCAGCTGTGTATTAAAAAATGTTGAGAGAAAAAAAAAAAGATATATCAATTCCCGTTTCCAGAGCAAGACTCACACACCCATTAATATGACAAATACTTTTATATGATCAGGAAATTTGGTCCTCCTTCAAACCCTCATATCAATAAATCTTTGATCCTAACATCAGTAACATTTTTCCAATGATTTATCTAGATAATGGTATTTCACTTTTAAGCTTCATTTTGACACGTGTTTCGTCCTTCTTTTTTCTTTTTCTCATTTCATAATAATGGAAAATATGGAAAAAATGCTCAAAATTGTGTTGCTTCCTTCATAATGATCTATATTACTTTCACTTGACTCCAATGCTTTTTATTGTTTTATTCATATACACCTGTAAAGTGCTCGGGCATAATACTCAGCTCTAGAAACAAAAAAGTTTGTGATAGAATTCTGCTCTGGAACTGAAAGTGTAACGCCCACCCTCCTGCCTGTCGGACGAACACTTAACAATTTTAATGATCCCTGTGTGCTATGTGGGATTTGCTGAGGGTTTAGCTGCAGCACAGTCTATGTTTTATATCACTTGACAAAGACACAAAATGATGGTAAGCCTGTTTATTATAATTTAACATAAAAGTGTACATATTGTGAATTTCAGCGTTACATTTGTACATGGGTAATGTGTCATACCAACTTATTGATTTTAGTCAATAGCATTCACTTTTGAAAGATTTAATAACATTTAGTCACAATTAATGATTTTCATGTTTTTGTGTTATTATTGTACAATTCAATTTAGTTTCAAAGATTCATCTCATTATATTATAGCCAAATATGCAACAATACTGGTAAAGTTTAATGTTAAAATTAATGTATGAATACATGTCTAAATTACCATCAGTTAATCAATACAAAGTGCTACTTCTCAGTGATATTTGGCACCAAATTATAATAAGCTATCTTAGATGCAACATTACATGCTGAATTTTAAAACATACCAAGAGATATATTGAAAATGTGAACCCTTACACCACAAAATAGCCTTTTATCAAGCTTAGTCAATAATCTTGAACCACTTAAATAATTGGGACAGTCATACATCAAAAATATTTCATAAGCAGAACTGAGGTAATTTATGTGGTTTACATACAACAAGAGAGATTTCACATAATTTATTTGTGATGCTGATGATTATGAAACAAAAAGAATTTTAAAAGTTATGTTCTAATTTTTTACCACAGTGGAAATTCTGGCATACACAATAGAGATGTGAAGGAAAATATCAATTGTAGCACACAACACCAGCATCTTCTCTATGACTACAGTTGTGAATATAGAATCCACTAGAAGGACAATCTATGAGTTGATTTTCTGAACCAGTACATTCGACATTGTCCATAGCTATGACACCACTTCCTGCCCCATAATATGCTCTCATTCTGGCCTCTCCTCGTGTATATCCCAGTTGTCTGCAGGCCACAGTTGCATCTGTGTTATCCCAGGAATCATCACAAATTGTGCACCACTGATCATGCAAAAGAACTTCAAGACGGCCTTGGTTGGGTGTGATTCCTCCAACTAACCTCAAGGATGAGTTAAAGGGTGTATCTGCAACGTAATTTCTTTCAATTTTAAAAACAATGATTAAAACTTATGTCTGATTGAATGTTCTTGAGCAATCACAATGCAGCTTAACTTATCACACATTTCATACTCAGTATTTAACTTTCCACATATGGCAAAAAAGGGATTTTAGCAAAACAAATGGTCTGAGGGAATCATTCAACCCCTGCATAAAAAGGTAGTTATAGTGAACCTTATAACTATCTCAAACTGACTCTAAGGCATGTATGGGTAAACTATTTGAAGCCATTTTAAATAAGAGATTAGTTTTCCAAAGTGAAGCTACATCCTGATCAATTTGGTTTTAGAAAGGTTTGCAGAACCAGTGATTATTTATTCATATTAGACACATTCATAAATCAATTCGTAAAACCCTATTTATAACTTTTATAGACTCTTCGAAAGCTTTTGACTTTGTCAACTGATCATTCCTGTATTACAAAATGATAAAAAAGGCTATTGCAGAAAGTCTGTAAAAATAATACTAAGTATGTTTGACATGTCCAGTGCTAAATTTAAACATTGATCGTACCCATGGCATTCTTCAGGGTGGGATAGTCAGTCCAAAGCTAATCTGTATTTATCAGGCATTGTAACAATATATGGGACAAGATACACTCATCTACTATGTGCTGATGACCTTGTCCTAATTTCGGTAAGTGCTGATGGTGAAGCTTTATTGTAGAAATTGGCATCTAATAATTAACTCTCAGAAGAGCGAAGTTATGATGTTCTTTAAGTCTGGCAAATGTACAGCCCAAGATAATCATGATTTCATTATTGAAAATAAGAAATTGGAAATAGTTCATTCATACAAATATTGGGCCATGTAATTAGTAACTCTAGCAACATACACAAGATAATGTATGAGTATTTGACAACCCAAGCAAAAAGCGTTGTATGCTCTTAAAGAAAAGACAAAGTCTACAGTTGGCTATCTACCACCAAAATTTAGTATTAAAATGTTTGACACACATATATTACCAATACTTGAATACAATAGTTATTATGATTCCCAGAGAAGCAAATTGAAGCCCTTGAGAAAATACAAGTTCGATTCCTTAAAAACCTGCTCAGTGTTTGGTGTCCAACTTCAACATTTGCCATTCTGGCTGATACAGGCATGCTTCAGCAATAAAATTTCTAGGCAGGCAAAGGTTGAATACATGCCCCTTGCTCTTACATAGCTGTTATGACATTCAGACTAAGTTACATCGAAGAGGTGTTACTTACAAGGCCTTATAAAGTCACAGAAACTCTAGATACAGATTCTGACAATTCCAGCTTAAATAAACACCTTTTATCATTTCGAAAAGGAGCATACTAAGATGCTCACTGAGATAAATGATAGTACGCCATACCCAAAATTCAGAACATACAAAACGTTCAAGAATGGTATTCGAAAAGAGCCCTATCTGAATTATACCCTACCCAGATCCGTCTATCGTAATATAGCACATTTTAGACTAAGCTCCCACAACCTTGACATGGAATTAAACAGCATAAAAAAAGTCCTTATGTTCCTGCAGATGAAAGAATTTGTGGAAAATGAAATCTGAACCCAGTAGAAGATGACTTTTATTTAATTGCTGGTAAATGCATCGAGGGCTTCACTATTCTTGATCAAACTAAAAAATTCTTACAAATATTTTCAACTAAGAACACTGACCTTAACTTTGCTCTTGGTAAACTCCTACAGGAAGCATTAATATTAGACAGTAGAATATAATTGTTATATACAGCGGACCCTCATTAATCAATATACAATTTGCAAAACTACTAAAGTTTTAGGCATGGGGAGTTTGAATTGCAATTTTCGAATATAGCCTGATATTCATTGGGTAATCCTGGCTTCTGATTGTTTGTCATCAGATGATTGTTATTCAGTCTCCCAGTTTGCAATAGTACATGGATTAATTTAGTGGACATAGATTAAAGATGATGATACATTTTATTTTAACATATATCTCTACATTTTGAAATTTACTATAATATGATAATTAAATTTCATTTTACATGTATAATATACGTTTGACTACAATTTAAACTTTGTATTCTGTACCTGATGTGTGCGAATAAATAATACATATATATATTAAGAGAATGTCATTTACACTTCACCATTTCAAGGGCCAGACGTCAGGACTTGCTTTTTTGGGCTTTTTTTCACACACTGCCATGCCTGAGTCTTATATTTGGTACACTATATATCTGAACAGATTTTTGCTGGGAACAAAATTTGAATACTTCTTTGCTTTTTAAATGCTTAAAATGTGACTTAAAATTCTTAAGATGTTACATAAATGTATAAAAGATATATAGTGTACCAAATACATAAACTACTTGTACTTAATTTCATCTTGTAAGATATAATATATAGTGATAACATATTGCATATTTATTATTCCTATAGGCTATAACAATCATGAAGAAAATCAATTTATATATTTATTATATTTTATAAACTACTGTGCCTGGGCAAAATAGTTGTACATAATCAAATGCAAAGATATGGATACCATGTAAGGAGGGAGGTACATGTGAAATGCTAGCAGGGTTATTTGCGAATATTTGCCCAGTGAGCAAATATTCATACATTATTCATTGCAATTATGATGTACTGAAAGTCCAATTAACACCTCCTTAGTTGTGGTACCGTCGTTCTTTAAAATTGCAATGAAGAACAACATAATTGATTGCAATCTGTGCAGGATAGCATGAATTGATTTAGGACATAAGTGACGTCACCAGCTTGCGTGCTGTGTGCAAAAATGGCGGCCCTCCCATGGTTGGAGAGAAGGCTCAACATGCACAATTAATTAGCTTAAACTAAGACTAAACTCAACTTTTAGACACTTTTATTCTACAATATATTCTTTTACATCTAATTGAACTTTTCAAAGCAACATGCAAATATCCTTGAGTTCCGCTTTAATATTTAATATGATAATGATATGATATCTTATTACCTCAATGAAGAAATGTACCTATATATAAATAAGATGTTAATGTGACAATAAATAGCCGATATTAATGAAATACATTTGAAGCTTTGTAAAACAAAAGAGAAATTCTAGATTAAAATTGTGGCATTAAGAAATGGTTTAAACTTTTTCTTTTAAATCTAACCACTGCAGATTGATTTCTATTGATGACAATTAATATAATCAATTAGTTTTGCATCAAATGGTTTAGGTTAATTTGTTCTTTGTGTTATAGTTTTAGTTTCACAAATTTGTTTATTTTCTATTTTGTAGCTACCTAATTGAATTATGTAATTCATTTGACATATCTAGGCTAGTTAAATAAACTCAAAATTCTGCGCATACCGTACCTATCTTGCCAACCTGTTAATTGCCATTAAAATGTGCAAGGGTATTGTAATGCTATTCACACAACTGAAGAGAAGACAGACTTGCAGACAGAAATGCCATTATGTGGGTCAATTACTCTAATACAAATACCGAAAACAAAGCAATGTCCAAGAAGACAGGCAAACAGGCTGTTAATTATCTTTATAAAACAAACAGCCAGTGATGCAACTACCAAACGTTAGGATGAATGAATAATGCTTATGCATTGAAACAAGCCATTCCGTGCCCAAAATGACCGTTCTGATTCAGAAACCGTGGTATTTGGTTTAACGAGTCTTATTAGCATTGTGTAGATCCGTTCCCAATCAAAATCATTTGGATAGCGCAGGATTAGGTTAAAGAATTTTGCATTTAATGAAGGTTGACTGTATGTGGTAATTTAAATGTCTCCTGGATCTGAACAGCTGGCGGCAAATTTACGAAACTGCTTCCATGTGTGTATAACTTCATACATTTGTAAATATCTACTATTGTATGTCACTTCATATAGTATGTCACTTCATATTGTATGTCATATCCTATTGCCACCTCATATTGTATATCACTTCATATGGTCTACCATGTTGATGACAATCAGAGTACATCATGTATATATATAAATATATATATATATAAATCTATGGTTAGTTTAGTATTGTTATTGCTCCTGAATTGTCGTGCTAAAATTATTTGTTGGTACTTTTCAAACAGTATTATTCCTATTATTTGCTTTAGAAGTTCATAGATAGACTATGTAATGTTGATAACTATTAGTCATAAAATAGCTCTACTTATTTAATTATTTTAACTGTTGATTCATGCATTTCTATTATCTTTCATTTTTGCTATTTACAATTTCTCCTGCTGACACCAGTATCAATTTGATATTTTGCTGTTAATAAAAAAAAAAAAATATATTATGGTTATTCTAGATTTTGTTATTATCCTGGACAACACCCACCTTCAGACCTGAAGCTTCATAAACCATTAGGCAATAATCCATTACTTCAAAACGAAATACTGAAATAATTGTCCCCCAGTGAGGTTCCAATTTGGTCAGTTAGTCAAATCATCTAGCATTTAAAATTAGCCACGCAATGTTAGGACCCTTGTAATCACAAAGCATCTAGTTTCATTATGGTTTGCATAATAAGCTTTCATAATCAAAATGTAACAAGATAACCTTCCCATTGGGGGCAGTTTTAATTGATATAGTTGTGAAATCTGACAAAAATATGTTACTATTTGCAATTACTTAATTAGTTTTGGATATCCTTTTAAACAAGGATCATCCCACCCTACAGTATCCCAGTAAAGAAATGGATGTGAATTCTTACTATGGCATATCACTCCAACATCTTCTGAATGATTGCACTTGCTACCATACCAGCCAGTAAAAAGACATTCAGATAGTCGAGTTCTTCCTCTCCAACACTCAACATTGCTCATGGCTATGTCACCAGTTCCTTCCCCATAATATCCTCCTCTTATGGCTTGTCCAAATTGATAACCAAGTTGTTTACAAGCCACAGTTGCATCTCTTCTATCCCACCTGACATCACAAATTGTGCACCAGATATTGTGGAAAAAAATTTCAATACGTCCTTCATTTGATGTTTTCCCTCCAACTAGCCTCAAAGGGAAGGTTAGACTTGTATTTGAAACCGAAATTTAAAAAAGCAACATTATTATACATATTGTTTGAATTTACACTAATCAAATGTTCAGGCTGTCTTAGTTGGATAAAACTTACTATGACAAAGCACTCCAGCATCTCTAGAATGATCACAGCTGTAGATGTTGCCATACCATCCGTTGAAATAACAGTCAGACAGTCGAGTTTCTTTACCAAAACACCTAACACCGGTCATGGCTATGTCACCAGTTCCTTCTCTATAATATCCTCCTCTTATGGCTTGTCCAAATTGATAACCAAGTTGTTTACAAGCCACAGTAGCATCTGTACTATCCCACCCGACATCACAAATTGTGCTCCAGCTATTGTTAAAAAAAATTTCAATACGTCCTTCATTTGATGTTTTCCCTCCAACTAGCCTCAAAGGGAAGGTTAGACTTGTATCTGAAACCGAAATTTAAAAAGGCAACATTATTATACATATTGTTTGAATTTACACCAATCAAAGGTTTAGGCTGTCTTAGTTGGATAAAACTTACTATGACAAAGCACTCCAGCATCTCTAGAATGATCACAGCTGTAGATTTTGCCATACCATCCGTTGAAATAACAGTCAGACAGTCGAGTTTCTCTACCAGAACACTCAACATTGGCCAAGGCTATGTCACCAGTTCCTTCTCCATAATATCCTCCACTTATGGCTTCTCCAAATTGATAACCAAGTTGTTTACAAGCCACAGTAGCATCTTTTCTATCCCACCCGACATCACAAATTGTGCTCCAGCTATTGTTGAAAAAAATTTCAATACGTCCTTCATTTGATGTTTTCCCTCCAACTAGCCTCAAAGGGAAGGTTAGACTTGTATCTGAAACCGAAATTTAAAAAGGCAACATTATTATACATATTGTTTGAATTTACACCAATCAAAGGTTCAGGCTGTCTTAGTTGGATAAAACTTACTATGACAAAGCACTCCAGCATCAAATGAATGATCAGAGTTGCAGAGGTAGCCATACCATCCCATGAAATAACAGTCAGACAGTCGAGTTTCTCTACCAGAACACGAAACATAGGCCAAGGCTATGTCACCAGTTCCTTCTCCATAATATCCTCCACTTATGGCTTGTCCAAATTGATAACCAAGTTGTTTACAAGCCACAGTAGCATCTTTTTTATCCCACTTGACATCACAAATTGTGCTCCAGCTATTGTTGAAAGAAATTTCAATGCGCCCTTCGTTTGATGTTTTCCCTCCAACTAGCCTCAGACTTGTATCTGAAATAAAAATGACAAATGGCAACATTATTATACGTATTGTTGCATACCATGCAAATTTTATACAAATAAAACCCCGGTAATTTTATAACACAAAAACTACTTTGTTTGTCGTTGCTTGGGGGCAAGGGACAAATATTAATATTTATTCACACACATGTTAAGTACATGGCATAGCAATAAATTCGGACATTGATTTGCCATAATATTTACATAAGATCATACATAATGTTGTGCTGTATGGTCTGCCAAACTGTCTACTTAATGAAAATTGCAACGAGTCCAGAATCATGCAGCTAGACTGATTGTTTGCACTGGTAAATATAACCATGTATCACTTCTCTAAGCTCTCCACTGATGGCTGATTGATTTATGCTGGTGTTTTAGCATTGTCCTTATTATTATCTGTTTTAGTAACAGTGCAGTTAAGTGCACATTGCATTGCTGCTGACAGATGAACATCCTGAAATATACAAATAAAACTTACTGCTTTCACAGTGTGATCCAGTGTAACCTTGTGGACACCGACAGATGTAACTCAATGATCCTTCAAAACATGATCCACCATTTTGGCAAGGTGAGCAATGACAATAGGTTTCTGCAAGACATAATGTTTAAGATGCCATACTTATTGTATTCCCTAAGCATAGTATTGACGGCTTAATTTGTACTATGCTTATGATGACTAACATTTTAATCTTACTAAAATCTACCACCATTTTAGTTTCACTTATATATTGCATCTTCAATCTGTCCCACAACATTTACATGCCACTTTTTGAAGATATTTAGAAGCAGACTCACCACTTTCACAATGTGTTCCAGTTAGGCCTTTTGGACATAAGCATATGTAACTGAATGAATCGTCAAAACATGATCCACCATTCTGGCAAGGTGAGCCATGGCAGTAATTTGCTGGAAATAAAAATCCTGTGTTTAATCTCATATATTCGCAGAAATAATTATTGATTTTTTAATGGATATATGTCCAGCTAACAAGGAACGTATTTGCAATGTTGCTCGCAGATTGTAAGTAGGTAAGTTGACATGGACGTACATACTCATTATCAGAAACACTGGAGGGAGCTCTGAGGAAGATCACATTTAGATTTTTTTATTTTATAGTATTGATGATGTATATATATATTAGGTATTGTTTGATGGTAAATTAAACATGAAATATATTACCATCTATTATTGAATTGTCTAATGTCTTTAATGTCTAGAGAGCAACAAATGAGCCTAGTCCTTGATGGCACAGTTGGTTGCATGCTGCATGGCCTTCCATTCAAAGGAACTGGGTTTAAATCTGTTTGCGGGAATCTTAATTAGGTTGCCATGCCATTTTGATAATGTAGAAGATTCTATTTGTGAATAATGTTTATATTTTAAACATTTGTTATAAATAACAATGTGAAAGAATGCTACTGATTAGTCTAATTGAAGGGCGTTCACACTATCATGTATAAGACCTACATATGACCATGTACCTCAGAAATTGGCTTACTGGAGGCTCTGTTAATCACGTATAACGTCTAACTTCTAACCGATGGACCCCCAAGCAAGTTACATAACTAATATAAACAATCACTCGTTGAACGTCTGCCAAATTTTTAAACATGCTTATAAAATTTTGCCCTCTTCACTTATGGTCATGAGTGGTCAATTGCAACTGGGAGTTATCTACGAATTAGCGCGAGTATACGTAAAACACTGGGCGAGTGAATCAGATATGGCCAAGGATGAGCAAAAGTAAAAAAAATGTCCATCCCTCGTCATACGTAGAAACAGATATTGATTGCATGTCAGCAAATTGTTCCTGCCAGTTGGTAGAGTTTATGTCATATTAAACCTGTTGTTCTGGGGCCTGGCTTGAAGTCCACTCCAGACTGCATTTTGACACAAATTATAATAAACATGTTTGTAATTTTTATTTTGATATACCAGCTTTAAGTCAAATAAATATATCTGAATCTGAATCTGAATCTTACACATATATTAAAAAAATTAACCTTAGTATCTTATATCTGATAAGAATAACCCATGCCAAAAATAAGTTGACCCTCCTTTTAATTGTGTACCACTAGTATAAGTAATTGTCATCAATCAATGATTGATGAAGCACAAAGCGAGACATACAGAGAGTTCCACCATGCCAACCTGCAAATATACATGAATTTTATTGTAATGTTGCATGACTTGATAAAAGTGGCTTCATTCTCCCAGCTTTTTAATTTTCTTTGATTATACCAAGACAAGGCTACCTTTTTCTATGTAACTGGGTGGTTTAGTGGTTAGGGTGTAGTACGGTTAGGCTTAGGTTAAGTAGGTAGCTAGGTCGGTTGTAGGTTCAAACCCAGCTTGGGAGAATCATGAATGAGGTCCTTTTAGTTTTTTGTTTTAGTTGATCATTAGTTGTAACAAATTAATAATAATCACTTTGGTTAACTTTTCATCATTCACACAGAATATAAATTTCAGGTGGAAATGTTGCCATGAATGTTGTTTTTATTGACGAAAGAACATTGCAGGGAGTCTACAAATTACCGTTTCTATACGGTTATGTAGCAACATTCTTGCAACTTCTGTGTAGCATTCCAGCAACCTTTTGGGAATGTTCATTTGTTAGCTGGGTGAATGGAATATATGAATTTGAGAATAAGATGATAACAATGTAATGCACTTCTCACTCACTAGTTTGACAGCGTGATCCAGTATAGCCTTGTGAGCATGAACAGATGTAGATTAAGGAACCTTCAGAACATGTTCCCCCATTCAGGCACGGTGAACTGTCACAGTATTTGACTGTAAGAAAAACCAATAAGCTGTTTTTGCAGGAAATTTATTAAAAGTTGTACTACACCTTTCAAATTGATATTAGTCACAAATTAGATGCCTCCTGCAAATGAGCTGCATTATTATTTACAAATAATTATAAATTCCCCATAAGGGGGAATTTATATTGTTATTGCTGATATTCTTCTTTTTTTTCTTCATCTTTTTTTTCTTCTTTTTCTCCCAAAGAAGTAAGAGCTTACTACACAAAAACTACACTAGATATAGCAAAACCAAGGCCAGAAACGCTTTAAAACACTTTTGTCCACTTCCTTTGATTGCTATGACTGGGCCGTATTCCGGCCTGGCATGGCGTAATCGCGAAAACAAAAAACAAATTTGTGTGTTCGGTTTCTCAAAACTGGGCAGATGGATTGACTTGAAATTTTTTATACGGATAACTTGGAGATATACCAATCGTATAATCAAATTTTGAGATATGAATTTTTGAAAAAAGCGTAATGCCGAAAATTTATGCACATTTTTTTGAAAAACGCAGAAGGAATAATCATATTAACTTGTCATTTCACATATCCATAGGCCTACCCTAGTACAACTACCACTTTACCAAAAATGAACCTATTTGGTAAAGTGGTTTAGGTGGTACAGTGGTCCAAAGTTGGCCTTTTTTGACTGCTTATATCTCGGCCCTATATTAAGATAGAGCAATCTGAAAGACATATTTAGCAAGATGTATAACATGATACAATTGATCGTATCGTTTAGAAAAGCGTCCGACCTCCAAAATGTGCGGTCGACTTTTTGAGAGGCAAAAAATATTCAAAATTCTATAACGCAAAAAGTTTTTGTTGGATCGGTTCTAAACAATTCACAAGAGTGTATATAAGTGTCCTAAACATGTATGAATTTATTCAGAATTTTAGGTTAAATCTCTAAGGTCACAGAGTGCCCTAAAAGTGCAATTTTAAGACGTTTTGTACTCAGGCCCTATGGAAGATAAAAAAATCTAAAAAATATCTTCTGATAGCTTATTCCATTGTTTTTCACTGCTGTATAGCTTGGAAGGCTAAGATAAAACAATGAGGGTTTTTATGTGAATTAGCCACTTGATGTCATATTTCATTGACCAAAATCTTTAAAATTCAATGAATCAAAAATTATTTGTTGGATCTGTCCAAAATAGATTACAGGTCTGTATTCAAGTAAGCTAGACAGCCTTGATTTTTTTCAGATTTTTAGGTTAAAGGGTTAAGGTCACAGAGTGTCCTATATATGCAATTTTCAGGCGTTTTGACCTCGGGTCCTACACCAGGCACAGAAACCAAAATAGCACATTCTGAAACCCTATGTTATTGTCTTTTCATTTCGGTATAGCTTGAGAGCCTAGGGCAATTATTTCTTAGGTTTTCACAGATTTTAGCACTTGCTATTGTTGGATATTGAATAAAAAATCTTTAAAATGCCATTACTCAAAAACGTTTATTTGGATTGGTTCAAAACAATTTACAGCACTATACATATGGTAGACAAGTTTGAATTATTTCAGAATTTTAGGTCAAAAGGTTAAGGTCACAGAATGTCCTATATATGCA
The DNA here is from genome assembly GCA_932294295.1 of Alitta virens. Lineage (NCBI taxonomy): Eukaryota > Metazoa > Annelida > Polychaeta > Phyllodocida > Nereididae > Alitta > Alitta virens. The sequence goes on from OW028583.1 coordinate 34,312,457, forward strand.
ATTTTCACGTGTTTTGAACTCGAGTCCTATGCACGGTGCAGAGATGACAAAGATATGGTCAAAAAGGACAATTTATTGGCTTTACACTGGTTTATAGCTTAACGGTGTAGCACAAACATATATTACCTAAAACAAGTGAAACTCTGCCTCTACCAGGCCTATTTATTTGCAGTTGGTGTCAAAATGTTGGTAACCATAACCTCTTTCTGTTGGTCATGCCTTCATTATGATCCAAGAGATTGTCAGGAGTCTGAAACTCCAGGGATCGGGGGAATTTATACATCTGATATTGCCGGCAATATCAATTCTAGTTTTGTTTTAAATTGAGGAGATGGCACACATGTAGGAATATCTAGCATAATGTACTCATAGATTGCTGCACAATATGCAGTTTCAATAGCTTTTGGAAGTGAAGAGAATCATCTCTAGAACTCCGACACAATTCTCCTATTGCAAGAGATTCATAGAACTTTAACATTCTAAAACCAATTCCCACATTAGCCACAAGTCTGAATCACTGACGCTTACAATTTTCATCATATTCTAGCCAATGATGTCCTCATAATATAGTGTATAAGATGACACTGTGCCCTGTTTTTTGACATGGTCATTTAATTGTTTTCTATGGCCTTAATGTATTACATAGTTAGCAAAATGGAATACTTTATTCCATGGCTAACAATGTTACCTTTCAAATTCAAATTCAAATTTTTTAGTCGCACTAACAGCAATACAAAGTAATACATGTACTTAATATTATTCCGAAATGAAATCTGCAGAAATAAATTTTATTGCATGTGACACAACTCACCACTTTCGCAGTTTGATCCAGTATAGCCTTGTGGACATACACAGATGTAACTTGATGACCCTTCATAGCATGATCCACCATTTTTACAAGGTGTTCTGTTGCAATAACTTCCTGCAAGATAAAAATGCTCCATAATATGTCACTCATCTTGTATTTAAGCATAAAGGGATCATTGTGTTATAAAGTTTTTTTTTGATTTATTACAATATCTTTTTTTACTCCATACATTGAATGGATATTGTCAAGATTGACTGAACAACGTATGGCAAATAAATGTTCACTCATTGTGATAAATTTTACTTTTATATATGATCAACATAACACTCTCCTATTGTTGGAAAACAAATCAATATGCCGTCAAAATCATGCCTTTCAGGGCATTCTAAAACATGTAGTGTGACTTACCATACAGATTTTGCATGCCTCTAATGTCATCCAAACCTAATCTAAAGTGAGGATCATATGATTTGATATATGAATACATAAGAGCATTTCGATCAGAGCTATGTTCAAGTCCTAGAGTGTGTCCAATTTCATGAGTTGCAGCTTGAAGTAAGTTTGTGCCTGGGAACATAATATGTTGAATTATCAAGTTAGACAAATACAGTGAGCTATCCTGTATCAGAATCTCATCAGTAGCTATGATGAGACCATACCAATGATTTTGAGAAAGGTAACAGTGTGCAGGTATGAGCAACTAATATTGATTCTCTTCATTGTACATCTGATGTGACAGTGAATAGTTTACCAGGGTGTTTATTCACAAAATGTATGACTGAACATTATTCTTCCCCCCCCCCCCGCACTCCAGAATTTTTCTGAACTACCCGACCTCTGATGAAGGTACCGGTTGGATAAAATTGTTCCCGGTCATAATTACAACCTATGACAAACCCATTTAAACTGCTAATCTTGAGTTTGTCAACATTTTAAAGGTATGAACTGTGCTTAAGATTCTTTGTGACATGGCATGAGTGTAATAACAATCACCACTGCTGTTCATATGCGTCCACAATTCGTCTTCATCATAGTGCTGATCTCCTCCCAAATCCGGAAAAAAGGCATGAGCGATTGATCCTCCTCTGCCGTCAAATGGATCCTGATCACCATGACTTCCACTTGCAAAAATGATCTCAATTTCAACATTGATTTCGGTGTTCCTGACTTGCCTGAATTTTATATCTGCCACTTCTTCCCAGTACTGCCGAAAAAGTTAGTGACAAATGGTAATGATTAAATTTGTTATTGCCGACAATAATAAATTATATACTTTATTCTGTGGCATTCATTTGTGGCAAATACAGTCATATGTATAGATGTGAAAGTGAAAGTTAAACAAGATGGCTGTATTTATTCGCCATGCAGAAATGTCATTTGTTAGTTTGACTTCCTGATAAAAACTGAGTTACTCACATCAAATGCACTCCTAAAAATTTGGTCTTGTAAATTCTGGGAAAGTTGTGTGGAATAAACATTTATTCTGTAGGTCAATGTTGATCCAATGGGATAAGAAGAACCTGAAAAGAAATTAGGATGGTCTAGTTATGCTGGGGAAAGGTTTGCTCTACTGGTCGAGGGGAAAGGAGGCGGTTTGTTAAGTGAGCTAATGACGTCACGAACAAAGAACAATAAGCAACAATTGAGTGACATCATACTGGCCGATTATGACATCATATGCATGATATGGACATCGTAGCATTCATATATATGGTATATATTTTGCTCAATTTTCCCATTATGACAATCAAATGACGTTTTTATATGTTTTACATGTTTTACATGTGAAATTGACAAAACTACGCACAAAGCTGGAAATTTCAGAATTGATGTTATTATCCACCAGGGGCAATAAAGTTTGCGGCTTCTACTCCCAGAATTCCCGGCCTGCTAGAATTGGGTGGAGGAGGGAAGTAGGCATAGTATTTACAATGTGAAGTATAGGGAGTATCGCTTCTTAGTATTTTCTTTGACTGCATTAGTTGGCATTTTGACAATATAACTAAATCTTTTTTTATACAATAAATAAAGAACATAAGCTACATTAGCTTTTTACCGACAAATAAAATAACAATAACAACAAGATGACAAATATTTACAAATGATATGAGATATAATGTTCTTATAGTGACACAGTTCTGATTGTGTTTTATCTGTTGCTTCGTTGACATAAACAGGCAAATCAATTTAAATATAGGCTGAAATGCAGCGCAATCTAAATCGCAATGTCAATCTTATGAACATTGTTTGATTCAGATGAGATGCTAAAGTGATCTGATTTGTGGCAAGGTGCAAAATAAGCTGTCATTTGTCTCACTAGGCCTTGTACACAGATGCTGAGTTATCAAAGTCTGCGTGTTTAAAATACCAGACATAGGGTAGAATAAGTCTTTCCTGTGTCCATCATAGTCATTGAGACTCCGATATTCTTTGATTTCAGTAATGCAAGGTCTAGATAAACAAATAATGGCTCATTTTGTTGCCGGTAACAATTTCAGGTCATAATTGTGGTCACTCCTTACCTGTGTGCTGACCAAATCTCCAAATCTCCATAGGATTAACATTGGGAAAGGAATCTGTTGTTCTACCGAAATAATTTTATGATGGACAAATTTTGAAAGTCAGAAACATGTCACGTATGATCTTGTTCGATGGTGATGTCATACATTTCACTGCGCCACCTGGCAGATAATGTAGGGGCACTTTTAACATAATGTCAATCTAGCAGTCTCAGTGGTAAGCCAGTTAGATGGTCGTCTCATGGTAAAAAGTATTATGTCACTCATCAAAATCATGCATTGAACGCATTTATCAAAACACGAAGGTATCGATTTCTTCAAAATTCTCACCCTACCTTTGCTACATTGCCTAGCATGACATATGCAACAGTTAATTAACATAATTTTTCTCGTTTTGCTTTATCATAGCATGATTTCTCTTTTTGCTTTCTCATAGGTGGCTATTGTACCAGTTAAGGCAAGAAAATATTACCTTGCAATATGTATCTTTTACGTCGTTTACGAAGTCGTGTTCCATGAGCTATATCACGCATTCCACACCTAGATCTTTTCATGTATCCCTTAGTTTGATCATCAATTATGCCTGAAAAAAAAGTAAATGTAGTCCTTCTTGATTTTTTTAAAAGTAATACTTGATATAAGTTAAAGTGTATCTTTCTGTGTACAATTTAAATTTCTTACTGGAAAGTAGAAGAGCATGGATTATACATGAATTTTTGAATACAAAATTTGTGCATGACATTTTTATTGCAACAATTTGTGCATGGTATCTGCAATCAATTACAGTGTTGTGGCAGCATCAAAGTGTTGGCTAAACTAATAATAGCTTCTGAAACTTCAGCAATCAATATGAATAAAAGAATGGAGGTTTACATGCAACATAGCACCTTCAAGTAGATGGACACGTTTTATTTTAAGATTTTGATGTGTATCTAAGATTATAGGATAATCTGTACAAGAATGAGAAGTGACTGAAGTCAAGAGGCAGGACAGATATAGAAAAGAGAGTCCTTTTGTAAAAAGGATTTGCTCTGATATTTTTTGATGAGTAAAGCTGTGAAGGGTCTTTCAAAGGCAATTGTTTTACAGAAGATAGCTGACCCTTGTTCACACCATGGGTCAGGTATCTCAAGTATGTGGTCCATGTTTCCCACAGTGTTGGTGCCACATCAGAAAATATATCTGCATTTATAATTCTTTCAAGTTACAACTTCAACATACCAGTCTCAGGTAAACCTACAAATCGTTGAAGTCTTCTGACAGCTTCAGATAGGTCATTATCTTCAATGATATGGAAGGCCCCCAGTGAAGGTGTTGCAAGAGTAGCAGTATCAGCATAGCCATACTTCTCCAACCAAGCCTGTGGGAATGTTTCAAACATGAACATGAAATCCTAGTGTTTTGGTATAAATTTGGGGTTATCACAAAAGTTGTTGACATGGTTGCATTTCATGGGAGTGAAATAAATTTGACAGATGTGCTGCATGAATCTATTCAAAATGGACACCCTAAGACACCAAACGGTGTTGCTAGTGAGCACCTCCTGCTGTTATTAACAGTTTAAATTGTTCATTAACAGTTTAAATTGTCTGCTGTGACAATGATCATTGCTTATGTTACAATAAGGTACAGTCTTTGAATTTTGTCATTAAATTTGTCACAAAGTTTTTAAAGAAAGTTTTTGGTGATGTAATTCACAGCAATTTGATGTGCTATTTATGTTTTTCCAAAATAAAATGTATGAAGTTATTCTAATTCAAGCACTATAACATTAAGGGATTCCATGCTAGGTGCAGTTATGAAAAAGTCACTAATTTCAGTATAATTTTCCCTATTTTTTGTGAACAATGGATTTGCTTAACAGCCCATACCACCAAAGTATTGTTAAGATTTTTAACCCTGTGATGCAGTGGTTGTTTGGTGTGATTTTTTATTCCAGTATTATAATGATCCGGTATCATGTTGTAATGCAAAATTTCATGTATTTCATTAAAACATAAACCAAGGATAAGATGTAAGGAAAGATAACTTTCGCTCATAGATGTCACCCTGATTGACATGCCCAAATTATTGTTGATTCCAGGGAGGTTCTCGAATAATAAATGCTGGTCAGGAGGATTGTGTGACACTCTCTTTTTGGTTATATATTGTAGTTTAGTGGCCTGCTTGGTTTCACATGCATGCATCATATGAGCAGTTGTTGTGGTTTACTTTGACTTGATATTAGTCAGTGATTGAACAAGCAGTAACACATTGGGTAACACTGAAAGTACTTTTTATGACCAGTACATAAGTTGGTAAGGTGGCTATGCTTAGGCCAGCGTAAGTCCTGGTCATGGGTTATATGTGTAACATGGTGTGAACTCCAAGCCTCATCAAGTTATTATTTCACCATTATTATTACAATGACAGCTGATGACATGCATAAACTGACTACGCTTCATACAACACTAAGAGACGCAAACAAATTGACACTGAGCAGCAAGTATTTAAAAGATGAATTGTGAGAATTAAAAATATTTTGGCATTGCGAGAGTAACCTAGATCGACACTTATTTAAAGAAGGTGTAGCCACCCGTGAATATTTTGTATAATATAATCAATGCTACTTCCTGATGTGCTGCAGTCCTTCATACTGAGATTTTGTTTTTCGGTATTGACATACCAGTCAAACTATAGTTTTCCATTGTCTCAATAACAACTCTATCACCTTTAAACATTGTTAAATTATAAAATTAGTCTCAAGTAAAACATATGCTTATTACATTGTGTAGTTTCGCGTTTCTCATTTATTTCGTACAATATAACTTTACTTGCCCTTTGTCCTGCTTCATTTTCAACATTGATGGGAAGTGATTGTATTCTTATACATAGTCCAGTTGTCCAGATTAATAGAATAAATGTTTTCCAATTAGAATCCATTTCTTTCAAAGAATGAAAGTATTCTGTGCACCAGTGCCTTGCTCTGTAAAGTGTCTGAACTGGAGCATGAAAATGGACATCACTCAGTGAACATGCTTTATTTATCTCTCTTAAAAATTATTTTTTCAAACTTTCCCTTACCATGTCGCTAAATATAAGGTAGAAATTACTTGTTGGAGTTGTTTCTGAAGTTGGATGGTTGATGGCTGTTTCACCCTTCATCTCATTGCCATGGTCGCTGCCTGTCCTAATTAGCCCAACGGGTGCAGAAATATGGGACCTCAAGCTCTAATCAACCCAACATCCCTGCTACAGTAGTTTCACTGCATCAGCTGCATTTAGAACAAATGTTATTCTGATACTTTCCAGTTGTGATGCAAATCATTCATATTCTGAGATGCCAATTTCAATTACATGGTCCTCTTTGACAGACATGTATTTGTTTTTTTACTGTGGACCACTATTTGACCTCTATTTTACACATCTGTGCTGATAGCTATATGTTTGCCTAACCAACAGGAATATAAGTGTAAAAGGTCATTCACCACAACAATAATTGTTTGGTGCATCGCAGGATTGTGAGGAAATTTATGCATGGAAATAGATTTTATTCAGATCATTCATTTAGAAGTTACAGATGTGCATACAAATATTACAATGTAAGTTACTGATAAATGAAGGACTTTGGATAGTTGAGAAACATTAAAAGTGGCAGGCACTCAATGTCACTTGCCCCACTTCGCAGAAAAAGAAAACAAAAGTCTCACACTGAAATTTGGTCAATGGCCATGCTTCACATATTTTCTAAAAGCATTGACTTGCAAAGAAACAACGACAAAATAGAAAAATAAAAACTTAACTATGAAATATTGCTAACAGAAGTAGCTGCGTTATAATTTGTTTCATGTGTATCTTTTTTTTTGTACATCTAAAAGAAAATCTCCATATATTTGAAAAGATGTGACAAGAGTTTAAACCACTTATCGAGGTCAAACTTACATTGAAATATCATGATAAATTGATGATATACATGATTCAGATGCATTTTCAGATTCATTCAATTTATTCCACATTCATTGATACCCCAACTGCTCCGCTTCAGACTACCACCTGGGATATGGATCATTTATTGATATCATGTGCTTTTCTCTCCCTTGAGTTGTTGCTATTCTGGTAACACTAAATTCATCATTTTGTCAGACTTCCTTTAGGTACAGTGAAGTTATATGAAAAATAAGCATTCATTGTCCGCCTAGACCTGCATATTACGGTAACTCAGATATGGTTTGTTGATTAGCAACACAATCTGATAAACATAGGCTACACTGCAGGTAAACCCTCAGCAAATTTCACATAGAACACAGGCATCATTACAATTGTTAAGTGTTCAGGAGGGCGGCCGTTACACTTTCATTTCTACAGCAGAACTTTAACACACACTTTCGTTTATAGAGCTGAACTCTAACACTTAATGAAATTTTATACAGTAACACTCTATCTGGCTTAGTGGTGCCTTTTTATAGCCACACAGAAATATCTCGGTAATGTTTTGCAAAATTTAAAAAAATATTATTTCTTTAGTGTTTATATAGTGTGTGCGAGAACCGAAACAATTGGCACATGGCCTACATAGCCTGTTACGCAATGTTAATTGGAGTCCAAGATGGTCATGTCCACTAAGTCTTACATTGTCTTATTTTGATGCAAATATACTTGAATATGAACATCGATATTGTAACATTTAGACAATTTGATAAATATGAATGGATGTAAATTATGAACTTTATATACACAAGAACTGTGTTTATTTTATTGCTTAATAGCCAATACCCTGATTGTTTTTTGGATGATGAAATAAAAATATTGGTGTATATTGTTATATTAGTGATCTGATATTTCATGTGCGCATGATATCATAATGTCTTACAGATATCTTCCTTCTTATGACAATATGACAATAAATCAGCAGGAACCCTGTATTAACAGCAATCCATTTTGTTCAAAGTAAAGCCAAGTGAGCATAAAAAGTATTGTCTATCCTCTTCCTGCCATTTAATTTTTCTGTTTCAAAGATTTTATGCACAAAATGTTGGGTATAATTTCAAACAAAATGAACCTTTAATGTTTGTTTTTATATGTACAAATAAAGTATAAATGCAAAAAAATACAAATCTTAAAGGTTTATTTTGTATGGAATGATACTCAACACATCCATTGTAATGCCTTTTTAAGTCAAATATTTATCTACTTGCCGCTTACATTTAGCTGGCAACTGAAGGAATTATATATTATCAATTGCCATATTTCCTTCAACAGTTACTGAATTGTTGGGTTGCTGATTTGCATTAAATCTGTGGAATTTAAATTAGTTTTTATAACCGAACATACCACCTGGGATATGGATCAAATATTGGTATCATGTGCTTTATTCTCTCTTGAGTTGTTGCTATTCTGGCAAAACTGTTGAATTTCATTTTTTTTCAGACTTCCTTGGGGTACAGTGAAGTTGAATGAAAAATAAGCATTCATTGTCTGCCTGGACCTGCATACTACAATACCTCAGATATAGTTTGTTGATTTGCAATACAATCTTAACCCTCAGCAAATCACACGTAGTGTGATGTAGTGTCCCGGGCCTCAGCAGTGGCACTTGGCTAGAAGGGATATCCTTTGTGGCCGAATGGTTAGAGGTGTGGGTAAAGCTGCTCATGACATGGTGGACACAATTCCGGGCACCTCTGTGAGCATGAATTAGGGGTTGAAGGCCAGGGTAGGCAGTTCGAATCCCGCTCACAGGGGTATATAAATAGAATTGCGATGTTTGACTTGTGATGTTAGTCAAAATCGCAAGAAAGTATGGGGGATGTGATGTAGTGTCCTGGGCCTCAGCAGTGACCCCACCTTCTGGCTCTTGGCTAGAAGGGATATCCTTTGTGGCCGAATGGTTAGAGCTGTGGGTAAAGCTGCTCATGACAATAGCACACAGGCATCATTACAATTGTTAAGTGTTCCTCCAACAGGCAGAAGGGCGGGCATTACACTTTCATTTCCAGAGCAGAACTCTAACACACACTTTCGTTTCTAGAGCTGAACTCTAACACTAATTTACTTATCTTAATAAAATTGTGTACAGTAAACAATATTTTTATTAAAATAGAATTGTATATGAGCAAAGGCAGAAGAGGGTGACACCTCCTATATCAAATTCACGCTAGGTGGCATCCGCGCATGCGCAGGCAGACTTGTTTACGTCAGTTTAACAGCCATTTGACTCGATTTTCGATATTTTGTCTACGCTATAATTGTTGACTTCAGACTCGTTTTGGTCAATTCCGCATTTTTGAAAGGTAAGAGAAGCACTCAGGGCAAGTTTGCTACATTGATAAGGTAAGACTCGCTGTCAGTTGATGACAATCTAACAAATTCTGTATTGTTTACATCTTGCTTCTCTTTGTGCTAATTACAAGATGGCGTCTGTCCAGCTTTCTACCACTCTTCTTTTTCTGGGACATAGTTTCATTTGTCGGCTTCATATGCATCTTTTGCATATTAATTTTGCAAATTTATGAATTCCCAAGCATGAAATTGTTTTCAAATACAAAAGCATCGGGGGGACTCAAGGCACCACATCTTTTTTGCTTACTTGCATTTTATTCAACAGGTTAAGCCAAGCATTTTGTATCTAGAAATTGGGTCTAATGATCTCTGCAATAGATCCGCCATTCCTGATGATGTTACTCTTTATGTTCTTAATTTTGTGACAGAGGTTTTTCATAACTGTCCTACAGTCACTAATGTCATAATTTGTCAGATCATTTACAGGAACCTACACCTTAAATCCCAGTCTACTACAAAGAAAGATTACCATGCCCAAGTTGTTCTTCTCAATGCCCTATTAAAAGAGGTGTTTAGGGATGATCCTAGGGTCAAGGTATGGAAACACAAAGGCTTGCTTAAGGATGTCTCTTCTTCACTATTACCTGATGGTGTTCACTTGAATTCTGCAGGTCTGAGAAAATTCCAGCATTCCCTAAAGAGAGCCATAGTTTCCTACCATTTAAAACAGAGTTCCCAATATTATTCTACCCTTGACATGCTTCTAGCATTTTATGCATAGTTCACAGGTTCATGATTCTTTTTCAATTCCTCCATATTAATTGTTTTCTCTTGTTGCAGTGCCCAATTATGTTGCTTTATTGTCATATATATATATATAATGCTGGTGTAATGGAGTTTGGTTTATAATATTTTCCTATTATGCTCTTGATATTTTGCGATATTGGATAATGTCATATCTATAATGCTTGTGATATGTGATTATTTTATAATGATAATGCTGCCTAATAATTATTGGATAACATATAATGTATGTCATATCTATAATGCTTGTGTTGCAGAGACTATTTAATAATGTTGCTGTTAATGCTGCAATACAATTTTTATATAAGGTAAAATGAGTGTCATATCTATAATGCTTGGGTTGCAGAGAGTGCAATAATACATTCATGGAAATAACTTGCGTGCAATATAACAGTCAAACAAATGTTGAGTTTCAGATGCCGAAACGCAAACGACAAGCACAGCTCCCAACGGGGGAGATGAATGCAAGCACAATGCGAACAAGGAAGAGTAAGGAAGCAACTAGCCATCAAAGTGATGGGTCTGATCAGACGGAGTCACAGCCAAGCGCATCTGTGTTGACCGTCATCATGGATAGACTGGATCGAATGGAGGCCAGAATGGAAGACCAATCTACTCCAGCAGGAGGAGCCCCAACTGGACTGGCTGGTGCTGAGCATTTGGGTGGTCTGCTCACTGGTCAGATTTCGTTGGGACATCAGGCGCGTGCTCAGATGTCTCTGGTTTTTTTTCTCTTGTTGGGGATCCTGCTCTGCTGGCCCTTGGAACTGGCCAACCAACATCTTCCATGACAACACACGACACAGGTACAGGTATGCAAAGCTTACTGCTAAGTATGCCTCAGCCAGCTGCATCACAAGCCTTTGGACAAAACCTTTCTGCGAGGGTGGACCCAAAAATCAAGGCCAAGATATGGGCCAGTGAGTATGTAGATTTTGCAATGCTTTTGTCTGGTTCTCCAAATACCTGGCAAATTTCACTGGCCGATGACAGCAAACTTGACCAAGCTGTGATAGTCAACAAACAAAAGCTAAGGCTCTCACTTTCACTCAGTGGCAATTAGCAATATATGCTTCGGTCATTGGTGAGAGACAGCTACAGGATGCCGTGCAGCTGTGGACTTATCAGCAAAACATTCTGGACATGCACAACTTTCCCAATTCCGTGGCTTGGCGGGTGTATGATGAAGAATTTAGAGTACAACGTGCCATCGCCCCTCACCTACAACCCTGGCATATTATCAACTGGCATTATTATAACAAAGCGGTCATGTCCAATATAGGCAATCGAGTGCACAAGGAACAAAAACCAGCTGGCCAGTGCTATGACTACAACAACCAGGGTTATTGTTCCAGAAGCAAAAGTTTTTATTCACACACCTGCATTGGTTGCAATGGTAAGCATGGCAAAGTCAATTGCTTCAAGAACAAACTAGGCCAAACCCAGAAGCGGCCCTTTTGTGGCTTCAGAAACCACCAAGATGGATCCCAGCAGAAGCCCGCAGACATTTGCAATAACCAAGAGAAGTCAGCTAAGCCAGGTTTGCGCTGTTCGTTTGGAGTACTGGTTGGAGAACTATGATCCTGAGGCCTCTCTTGAGTTGGTTGAAGGTTTTCAAGCAGGCTTTAGGGTACACTTCCAAGGCAAAATTAAGGAAACAGTGTCTAAAAACTTACCATCAGCCCTGGCCCTGCCAGATATTGTTTCTTCAACAATCCACAGCCTCCTAAAAGAGTGAAAAGTTGCTGGCCCATTTGATTCTGTTCCTCTTGATAATTATGTTGCATCCCCACTGGGACTAGTTCCAAAACACACCCCAGGGGAGTGGAGATTGATACATAACCTTTCTTTCCCTCACGGACAATCTGTAAATGATGGCATACTGGCCTACTATTCAAAGGTGACATACGAAGATCTGGATCATGCTCTTGCAATCATAGCAAAGATTGGACAGGGCGCCTATATGGCAAAATCAGATGTCAAATCAGCTTTTTATAATTTGCAATTAATATACAGGATTATAATCTTTTGGGCTTTACATGGCAAGGAAAATTTTATTACTTTCAGGTGGCTGCTATGGGGTGTTCTAGTAGCTGTCGCCCATTTGAACTCCTGAGCTCTGCACTACAGTGGGTGTTGCAACATCATTTCCAAGTACCTCACGTATCACATATTCTGGATGATTTTATGTTTTTCCACAAGGATAAAGAACAATGTCGGTTAGCACTATCAAGCTTTCATGCACTTGCAAAGGATGTAAATTTGCCCATAAACAACGAAAAGACCTGGGCAATTTTTGCATGGCATAGAAGTCGATACACTAACAATGCAAGCTCGCCTGCCTATGAAAAAACTGACAAAGGCACGTGAACTTCTGCAGCCATTGGCACGCAGACGGACGGTAACACTACTTGAGTTGCAGCAAGTGAACTCTTAATTTTGCTTGTAGAGTAGTCGCACCAGGTAGAGCATTTTTAAGGAGACTTATAGATTTAAACTGTAGGTCTAACAAGACCAAATCATTATAGGAACATCACAAAAGAGGCACGGAAGGATGTCAACGCTTGGTTAATGTTCCTGCAACAGTTCAATGGAGTTTCTATCATTCCGCAACCATCTTGGGCTGATTCTAAAACATTATGCCTCTTTACAGACTCAAGCGACTTGAGCTTCGCGGCTGTATTCAAGAACCAGTGGTTCCAAGGGAGGTGGTCACAGGACTGGACAATTACACATGGTGGCAAAAAAATTGCCCTTTCTTGAGCTGGTTCCCATAGTTCTTGCGATTCAGCACTGGGCTAAGTTGCTATCTGGGCAAAGGATTCTTCTTATGTGTGACAATGAGGCACTAGTTTACATTATTAATAAACAGTCAACAAAACATTCTGAAATTATGACCCTTGTTCGGCAGCTGGTTGTGGCATGTATGTTAGATAACATTTTGATTCGCGCAAAACATATTCCTGGTGTTAAAAATGTGATTGCTGACCGTCTGTCCTGCTTTCAGAATGCTTCAGCATTCCAGGCAGCTCCATCGCTTCAACAAGAGCCCAATCCTGTCTCCTCACCTGCTGCCTTGGAACAAACTGCATTGACATTATTAAGGGCAGCTTTGGCTCCATCAACACGACACAACTACACCCTATCATGGAATCGTTTCAAAAACTTTGCTGCTGGCATTTCCCAACCTGCCATGCCGGCCAGTACATCAACTGTAGATCTTTTTATTTCTCATCTGTATTCTCAGAACTTGGCCCCAGCTACATTAATTTCCACTGTGTCGGCAGTGGCTTATATGCACAAAATTAGCAATTGTTACGATCCAACCTCAGCATTTGTGGTAAAGAAGATTTTGCATGGTGCCAACAAATTAGGGGCTGTGCCTGATGAAAGGTTCCCAATTACGAAAGACATTTTGCTTCTTTTATATAGATCTACCCAGTCACTATTCAAATGTATTGTTTCGCACTATGTATGTAACAGCATTTTTTGCATTTTTGCAAGTGGGTGAAATGACTGGTTCCACTTGTCATATATTACAGTTTGATCAAATTGGTTTTAAAGATGATCAATATTCTATAATCTTTAAGAATTTTAAGCACCACATGGGTCAACCGGTAACAATGGTTGTTATGCCTTCCTCCTTTACTTGTCCTGTATAAACTTTAAAGGAGTACGTATCATTTAGAGGTTCTTCTCCAGGCCCACTTTTTGTTTATACTCCTTCCCATGGCATAACAAGAGTTGCCTTTGTGCAAAATTCAATAACTCATTGTTGTGGGCTGGCCTTAGCGACCAGCAATATAAGTCGCATAGTTTTCGCATTGGGGCTGCTACCCACGCAGCTGCTATGCTGACTCCCAGATACAGGCAATTGGTAGGTGGAAGTCTGCCGCATTTCGTGGATACATTCGTCTGCCAACTGTTTCCATGTGACGGTTAGGTTATTTTTCAACTTTTACAGGAGTCTGCGATGCTTGGGAGTGGGTGGCAAATTTAAAGTTGTGGTGGCTTTTGGATTCCCACCCCATTTATCTAATGTTATGATTGTATTAAAATATTGGTGCACATGCACCCTTTTACAAACACAGTCACTTGTTTATTGTCATTGATAAATCATAGCTCGCTTCGTAGACTCCTGAACAGGTCAATGTTACTTTTATTTTTTCTAAGGCTGACTTGAGCAATTATACAAATACTCTATGTGGCCTAGTGGAACCCTTTGATAGTCACATTGACATGTTGGCTATGTTTTGCAAAATTTAAAAAAAACTGAAACAAATATTTTTTTTTGTTTCCTGAGCAGAACTCTGACCCTACTGCACCTACATGCTTAAAACTTTTCATATAATGTCTTAAATAGTGCAGTGGTACATTTTGTGGGTCTCATGGCCGTAAATACTAGAGAATTGTCAAAATTAGGGCAAAATAGGAAAAATTCCTACTTTTTCAAACCTCCATACAAGAGACACTATTTACCGTGCATGAATGAAATTTTATCAATAACATATATACAAATTATAGTATTTTCACATTCCAAACTTTTGATATTCATTTCATGCCGATTACATAATAATGAAAAATCAGAAAATAATTCCAAAATGTGTGTTAAATTGTGTTTCCAGAGCTACGCTATCATTAATGCACTTACCCTAACAACATTTTATATGTTATTACTATATAAAGCTTAGCTGTACAATCTGATAGTCACATTGACATATATCGCAGCTGTGTATTAAAAAATGTTGAGAGAAAAAAAAAAGATAGATCAATTCCCGTTTCCAGAGCAAGACTCACACACCCATTAATATGACAAATACTTTTATATGATCAGGAAATTTGGTCCTCCTTCAAACCCTCATATCAATAAATCTTTGATCCTAACATCAGTAACATTTTCCCAATGATTTATCTAGATAATGGTATTTCACTTTTAAGCTTCATTTTGACACGTGTTTCGTCCTTCTTTTTTCTTTTTCTCATTTCATAATAATGGAAAATATGGAAAAAATGCTCAAAATTGTGTTGCTTCCTTCATAATGATCTATATTACTTTCACTTGACTCCAATGCTTTTTATTGTTTTATTCATATACACCTGTAAAGTGCTCGGGCATAATACTCAGCTCTAGAAACAAAAAAGTGTGTGATAGAATTCTGCTCTGGAACTGAAAGTGTAACGCCCACCCTCCTGCCTGTCGGACGAACACTTAACAATTTTAATGATCCCTGTGTGCTATGTGGGATTTGCTGAGGGTTTAGCTGCAGCACAGCCAATGTTTTATATCACTTGACAAAGACACAAAATGATGGTAAGCCTGTTTATTATAATTTAACATAAAAGGGTACATATTGTGAATTTCAGCATTACATTTGTACATGGGTAATGTGTTATACCAACTTATTGATTTTAGTCAATAGCATTCACTTTTGAAAGATTTAATAACATTTAGTCACAATTAATGATTTTCATGTTTTTGTGTTATTATTGTACAATTCAATTTAGTTTCAAAGATTCATCTCATTATAATATAGCCAAATATGCAACAATACTGGTAAAGTTTAATGTTAAAATTAATGTATGAATACATGTCTAAATTACCATCAGTTAATCAATACAAAG
Source organism: Alitta virens (assembly GCA_932294295.1). Classification (NCBI taxonomy): domain Eukaryota; kingdom Metazoa; phylum Annelida; class Polychaeta; order Phyllodocida; family Nereididae; genus Alitta; species Alitta virens. The sequence continues at coordinate 34,328,468 of OW028583.1, forward strand.
TGCTACTTCTCAGTGATATTTGGCACCAAATTATAATAAGCTATCTTAGATGCAACATTACATGCTGAATTTTAAAACATACCAAAAGATATATTGAAAATGTGAACCCTTACACCACAAAATAGCCTTTTATCAAGCTTAGTCAATAATCTTGAACCACTTAAATAATTGGGACAGTAATACATCAAAAATATTTCATAAGCAGAACTGAGGTAATTTATGTGGTTTACATACAACAAGAGAGATTTCACATAATTTATTTGTGATGCTGATGATCATGAAACAAAAAGAATTTTAAAAGTTATGTTCTAATTTTTTACCACAGTGGAAATTCTGGCATACACAATAGAGATGTGAAGGAAAATATCAATTGTAGCACACAACACCAGCATCTTCTCCATGACTACAGTTGTGAATATAGAATCCACTAGAAGGACAATCTATGAGTTGATTTTCTGAACCAGTACATGCGACATTGTCCATAGCTATGTCACCACTTCCTGCTCCATAATATGCTCCATTCTTGGCCACTCCTCTTGTATATCCCAGTTGTCTGCATGCCACAGTTGCATCTGTGTTATCCCAGGAATCATCACAAATTGTGCCCCACTGATCATGCAAAAGAACTTCAAGACGGCCTTGGTTGGGTGTGATTCCTCCAACTAACCTCAAGGGTAAGTTATCTGCAACGTAATTTCTTTCAATTTTAAAAACAATGATTAAAACTTATGTCTGATTGAATGTTCTTGAGCAATCACAATGCAGCTTAACTTATCACACATTTCATACTCAGTATTTAACTTTCCACATATGGCAAAAAAGGGATTTTAGCCAAACAAATGGTCTGAGGGAATCATTCAACCCCTGCATAAAAAGGTAGTTATAGTGAACCTTATAACTATCTCAAACTGACTCTAAGGCATGTATGGGTAAACTATTTGAAGCCATTTTAAATAAGAGATTAGTTTTCCAAAGTGAAGCTACATCCTGATCAATTTGGTTTTAGAAAGGTTTGCAGAACCAGTGATTATTTATTCATATTAGACACATTCATAAATCAATTCGTAAAACCCTATTTATAACTTTTATAGACTCTTCGAAAGCTTTTGACTTTGTCAACTGATCATTCCTGTATTACAAAATGATAAAAAAGGCTATTGCAGAAAGTCTGTAAAAATAATACTAAGTATGTTTGACATGTCCAGTGCTAAATTTAAACATTGATCGTACCCATGGCATTCTTCAGGGTGGGATAATCAGTCCAAAGCTAATCTGTATTTATCAGGCATTGTAACAATATATGGGACAAGATACACTCATCTACTATGTGCTGATGACCTTGTCCTAATTTCGGAAAGTGCTGATGGTGAAGCTTTATTGTAGAAATTGGCATCTAATAATTAACTCTCAGAAGAGCGAAGTTATGATGTTCTTTAAGTCTGGCAAATGTACAGCCCAAGATAATCATGATTTCATTATTGAAAATAAGAAATTTGAAATAGTTCATTCATACAAATATTGGGCCATGTAATTAGTAACTCTAGCAACATACACAAGATAATGTATGAGTATTTGACAACCCAAGCAAAAAGCGTTGTATGCTCTTAAAGAAAAGACAAAGTCTACAGTTGGCTATCTACCACCAAAATTTAGTATTAAAATGTTTGACACACATATATTACCAATACTTGAATACAATAGTTATTATGATTCCCAGAGAAGCAAATTGAAGCCCTTGAGAAAATAAAAGTTTGATTCCTTAAAAACCTGCTCAGTGTTTGGTGTCCAACTTCAACATTTGCCATACTGGCTGATACAGGCATGCTTCAGCAATAAAATTTCTAGGCAGGCAAAGGTTGAATACATGCCCCTTGCTCTTACATAGCTGTTATGACATTCAGACTAAGTTACATCGAAGAGGTGTTACTTACAAGGCCTTATAAAGTCACAGAAACTCTAGATACAGATTCTGACAATTCCAGCTTAAATAAACACCTTTTATCCTTTCGAAAAGGAGCATACTAAGATGCTCACTGAGATAAATGATAGTACCCCATACCCAAAATTCAGAACATACAAAACGTTCAAGAATGGTATTCGAAAAGAGCCCTATCTGAATTATACCCTACCCAAATCTGTCTATCGTAATATAGCACATTTTAACCTAAGCTCCCACAACCTTGACATGGAATTAAACAGCATAAAAAAAGTCCTTATGTTCCTGCAGATGAAAGAATTTGTGGAAAATGAAATCTGAACCCAGTAGAAGATGATTTTTATTTAATTGCTGGTAAATGCATCAAGGGCTTCACTATTCTTGATCCAACTAAAAAATTCTTACAAATATTTTCAACTAAGAACACTGACCTTAACTTTGCTCTTGGTAAACTCCTACAGGAAGCATTAATATTAGACAGTAGAATATAATTGTTATATACAGCGGACCCTCATTAATCAATATACAATTTGCAAAACTACTAAAGTGTTAGGCATGGGGAGTTTGAATTGCAATTTTCGAATATAGCCTGATATTCATTGGGTAATCCTGGCTTCTGATTGTTTGTCATCAGATGATTGTTATTCAGTCTCCCAGTTTGCAATAGTACATGGATTAATTTAGTGGACATAGATTAAAGATGATGATACATTTTATTTTAACATATATCTCTACATTTTGAAAGTTACTATAATATTATAATTAAATTTCATTTTACATGTATAATATACGTTTGACTACAATTTAAACGTTGTATTCTGTACCTGATGTGTGCGAATAAATAATACATATATATATTAAGAGAATGTCATTTACACTACAACATTTCCAGGGCCAGACGTCAGGACTTGCTTTTTTTTGGGCTTTTTTCACACACTGCCAAGCCTGAGTCTTATATTTGGTACACTATATATCTGGACAGATTTTTGCTGGGAACAAAATTTGAATACTTCTTTGCTTTTTAAATGCTTAAAATGTGACTTAAAATTCTTAAGATGTTACATAAATGTATAAAAGATATATAGTGTACCAAATATATAAACTACATGTATTCAATTTCATCTTATAAGATATAATATATAGTGATAACATATTGCATATTAAAGGGGAACTAACACCTTCAACACTTTACCTCTCAGATATTAGCTTGGGTCCATTGAAACACATCCACGCTATACATAACTTGTATATATGCACTGGTAATGACATATACTGCATTTTTTAGCTCCGTTTTGTGAACTACGGAGGCCGCCATTTTTTAAATTCCCAGTGTTTTGCACTGACCGGAAATACGTCACTGTTGTACTATAGATCCCGGCATTGCAATTCAAGTGGTGAGAACAACTGTCAACAACAGTTAATTAATACAGTTAATTGCACTTTCAGAGCAGTTCTTACTGAGTGTCAAGTAATTGCCAATGTACTATTTGACAATGCAATTAGAGGATTTATTAGACAAAATTAAATAAAACAAACAAAAGCAGCAAATTACAAGGAACTACAATAAGCAGTAAAAAAATAGAATAAAAAAAGGTCAAAATACAAAATTTGTTTGGTCAGGAGACATCCACTAATAAAGTTCTTATTTTAAAAAACGCTGACTAGGATGCCCCCTTAAACTCATATTTAAAAAAAATAATAAAATGATTTAATAAAATTAAAATAAAAAATTAATAAAAACATTTATTATAAATAACAAGATCTAAATATAAGAAATAATGATGGGATGAAAATGAAAGTATGGCAAACAAATTGCAAATTTAATAAAAAGTTTACAACCGGGATCAGTTCTTAATTGTGATTGTGACATTAAATATTTTTCGTGTATGAATGTACTGGGTGGCACTGGGACTCACAGATTTCAAAGCAGCCAGCAGAATTGACAATATAAAATTATATATATAAAATTATCAGTGAAACAGCTATCAATTATCCTGCTATGTAATACAACTACTGAATGTTTGGATAACTGAGTACTAATTAAATACATTTTTAGTCATTTAGAGCAGTTTACATTGTATTAGATTTCAGCATTGTATGCATACACGAAAAATGTATTATGTTGCCAAATAAATCTATAGATCTATCATTCGTCCACTGTTTATTAGTGAAGCTTCAAAAAAAAAATAGTGTATTGGACAAAGTTTTGTTGAAAATGAGTTTTTGATATTATATTTTATTTTAAACTGGTAGGCCTATATTAAATGTATCTAGCAATGCAACCAACATACAATTGAAATAAGCACAATATGGTAATTAATATATTAATCTTGGTAAAGGAGATGATGCCTATAAAACATCCCCACTAACACTATATATACACTAAATATATATACTACGAAATATATTTATACTATAAATAATACTGCACACTGTCCCTAAATATCATGTAACTCATATTTTATTTACAAAGCAAAGCAGTATTCCAATTCTGTCCTCTTGCAAAAATATGGTCAGAAATATAGTGATACAAAATATTTTTTGCCCATGCCTATATACCTATTCTTAGATACAAATTGCTCATTGCAATCAATGCAATAATTATGCAGTTTTTCCAAAAAATTGCAATTAACACCCTTTATTTTGTTGTGCTGTCTGTTCTTGTTATAATTGCAATGAACAGTGTAAGGGCTTGTAATCAACAGGATTGAATGATTCATATGGCTGAATGCATATATATATATGGCCTAGCTGTTCTTGACTTAGTACATAAGTGACGTCACTATTTTGCATGCCGTGTGCAATAATGGCGGCCCCCAGCATGTCGGCGGATGGTGCAAATTGCATTATTAATTGGCTTGAAATCATATCAAACCATAGTTTAAGACATTTCCTTTCACTGCAATGTATTATTTAACATCTAATTGAACTTTTGAAATTGACTTACAAACTTCCATTAGTTCCCCTTTAATTATTCCTATAGGCTATTACAATCATGAAGTAAATCAATTTATATATTTATTATATTTTATAAACTACTGTGCCTGGGCAAAATAGTTGTACATAATCAAATGCAAAGATATGGATACCATGTAAGGAGGGAGGTACATGTGAAATGCTAGCAGGGTTATTTGCGAATATTTGCCCAGTGAACAAATATTCATACATTATTCATTGCAATTATGATGTACTGAAAGTCCAATTAACACCTCCTTAGTTGTGGTACCGTCGTTCTTTAAAATTGCAATGAAGAACAACATAATTGATTGCAATCTGTGATAGCATGAATTGATTCAGGACATAAGTGACGTCACCAGCTTGAGTGCTGCAGGGGCGGACTGGGATGAAATAGTGGCCCTGGAAATTTGGGTAACAGCGGCCCAGATGTATATTTTTTAATTTTTTTTATTATTATTTTTTTTTTTTACACCATCGGCCCACCGGGAAACCTCCCGGCCTCCCGGCCTCCCGGCCTCCCGGCGGCCCAGTCCGCCCCTGGCGTGCTGTGGGCAAAAATGGCGGTCCCCCATGGTTTGAGAGGAAGGCTCAAAATGCACAATTAATTAGCTTAAACTAAGACTAAACTCAACTTTTAGACACTTATATTCTACAATATATTCTTTTACATCTAATTGAACTTTTCAAAGCAACATGCAAATATCCTTGAGTTCCGCTTTAATATTTAATATGATAATGATATGATATCTTATTGCCTCAATGAAGAAATGTACCTATATAGAAATAAGATGTAAATGTGACAATAAATAGCCGATATTAAAGAAATACATTTGAAGCTTTCTAAATCAAAAGAGAAATTCGAGATTAAATATATATATATAGATTTTATTGACATGTAAAATATCATAAATGATACATATGTCATTCAGTTAAAAGATAACATGAAAGAGACATTAATGTAAGTACAGAAAGCAATAAAATTTCAATAATCAAGGTTCCAGCCACCAAGTTAACTTATAATACGTGTTTAAAATCCACATACACAATAGAAAAAAATACAAGCCGCTAATAAAAACATTTCACTCTCAAAGTCCAAAACATGACAAGCACATCATAACTAATAAACTAATAAACTAAATTAATAACTGTGTGGATACAGGAGATGGTTTTCTCTACACATCAGCTTGAAGGAGAAACTTTCCTAAACTAATTAATAACTCAGGTTCCTTGTTTGTCATTATTGCTGTAAACTTAGTTATATCATCTAGAGACAAGAAGTTGTTAATAAATTTAGTTGCATTCAAAAAAAGGTTAACACGGTGTTGCTCATTACCAGGACAGACAATCAAACAGTGAATTTCGTCTTCTACAAAGTTTAACGTACACTTTTCACATATTCTATTTGGAGCAGGAATTATTGGTTTATGGTGTCGACCTGTTTCAATCTTCAGGCTATGTGAACTTGTCCTAAATCTAGCTATTTTAGTTAACACTTTGCGAATTTGTTGCAATTCAAGATAAGGTTCTATTCTACAATCAGTTTTAAATAGTTTATATGTCCTAAGTTTTGGTTGTTGTGAACTGTCATTTATTGCATTTATAAGTCGCTCATGTTCGGCTTCATAGAGTCTTAGTTTCACTGTGTTAGAGATATTATCAATGTCAAAGTTTCTGAGGTTACTAATATCATATTCAATGTTGCAGTTATTTAATACATGACACACTTTACTGAACCAGTTATTTCCATTTACTGCATTCACATAAATTTCCTTCTGAAAATTTAAACATTTCTTAAGTAAACTGTCATCAGGTGCTCTTTCCAATCTTATCCAGTAATTCACCATTCTAATTTTCTGTCTGACATGCAATGGGAATCTACCTGTTTCACCATAGACTGCTAAAGATGGTGTTTGTTTTCTAACTCCTAATATGTTTTTAAGATATGCAAGTTGCAAATTTTCTAATTCAGGCATAGATTTTTCACTTGTCCATATTTCACTATTGTACTCCAGGATAGGTAAAATATAGGTATCAAACATTCGAAGAGATAGCATGGGATCGATTTTTCCTAATGCTTGTTTTGAATCACCTTGCAGTGCAAAGAGCGCTTTATGAGCTTGTGTTGAGAGGTATTCCGTCATCTTGCTATGTATTCTACGCTTATTAGTAAGCATATGGCCAAGATATTTGAAGCTGTCAACATTTACTAGTTTTTCCCCATTACAGAAGAAGGTGCTTATTGCTTTGTTACCAATCTGCATCACTTTGGTTTTACTAACATTTACAATAAGGTGCCATTTTTTACAGTAATTATGAAGTGAATTTATACTATTTTGCATGCAATTAGGAGAATCAGCTACAAGTGCGATGTCATCGGCATACAATATATGTGTAAGAGTAAAATCACCTAATGTTATTCCATCTGATTTTTCAAGATGATCGGGTAGATCTGACATAAATTCATTGAATAATTTTGGGCTGAGGATTCCACCTTGTAATACCCCACATTTGCTGTCAATAGAACCACCGGTATTACCACCTTGGTTTACTCTTGCTTTTGCCTTATCATACATACTAATGATAACCTTGAGCATTTTGTCACCAATATTCTGCTGCATCAATTTGTAGTACAAAGCATTTCTATTAATGTAATCGAATGCTTTAGTAAAATCAACAAAGCACAAGTATACAGGTTTTCGCATTGCTTGTTGGTAACTTATAACTGTGTCAAGAACAAAGACACAGTCAGTAGTGCTTGACCCAAAATTAAAATTGTGGCATTAAGAAATGGTTTAAACTTTTTCTTTTAAATCTAACCACTGCAGATTGATTTCTATTGATGACAATTAATATAATCAATTAGTTTTGCATCAAATGGTTTGGGTTAATTTGTTCTTTGTGTTATAGTTTTAGTTTCACAAAATTGTTTATTTTCTATTTTGTAGCTACCTAATTGAATTATGTAATTCATTTGACATATCTAGGCTAGTTAAATAAACTCAAAATTCTGCACATACCGTACCTATCTTGCCAACCTGTTAATTGCCATTAAAATGTGCAAGGGTATTGTACTGCAAAACTATTATGTAAGGCACCTAATGCTATTCAAACAACTGAAGAGAAGACAGACTGGCAGACAGAAATGCCATTATGTGGGTCAATTACTCTAATACAAATACCGAAAACAAAGCAATGACTAAGAAGACAGGCAAACCGGCTAACAATCATCTTGATAAAACAAACAGCCAGTGACTACCGAACGTGGATGAATGAATAACTTATGCATAGAAACAAACCATTCGGTGCCCAAAATGACTGTTCGGATTCGGAAACCGCGGGATTCAGTTTAACTAGTCTAATTAGAATTGTGTAGATTTGTTCCCAATGAAAATCATTCGGTTAGCACAGGATTTGGTTTAACGAATTTCGGAAAAATGAGGGTTGACTGTATATGGTAATTTAAATGTCTCCTGGCATATGACATAGGGGGCTCTTGAGATGAGAAGCCAATTAAGGCAGTCAGTAGCCTTGGTATTAGCAACATTGTGGAACTCCCAGTTAAGTATCTATGAGTAATACATATCCAAAAACGCCATTTTTTCAACCTGGCTTAAAAACTGGCGGATTCAAGTAATTTCCAACAAAACTCAGAAGACTTTGAAACGAACGATTCATGAACCAATAACAGTTTGTCATTTGTTCCAGAATATCAAACATTGTATTGATTCAAATGTTGCAGATTTTAAGCACAGAAGGCTCTATCTTGCACAAATAATGCGGATTCAATGTTCATGATGGAAATGAAGTACTCATATGATATTAAGCTGCATGTGGCATCCTATACTGAAGTTTTTTCATTTCTTGGAACATACAAACTACAAGATCTACCACACGGTAAGGAAAATTATATCAATTATATTAACATACGTAATTCAAGTCTTTGTGATAGGTATTGGACATAACACCATCTTTATTGGCACATATTGAAGAATAGATAACGCACAGATAGTAGAGACATATAATTAAAACATAGTACAGAATTGATTGATCCGTAGACACCCACACCCAACATGGCGGTATGTCAAAACAATGAAATGCCCAACGATTTAGATAGTTGCTGGCTAAAAATGTGAGTAATATTAAGTCTGAAAAGCCTAAAGATTTAGATAATTGATGGATTAAAATGTGAATATTTTTCAAGAATGAAATGCCCAACAATTTTAGATAATCGATGGCTTATGTAAGGCCTCTGCTTGGTCTAGGACAAAGCATTTTAAAATTTTTTAAATGCATTGTTGTTGAACAATTTGCAAGTTAATTAAGTGTTAACAGATATAGGTGCAGAAAGTGAACATCATAAGTCGGTACTTATAAATGAAGGAGTTTTCTCAATATCTAAGCAATCTTTGAAGCACAGGCGTTTGCCAACATATATGACATTGCTCAGTGATGACACACTTATACTTTAACTAATACCTTAATTGGCTTCTCATCTCAAGAGCCCCCTATGTCATTTGCAGCTGCCAATCAGAATGTAGCTGAATAATTAGGAAATGCCCTGAGCTTGATGGCAATTATTTTGCTAGTTTACCAGTTAGACTGTAAACAGAAAGTACAATAAAAGAGATTCTGAAAAGAAAAAGAGATTCTGACTTAAATACAAACAAATTAACTTAATAGCATATAGGCTGGCTTATGACATTGAATGTCTAACAGTGAAATTGCATATCAATTTGTTTTGTTTGCATTGATTACATTCAATTCTTAAACAAAGATTACTCAGTTAGATCACTTAATTGGCTTAAAGCTGACAGCAGCATCATGTGTGTAGATGGTGAAATATGCAAATCTGGCATTAGAGATGAGAATTGAACATTTCCCAGCGTACAGGCAAGGAATTCCTTGTATATAAGTGGTAAATACCCATAAATAATGGAAGTTATCACTTAGAATAAGAAGGAAAATTATGTTTGTGTATAATATAGCCATTTTTGATGTGTAATATGATAATATTGACTGAAACTAGCCCCATCATTGAAGGCAGTTACGCAGGGGAAGTAAAAGCTGTTCTTGACAAAATCAGTAGCCTTGGTTTTATAGTACACTAACTTGCTAAGGGCTGTCATGCTGGCAAACGCCTGTGTTTGAAGCAACAGAAAGCATGTCATGTAGGGCAAGTGTCAATAGTGCAAGATATTGCTCCTTACTAAACAAGGGGGCGGGGGCATAGCTCAGAGGTAGCGCTCTGGGCTTCCAACTGCTGGGGGGTCCCTGGTTCGATTCCCGGTCGAGTCTGAGTTGGATGGCTATTTCATCCTTCATCTCATTGCCATGGTCCCTGCCTGTCCTAATTAGCACATCAGGAGCAGAAGTACAGGACGTAAAGCCCTAATCACACACACACATACCCAAACTCCTTACTGAACATGTAAGGCTCAATAATCCATCTGATGCCTGTAGTAGTAGTTAAGCATTCTTCGGGCCATGAGCCATTCTAGATCTGGCTGACAAAATATGGCTGGATCACCCCTGAAATCTTACATATATTATTTGTAACTATGTAATTCTGTTACAAATAATATAGAAGGCATTTTTTTTGGAATTTTTGTATTTTCATATGTTGACTTTTATTCTCAAACAAAGTACAATGAAAAGGTGTGGATAATATAAGAAATGAAAAAGGAAAATGTATTTTCCATTCTGTGCTTATATGGACCGATTAAAGTAAATGTAAGGATAATGCAAGGGTTCATTAAATCTTCCTTATATCAGACCTGCATAATATTTTTTTATTAATATACATGCTTTATTGGTGCATATTCTAGAAGCGGAAGTTTCCTTCTCCTTGTTTAACAGAATATTACTTTTTCTTCAGGAAATGCTCTCATACTTTATGATGAATTTGGTGTGAGTCAACATTTTGGTTCTTTTATAACGACGAGTGCCATTAGATTTGAACAAACACATTGCTTGTCTATGAACGTGGTGACCAGAAAAGCAAAAATAACTGTAAGTATGTAAGCTTTCAAGGTTCAGCTCAAACAAATGCAAACTTTATTCGTTTCAGAATTACTATATTGCATAAAAGAAATCTTGTTTTTTTTTTTAACGACAAATAAGAAAATTGGCCCAGGCAAGTGATATAATTTATGGTTTTGGGGGGAAACTAATATTTAAGATCGGGCATTAGAAGCAAAATATGGTGGCCAAGTAGTAGTTTCTGGTGCAAAGGTTTCGCCCCCTGATAATAGGTACTTATGTACCACGACAACCCTTCGCACCATAACACCTTCGCGCCATGACACACCTTCGACCAGGACAGTAATCGTACATGTCGTACCACAAAAGTAGAGCTATTAAAGTATCGACCCCCGATAGTGTAGGTTTTGCGCCATGAAAGTGAAGGCTAATCCTACCTCCTCCTTATCCTGCACTCCTCAACTACTGCACTCCTCTGTCTCCTCATCCTCTCCTCCGCATCCTCTCCTCCTCTTCCCCCTTTTTTCCATTCATGCTGGCCAGTGGCCCCATGATCAGGTAACTAAAGCTTGTTAATGTGACCATATCTGTAGATGTATTTTACATAGAATACTAGTTAATACCTTATTAGACAGGCATTTGCTATCTTATTCTATGGTAATATCATATTTCTACAGTCTTTATTGTGCATACAGTCTTCAGAAAACGATGCAAAATGCGATTTTTCTAACTGAAAAGATTGGTAGTTTGCGTCATTTTCAACTCAAGATAGTACCCAGTCTTTAGAAATAGGATATTATTACAACAAAGGGAGTAAGAAACACTTTTCCAATAATTTATTAACAAGTATTCTAGATACAATACAACCAGAGATAAGAGTGCCTAAACACAGGCTCCCAGACTGCACCAAAGGTGATTTTGGCACCCGACCAAACCCACCCCTCTTCTCTGATTCTTTTTTTGTCATTTACTCGATTAATACTGCATCTACTGCATTGCTCTTTGCAGGGTAGAAGTATCTATGTTAGGGTATCCATGGATATGTATAACATCTTTGTATGTTTAATATTTATGGAAATAATCAGCTAAAATTGCCCGTGAGGGGGGCAACTTAGTAACTTTCGTGGTACATAAGTTGGTACTTCGTTGTACGAAAGTTGGTACTTTTGTGGCACGAAAGGTTTAGTTTCGTGGGGCAAAAGTTGGTACCTTCCTGGGGCCTAAATGGGTAATGTTCGTGGTCTTCTCATGACACCACGACAGTTCCACGAAAGGTCCTATTTGGCCACCATAGCAAACACTTATTTCAAATGGTATAAAATTATTTTTTAAATGATGCTGAGGTATTTATGATTTTTGTGGTATTCATTTCATTTTAAATAAGCGGGGTTGGATTTAATGCTCAGACTAGTTTTTATGACAGCCAAATTCCAACAAACCTATTGAAGTTTACTATTCCGGCTGGCATTTATGCTCTCAACATATACACCACTTACACAGGGCAAAAAGGGACAACTGCAGTAATAAATGGCATGAAGGTGGAGCAAGGATGGTGCCCTGATATTCGTAAGTTCTGATGTTGCTAAATGACAGAGTATGATTCATCGAATTGTAGTTATATAATAGCTGGCCAATCCTACCTAATATTTGTTTGGATTCTTCAGATGATACGGGTGACATAAACTGTGTATTCAAAGATCCTGACATCTGTGGATATTTGGACTTTTCTGCAAATACCAAGTGGCACTTAGGCCCAGGTGAGTGGTTAATTCATACTAGTGGGCCTATTTTTAACAGTATTATAGCTCGGGGTGCAACATAGAATTATCCAAGTGCATGTTTCCTCCCATGCCCTGATACTGGTCACCTGGCATGTGTATGTTAATCTCCCTTTTTTCTATTTCAGATGGCATGGTGCTGAATTCTTCAGACACTGTCAAAAAAGCACAAAAGGCAAATTTGGTGTCACCTGCATTCACAACTAATAAAACGTCATGTCTTCGAATCCGCTTGTCGTCAGAGAAGGAAACTCGACTACGCGTTTCTGCCTTTCCTTCATCTGATATTTTTGATTTGTCAGATGCTGAATTTTTTGAAGTAATTGTGGCAGCTTCGAAAGACCAAAAGTTTACGATACCGACCAGGAGCAGTGCAAAGGGAGTTATGTTCACTGTCCAGTTTAAGGAGAAGCAAGAGCTAACCCTTCACTCTGTGAACTTAATAGCTGACCCAAGAGCTTGCACTGGTTTGTAGCTAATGTTATGAATGAGATTTGTTGATTTCGTTGAAGTGTTTCTTTTCTGCCAGCAATTTCCCAAACTCAGCAAAAACGAAGTTTACCAAAGTGAAGTCTCGGTGTTTATTTTGACACACTGGGGTTGCGAAAAAAAAATAAATGGATAGAATTAATATGTATACACAGTTCATTGATTTCACAGATACCAGCTATGTCATGGAACTGCAAGGCCAAGTGACCTCAGGCATGGAAGAAAGTGTGGATAAGTCTTCGATACTGCTGAGTGACACGCTTCCCACACAACATTCCTTTAGAGCAGAAGTCATTGGACCTGAGTCTTCTGATACACCACCAAAACCTGAGACGAAAAAAGGGTTTCACAGCAGAAGGAACTACACAGGTATATCATATTACTGTTGTCAAAACAAAATTGCATTGAAAGTAAACATACCTGACTGGCAAGTTGTTTTACACTTTATCTTGTACATTTCAGCCTACTTCAATGTTGGGGACCTGAATGAAGTCACAGCACATCAGCTGGAAGACATGGTCTTTTCGTAAGTTTTTGGAACACTGAAGACAATAATGATAATCATCAAAGCAGGACTGCATTTATCAATATATTATCTTAATTCACACGTGGTGGGTAAGGAGATGTTGAAAACAAAATTGGGTCATGAATTAGGTTTGTCTCATCTCCTGCTTTTCCTTGATGGAAATCCCTAAAAAACTATATTGTGTAGATAACTACAAAATTACTGCTTGGCAACTTATAATTTTGATAGTCCAAGGAATTGATACTTTTGAAGTAAGTTTTAAGCTCAAAAGGAGAGCTTGAGGTTGCATAGTATTTGAGTAATGGGCCGAAGAATTGTTCAGCAGCTACTTATCCTATTTATGTGCTATTTTGCACAAAAATACTGTACCTGATTCGCCTAATGACTTAAATCTGCGCTATTCCCTAAAAAGTATCAAGTAATTTACAGGTACTATGTTCAATTCCTCATCTACAACGCATTTAGCACGTGTTTAATAGTTAATCCGATGCAAATCTCATAGACCATGGACGACGTTCGACTCCTGGATAAATAAGGGTGTGAGGATTTTTTAACCCTCAGTGATTGAAGTTCAAAGGGAGCAATTGCAATAGTTGGTGGTATTTCTTTTCCGGAGTGGAATTCAATATACTAATGAAGGTGCCAGACGAAACCTTGGTTCCAGCAACTAAGATATAGGAACTAAGCCTCAGGAAACACACCCACTTTACACAAAACTGCGTGTTTTTGCCTGCATCAAAAGGCATTTTGTAGAATGTCATATCCCACTCATGGCGAACTAGTAAAGGAAATAACTGTATCCCATCTATGAGTGACGTTTAAGACGTGGTAAACATTTGTGAAAGTGGTGTAGGCTATAGTGCTCTTGTTTGTCGCTCAACACTGTAAGCCTTGTCCGGCATAATTGCTTCGGAAATATACTGCAGGTGCTTTCCTCATAGTTCGATTCCTCAAACGAGTCCACAATACAAAACCACCTAAAGCCTGATAGGGCAACACTATTTATATTCTATGGTTGACGGATCCGCCGACATTGTCAGAAAACCTCCGACGAAAAAATAACGTTCGAAATTTTGCACTTTTATTTTGCCAACATTGAGATCCAGCTAAATTTTATTTTTATTTTTTTCCGACATTCACCAATACATAGCAAAAAAATCCGTCAACCATAGAATATAAAAGGTGTGGCCTAGTGATGCGCTAGCTGCATTTGGAGACTTTCGATTGTTTTTGCACAATTTCATCAGCAAAGCTTCTTGGTAATAAGGATGTGTCACACATACCAATACTGGTCACAAAACAACATTGCCAATTTGTCTTGAGAACGTGAAGCCTGGTTCTAAAGCAACCATTATTTCTAACTAAAAGATGGCAGTTGTCCTGTGCGTAACATCAGTCTTTCTAAAACACTCAGCGATATTGATTTTTGCCACGACATCGAGATTCGCCACTTGGAATAGAGTGCAATAAACACTTATTAGATGGCTGTCGGAGTGATAGAATACTGTCAGTGATACAAACAATTAGTTTTCTAGTGAATAAACATGTTTTAGGAGGGTGGCGAATATCGATGTCAACGCAAATTTCAGTATCTTAGAGTGTTACATACACAAGGCATCATGGTAGGAAGATCGTTTCAATGGTGTTTATATTACTGAAGAAGCATTGCTATGACATTGCAATGCTTGTTCAGATTTGCGAAAATAGTACCTCAAGAAGTTTTCCTCTCAAGTTGTGCAACTTCATGGTGTTATGCAGTAACAGGCAAAAAAAACAAAAAACATTTGAGCCAGTCTTGCAGTGCAAGGCTTCTTGAATGACAGAAACTGTGATTAGGAATTGCACTATTTTCATGCCAACGACGCGCATAGACATTTTCCTCCGATGTCAGGGGAGTTGCAATCAGTTATGAGAAAGGCTGGTGCTCTGCTGGTCAGTATCCCGCCTTGCTCATCGGCATGAGTAGTTATACCTAGAAACTGCTCACCTTACTCTCAGTGACCACCCACTGCAACACCCTTGTTGCGTTGCAGGATTTTTGCAAAATATGTACTTATATACGAGTGGGTCTATGCTATAATTTTATTGTTTAAATTTGAGGAGGTAATTAATTTTTGGAGAAGTATGTAGAACTTATATACCAATGATATTTAAAGTATTCAATTTAAAACTTTTAAGATGCCATTTCAATGAAGAGGAATGTGACCTTAAGAAGGACTTCATCAAACAGCGAACTCAATATGGCATTTGCTACACCTTTAACTCAGGGAAAAACAACACGGTGAAGCAGACTAATAACCCAGGTTATTATAATAAGAGAAATGCTATCTTTAACTAATCATCGACCTGAGTAGTTACATCTAGAGTATTCTGTAAACATTTAATGACAATGAGTTTACAACAGGTTCCAAGTATGGTTTACGCCTTGTGCTGAACATCGAAACCTATCAAAATATGAAGGGTTTGAAAACTGATGATGGAGTTAAGGTTAGTACTTTTTTATCATTCGTGCCTAACAAAAAGAGGTCTGTGTTAGTGTGCATGTCTGTCCATGTGTCACCAAATAATTAAAAAAATAAATGGACAATATCAGAAATTGGGAGGTAGATTCATATCATCAACTGCTAAACTGACTCTGTTTTGGGATATTTGCTTGTATAATTATGATGTTAAAACTTTCTAATAGAAGAAAATGAATTATTATATGTTATGGTGGCCGAAGGGTGCACTTTCTTGGTAATTTTACTGGGCGACAGTCACTTTTGCCCCATGAAATTACCTACTTTCGCACCGCAAAAGTGCCAACTTTTGCCCACAAAAGTACTCAACTTTTGCCCCATGAAAGCCCTCTGACAAAGTTGCTTGTATGACACATATTTTCACTGTGGATAACTTTCATGGTAAGAAATTTGCCACTGACGTGGTGAGAAAGTTGACACTATCGTGGTGCGAAAGTTGGCTCTGTCATGGTGCATAAGATACAGTCTCCCCACGAAACCATGATACCATGAAGTGTTCTGTTGGGCCACCATAATATGTTGCAGATTTTGGCCACATGCAGGATTAGCTTTGTGCTTTCAATTGTAATTCATATCAGACTAGTACCACAAGTGAGCTACTATGTTATTTACTATTTGGAAACACACATTTAACTATTTGTTTGTCATGTGATCAAGAAATTTCATTAAGCTTAAAAATAGGATTTAACATAGTTATCCTTTTTTTCCCCTTGTGTTGTAGATTCATGTTCATGACCAGGATGACATCCCATATGTCCAGTATGTTGGAAAGGCTGCTGCAGTTTCCCATCACACCTACTTTGAAATCAGTCGGCAAGATGTACGTGATCAGTTTTTTGCTTGTCTTTTTTGTCTAACATACAAGATTTTTTCATTGTGATCACTTGGTCTGTGTTGGCAGCATTGGGTTTGTGGCAATAGCATTTTCTGGTAAAGGACTTTGTTAAGTGCTTTTATGAAAGAAATACTTTATTTTAGGGTATGTAATTTTTATTGGAGCACATATGGTTACTATTAGTGATGAACATAGCAAAGGTAGGCTAAATTGGCTATATCAAGTAAATTTAGTAAACAAGGTTTATTATTATTTCTTTAACCAACTTAATTATTATATAAAAAATATTGGGTTCGGAAGTGGTGCATGCATGAGTAATACACAACTTCCTAAGCAGTAATCATTACTCCTTTCAGATACACAGCATGAAGGCCCCTCATGGGAAATGTGATGAGAGGGAATTATCTCTTTACCCAAATGAGACTTACACAAGGTTCAGATATAACTGGGAATGCGAGGCCAACGCTTGGCAAAAACACTGCGGATGTATCGACTACTATATGCCAGGTTCGCCAACTATTGCTTGGGAGATTTTCTTTTCGTTCAGCACAAGTTATACAACCATTAATCAATTGTATCATTGCAAACTAAGATATACTGTTTTAGGGAAATATCATATATATTTTGTTTTGCAGGTAATGGGACGTAATGCTCGTTTCCAAAATGGGAAGAGTGTCGAAAAAGTGTGGGTAAGTAAGCACTGTAGTAACATTAATTAATAAAAACGTAATGTCATATTTGTCTTGAAAGCTGAATCAGCTTGATAGGTGTTGCGGCTTATGTTTAGGTCTTGTAGGGTTTATTGTCTTTACTTATCAGAGTTAGGTGGTCTATTGGAAGGTGGTCATAACTCTTTTGTTGTTGAGCCAGAGCTTCGGGGCTGCACTTAGTAGGCTGTAGTATTCTAGAAAATTGGGTGTTATCTGATATTTTTTAGCAGAATTGTTGATAGGTCAGGATGTTTTCATCACCTTTAAGGTCACTGGTTTGGTTGATTCCTGCTTTGTGCCAAGGTATGTAGAAGAGTAATAGATTGTCCACTTTGATGTGGCTGTTGTACCAAAGGGGTTAGCTGTATATTTCATTCATTCTTCAACTTCTTCTAATTACTTGCAGTTGTAGTCTGCCTAAAGCTTGTCACATCCCTCCAGATTGGTTCGAAGGAAGTAGATGGTGTCTTGAAAGGTCTTCAGGGGAAATATTGCCTTTTAGTGTTCAGGGCACAAGTTGACTATCCGTATTCTAGGTTCTTTAGGACCAATTGGATTCACATTATTTTGGGGGCAGTCCTTTCCTTATCAATGTATGGTGTTGTAGATGATGCTTCTGTTAACCTTGTACATGTATTGTATTTAAAAAGGTTTTGTAAACTCTTCTGAAAAATAGATGGGCATGGCGATGGAAGGAACTTTCATTTACGACCTTCAACCTTGATCGCAATTATCACAGGTTTTTTTTTTGTGGTCCATTTATATCATTCTGAAAATAATTATTCATCATGCTCATACAAACTGTTATATAGCCTTAAGAGGCGTTCACAAACCTATGAGTGACCACGGATGGCAAAAATGGACTATACTTGCTCACTCGTAGCTCTGTTAATCACGTATAAATTTTTCCACGAGCAAACGTGAGGCAGTCTTAGATCGCTCAGAGGAAGTCTGCAACGGCTCACTGAGGCATCCGTGAGGCATCCGTGAGGCATCCGTGAGGCATCCGTGAAGCATCCATGAGGCATCCATGAGGCATCCGTGAGACACTCATAGATTGCCCAGTTTAAAAATTTTTACCCTCTCTACAGATGGTCACGGATGATCTAGCGCTATCAGGAGTGTACAATGGATTATCAGTGACAGAGTGAACACCCCCTTTCGAGTGTTAAAGTGCGTAATTCTTTCCATGAAGAAAGGAATTAGCATAATGTATCAACTTTGTTGCAGATGTCAATGAAACGTTCTCGTGTTACTGTCCCAGTGCCTGTGAGTCATTTTTCTATCCGTCTCAGTCATCCTCCTCCAGCCTGGCTTATTTTGGGGTCTCCAAGTATTTGTTTGAGGAAGAAAAGATAGAAAGAATCAAGAAGCATCGGGAGTATTCTCTGAACAAGGACTACAGGATGGTGCC
This sequence comes from Alitta virens, assembly GCA_932294295.1. Classification (NCBI taxonomy): domain Eukaryota; kingdom Metazoa; phylum Annelida; class Polychaeta; order Phyllodocida; family Nereididae; genus Alitta; species Alitta virens. The sequence goes on from OW028583.1 coordinate 34,347,612, forward strand.
AGAGAACTATTTTGTAAGTATGATGACGGAATTTATCTTTTGTTCAGTTAACCCAACATTATGTTTAATTATATAATATGGTTTGTGTAGGGGTTAGCAGCTGTGGATGGTTACTTTGGTAGGCATGTTTTATTCTAAAAACTCTGTGACCATATACATTTATCCAGAAGAAACGAAACCAAAGGCCATAAGGAAACATGGATTTTTTGCATTCTTATACAGTGTATAATGCATGGCTTGAAAAAGTTCTCATTATCTATGTTTTGTTCGAGACTCTCAAGCAGAGGGGCTAAAGCCAGAAGGCTTTTTATAGATAGATAGATAGATATTTATTATTGCAACCTGTTTAACTAAAGCATGTTGAATTACAATACATGATAAATATATATTGGCCTCTGTTAGGCTTAATCGTTGCAAGTTAAGTTGCTGCAATTTCATCTACAGCCTCATTATGCAAAAATAAACTTGGCTGAGAGTTATTTTCTGGTTTAATTTTTGGTTGTCTTATTATTTTCTATTTCAGAATATTCAAAAACAATTCACGGAAGTCAGTGATATGCTTAAAGAAGTGAGAGATTTCATTAGTGAGCAGTCTATCGAGCGTGAAACATCGAAATTTAGTCTCATTCAAAGAACACTGCAAGAATTTGTTGATCACTCCATGAGAGACATTGGGAGACTAAAACCCCTGCTGGTGAAACTAAATGAAGGGGCTGAATGTCTTAGAAGGTAGGTTGCAGCAGAACCCTGGTGTGTAAAGCCCCGTTCTCACATAGCCGGTTTTGCCGTAGTGAACCCGTAGTATAATGTAAGTGTTGCGCAACCCGCTTCTCGGGCCCAATCCGTAGCAAACCCTATGACTACTCCTCGCTGTCGGGCGATATCCGGCGGGTAGCTCGTGGGACCTGTGGTCAATCCGGGAGTTTTTGAGCCGGCAGTCGAGTATGCCGCGCTGCATGGCACACCCGTCGGACTCTGACGGATTTTCAAATATTTGTCATGAATCTGCGAGTCACCCGTCAAACTGGGCGAGTCACCCGTCGAACCCGCTGGCTTACCCGTCATACCCGCCGGCTTACCTGTCACTAATTGCACTCGCAGTACACCCGGCGTCTTGTTCAGGGATACTAGTAGTAAGCCGACGGCTTCTAGGGGTAACTCGCCGAGTAACTCGCCGAATTCTACCTTTATTTTGTACATGCATCATCAGCGTAGGGGGTTGTATATACTTTAAAAGGCCGCTGCCCCTCTACTATTAGTCCAATTTTCTGAATTGTAGTATAGTTCATACTGACTCCATAGGCGTTTTCGGATTGAAAATAGAACAAATATTGAGCGAGATATTCATCTGAGAAGGCAGCTAGGTTGGCGGAGGCAAACAGTGGTGCTCTCGCAGACATCCGCGCCCGGACTGTATCAATGCAGGAAGGGCTGAGCGCTACTTTAATATTAGTCCGATGTTCGTCAAATATAATTGAATTATAGTAGAGTTCATAATAATTCCACACAGATTTTCAGATTGAAAATAGACCTAATATTAAGCGAGATATTAGTCTGGCGGTGGCAAGGTGCTCTGTGTATGGTCATTACTTGAATGGTGTGGTCAATATTTTTGACCATGATATATACATTGTTTGGATAAGCTTTATTGCAATTCATTTCTACTCATTCTGCCAACTGCCATGACTGTTATGTCATTTGCTATTAGCATTTTGAATGATACAAAGAATGGGTCTAGAGAATACAGCAAATGCTCAATACATGTGTCAATTGCCTAATTGCCTAAATTGGGGTTATTTGACCTGTCATTTCATGGTTTGTTCAAAGATGACACAGTAATTGCTAATAGCATTTTGAATGATACAAAGAATGGGTCTAGAGAATACAGCAAATGCTCAATACATGTGTCAATTGCCTAATTGCCTAAATTGGGGTTATTTGACCTGTCATTTCATGGTTTGTTCCAAGATGACACAGTAATTGCTAATAGCATTTTGAATGATACAAAGAATGGGTGTAGAGAATACAGCAAATTCAATACATGTGTCAATTGCCTAATTGCCTAAATTGGGGTTCTTTGACCTGTCATTTCATGGTTTGTTCAAAGATGACACAGTAATATGACATTGTCTTGATTGTCATTCAAAATTACAAAAAGATGTAATTGCTTTCATTAATTAAAAGCAATGTATTTTATTGTTTACCAGGCAATAATCATATTTGTATATTGGTATTTTATTTTTTTATACATGTGAACATATTTTTGTGGTAATTTGAATCTTATTGTGATATTATGATCAGTATTTGTGTATATTTTTGTAAAATTTAAATCTAATATTGATATTGTAATTAGTATTTGTGATTTGATCTGTGATTTTATTTGCTATCTTTTATGCACTTATATATATTATTTCGCCTTAATACTGAATGTTTAAGAGCAGGACTCTGTCCAGAAAACATCAAATTGTGGCAACTGGGACCTTGAATGTTAAGCTGTATATTATGTATAAAATAATGAGAACTTGTACATCAGATTTTTGTAGATGTAGTTTTAGATAGACGTAGTGAGTAGATATGTGACATATGTATCTTTTCTGATATGAAAAAGTATCAATAAAAGCTATGTATACATTATAAATGAACGGCAGTATAAAGAAGGTGATACACTTTGCAAAATTCTCGAAAGAATATGCAGATAGATAGATAGATGGTTTATTCTTATTCTTATTCTTTATATGCTTTTTATATAAAAATATACTGCTGGGTGTTGTATATACTATTTAAAAGGCTGTGGCTCCCTTAATATTATTCTGATTTTCTTCAGATAAAGATTGAATTGCAGTATAGTTCATACTTATTCCACAAGTCTTTTCAGATCGAAAATAAACCATAAATATTAAGCGAGATATTCGTCTGAGAAGGCAGGTAGGCTGGCGGCGGCCTATCATTCGACAGGTGACTCGGCGGGTTCTACAGGTGACTCGCCGACTTTCTCGGCGCTGTCGTAGCTACCTTGCTTAACCCGGCGAGTCTATCGTACAACCCTGCGAGTCACTCCTACAACTCGGCGAATCACCCGTATCACCCGCCGAGTCATGCCCCGCCCCTTTTCTCGCCAGAATCCGTGGCCAATCCTTCGAATTTTGGCCGTTGCATAACACTTACGTCATTCTACGGGTTCACTACGGCAAAACCGGCTATGTGGGAACGGAGCTTAAGGTATGGGGAAATCATAACCCAGTGACCTGATCACAGGCCGTTTCGCGCGAAAATTTAAATTACTATACATGTACGAGTATATAATTAGATTTCAAATTATGTGGTTATTCAATTACATTGACATTATGTATTTCTATTTTATTGTATATTACTATTGTGATGAACTCTTACATGGTTTCTAAAACTCAGTTGCTATAGACAATTTTGGCTTTGCTGTGGATGATGATATGAGTGCAATCTCCGGTGAAGGCCCATAGTTTGGTGAAAGGGCCATCCTGTTGGCTGGCCATTCCCCTAGATATATGGCCTCGACTTGGAATGGAAGGTTAGCTGGTCCCTTCATGTACAAAGGTAAGAAGATCAGCCCCTTTCCAGGAAGGCTGGCGGTAGGCTGGGCCCTTAACCAGGAAGCTCCAGGCCAAGGGAGGCTTGCCCAGAGTGGCCCCTTCACTGGGTAGGTTGAAGAAAGATGGGCCCCTTCCCCATAATGATTGAACCAGAAGACACCCCAAAATTGAGTGAAACATTTTTGTAAAGTGTGTACCTCAGTGGTTGGAAGCCCAGAGCGCTACCACTGAGCTAGGCCCCCACCCCTTTATATGTAGTAATGTAAAATAAACAATAGAGACAATAGTATATTAGATATTAAGAATAATCACATTATATTTATGCTTTTTAATTTCCCATCTCTTTCTTTATAGGATGAGCAACATGCTCCAGGAAGACATCAAAACAGCCTTGAATGACCTGACTTATTTGATAAACATGTGCAGCAGATCACATAGGTCTACACAAACACCATTACTTGAATTGCTTTTCAACGCAATTATGCAGATGCATTCTTTGGTAATTCAGTTACAATTTCAGAAATTGCAAGAAATCTCACTTATACTCAGTTCGAAAATATGGGCAATGTGATGAAACAATCACAGTCTGTCATTCAGAAAACGATGTTTGATGGACTAAGTACAGAAATTTACCACCATGGTCCGATATCAACTTACTCGTTGTACCTGAAAGCCTTATCTGGGGTTGCTGGTATCGTTAAATTTATGTCTGATACAGCTAAGAAGAACGTAACTGAAACTGTTAGAAACATGACTATCGGGCTCGAACCATCTGCAAATATCGACAGCGATGACTATGTTGCCTATAATCTTGATGAAAAGACATTGTCTCGCATATGGCCAACATTATGGAATTTTCAGACTTTTTGAAGTATGATGCAAGGAAAATTTTGCAGAAAAATATTGTCAGATTTTATAGCAGATTGGGGGAAGTTCTCTATATTCTAGAGAAGGACATTGAAAACCAAATTGATGCATTTGAAGACTCTTATAAGGCACTAAATGACACGCTCAAAGGTATATTGGAGGAATTAGAAGTCAATGAAGCTTTTTTGTTGTAAGTATGTCTGGTGGAAATTTGTATTGTTAGTAAAAAAATATATGTAAGGTTATATTCCTAAAATTGGCCAACCATGCTTTTATTCCATTATGTTTAGCTCGACTGTTTCTCAGATATTTTCATGATTTGGTCGGCATTTTCACATGCGGTGCTATTTTTTTTCAGGGAGAACTTCCTGAAGGTGGATGTTTTCTATGGAGAGCTCATTAACAATGTTATCCAGGCGTCTGATGCTTATTCTCTCCTGGATTTTTTAAGTAAGTAACTGCAGAGTTCCCTGCCATTCTCTCAACCTAAAAAATAATTTAAGTTTTTACAGTCAAATTAAACTCTAAAGGCCAAATTTCACCAACACAGTTTTTTTGCACACTCTAAACAAAATCCCACAAAACAATGAAATTTGGTTATTGGACTATTCTCCTATACCATACCAGTTTAGGTTTTGTAAATAAAATGCATGGGAATTAACAGTTTTGTTCAGTGGCTAAAATAGACATTTTATTTTTTATTTCATATAAACGAAATACTAATTTGTTTAAACAAATTACTCATATATGGCTTAACATACACGTAGGGCAGAGTGGGGAACAGTGAGACAAACCCCCTAGTATCAACTCCGTGAAAGTTACAACACTGGCCTTTAGGGGTTTATGCCAACACTACATAACCACCAGAATGTTCCATTACCTGCAAGAATTGAAAGCACAAGGTTTATGCAGTTTAATTTTTGGGTTTTACACCAGGTAAAGTAATTTTTTTATGCATACAGTGCTGTAGCAATCTGTTCCTGTCCTCAGAAGGCCATAAGTTCATATTATGGGTGAGACACAGCATGAGTGGGGCAGGGTGAGACAGTCACTTCTATGTAACTCTTCATAAGGGAAATTACAGATTGATGTTGGTTGCTTGACATGTTGAATTGGTGGTACCGTCTATGCCAGGCCAAGAGAATGACCCCACTGTGGGGTATATGCATAACATCTTCCCAATCGAGAAAGTTGAAAAAAATCCGTTAAAAGTATATGCTTGGTGCATAAGTTTCTTGTGCTGTGTACGTCCAAGTTGATATGTGGCCCTTAACACACATCACAGGAGTCAGATTTCTGTCTGCTTGCAAGGTATCAGTAGTTATCGGAAAAGTTTACAAACAAGAAATTTCTTAGTTACTACTTAAATTGTTTTCGTGTATTTTGGCAGTCACTGTTATAATATCTCATGAATCAAAATCTACTTTGCTTCCAGATGGCATCGGCGGTTACTTTGGCCTGCTCTTGGGGGCCAGTTGCATCACTTTAATCGAGTTCTTGGACTTGATTGTCTATAATCTGTATATGCAAGCTGGCAAGTTAAGAAAAGGCAAAAAACAGCCAGTAAATGGGGGTGAAAAGGCATCTTCCGTGTAGTTGCTCGTCATTTAAAAAATTAAGCTTCCGATCCTAGGCCTAGAAAAAAATACATCTTTGGTTCTAGTGACCTTTTTCAGCCCCCTGTTTTGAATCTGCTACCCTAACAATTTCTAAAAAAGATTCTAGAAGGATCTGAATGCCAGTAGGTGAGATTGATAATTTATACACGTGAGAATCTTGGCTTGAAACCACTATAACTTCATTTCTACTCAACATATTTACAAAATCGGAGCATATTCTAAAAGCTCAGGGTGTATATTTGCAATCAGATACACCAGAGTGACAAGACTTTACAAATCAGTAAACAAAAATTGTAACATTCACTCTGGTTCATTCATACATTTGCCTATTTAAATATAAATTCTTTAAATTATAATACAAATTTTCTTCAATATTTATTTACTCTGCACACATTTTGTCTTGTTCAACAGATCTGTGCAGCTTATAATACACACATGTTTAATAACATTGCATAGCTTGTTGTTTCTGTTGTGAATTGTTGTTTGCACATGCCTTTGTTTATTCCTGAGTTGCATGTAGCATTCTCAGTTAATAAGTGGGTAATCCTGGCACCTTTGGGACAGGAATTAAATTTTTCTTTCAGTTGCAATGCTAACTCAGGAGAGTTAAGACTTCTTTCTCTTCTAAATTTGTAGCAATATTTTGGATTCTTTCAACATGTATGAGGTTAGTAGAATTTGCTGATTTATGTATAAATACTTGTTTATAAAATGTGTATAATGTAAAGGGATCACAGTTTAAAGTGCATAGAGTGTAAAAGGTCTGAGTTTGATAACTTTAATTAGTATTGGTCACCTGTTTGATAATATGAAGTGAGACACATACTCAGACATAGTAAATCATGTTTCAGTGTTGACCATGAGACTGACAACTTATCAACTTATCATTGGATGCTTATTGATCCAAGGTCGTGCACAGTCTTGTGAGTTTCATTTGATATGATTATAAAATGTTTGAATAATATTTATATGGATTTATATTTGCGTACGTTTACACATTGTGTGATAATTTAGGTATTTATTGGCTTTATTTCAATAATATTTCAGTTTCACCTTACTTGCTTGCTTGTTTGCTTGATGGTCAAGAGTGCAATAAATGTGCAATCCAACTTCTACTAGTTTGTCGTTCCTGGGCAAAGCATCTAATAAAAATATTTCCCCTACCTATTGGTCCTATTTTATCAGGGGCTTGTCATCGGAATTGAAAATGTTTTTCTAGACCTTATTCAGAAAACAAGAGAATGTCTTTACTGATATATTTTTGGACTGTGAAGTGGGATCAAGGAAAGCCACTTCTGCATTTGGAAGGTAGAAAAAGGGCAATTAGCAGGATGATTAGATAATGACTAGTTCAAGTTCAAGTTCAAGTTCTTTATTGGGAATAATATTAAACATCAGCACATTTAAACAATAATTCAATATAGAAAAGAGCATTCCCCTGCCCTGACACAAAGAATTATGTATATGGGCCAGAGATAATTATTTACAATTAAAACATGTACCATTCTATAGAGTAATAAGCAATAACATTTTATAATGCATTAAGTTATCAAATAAAAAACTAAAAAACAAAATAATAATAATTAAATTTTAAGATTTACAAACACCTTGGGTAAATTGGAGGCATGTGTGTCACGTCATCTGGACCTCCTGACTGAAAGGTCATTTTTGGGCAGTTTTATCGAAGTTCTAAACACGTAAAAAATAGTAAACAAACTCGTTTAAAAATTGTAACACTTCTTGCAAACGTTTGGGTCATGTACTTTTAAAGACTGCAAATGGTTCACTGGGTAATCATGTGCCTAACAAAGCCAAATGCAACACTTTCAGCCTAGATTTATTATCCAGAGATACAGCCAGTCCTTATGAGAATGGGAGACGATCTGACGTTGAAATTTAGGCAAGAAAACTGCATGGACTTGCTCAGGGCCGGATTGGATCAACCAAAATTAAGCAGCCAGCCCTGGAAATGAGGATGAGAAGCGGCCCACTCCACAATTCAGAAAAAAAGAAGAAAAATTACAGTGTTTTTGGGAAGGGGGAGGGGGGCGGTTTAAGCCCACCGGAAAAACTCCCAGCTTTCCGGCTGCCCAAATCGGCCCTGGACTTGCTATGGTACCATCATATCAAATGGGCTCCAAAGAGGCCATTGTACAACAGTTCCAAATATAACATTGACAGTTACACCAAACCAGGAGAGTTGGTTGGGGTGTGAGTCTTCCAGTACTCTACATGTTACCAAAGTTACTGAGAATCAAAGAGGTGTGTACTTGTGTGAAGTTAGATAGGGTGACGATTGGTACTTGAATGTCATGGAATTTCAAATTAACAAAGAAAAGTCACCTGATTCCTGGGGAAAATTATGATACATTGTTTGTACTGTAATTGGTATCATGGATAAACCACCAATTTTACTGGATTCATGATGGAAAAATTATAACCCTGATCGTGTGAAATATGCGACTGACAGGGAAACAGGCTCTCTCACCATTACAAATCCCAGAATCCAAGACGTTGGAGAATATGTATGTGAATACAAAGGAGGAATGAACGTCAATGAGGTGGTTAGATTGGAAGCTGATCCAACGGTGCATTCAGATGACATGACTGCAGAAGAAACTGGATACCGGTACGTTGCTTTCGTCATTTGGTATCATTCTGTCTCATCCAGATGACTAAATGATAACGAAAGACAGTTGAGAAACACAATAAGACAAAATGAGATAAGATAAGATGAAATAAGATAAGATAACATGACATGACGTAACATAAAATAACATATTTTTGAATAGGATGAGATTAAAAATGGTTGGTGAAATACAATAACAATACAACATGCAAGCTAGAAACTAAATTTTTACATAATTTTGTGACCAACACAAGAGCATTAATTATGCCAATGAAGCCTGGACATAGTCAATGTTTATTTACGAATCAATAAATCTGCCGTATCAAAAAGAGATTTACCTGTAATCATTCCTAGCAGCTTTCTACTCGTCGGCCTCCTGGTGGATATCTGTTGATCGTAGCACCACATGGTGGACACCTATAAATTCCTCAAATTCACGGTGCATATTCTCGTGCACATTCTGAAATCATCTTCACATGTGAGATTTTCATATCTGATATGTTTTTGGTCAACCACTTCAAGCTTCAAGTCAAAATTGATTCCACCAGCCAACGCATGACGGTTCAGAAGTGTTCAGTAGAAAAAGTCTCTGTCCTACTGAAGATCACAGAATCAAGCATAACAGAACTTAAAAAGATTCAAGAACCAATTTAATTGTATCATACGTTGTTGCCCGATTAGGAGAATATAATAAAACTCAAGCACAGTGGTAAGTAAGCTCAAGGAAACCCATGAGTGGACTGATGGGGGAAGAACTCATCAGTGGCTTTTCATATTTATATCCCACACTTTTAGATAGATTTTCAGAGAAAACTAAGAAATTAAGAATTGCATTGAACAGTTGCTTGTACATTTCATACTGATAGTCCTAAACAAACAGTGAGGATCAAAAATATTATTAGTATTCATGAAGACCTCCGCAGCCAATCACAGAAGAGAACCAAGCAAACAGACAGACGTCACAATGTCCTCCTATTCAAAAGTTTGAAGGCTTCAAGGAGTTTATGTTACCTCATTTAAATGAAAAATTGCATAATTTATTCAGAAACCATGCCTTAGTGCAACCAAATTCCTCAGTGTCGCCAATTTGCATGCATTTGGTCTCCATGGCAGCCACGTTGTGCTTGACATTTAGTTGAACAGATTATTTTCAGTAAAAATGATTCACTGATACAGATAAACACTGAGATATAGAGAGCAACTGTTAGCAAGAGCAATTTAGCTTCCAGCCAGTCTTTATTTGGTCAAAATCGGTCAAGAATTGACGAAGTTGTGGCCTTGTTCCATATATATGTACAAATATCATTCCTGCCAATTTCAAAGTTAATGTTTTTGAGTAATCTGGTAAATGAGCTTCATTGACATGGAACATTATTTGGTACACCAGAAATATAAAATATATAAAACATTTACTGCTTATGCTTTAGTTGATGTCAGGATTTATGACCAAGAACTCTTGAGATTGGTGCTGAAACTTGTCATCTGTGAGGGTAATTGTTCTCTGAGGGCTTGATTCTTGTTTATCTCTCTTAAATAAACATTAAATTTGGCTCATGCTAAGATAACCAATGGTCCGGGTGGTGGTGGTGGTGGTGGTGGTGGATTAGGGCTTTACGTCCTGTATTTCTGCACCAGTTGGGCTAATTAGGACAGGTAGGGACCATGGCAATGAGACAAAGGATGAAACAGCCATCCAACATAGGCTCGACTGGGAATTGAACCCGGGACCCAGTGGTTGGAAGCCCAGCACGCTACCACTGAGCTAGGCCCCCACCACCAATGGTCCGGGACAACATGGGGCATGGGTACAGAATATAAAAAAGTATTTCACATATTAATATGTATAATTGTTTTAAATTTATACTGTATTAGCCTATTAGGCCGAGTTAAGTACGGACCAGTAGAACATGATACAGACCAGTACCTCATTCAAGGTGGTGGTCCGCTTGGACCAGTATGAAATTTCATGAGCTGCGGACACTGCCAAAGGGATTAGTATTGAGACCTCATGTATGTTATTCTAACTAATGATTTGGTAGAGTGCTTAAAGTTTTGTAGCTGTGTGACATTTGCGGACAATACAGCTGTATTTGCAACAGGGAATACTTTAAAGCTCTTATACCAAAACCTAACGCTAACTTGATCAATTTAAGTGACTAGATAATAAATTCACAAAGTATTTCTCATAACTTGATGGACTTCTATAAACAAGACCAATTTATATTGGTTTGCTTGGTTGGAGTTCGAATTACATCCATTTACTTTAAGAAACAAAGAAAATCCTATACAATTTTTAATATCTCTTCTTACTGTGACAAAGTATCACTATTCCCCACCATATGAAGTATGGACTTTGTGTCAAGACATTTCTATATCCGCTAATTTCTACTAGATTTTCTGTGTGTTCATTTAGCCAGGTTTCTATCTTGTCCGGGCTACTTGGCATTTACTTGAGAGAACTTGAAGTTAGCTGCTTGGCACTATTTACTTGAAGTTGTCATTTGTAAAAAAATTATGAAAGCATTCGAAGTAAAATTAATTTTGCTTCATTATTGCATGAAACCCTATCTACTTGAGAAAAATCGGCCTATACTTGGTTTTCGGACAATATATTAACCGACCAACCTGTTGGCTGAAAACCAACTTTTGGCCGATTTTTCTTAAGAAAATGGGCTTGTACGCAAAAATTAATGATTGAAACTTAGTTCTAATGCCAGATTGTTTCTGGGGTCCTTAGAATTAGTTTTGGTAGGTTGGTTGGTGGGTTGGCTGTAATTAACGAGATATAATGGCACTGCAGAATTTTGAGGATGTATACATACCGTAACGGAGGGTATTAGCGACCGGGCGGGTATTTTCGACACTCACATTAAAATTAAAAAAATTAAAACCAATTTAAGTGTCGAAAATACTCGCCCTGATTTTAAAAAAGGTGAATGAGAGGAGAGGCAGCAAAATGGTCTTCCCTATAACTCATCACTGCCATGATGCATGATGGACAGGCTCAGTCACCTCTAGAGGTTTTTTTTTTTTTAATGATTTCCTTAAAAACATGCATGCATGCCATTAAATTGAAGGAATCATTTGTTGACCAAGAGAGCCAGATCACTAGATTTATATGAATTTACCGGAGTGACATCCATGAGAATATAGGGCAACTGTGGCAGGCAAAAGGTTAGATTTTAGTGAAATAAAATTAAGACTGGATTGTTCAGAAACACGTCCGGCCAGTTCTACAACATCTAGGTTGGAATATATGTTGCCTTCCAAAGTCTGAAAAGTTCTAAAATTGATATGAGGGAAAAAATGCAATTTATTAAAAATAAATATAAAAGTTTCAGAGACCGCCTCTGAAGTGGACGGCCACCTTTTTTGTTGGCGGGAAAAATCTATTTTTATATATATGCATGACAGGATATGAGCTGTCAAAAAATTGTTGAAGTGGAGAGTGGGATTTGAAATCTCTGTCACTCTCCAGCAGCATTTGAGGAGTCAACTTCATTACAAAATCATGCTTTTTACAAGAATCATCATGCTACATTGTTAAACATAACAGCTAGTTAACCAGGATGTCCATTGACTGTGAGTGTGTGGTTATAATCATATGATAATATTCATGCCAGAAGTCACATATGCTTATTCACTGTTGCGGATGCGCGGTTGAAGATTTAAAGACGTATTTTGTATTTTTTAGAAGTACTTTTAGATTCACCTGCAACGAGTGAATAAAGTACTTCTAAAAAATACAAAATACGTCTTTAAATCTTCAACCACGCATCCGCAACAGTGACCTTGACACTAAAGTAGCCCTAGTCCAGTGGAATTCGAATTGGGCACACACATTTATGCGGCCATGGGAGAAACCAGCTGTTAGGCCCCTGCGCAGCAGGACGGGGGTACTGCAAGGATCGTCGCTGTGACCACACCTTTTCCCACTTCTGATGCATCCCTTGACACTGGGACCTCAGAGGGCAATCGGGATAAAGAAAACGATGTTCTGCAAGGTGTAGGTGTCCTATTTGCTGGGGCCCCTGATGAGTCCAGTGGTAAAGAGGTTTCTCAGGTCCTTGCTCCGAATTGGATGAATTATTGGTCTGTTGACAACATTCTGGCCGCTCAGCGGAGTGATGCTGCAATAGGGTTGATGGTAGATTGGGTGAAGGAAGGGAAAAGACCCTCTTATGCAGAAATTGCTGGGAAACCAGGGTGTTGTCAGAGATCTGTGGGCCCAGTACTACAATTTGAGTTTAATACAGGGTAAACTGTATCGGGATCACAAATTGCCCACCGGAGAGAAAGTTGAGCAGCTTGTTGTCCCAACAAATTTAAGGCGGGAAATCTTTGATCAATTTTACGCTACTGGGTTGGAGGCACATATGGGAATCAACAGCATGGTTGCCAAAGTCCGCAAACGATTCTATTGGCCAGGGTACAAAGAGGACATGGTTGGATGGGTCGGATGGTGTGACCTCTGTCAAAGACGTAGGCCAATTGGGCGTTCTAAAGTGCCCCTACGTCAAATGCCTGTTGGAATGCCTATGGAAAGAATGGCAGTTGATATTCTAGGCCCCCTCCCAACTATTTAACAGGGCTATAAGTAAATTGTCGTAGTTGCGGATTATTTCACAAAATGGACCGAGGCCTTTGCCCTGCCTAACCAGGAAGCGTTGACAGTAGCAGATTGCCTAGTTACTCAGGTTGTCATACAATTTGGTGCCCCTTATCAGCTTCATAGTGATCGAGGAACGAATTTTGAATCGAAATTGTTTCAAGGCATGTTTAGGTTATTGGGCGTAGCTAAGACCCACACCACTGCGTATCACCCCCAAAGCGATGGGCCGGTGGAAAGATTCAACAGGTCCCTTCAAGATATGATGGCTAAATTGGTTAATGACGATTGGGATGATGTTTTGCCCCATGTGATGCGTGCTTACAGGGCTACGCCCCAGCATTCGACTGGTATTACGCCTAATAAGTTGATGCTGCCCGTTGACTTATTGTATGACCATGTTCTTCAGGACCGTCCCTCTTATCCTGTTGAATATGTAAAATGGATGAGTGATGCGATGGATGCTTCTTTTGCAGGTTACCGGATCCAGTTCCAGAAAGCTGCATTGAGGCAGGCCAAACACTACAATAGGTTGTCAGCCGATCAGTCTTGCAAGGCTGGGTTTTATTGTTTTATCCGCCCCTGGCTAAACAGAAATTGGGTCTGAAGTTTCTAGGTCCTTACAGGGTGGTGCATAGGATAGGGGAGGTCAATAATGAAATTGAGTCCTCGGCCTCTGGGAAGTCTTGTGTGGTTCATGTTAATCAAATGAAACCATATTTATCCGAAATGAAGGCTGCAGATATAGCTTAGATTCCGGATCCGCCCCTGACTGAGCTTTATACAGATCCTTGTCTGTACGGTGGCTGTGATCAGGTGACCCCCTTGCCTGACGGTCTAGATCCGCCCCTGACGCTGAGGCGTGGAACGCCACAGGCCACGCCTCCTTATACTGGGTGGCCGCTTGTGGTCCCCACAGGCCACGTGGAGTTGGAGGGGGATGGAAAATCCCCAGACCACGTGGTGGGAGAGAGAGAAACTCCTGCTGATGCTGAAAAGACCAACGCTAGAGGGGAGGGTGTCCAAAGTCCTCTGAGGAAGGACTCAGAATTGGATCCCCAGGCTGTTCCTTTTGTCCCTACTAGACATAGGCGGCCTCCAAAATGATATGGTCACAACGTGGGGTTTGATTGAACTAGAAATGGTTTGTTAATTCCCCTGTTCGTCTCTTTATTTTAATAAAAAGATGGTACTTGGAATAAAAAGTAAGACTAGAGTATTTTTAGAAAACAGGGCCCTCTCTTGCTGTGGTATTAATTTATTGCAGTAAGTTGCTTCCTTTAAATGCTGTGTTGAATTTGCCTCTATAAAAGGAGTGGACTGGTCTTTATTTTAATTTAAAATAAGAAAAATGACCCGAGCATGTACCTATGTGTGTGACTTAAAAATGATGCTACAGTGACCTTGGATCATTTTGCAGGTTCTTGTTCACTCGCCCCGACGATAATAGTTGTGTTTAACTGTTGGGAAAGGCAAAGTTTATTGCTGGAAACATGTGGTTGTTAAATAACTTGGGTTATTGTGAATGTGGAGTTATTAAGTGAGGAAATGTTAATTAAATCTTCTCGGTTTCAACTTTGGCTCTGTTAATGCATTTCTTTGGCAATTATGGGGTGTTACAGTTTTTTGACTAATGATCGTCGCTGGTCTTGTCTTGTCACCAGTCTGTTTGTTTAGGAATGTTAACAGCTGGAAAGAGCCCAAATCTGATAGGGTTGTGTTCATCTTCCGTTTTTTGACACTTGTTGGGTGTATTTTGGCTTCTATCCCAGGGTGGGGTAAAGGGAACACAAATGGTCTTGGCACTTGACACTCACTAATTTGCTGTGGCCTTTTGACCCCTGGTCAAGTTATCTAATTGGGAGACGAAGGGCCAGTGTTTCTTCAAAGTGTCAACCCCTTTGGATACAGACCACCCCCTGCTGGTAATAGATAGATTTTGAAGGGGAAAGAGATTTTATGACTGTAATAATGCCAAAATTGAGGCCTTTTTGGGGGTCCAGGGCGGGAAACACGTTGGTGACACAGCGTCCCCATGCCTCACTCCGCCTTGGACTTTTGTGACAGAAGGACCTAGAGTGAGATTCATATTAAGTTGACCAAACACCGATAGTGATGGAGAATGCCAGAGAGATTGGGGCCCCCGTGCCCCCAGTGGACAGTGAAGAGGCCGATTTGGTGCAGGCTGCCCTGCCTCACGGAGTTGGATTTAACTGTAAATGAGGAGGAAATGGCCAGTCTGTGTGAATAGGAGCCGTACTGGAACTCAGGGATGCTCTTTGAGACCCAGGACCTAGTTTGGGGTCTCGAGAGTACTTCCTGGAGTCCCCAGAGGCCGATCTCAACAGGATGTCCCCCGGGGAGGTCCTGGTCTACACCTCGTCGGCGATGACCAAATTTAGGAGGTACTTGAGGGTGCCTCCTATCCGGGCGGACATGCCCATCCTCCTGGACTGTCTTCTTGAAGAGCTGGGGCCGGATGCCCGACAGGAGGACGTCCTCCGAGCAGTGGCTGGGAAGCCATGGTATCGGGAGACCTTGGTCTCCCTGGCTTCCCCGTCAGTCCTGGTTCCCCCCAGGGCGGACACCCCTCCTGGGGTGGTCTGTCCATTTAGTCCCATTACTCCCCACAGTAGCCCTAGCTGTCTGGAGTTGCCCATGGAGGAAATAGATTTGGGCTTACCTACAACTTTGTGTAGGGCGTGCCCCCCAGAGCCCATGGCCCAGTCCACCCGCCGTTCCCTGGGAGTTGTAGCCCTGGCTGCCGCTGTACAGAGCCCCCATCTGGGGCCCCTGCTGCCTTCATTCCCCTTGAAGCGGCTGCAACCCCTTCCTGAAGAGGTCCTGGAGAAAGAAAATAGGGTGCCACCATTGGAAGAGTCACTCGGGATCTTCAGGTGTGACCAGTGCGGAAAGACCACTACCACCAAGAGGGCATTGATGAGGCACCAGGCGGTGCTGCATGCTAGCAGCTTCCAGGGCTTTCAGTGCCCTAAGTGTCGGGCAACCTTCCTTTTTGAAAGGGAAATTTTGAATGCCACCTTAGGCTCTCTCACGGGATGAGGTCAGGAGAGGCTGAGAGGGTTGCTGCAGCCACCCCAGTGAAGGTCTTGAGCAGGGCCAACTCCGATGGCAGGCTGCCCCCAAGCCCCCTGCAACCCGGCTGACCGTCGTCCGCGCCACAGGACTCCTCCAGAGTGAAGAAAACATAGCCCCCAGTCAGAGTTGCCCCCCGGACTCAGGTGCCTGCCCTGATCGATGTGCCCCTGTTCTGGGCCCAGGCAACAGCACAAGGTTCGGATTCGGCATCTTCCGCGAGCCCCATCCTCCCCTTGGGCAGGGGAAAGCCCTAGTGATGAGGGCAGGATCCCCCGTGACTCCTGGACGTGCCCCCTTGCCAGCCGAACCTCGCTCCGCCCCAGCCTACAGTCGGACCAATCCGGACGCCTAGCACCAGGAAAGCCAAAGATGAGGACTGGGAGGTCCGGTACGGGGGCCTGGTGAAAGATTTTCACCGGGCCCGGGCCCACTTATCTGAAGTTCAGAGACTGACATCTGAACGTGTCCGTCTTTGTGAGGAGATTCGGAAGGGGAGAGGTCCCAGAAGTTAAGTTGGCCCCCCAGTCCAACTAGAGGCCTCCCCAGTCTCCTACCCCGGATACCATGATACCGACCCTGCAAGCCCCCCAACATGACTTTGAATCTGGCAGGACGTATGGATAGACACTTGGATGTTCTTTTTCACTTACACTGGAATTTATATGCTAGGATATGCCCCTGGAATGGTTTATATAAAGTCCATGTGCGAGGGTCTCAAGGGAGAAACCCTGGACTTTGGATCGTGACAGTTAAAAAGTGTAGCTGTCAGTTTGGCAGTTTAACAGCTGACCTGACCCAGGTCACGGGGTCAATGAGCCAGGAACTTTTAAAAAGACACTCTACGGTGTTCATTATGAGCACTGTGTTTCGCCTATGTGCGAAAGAATGAACTTGACTCTTTGATAAATTAGTGTTGCAGGGAAATTGTATGAATGGTGTCTTTACGTCCGTTTGATGTTGCCTGTTTGATGTTTACATTGTTAGGGGTTGTGACATCAGGTTGTCTATGTATTTTGATTATGTTGCTTTATTTGCCATGTCTCTCTGATCGCCAGTTAAACGTCCTCTACACTGTTATATTTTTAATGTTGAGAGTTTAAGATTACTTTAAAGTTGTATTAATTTTTAAAGAAGAATTGGGTGCACTTAAGGTCTCCATCTGTGGACATGCCTTCTTTTCAGGAGGGTGCGATGTGATGACCTGCATCCTGTGTGTTTGTTTTAAATTCTAGTAGACCGTTGACCTGGAATGCGGAGCATGTCCCTGCCGTTGCGTGGGTCCCACGGGACGGGGGCTGTTGGTGTTCTGCAGTGAGTAGAACAGTCAGTAAGGTCTGGGCTTGGTAGCGTATCAGACGTGTGGCTGGGGCAGAGACTAATAAACTATGTGAACTTGAATCCTTGTCTTGGTTTGAGCCAATGCCGGAGGAACCTTACAATACAATAGTTCACCTTAAGGGGTTGTTATGACCTTGGATAAATTATTAAAATTTCTAATTTCTCCAAGCTATAACAAAGATGAAGGGTTTATGATGGAAATAATGGTGACATTTTTCAGAAGTAGAAAATAATGTTGAATGAGATTCACATGCTATAAATAAAATTACTTAAATATAAAATCTAGACATTAGTCATCAAGATGAAATTCACATGCTGGAGGAACATTTTAAATATAGACATTCTGATAAATGAAAATCACTTGCACTTAGATGGAGGAGCATTTTCATACTATACATGTAGTATCAATAGCATAGTAAACCATGGAGCAAGATCTTATACGAGACTGTTAAAGTCATTAAGACAGCTTTAATTATTTATATTACAATTTGTATCATATGTGTTAATAACATTATTTTTTGCTTACCAAGAGAAGCCGTCAAAACTGTTTTAATCTTTGATATGCGATTGGGTGATAAACCAACTAAATCAGAATTCTGAACAAACTCTGTTTATCTCAGGACCAATTTGTAAAACAGCTTGTGTAGCTAAACTCACTTTATAAAATAGGTAATAACAGAAAAGATAATATATATATATATAAACTCAAAATATAACATAAATATCTTTCACAATATTAAAAATATTTTTGAGGTATACAGTCTCCTGCTTTTTAAGATAAGAGCCCTTGAAAGTTGGGTTTTTGGGCCCATCATTTAAGAAAAACAAAAAGGTCCAAAAACCTGCATTTCCAAGAGCTCCTATCTTAAAAGTAGTAGATATATCTCCAAAATATTTTGAATGTTCTCATTTATTATGTAAAAAAAGAGCTATGAATTTTTAAAGAAATTCTGATGGGGTCAAGCTGGAGCCATCCAATGATTTGACATGGAACGACTCATATATAAGGATGACTAAATGGCCAGACAGAACAATGCCCCACAATGCCTGTGCCAGCATGACAAATTTACATGTTGCAAGCTAAATGCATTGTACTGCCTATAACAGAGGGTTGGCTCCAGCACCAACATCTGACGAGAAATGTCCAGCGCCATAGAAAGAATTGGACTGCATCATGGGCAAATATGTTGAGGTGTTGGTGCTGGGGAAAGGCGATTGGTACATAAGTAATGGCGATTGAATTGGGGAGTGAGTTGGAAGTGGTGGCACTGGCATTGGGGGCAGGTTAGCATTCTCAGCATTAAAGAAAAGGGTGGAAATTTGGAACATTAAAACGACCTGGTTTTGGAGCAATTTGAAACTGGTTTGCCATCATCCTGTGGCCTGTTATAAGACCCATCAGGGCCTTCTCCATCCCCTCACAATCTGCCGGAATATCCGGCAAATCCAATGGTGTTGCCAATCTGAAAACATGAGCAGAACCCAAAATCTTTAAATTTAATATACCCTGGGTATCACATGGGTTAAATTAGTGAGTAGCACCTATCCAGGTTTGCAGAACTCTAACACACCCTTTCGGTTCTAGAGCAGAACTCTTAACACTTACCCTAATGAAATTTCATACAGTAACACTCTGTATGCCTTTTGATAGTCAAACTGACATATCTCAGCCATGTTTTACAAAATGTTAAAAAAATATTATTTCTTGAGTGTTTATATAATGTGTGGGATGATCCGAAACGATTGCTACTTGGCCTACCTAGCCTGTTACGCAATACTCATTTTAAAGTATACGCTACTATGTCACAAAAAAGTGGCTTGCTTGACAAGTCAGAGGCACTGCACAATCATGTACTTTTCGGAATCCTTATAAGTAGCTCTATCAAGCTACAAGGGATGCCATTTTTTCCCATGGCAACATAGCTTGAAATATGTTGCCATATCAACGAACCCTGGTTTTCAGGAAATTTTAGTTTTCTTTATATTTCTTTACCACTAGCACTGACAGACTTCATCAAAGTTACATAATCAAATCTTTTAACTGCATGCTTTATGTTGGCTATGTGACCTCCAAGGTCAAAGGTCATTGTCATAGTGAGAATTGGGGTTAAATGTACAAATTTGGCCCTTTTTCACAAAAAATATTTTTTAGATTCATTATGCGTATCACTTAATACCTGTTTCCATGCAAACAGTTATTCATCAGTAACTTGACATAGTCTAAATTTGTTCTGGATATTTAGGTTGTATTGGTATCCATGGCAACCAGGTTCAAATGATCTTAAACAAATTGATGTCCTTCACAACATAGATAAATGGGAAATCCCAAAAAGCCAGTTATGCGATTCCGCTGTTCCTACAGCTTTCTATGACTTGTAATTTTTAATATGACCTACTTGCAGAAATATTTTATTCGGGTGATCTTTAAGGTCAAAGGTCAAGATCATGATAAAAGTGAGGCTAAAGGCAAAAATCTGGTCAATTTTTGCAGTAAAAGAAGACATTAAAGCTACATTGATTGGCAGTTTTCAAATTGACATTGGTTCATGAGAAATGTAATGTAGTCTTAGCTTGTTTTACAGATATAGTTTGAATTGGTAACCATGGCAACCAGGCTAGAATCGTCACAAACAAAATCAAGATGAATGACAATGTTCTCAAATTGGAGAGATTTTGGTGGCTGATAAGTGGTTTTTACAGGGCTAGCATGGTCTTAAACTTTGTAATATATATATTTTTTTTATATCCGGGAATATTTCAATCATGTGACCATCAAAGTCAAAGATCAAGGTCCAGGTGACAACTAAGGTCATTTTGTGCCCTACAGGAGTGAATATAATCTAATGCTGTCTGAATACTGTGTGCTAATTTCTGCAAGTGACATTTATATAAAGATCCCTACGTGACCAATACTTGCTCCACATTTAGAATTTGAACTGGTATCCATGGCAACCAGACTGGATTCATCATAAACAAAACTAAAGAAAATGATGATGTTCTCACTTTTGCGAGATTTTGCAACCTGTTATGCAATTTCACACGGCCAATATAGCTGTAAGCTTTCATATTTCTGAATTTGGTGTGTACATGGGATTATTTTAGTCATGTGACTGTGAGTTCGAAGGTCTAGGTCATGGTTAAAACTGAGGTCAATGACTTAAAATCAGACCATTTTCAATATGGAAGTGAATATAATCTCATTTTATTCTGGACTTTTTATGTAGAGATGTTAATATGAGCAATGCTCTCATAATATACCATGGGTATATAATGACAGGTGGTATCCATGGCAATTAGGCTGGTTTCATCATAATGAAAACTAAGAAATTACCTGCTTGTTGATAGCTATGCATATTTGCAGGACCAGTATACAGTGGATTGTAAAGCCCCACACCTTCCAAGAATCTGCAAGATAACTACAATTTTGCACTGGGCATAGATAACAAATTTATGCAATCAAACATTTTTTTTAAAGTGACCAGTGTGTTGCAAATATAAAAAAAACTTTGATGCTATTGAGTCATATTACATTACTATTGCACATAAGGTGGCTTTCCAAAATTATGAGGAAATACTTCAAAATCCAGATATATTTTGTGAAAAGAAGTTTTTAATACTTTCATAGAAAAGTTTAAACTTTTTCTGCAAAGTCAAATTTTCCTCATATGAGAGCTTTCAGCCATAACCAAAGGCATTAATCAAGCAACTGAATGGAGGAAGGTTTCGAAACACACAAGTGATATTTTGCTGCCTGTTATGCATTTCTACAGGATCAGCGTAGGTCTAAGCTTTCACATTTCTGTATTAAGCATATACACACGTGCACGGGAATATTTCAGTCATGTGATTAGGGGGTCAAGGGTCTAGGTAATGGTAAAAACTAAGGTCAGTGACCATAATCAGTCAATTTTGCGCAATGAAACTGAACATTATTTCATTATGTTCTATTCAGTAGATTAATTCAAGCATGAGGCGCAGTAAATACATAATAATAATAATTCTAACATGACTTATGTTTGTTTTTCAAAAATAAGTAAGTTGATATGTATTACTGGAATACATGGCAGACAGGTTGGAATCATATAAGTCCCTGAATGGATTCCTTGCTAGTTTTGGTATATTTTCAACAGTCTGAAGCTGCATCTTTTCAGGTTTCTGAATTTTTCTGTGTCATGGAACTACTGATGTTGCCACAACAACCAGTGCTAAATTGTTGCCATGGCAATAAATCAATTTTTGATGTATACAAACTTTCAGTTTTACCTATGTGAAGATCAGTCACTGACTAATTCCTTATCTTCTCATGAAACCATAAATTAGTTGCAGTTCACAGCATGAAACGTGTGATTACCAATACTATAATTAAGGACAGCCTCCTTTTGTCGGTCAACAATTAAATCTTCAGTAATACTTAATAATTAGGTGCCATTTTCAGAAAAGTGGACACCCCAAGGCTTTTTGTGTTAAAAGCAGGCAACAGGTTGATTCTTATAATTTTGGACCTGCTGATTTCAAATCTTGCTGTTGCCAAGCTGAATTTTTAGTCTTTCACCCCTTAATTTACATATCAAACTGGCCACCCATATTTTACTTTGTGGTAAATTATTTTTCAAGTTTCAACCTATAGATTTTGTGTGGTTCATTAAAGTATCATGATTAGTAATTAAGAACACTACTAGAACCCTTTTTGACCACTTTTTTTCATTATTAGATGAAAAAAGTATCTATAATATGCAAATTAGGGACGCCATTAATAGAAATACTTATTTTTTCAAATCTCGTCAACTAATAAAGATAATACCATGAATTTGGTGTCTAAATGTGGGTTTTCATGGTCAAGGAATACAAAAAAAGGCAGTGAAACCCTTCTATTTTGAGTATTTACCAACATAACTAAGATTAAAGACTCATTAAAGATGTTTCCAATATGTTTCTTGTAATCGCCACCAAAGGAGAACAATTTTTTACATATACTTGAAACAATAGAGGATAATCCTACAAATATGATGCCCAGACCTACACTTCCATAGTCAAAAAATTAAATTAAGGTGGCTCAATGATGAAACTTGAAAAACAATTGACTGAAAACCTGCCATGAACAAAAAGTTGGCTTAGAGGTTATATATTTACTGTTGGGAAAGAAAAATTGATTGAGGGTCATTGATCTGAGTTTTCATCATTCGTCTTTAAGATTATATGACTGAGTTATTCACATGTTATAAATGCAGAAAAAAAACCCTGGAGGCTACGCTTGTTATATTACCTTGTTATACTGCTTAAAGACAAATGTGGGTATCATCAGCTCCACACTGTGTGATTGTCATAAAGAGTAGTGCGCCCTCTTGTGAGGATTACGAAAAGCGCCATTGCAATGGTTTCTTGGTATCAGGTCGAAACGTCCGAAAACCAAAACGTCCAAACCCATGATGTCCGACAATTAAGACAGATTTTGAATGCTCAGAATCTAAGGAATTTGTCCTGAGTAATTGAATACCTAGTTATATAAATTTGGTTTTCATTTCACTAATAAACACCTGATAAATTATTTTAACATAACTACTAATAAATACATAAATAATACATAAATTACGTTTTTAGGCCAGTGTAAAATTATTTTATGATGTCATAAAGGTATTATAACAATTAAAAAACACTTCATATTCAAATGAAGTTTAAAAAAAAATATTGACTTTAATCAACTGCTAGTTAATGAAATATAGGGGTGGAAATATCCAATTGTGGTGGATTAGGGAATTAGGGAATAAATAAAAAATGAAAACTCCTGATTGCAATTAAAATAACGGTTGTGTGTTTTAAGAAATGTGCAATATGATTGGTCACTCTCTGGAATTTTATTGCAATTTAGTTAATAATTCTAAGGGAATACAGAAATAAATGTGGTTAAGAATTGGAAATTATATTTACTTCAAGTTAGAATAGGATTTTAAAACAAGAGGATTAAGAGGATTTAGAGCCATGGTCGGTGTGAGGTTAAAAGAGCCAGTATACGGAGTATATATAGTCTATGGGTCGCGAGTGCCCCAAAACTATGTTAACAGTCCTTGGATAAAGTGAAATCTGCATTGTGTGCTTTCTTCCTAATGAAAAAAAAATTTAAATCGGGCGTTTTGGACAACGTTTTGGGAAGCGTGCGTTTCGGTTTTCAAACGTTTCGGAACATTTTCGGACGTTTCGGTTTTCGGACGTTTTGACTTGTATTCTGTTTCTTGCAGCATTTCAGTATAATCTTTCACTTTCAAGCATGGACAAAAACACAGTTGGCGCTACAGTCGCCTCTGCTGTTTTCTGTTTTTTGGGGGTCAAGTTCCAGAACTACCACATATAGTCAAGTTTTATGTTTTATTTATGAAAATAAGTGTTATACCCAGTAAAAATGTCCCATATATCATTTATATACAAGAACTAACCATCAAATCAATTTCGTTTTTACCACCAGGGGGCCAGATGCAGTGGTACAAACATGTAATGTCCTGCAGCTTCATTATATTGCTGGTGACCTATACTTTTTTTTTTCTTAAAAGATGTTGGGATAGCTTAACTTAGTATTCACACAATAGTGGGAAAAAATCTGTGGTGAAAATGCATTTAAACTCATTCTTATGCTTGGAAACATATTATTTTCAATTTTCTCATTGGATTAACATGCAATTGGTATTTATCATACTTTTTTAAAACTATGGTGAACCGCCATTTTTCTTTCATTATTTTTAACAAGAACAGTTGCTTTAACTTTGAACAAAATTTCATGGCATTCTCAGTGGTAGAACTGAATACCCACAATTGTCTTTAACAGCCATTCAAAATCCTTCGAACATGGTCATTTTCCTCAGTTTTGTTTGTGGTGAATCCTGCCTGGTTGCCATGAATACCAGTTAAAATTATATTTCCATCGTACATTCCGGGAACATTGGTCATGTTGACATCTCTACATAAATTAACAGTGCAACGTAAAATGATATTATATTAACTTCCATATTGCAAATGGGCTGATTTAAGGTTATTGACCCCAGTTTTTACCGTGACCTCCACCTTCCACCCCACAGTCACATGACTAAACTAATCCCATGTATACACCAAATACAGAAATATGAATGCTTACAGCTATACTGGCCTTGTGAAATTGCATCTTAGAAAAATGAGAATATCGTCATTTTCTTTAGTTTTGTTTATGATGAACCCAGTCTGGTTGCCATGGATACCAGTTCAAAATATATATGTGGAGCAAGTATTGGTCATGTTGGGATCTTTATATAAATGTCACTTGCAGAAATGAGCACATAGTATTCAGACAGCATTAGATTATATTCACTCCTGTAGGGCACAAAATGACCTTAGTTGTCACCTGGACCTTGACCTTTGACTTTGATGGAGCAAGTATTCAGCTGTGTTATCATATTCAGCTGTGATGGGCTGGCATAATTTCTTTGTGTAGGCATTATGTTCAATAGGCGGAAGACAAAAACACCATTGTGTACAAGTTAATGTGCACATTACAGTGACAGCCAACGCTATGCAAAGTACTGATGATACTATACAATATACTGTGCCACATCACTGGTTTAAAAAAAAAAGGCTTTTTTTTCAAACCACACTCTGATGATAATAGAACAACAAATAAATTCACATAACAACTTTTATTTAAGGGAAAATAGTATTAAAAAAAAATTCTAATTTTCTAACCCTTGAATTCCATTGATAGCCATATACTAGCACCTGGTCCAAATCATTTCACTTTTCACGAACTTTCAATTTTAATTTTTACAGTGCTTTTGATCTAAGCGTTTTGCAGTACTGCAGATTAGTATGTAACATTAAAGCATTGTAAACATACAATGTACGAACATTCAAATTTTCCATATTTTAGTGATATTAGTATGCAAGTATATGCAGTGTGACTTGTGAAAGGTTGTTCATTTCAATTCCAACACTTTGATGAAACAAAAAAAGTCATTTTAGGTACACCTTTTTTCATACCAACATACTCTGAAATAATTAACACTTCTAATTTCTTATCAGGTTTTGTTAATTTGTCAACTTGACAAGTGGTCTGATTATTTTACACTAATCGCCTGGGGCTGAAACATCAAAGGTTAATTATGCACAACTTAACATAAAGAGAAACGTTGCCTGGGAGAGGCACAGGATCAAGGGCCACAGCAGGATATGATATCCCCCCCAGGCTATGAAAATTACGTATTTGGATATCATAAAGGCCTTACTGTAGTGATGGCACTCGCAATATATGTGTTATTTATTTATGATTATATTTACATTGTACACTTTATTTTTGGATAACAAATTATACAGATGCATCCACTGCAATAATGCATGTAATAATAATTCAGTGAATTTTGATTGAAAAAGGAAATAATAAACTCAAAAATTAAACATTAATTACCACTTATGTTCCCAGGCATCTGGTCGGCAATTGTTTGCCAGGTATTGAAAACAAGTTAGGCATCTTTGTACCCACCCTCAGTTGGATCATACAGGCATTTTTGGTGTTTAACTAGAAGGATAAGCTTTTCCACTTGAGTCTTCCCAAGCCTCGTCTTTGCAGAAGAAACCCTGGAACACACTTCATCATGTGACGTCATGAGAGGGAAATCTCCGTACGGCAAAACGGATACCTTGTGTCCACTGGTCCGCTTCCGTGTACGTTTACGGATGCGTCTTTGCATCTACCGCGACATGATCCATTCAGTACGTTTATGCATGACTGCATAAGTGGACACAGTCTATTAAAATTATGTAAGAGCGAAAAACACCATACAGGCACCGCATCCGTATACGCACCGCACACTCATAAGTGGACACGTTGCTTTAGGCATATGCACCAAACATCATTTCAAAAGGTTAGCAGAAAACTGCATCATTTTTAGATGTGGAGTTCTGCTATTTCCCAATTTTTACTGAACTTATATGTTTCGGGTAAATCTCGTTGATTATTATTAATAAATATCAAATATACGTGAAAAGTCAAGTGCAATTCCTGCAAACATTTTCAGACATTGTTTGTGTCTGGGCCATTATTTGTAACATTGTTGTTTATCCAGAATTAACCACTTAACAAGTGGTGATATGCTCCAAGGCACAAGTTGTGAAATGCTTCACTGCACACTGGTGTTTTTAAATTTTAGCCTCTCTGAAGAAAGGAAGAAAAATAATGATCTATATTTAGACTTCTTCTTTTTTTTTTTTCACTTTATTTAGTCTTCTTTTTTTTTCACTTGTATACTTCTCCACTCCTGTTTTTGTTATTTTTAATGAAAGCTTTGCAGCAATTTTGTCTTGTATTGATCCATGTACAATAAAGATAACAATAAAGATAACAATAAAGATAACAATAAAGATAACAATAAAGATAACAGACAGAAAGTATTCAAACAAAACTCAATTGAACTAAACTTAAAAAAAAAACTCAAAACAGAGGCTCTTTAATTCATCATTGCCCTGTAAATCCACTCATATAGTAAGCTTGAAAACACATATCTGTCTGTCTGTCTGTCTACCTATCTATCTATCTGTCTATCTGTCTTTCTCTAGTGCCACTTCAGTTAGCATTTTAAACTGCTAAAATTTCCTAAATGACATCCATAATTCCTAAGGAGGAATGACATGTAAATGCATGTTGTAAATTTTAATACCTTATTGTTGTCATACTATAAGATTTTATACTTATTGAAAAAGAATGTACTGCAATAACTACTATCTGTGCCATGCATTGTAAAATTATATTGCAAAAAATTTCTTATTTTTGGCCCCCATAAATAAGTTTATAAATTTGTATATAGATTTGTACGCACAGGCCAAAATTCATTTGCATACTTTTCTCAAATTTTTATTTTTTTTTCAGTTCACAGCTAAATGAATGTTATGCTCAAAGCTCTATCAAATGACAACTGTATATGCTGCCTCTGCAGAGTGTTGGGGGAGGAGAGGGGGATTCATGGTAAAATGCTCTCTGCCTTGGCTGAATAACTGTTCTAACTTACTAAATGACTAATTTATAGCTTGCCAAAACTGTATACATTTATTAACAAAATCATCCCAAGGGAAAACCTCACTTATATGAAACATCACCTCACAACTAAGGTCACATCAATTTCGACTTGATTTATGTAATGTTCTCAGGGGGATTTGAACCAGGAATGTCTTAATTGGAAATTAAGCACACTACCACTGTGGCAGGTGATATTAAACGAAGAGTTTTCAGGCTCATATCACTTGCTTAGGCCTTGCCCACCTGACAAAAGAGCCACAGGTCAATGTTCCCTAAAGGGGGGTTCTCACATATCCGGTGGTCCCGATGAAGCCGTATTGCTCTCATAGAATGATGTAATATTGCGCTATTTTGGGCATCAGTACTGCAACTGTGGTTATTGGGAGGTTTTCGTAGATGACGGTGAACACACTCGATTCCTCGCAGTCGTCCCCGAACCGAGAACAACCGCCAAAATTGACGGATGTTTTGCTCATGTTCAAAACTTCCGTAGAAGACTCGCGGGTGTTTGTTTATAGTCAGCAACCATAGTGAAGCCATCGTTCCCGTAGAGGCACTCGTAGCATACGCCAAGTCACACGTGAGACACTCGTAGAAGCTGGCGGGTTAATCGTCGCACACGTTGGTGTCAAAAACCCGGTGGGAGAGGTACGTGTGCGACAATTAAACTGTCGGCTTCTACGTGTGCACTCACATGTACCACGGATAAGTCAACGGTTTCTACGTATAGAAAAATCAATACCTACTTACACTACGGGTAACTGATGTGTGCCACGAGTAAGTCACCAGCTGGTAGGTTAACGACAGGTGCCGGACGGTTGCAGGGCCAGTTGGCTCATCACATGACCTTGGCCAGCGGTATATAACTTTACCTTTTCACCATGGGACCCAAGAAGAGATGCAATCTTGGAAAGAAAAAAGTCAGAGAAGAAGATCTCCTGCCACATCTTCTGCCAGGTCCCCTGCCAGGTCTCCTGCCAAGTCTTCTGCCAAGTCCACTGCCAAGTCTTCTGCCAAGTCTACTGCCAAGTCTTCTGCCAAGTCTTCTGATGTTGACATGGATGACAGCGAAAGAGATCCAGACTTCGATGTAGAGAAGGAGAAGAAAGACACCCAAGAAGAAGAAGATGATGATAGTGATGCCAGTCAATTTCCTGCCCAGGCTCCTGCTGCATCTCAGAAGAAGCCAAGAAGAAAGACTGAGAAGCTTTTTCTACCTCTCAATGATGGGAAACTCATCAAGCAGGGCCCTTCCAGTACAGCCAAGAGAAATCCGACAGAGAAGGAAAAGTGGATTATCGCCAACTGTGGGTTCCTTGAGCAACACATCTCCAGGGTGCCGTCTCGTCAAGCTGTCAACCTAAAGAAGAAGATTGCGAAGACCAAGACGCAACTGCTCAACTTTGATGACAGCTCCAGTGGAGGGCAGCCAGATTCTGGGCCTGAAGAACTTGAATAAGTTGACATCGAGCCAAGTCCAGTCTTCCCAGTGACAACCAAGGGTGGTGGTCCCTTCAAGAAAAGGAAGAACACTGGTGAGCATTCTGCTCCATCAAGCTCCAAATTAGCTGACATAGTCCAGACTGCTCAGCAGACAGCCGCAAGGATTGACCAGCACATCAAAGCCATCGCACAGCCTCCTCCTCCTCCTGCAGATCCAAAGACCCAGAGAATCTGATCGATGATGGACTACATCTATTCTGAGTGTCTTCAGTTGGACTGGGACACATATGATGATGTCGAAGCCCAGCTGATGTCATTCTTCCTGCAGCTGAAGGCACAAGTCAGGAGGAACAAGCAGCAGCAACAGCAGCAGTTGATTATTCATCAGCAGCAGCTCTATCAGCACCAGCAGGCCCAGATGTTTCAGCCGATGTTCACCCAGTTCCAGCAGGCTACTCCAGCCTGCAGGGACCTACCAGTCTTCTGGACCTGGGCCTTCATTTCCATTGGGTGTCTTTTCTGTACCTACTCCAGTGGTGCCTGGTTCTTCTTCCTTGAACTCTCCTTCAGTGGGATACTTGCTGCCTGGCAGTGACAACCTTCCTCCCAGTTCGACTCCACTCAACATGAGCAGCCTGATGAATGCAACATTCCTTGATATGATTCAGATGTCTCCTAAGTAGTAATCATCTTATCCTGTTCCTGTTCCAGTAGAAAAAACTAGAAAACACCAAAAAAATGTATGGCCTTACCAAATCCTCCCAAGAGAGCACACCATGTACACATCTTTGTGTGACAAATCAAAAAAATAATTGTTCCTGACCCACCAACTATATCTCTTCTTGGCCCTTCTTCAATTTTTTCCCCCTTTAAATAACTTTAACTTTCTCTAAGTTTTTGCTCATCAATAATTATGTTTCTTTTATTTGTTGTTGGTAAATTTTTATGCCAATACAGTCTAAACTATGATTTGTTGGTCCCTGAAATAATAATTTTTACTTTTTCTTCGTTTCATTCAAAAACCCACCAACTCTGTCTATCTTAAATGTTCTTGTCCCTTTATAGGTAAAATATTTTTTTGGTCTAAAAACATTCCACTTTTCCTCATTCAATTCACTTAAATTGTGTGTTTATCCTACGAGAAAGTTACTCCTTGTAAAGTCTCTTTTAAATAAAATTCTTAATTGTGGAGTTTAATAAAAGGGGCTAACAAAAACTATATTTGACAGTGATTTTAAGGGACAAGAACATTTAAGAAGGACAGAGTCAGTTGGTGGGTTAGGGACTATTTTTTTTATGTGTACATAACTTCAAAGTTCACACAATCTTTAAGAGTATTGAAATCGACAGCAATATAGTCAACAACAGAACATCCTCTTGTTCAGGTACACGTAAAGTCATTTGTCTCATGGTTAATTTTGCCATTGATAACACACATATTAGCTTCTTGCAAAAATTCTACAAAGGCATTCCCATGGTCACTAATCACATTATCCACAACACCTTGCCTTGGTATATTTTCATCAATACCATCAATATAGCCTGGGAGGTTGCCTATTCGTGCATTAAAATCTCCACAGATAAAGAATTTTTCAGAGTTAGCTTATAAATAAACATATGCCATCAAATGTGAGAAAAAAAATGTGGAGTATCTAACATAAGGTGAATCTTCAGGGGGTAAATAACATGAACAAACAACAATCTTTACCTGACTTTCCTTGTGACAAAATTGCAAAATCAAAATACCATCATAGGACATATCAATGAGTTCAACATAATAGTCAATAAAAATCAAGTCCTTCACAAAAACACCAACTCCACGAAATGCTCTATTAATTCTACGATTTTGTATCTATCGACAGTGTCCATACCATGTGTAGCCGTTAACATTAGGCATGTCAACTTTATCTAAGTAACAATGAGTTTCAGAAATGGATATTATATCAATTAATTGTCCTATTATTGATTGTCTTATAATTGCATTGTGTAGAGTCCATCCATTGACGTTCCATGCTCCAATCCGTAGTGAGAAATGGGGCTGGGTATCACATTATTGACCAGGACAAGACTGAGAGTAGGGCACATACTGTTGGCGAAGATATGGGCTGGGGGTGGTGTTCATTGAGGTAAAATTTAAAGGAGTACCAGATAGTACTGGCTGAGTAGTACCAGACATTATTGGCTGGTCTCTGGAAGGACGTTTGGTAGTCAGTAGGCCATTTCTACCAACTTGTAACTCATGGCCATTCGGCAAAAACTTCAGGAGCATCTTGAGATTCCTTTCCATACATCGTTCACTGTGTGACATGGAGGAGCGAATGAAGACTCTGTTATAGTAAGCAGAATTCTTCAGATTTTGCTTAGCTCTTAGCAACTTGATCTTCTGTTCCAGTGAACCTCATGAACTATTTATATATATTCTGAAGTGTGAGAACAAATTATTAGCCTAGGTAAATACCTGAAACAATCTTGGAAACCAGAAAAAGTAAACTTTATGCACCAGCTACTCTTTAGATCTGGATTCAATATAATTATTGCAATATGCACTATTTCCTAACATTTTACTGTTATCCTTTTTTTGTTATCAGTAGTTATCGTCAGTTCATGAATGTATCCTGGGTATGGAGTGGCACAGTGCTCTCCAGAAGGCTGGGATAATTTATATTTTGTATTTCTGCAATGTTTGCCATTATAAGCAATAAATTATCAATATCTTCAATAAATATCATGTACTTTATTCTCCCTCGAGTTTTTGCTATTATCTAAAGTAACTAGCTCTTGCGGATTTCAGAATTCATTCAGAACGTTTTTATTCTTTATATGTAAAAGGAACATAATGAGAGAAGAGTACTCACAAGTCAATACAACATTACTTTGTGTTAGGTAAGTCATAATTTTTTTTAATACCTTTTAATTTATATATGTTTTAATCAAAACGAAATAAGTAATTTTTTTTTTCATACAAAACATGGAGTAATGTCAAATTCCACATTTATACACCCTTTTTGCGCAACAGCCATATTGGCATTTTGCCTCTTTGACCTCTTTATGATTCTCCATTGTTCTTGCACTCTGTGAAGTACCTCACCATGGCCATTTGGCTGCCCTGTGGAAAGAGAGTATAATTACACGCCTGTAACAGTAATAGTTTTTCTTTATATATGTATGGATATATATAAATATATATATTAGGTATAAACAAAATAAACAAAAAGAAAAACCATTTTAGAAATTTTTTATTAAACAGCCAATGACGCAACAAGTTTTTAGTTAGTTATCAAGACAACAGAATGTGTAATTCTACAATATTCAGGTATAGGCCTACTTCAGCGGAATCTTGCCACCCTTGGTGCAAATTATATGGTCTTTAAGTTAATGGTGATGTGGTCATAATAGAGATATAAATCAAAAATACAAACAATGGTAAGAAATAACTTGGGACCAGAAATGATTGGTTTTAGTGGTAAAGTGGGCCTACTAATGAGATTCTACATTGCGTGTTATAATAATAAATTAGTCACAAAAATTTTAATAAGCGAGGATATCTATCTATCTATTTATTAGTCTAATCCCGAATAGGTGGGAGTTAAACAAATTTTATATTGGTTATATAAGCAATAAAAAATTGTGTTCACTCCCTCCTATTCGGGATATAACTAACTTATAATCCATTAAACATATTTACTAATTTCTTTGTTTGATTGTGTTTTAACTGCCTTTATTACGCATGACAAGTTCAGTATTTCTGTTGGTAATATCATGCTCAGAACAATAAGGAAAGTATCTAGGTGGAGTATAACTATCAGTTAATATTCTCTTATTGCCTTCATTACGGTGAAACCTTACCCAAATTCAAAGAGCATTTATATAATCTGATTATTACTGATTTTACTTAATTTTTTGCAGACAACCATCTCATCTCTTCGTGTATCTTTATGTGACATATGAAACCTATGCTGTTAAATAAATGTAATTTTCAAAATCCCTAAGCTATGACCTAATTTTAATACAAATTTTAAATTTTTGATAATATTTGATAATATTCACTCAGATTGAAGTATACCTGATGCAGATTGGTCTTATTTTGGATGTTTTCTATTTGTCATTTGTAATGCACAGTCACTTTATCATAGAGATTATCAATTTGTTAGCATTTGATAATGAAATGTTATGGAAGTCATGTGAATGTTCTGGTATTGTCAGAATCCTCAACCACTGGAGATTCATGAGCCAAATATCAGTCTGCAAAACACAACAAAATTACAGAGAAGCATTATTTTGAAATCCATGTCATGCAACTGAATTCCACTTGAAGCCCATCCCACATTTACTGTAATTAAATTAGCAGTTGCATTGGCATCATTTAATTGTTACCACCCAATAAAATAGGCTTGAACCCAATAAAAACCTCAAAACTAATGAAAGATATTTTTGCAATGGAATACCATTCTCTTGTGGTTTAAGTATTGCCTAACATCCACTTGTGTATTGATCGTCCCCCAACCCCACCATCGAGATTTTGGCAGATCTTCTTCAACCATTGCCTTAATTAACCCACTCAGGTGCAATGGGTACTTGGCATTAGGTACCCACAGTGATGGCACTGATGTGAGCTCTTAAGCCCCACCATGGCATGGAAGAGTTGGGCAGATCCTCCTGCTGTCACGCCCCACCCAGGTGTAATGGGTACTTGGCAATAGGCAACCACAGTGATAGTACTGGTGTGAACTCTATGCCCTTGTGGAACCCCCACCATAGCATGGAAGAGTTGGGTATATCCTCCTGCAACCACTGCCTCACCCCACCCAGGTGTAATGGGTACTTGGCATTAGGTACCCACAGTGATGGCTCTTAAGCCCCCTGTGGTTAAGCCTGTGTTCAATGCTGAATACTCCCAGGCAGTTGAAAAGACTCAAAATTAGCCTACCAAGGATGTAATTGTGTAAGGGTGGCGAGTCTCTATTGGGAGAAAACAGCTGTTGACCTTGATTTTCATATTAAATTTGTTTTACCTGTCTGCGTTTTTTCAGTGCCATGGCTGAAACATTCCTGTATCTCTATATCTATGCTGGGTGAACAGCAACAATGAGCATTTAGTGGATTGCCAAAAACCAAAAGCAGAAAACTAACTTACTACTGCACACAACTCCAGCATCTTTCGAATGGTCGCAGCCTGAAGGATACCAACCACTGAAAGAACAGTCCGTCAGTTGTCTTTCTGGGCCCAAACATCTGACAGAGCTCATGGCTATATCACCACTTCCATATTCGTAATGCCCCCCTGTCATGGCCTTTCCTGTTTTATACCCGAGTTGTTTGCAAGTCACATACGCATCTCTACCATCCCATTGATCATCACAGATTGTGCTCCACTGATTGTTGAAATAAATTTCAATGCGGCCTTCGTTTGATGAGTTCCCAGCAACTAGCCTCAAAGGTATGGTTGAGCTATCTGCAATATAGAAGAAGAGAATTATTTATATCATACTCAGATGTGCAGATTTTATGCAGCAATTGAAAGAGACCAATCATTCTGGAAGACATCTGATGATGTATACCAAAAATGTGTCTTTCTTGCTTTCAATCATAATCCTGACACATGTACATGAAGCAACATCTGTTCTTAGCAGTTTGACCTGTTTGACACGTTTGACATGTTTGACATACATAGATCTAAAGATATGGACAGACTTCCAACCAACATGAGCATGGGAGGAGCAGATTGTGTAGTGGTATTTTGCTCGACTCCCAATTCCAAGGGCCTGGGTTCGAGCCTCATCTGCTGTAATTTCTGTTTGTGACCTTTGGCAAGTCACTTAGTCCCCACTGCCTCTGTCCACCAGCAGATGAGTGGGTACCTGGCTCAATAAGACATAGTGGCTCTTACGTGTACTTTGAACTACCTCATTTATCTTAAAATCAGGGGACACCGTTTTTGCCTGAGCTTGATGCTCCTTGCAATTCTTAAAAGGTGAGCTACTCAAATTTTATTCACCTCGTTTTGCATTGTATCAGCTTTATTTGTCTAATTATTGTATATTGTCTGTTGTATAAAGACATTGTAAAAATCCCAGTGCTTATAAGTCCTTCCTTAGTGTCAACAGAAATAAACAACTTACTTCTGCACACAACTCCAGCATCTTGTGAATGGTCACAATTAGTATAAAACCATCCATCAAATGGACAGTCCATCAGTCGATTTTCTCCACCAGTACATCTAACTTTACTCATGGCTATATCACCAGTTCCTACTCCATAATATCCACCTCTGATGGCCTCTCCATATTGATATCCAAGTTGTTTACAGGCTATATTTGCCTCTCTTCGATCCCAATCATTATGACAAATTGTGTTCCATTGACCGCTAAAGTGAATTTCAATGCGTCCATGGTTGGGCGTTTTCCCTCCAACCAGCCTCAAGGGAAAGGTTGATGAAGTATCTTAAGATAAAAATGAGAACCAATTATGCCAGTTTACATTTTTTTAGATTTTAAATACATTTATCTAATACATACTATACATACATTGGACAGGCATACAAATCTCCATGCTAAGCAACTACATCTCCATGCATACATTCACACCATACATACACGCTAATTGTCAAAATGGAGGATGTCAGGCAAAAAAAGCGGTGTTTACAAAAAGTGAAAGAAAATCAAAATTATGCAATTATTATTTCGTAAGAAAGTTCCATTATACCCTTAAATATAACAATTATGTAAAAATCACTACTTACGTTTGACAGCTTTTTATCTATACTCCCTTTTCACACAGTAGCCATGATGGTATTTTTGCTTCACTGACCTCAATTTGATTACATCATATATTATGACATCATTACTTCTTCATTGTTCTTGCACTGTGACCTCAACATGGCCATTGTCTACTGATTACATCACAATACCTAAGCTGAGTGCAAAGAGAGGTTAATGAGGCAAAAATGCCAACATGGCTGCCATGTAAAAAGTGTGTATTTCACCTTTTACATTCCATATATTTGCCATGTTATCCCCAAGGTAAATCCATACAAAGATATCTTTAATAAAGTATTATATATTATGCACTGGACAGCTGGAGGGTGCTGACCAATATTGCAAGCCTGTAGCCATAATTTTTTTTTTGAGGGGGTGGGGGCTTTCCACAGAAAATTTAGGGTATAGTAGGAAATCTATTTTTGTAATTCTCAGATCCTGTCAGATGCATGCTCATGCATTTTCAGTCGTTTTTGGGTTCATGTAATCCCCTGTATAATTTCTTGTACCAATTGACTGATTGGCTGATAGATTGATCAAGCCAATAGCCAGGATATATGTCTTTGGAATCCAGATATAAAGTTTAAAGTAATGTTTTGTAATTCTTTAAGCTGCATGTGCATGGGGGGGGGGGGGAGGGGTCTGGGATGCCCTTCTCACTCCTTTCAGTCATATTTGACATGTGAATTTTCTTCTAAAATATCAAAAAAAACATTTTTTTCTTTTATATTTTCATTATTTATTTATTCTATCTTTTGAGATTTTCTGAACACTGTAGAAATTGTGTAAATTATATGTCAATATTTTTTATATCGATAAAGTATTTTTCACTAGTTGATACTTTTATGGTTGGACAGACATATTTTTCTTTTTTCTTTAAATATTATTCACTTTGACAATTTCATCATTAAAATACTCACCTCAATATCAAGACCCCCTCACAGTTAAATAGCTTACCCCATAATCAAAATATCAATTTTGGATGATAAGTCTACTAGGATAGGATAGGATAGGATAGGATAGGATAGGATAGGATAGGATAGGATAGGATAGGATAGGATAGGATAGGATAGTAGGATAGATTAGGATAGCTTTAAGACTTACTGTGACACACAACACCAGCATCATTGGCATGGACACATTTATTAGAGTACCATCCACTAAATCCACAGTCCGTCAGACGATGTTCTCTTCCATTACATTCAACATCATCCATGGCTATGTCTCCAGTTCCGGCTTCATAATATCCACCTGGTATGGCCTCTCCATATTGATATCCAAGTTGTTTACAGGCTACAGTTGCATCTCTTTTATCCCAGCCTCTATCACAAATGGTGCTCCATTGATCATTAAAGTGAATTTCAATGCGTCCTTGGTTGGGTGTTTTCCCTCCAACCAGCCTCAAGGGAAAGGTTGATGACATATCTGAATATTAAAAAAAAATAAAAATTCTTGTGAAGGATATGAGATCTGGGGTTGCATACTCCCCCCTTTCAGTCATATCTGACATGTGGATTTTCTTCTAAAATATAAAAAAGAAAATTTTTTTCTTTTATATTTTATTATTTATTTATTATATCTTTTGAGATTTTCTGAATGTGTGTGTCTAAATGTGTGTGTCTGAATCACTGTGTCTGAATTTGTTTTTGAATCTGTGTGTCTGTGTGCTGTGGCGCTGTCTGTGGCGCTGTCTGTCGGGCTGTCTGTCGGGCTGTCTGTCGGTCTGTCTGTCGGGCTGTCTGTCGGGCTGTCTGTCTGGCACAACCCGGGGGTGACTTTATAGTCAATTAACCCACTCCACTATCTCTCTATCTATCTATCTATCTATCTACAAGGATAGGATAGGATAGGATATGACAGGTTTAAGACTTACTATGACACACAACCCCAGCATCTTCAGCATGGAAACATTTATTAGAGTACCATTGACTAAATCCACAGTCTGTCAGACGATGTTCTCTTCCATTACATTCAACATCATCCATGGCTATGTCTCCAGTTCCGGCTTCATAATATCCACCTGGTATGGCCTCTCCATATTGATATCCAAGTTGTTTACAGACTACAGTTGCATCTCTTTTATCCCAGCCTCTGTCACAAATGGTGCTCCACTGATCACCAAAGTGAATTTCAATGCGTCCTTGGTTGGGCTTTTTCCCTCCAACCAGCCTCAAGGGAAAGGCTGATGAAGTATCTGAATATTAAAATAAGAACTAAATTCTTGTAAAGGTAATGAGATCTGTAAAAGTTTATTAATTGTTGTCTCTTTTAGTGTGAATTAAAAAATCTGAATGCAGTATATCATCATTGATTATCATCATGCTTGTTTTTGTCAACTATTTCAAACAATTCTGTTTAAGAGACCAATACTTATTATAAATGTTTTCCCATGCCATGTAATAAAACATGTAGAGAAGTTTAATAAAGTGAAAAATTAAAGTAATGGCTTGTATAGTTCACAACATGATATAGAGTGTAATATGAGCAAAGCTCATCAGCGCCATAGGCACACTCTCGCCAGTCAATCCACATGTTCTCGATAACGCCATTTCACAGCAGAGGGCAGTGTTGCGACTGCAGTGCCCCTGGTGGTGAAGTAACGCATTACAATTCTCTGACTTCTTTGCCTCCAAAATGTTTATTTATTGTCCAATATTAAAAATTAAAAACCTGTATAAAAATAACAGACACTGCAACATAAGTTGTCATATAGATATACATATTTGAGTTCTCAAAGCAAAAAGGGGCTTAGTGTCACTAGGCACATTACACTCGGCGACACTGAATTTCGCCACAACAGCAAGATTCGCCACCCCTCTAAAACTAAAATTAACACCTTTAAGATGGCTGCCGCCGTGTTAGAACACTGACAATGAGATAAACAATTAATTTTCTAGCAAATCAAGACCTTGCAATGTGTATAAATCATGTTTTAGGGGGATGGCAAATCTCAGTGTCGTGGCGAAATCCACTGTCGCTGAGTGTAACAATCCGTCAACTGTGTAAATATCAGATCTGGGTAGTGCAAGTTAAGAAAGATAACTGGGATTTAAAAGTCCAAGTAAAATATTCCCGATTGACTGCTACCATTTCCATTGAAAAAATTGGTTGACAATAAGGTAAATAAATTGTATGTGCCTTTTTGCATGAATGAACGTAGCTAATAAAATAAGAATATTGAGTGCAAAAAGGACCATAATTGCCTAAAGTACCTTTTTGCATCAACCACTGTCATTTTTCAGAGGTACATAGTGCAAAAGGGATCTAAGCCTGCTTAAGAATCAGCAAAAATTCTGCATTCATCAGTCAGAGCAATATGGTTCTTAATTACTGGCTGTATGTTCAGTAAGGTTAATAAGGTGCGGTAACCCAAAAATATTAAGTCAGCAGGTCTTTCATGGCAATTGTTTATATAAATCTGAAGAAGACCGCCCATTAAACTGCATGCCCAACTTCTACCCCATCCGTAATTAGCAAGTGTGCCACTTTCTCAGGTGGGCTTCATATTTGGTAAAGTTGCAAACCCGAGTCAATGCTCCTGGTCAGCTAAAGTTATCATCCTTAATTAAATAATTGGATTACCCTAAAGAGGTAACCATCAGTGAGGATTAATTGCTGTCTATTTATGGGAATCGTTATTTTGTTTTGTTTTTTAGCAAACCTATCTCCTATTTTTCTTTTTTCAATTTTTTTTCATGCATTATACTTTATATATTTATTTTACACTGTACATATATTACTGTTAAAAAAATGTTAAGGTTTCACATAAGATACATCTCGGCATTGAGCTTAAGATTTCTAATTGAAAATTTGTGAAGCTACTTCTGAGATCTAACATAAAATAATCAAACAAAAGAAAAAAGGTATTGAAGAAAGCAACACCATTAATCTCATGCAATATCAAAGGTGTGGGCCTATTTTTTTTATTTCAAAACTGCCGTACTTGTCCTGTTAGAGTTCCTGAAAATTCAGTTGTTCTGTAGATGTATAACCCCTCATACATTGAAAAGTTTGGCGGAAACTGATGAATACATTTATTTACAGCCATACTATAAGTTTAAGACTTACTGTGACACACAACCCCAGCATCTTCGGCATGGACACATTTATGAGAGTACCATCCACTAAATCCACAGTCTGTCAGACGTTTTTCTCTTCCATTACATTCAACATCATCCATGGCTATGTCTCCAGTTCCGGCTTCATAATATCCGCCTGGTATGGCCTCTCCATATTGATATCCAAGTTGTTTACAGGCTACAGTTGCATCTCGACTATCCCAGTCTCTATCACAAATGGTGCTCCACTGATCGTTAAAGTGAATTTCAATGCGTCCTTGGTTGGGCGTTTTCCCTCCAACCAGCCTCAAGGGAAAGGCTGATGAAGTATCTGAATATTAAAATAAGAACTAAATTCTTGTGAAGACTATTAGATCTGTAAAAGTTAATTAATTACTATGTCTCTTTTAGTGCGAATCAAAAAAATCTGAAAATGGTATATCATAATTGATTATCATGCTTGTTAGTTGACTTTTATTATGCCATGATATATCATCAATATATATTTAAAGGAAAGTTACATATTTTATCAGAAAATAGTCAAAGATTTATAGCAGATTTAATAGTGCTGTCGGAGGAGGGGCCATATGAGGTAGATCGGTCTCTATACAAATATTTTCCCAGATATATTATTGGAGACCTATTAAACCTTATACAGGGTGCAGCCTAAAAACTTGCACTAGGCATCTACTCTTTCAGGATAGCTCTAGGTTACTCAAATGCTTACGAGGTCTTTTAAAGTTCTGCCACAGTTAGTTAGGGGTATAAGCAATTGGTCATTCTGATCTTTTTGATCTTGTAATGTCAGACAATATCAGTGTCTGCATCATTGAGAGGGTTGCATGCACCCTAGTTGCTAAAAAAATTTACAAATTAGAGATTTCCTAGTTAATTCACCTCTGAAGCCTCAGAAAATATAAGATTTGCATAGAATCCTGCTTCAATGCATTTTATACATGCATATATATATTATGGCATTAGATGATAAGAAGGTTGAGTCCAGTTTTGATCCAGCAAGGTCATAAAATTAAAACAGAGATATATAATGGCATTCAAGAGGGTTCTTTTGAATCTACCATTAATCTGGAAACAATCACATGATTTTCAAGAGGATGGGCCAGTTAATAAGACAAAAAATACTGAAATATGATCAGAATCCAAAATGGCACTTTCCACCTCAAAGTGTTAATGGTCTACCTCCTTATTAAAAATGAATCTATTTGCCCTATTTTTGGTGGCAAACGTCAAGAAAGGTGTCTGTAACACATCTGTATGATCAGTGACATAATCAAATGTTTGTATTACAAAGGCCAAGGGGAAAATGGCCTGAAGGTGTGATAAGTGTGCATGTGCTATTTTTAGATCCATATTATCTGTAATTCTTGAGGAAACAAGAAAATATATTCATAAAGATAATTTAGGACTATTATTACGTTCGTGTGTATGATTGCAGCTGCATGCGATCATTGTCATTTGAGGTAATAACAAAAGAGGTAGCAGTAGCTGCTGGTGCAAGTTTTTATGGCACACCCTGTACATAATCATGGATTGTGATGTTTCAATATTGTTGAAATAATATATTAGATTGCTAGTATTTTTCAAAACAGATTTGTGATAATTAGATAATAACTATTTACATACTTAGTATAAACAGCACAAATCACAAAAATAACATACAGCTGTATGGTTTATTCATTTTGAGTTTTGAGACCATGAAAAACTATTTGGGTTTACATGGAATGCATGCCACAAATCTAATTGGAGAATGTGTATGAAATGCACAAGGTCCAAGGTTAATATTCTATATTTGCCACAGAAGACAAAGACATTAGCTATAGAAAAATACACATATGTTTATACACATGGTATAATATGGATCTACTATGCAGGGAGCTCCCTTAACAGAATCAGTATCACTAACTGGGGTGCTCTGTGGTAAGTGTGAAACTTCTCCCTACCAGGCTGTGAATTATAAAATTATGATATACCGTGTGTATATGCTTGTGAACTTGACCCGGATGTGTGAGAAAGTAAAAAATATCTCAGACTTCCCAGACTAACTGCTTTTATTTGACAAGTTATCAGGAAGACCCCAAAGACACTGAATGAGGTCACATACTCCTCTAAGCTTATCCCAGAAAAGAAATGTACAAAGAACTGGAGGAATCTGGACAATATGTTATGACATTTAATGAAAAAGGAAACCAGAGAATTTGAAACCCTCAGTCAGGAATAAGCAATCAGAATAACCAGTGTCAAAATAGCCCACCCATACAAAAATAATAATGTTTTTGATTGGCCGTCTCTTAGCTCTAACCTTAATCCATTAGGACATTTTTGGAGATAACGGAGAAGACTGGTTTACAAACATATAGACATAAAAATGTACCTATGGCATATTTAATGTAATTTACTATATTGCAACCTTTTTCAAAGGGCGTTCGCACTGTCACGTACAAAACATATGAGTGATCATGTACGTAAAAAATAGGCTATACATAGCTATGGGTGCTCACTCGTGGCTCTGTTAATCACATATAAAATCTTTTCATGAGCATACATGAGGCAGTCGTAGAGCGCTCGCCGGACATCTGTCAAACACTTGCCGGACGTCCATCAAATGCTTGCCAGACGTCCATCAAACGCTCGCCGTCCGTCAGGCATCCATCAGGCATCCATCAGGCATCCATCAGGCATCCATCAGGCATCCATCAGGCATCCATCAGGCATCCATCAGGCATCCGTCAGGCACTCGTCAGGCATCCATTCGCTCGAAGACCATTGTAGATCACTAGTAGATCCCTGGTAGATCGTTCTTAGATTGCCTGTAGATCACCCGTAGATTGCCCGTAGATCATGAATGGCTATGTATGGGCTATGTATGAGCTATGTATGGGCTATGTATGGGCACGTATGGCTACATATATTTTTTCATAGGTGGTCATACATAGCTCTTATACTTGATAGTATGAACGCCCCTTTACTGTGGTATCTTGCCACTTATTCCACCAGATCACTATAAATTTATGGCTCCACCTAGTCAGATCAACAGCTTCACTGGCAAATTTTGCTTGGCAGCTCAGGTAATAAACTAATGTTTCATCCCCTTTTGCAAAGGCTTTTTCATTTTCAAGAGGTATATTTTGATGACTGAAAGGGCTTGCACAAAAAATGCACTCGTTATTAAGATGGGTATAGGGGTACTTGTAGTTAACAATTTTTTAACCTATAAGGTCATAAACATTTGACAATGTTACGAGGAAGTGCTTCAGATATATAGAATATGGTGTAAGTCGCTTTTTTGGGGTCACTTGGAACCTCATGAGCCAAACTCATTACTTTACTTAACATGTACAGGGTGGGGAGGCAAAACTTGCAATGAACCTAAGTCAAATAAACCAACAAGGATGGCAAACTTGTTCCGTGCTAAATAAATCCTAAAAGCATTCCCAACAACAGTAGATGCTGTTTTGAACTACCAAAACTGACTGATTCCTTGCACAGTTGACAGCTGATGTTAAGGACACCTTCAGGACCAAGCATCCAGCCCAGGTCATGGTCTTGGGTGTAGTGGCCTCTGACGGCAAGAAGGTGCTGCCCTTCTTCTTCAAGCCTGGAGAAGGAGTTGGTGCAGATGCTTACTGCAAGGTCCTGAGGTACCATGTCTTTTCATGGCTGAAGGCCAATTGCCCAGAGAGTAACTATGTGGGTATCCAGGATGGGGCTCCCTGCCACACGACCAATAAGGTGCAGTAATTCTGCCAAGCCGACTTTCCTGACTTCAGGCTGGCAGATTTCTGGCCCTCCTCCACCCCGGACCTGAACCCGCTGGACTATGCTGTGTGGGATATTTTAGAGCAGGCCACCAACAAGACCTCCCACCCAAGTGTTGGCTCCATCAAGGCTGCCATCAAAAAGGGGTAGATCAAGATGTCCAAGGACTTTATGTAAAGAGTTGAGCAACTGTTTTGGGGCCATGTTAACTCTAATTGCAAATAATTAAGGCCGTATTGAATAATAAAAACAATTTTTGTCTTATCTTCCTATTCTTTTTTAGTAAATTGGCCCATTTATGCATAATAAGCTAGTTTAGGAGATGCAACAATTTTTGAAAGTTTTGCCTCCCCACCCTGTAGTAATATAAAACTATAAGGTAATTAA
This sequence comes from Alitta virens, assembly GCA_932294295.1. Classification (NCBI taxonomy): domain Eukaryota; kingdom Metazoa; phylum Annelida; class Polychaeta; order Phyllodocida; family Nereididae; genus Alitta; species Alitta virens. Next base: position 34,391,780 of record OW028583.1, read on the forward strand.
GCCTACATGACAGCATAAATCGCAGAAAATTGATTTGCAAATTCAAATGTATTTTCCCTTTGCATTTTTGTGTTTGTAAGGAAAACACAATTAATTCATTTGTAAAGCATACATGTTTTATTGTCAACAGAATGAGGTGATATTTGCTGTTCAAATGAGTACAAAGGAAAATATTCAAAATATATTTTGAGAAAAAGAAAATGTTCTGGAGATTAATTTAGAATTCAAAGACCCTATTTAGCATGGTTTTCATATGATATAACATATATCACAAAAATGTTAAAAACTAAGAACTACAGTAAGTACCAGGAGGAACACCATTACAGAAGAGCACCTAAATTACAAGGTAGTAAACACTTAATACAGATACATGCATAATAAAATGTCTAGCAGTTGCATGTAATTGCATATCTATACTATACCAATGAAAAATTTATTTTGTAAAACCAATTCATAATTTGCTTTATAGAAACTATTAGAATATGAATTTGTCAGTGGTTTTTGCCACACTAACATTACAGTTTAATTTCGAGTCATTTTCAACTCTAATACATTTATGGAAGAAAGTCATCTAGGTTTTGCCTGCTCAGGAACATAATTTGAAATTTTTCAATGTTTGCTTTCATTTTGTTGTTATGGAACCATTCCATGGCTTTAAAGCAGTCTGATTCAAGTTTATTTTTACCTCATTTATGGCTTCATCAATAACTGATAGAGTATTATCATCTGCGTAGTTATAACTTTTGACAATCATATTTGTGAAAAGAAAATCATTTATGAAGACATTGAAGAGTAAAGGACCCAATATTGAGCCCTGGGGGACCCTCTTGATATTTGATACCCAGTTTGATGTTGTTTCACCTATTTTCACTCTTTGTTCTTTCGACAAGGTAAGACTTAACCTACATGCATTGTAGCTGAAACCATAAGCACGTAATTTAGCCAGGAGTATTCCATTAGACAGGCAATCAAAAGCATTAGATAGATCGATAGCAACTATACCTACTTTGTTTATTTTCAAGGGCCTGGCGCCAATTTTCAGTCATTCTTATAAGGATATCCTGACAGCTATATCCTTTCCTAAACCCAGATTGATAGTTATGTAGTCAGGTTAGGGGTTCCATGTTAGCTAATTGTCCCAATGTCATTTAAATGAACTTGACTGGAATTTCGTTGTAACCACAGCTTTCTAGGCTGGCAGTGATTTAAGAACTTTTCTGATTTTGTTTACAGACACAGGTCTAAAGTCAAATTGGCTAAAGCCCCATTCCCACATAGCCGAGTTTCTCGTAGTCAACTCGTAGTATTATGTAACACGCCTCTCGGGCCCAATACGTACTAAACTCTGCGACTACTCCTCGCACTCGGGAGATACTCGGCGAGTAACTCCTGGGACTCGTAGCCAACTCCTGAGATTTGGAGCCGATAGCCGAGTATGCCGCGCTGCACGGCACACTCGGCGGATTTTCCAGGAGTTTCAAAAACTCGGCCATGTCTCGCCGAGTACCAGGAGTCACTCGGCGAGTAACTCCTGTAACTCGCTGAGTTACTCCTCGAACTTGACGAGTTACTCGGCGCTAATTTCACTCGTATTACACTCGGTGGGATGTTCAGGAGTGCGAGGAGTAGCGTGGCGAGTTGTAGGAGTAACTCATCGAGTTGTAGGAGTAACTCTCCGAGTAACTCGCCGAGTTCTACCTTAAGTACATGCATCATCAGCGTAGAGGGTCGTATATAATTTAAAAGGCCGCTGCTCCTCTAATATTAGTCCGATTGTCGTCAAATAATGATTGTTTGTAGTATAATTCATAGTGACTCCATAGGTGTTTTTGGATTGAAAATAGACCAAATATTAAGCGAGATATTCGTCTGAGAAGGCAGCTAGGTTGGCGGAGGCAAACAGTGGTGCTCTCGCAGACGTCCGCGCCCAGACTGTATCAATGCAGGTAGGGCTGAGCGCTACTTTAAAAGGCTGCTGCTCCCCTAATATTAGTACGATTTTCGTCAAATAAATATTGAATTATAGTCGAGTTCATACTTATTCCACACAGATTTTCAGATTGAAAATAGACCAAATATTAAGCGAGATATTCGTCTGAGAAGGCAGGTAGTCTGGCGGCGGCAAGGTGCTCTGGTTATGGCCCTGACTTGAATGGTGTGGTCAATATTTTTTACCATTTTATATACATTGTTTGGATGAGCTTTATTGCAATTCATTTCTACTCATTCTGCCAACTGCCATGACTGTTATGTCAATTGCTATTAGCATTTTGAATGATACAAAGAATGGGTGTAGAGAATACAGCAAATTCAATACAGGTGTCAATTGCCTAATTGCCTAAATTGGGGTTATTTGACCCATCATTTCATGGTTTGTTCAAAGATGACACAGTAATTGCTATTAGCATTTTGAATGATACAAAGAATGGGTGTAGAGAATACAGCAAATGCTCAATACATGTGTCAATTGCCTAATTGCCTAAATTGGGGTTCTTTGACCTGTCATTTCATGGTTTGTTCAAAGATGACACAGTAATATGACATTGTCTTGATTGTCATTCACAATTACAAAAATATGTAATTGCTTTCATTAATTAAAAGCAATATATTTTATTGTAATTACCAGGCAATGATTATATTTGTATAACTTTCTTATCTGTTTGTGTTAATTTGAATCTTATTGTGATATTACAAGCAGTATAAATTTGTGTATATTTTTGTAAAATTTAAATCTAATATTGATATTGTAATTAGTATTTGTGATTTGATCTGTGATTTTATTTGCTATCTTTAATTTACTTTTACTGGTGCTCCCTGAAGCGTCCGCGCCCGGACTGTATTAATGCAGAAAGCTGAGCGCTTCTTTAAAAAGCTACTGCTCCCTTAATATTAGTGAGATTTTCGTTTAATATGACTGAATTGTATATACTTATTCCACACGTCTTTTCAGATCGAAAATAGACCAAATATTAAGCGAGATATGCGTCTGAGAATGCAGGTAGGCTGGCGTCGGCCTATCATTCGACGGGTGACTCGCCGCTGTCTTAGCTACCTTGCTTAACCCGGCGAGTCACTCCTACAACCAGGCGAGTCACCCGCCGAGTAACCCGCCGAACCCGCCGAGTAACTCGGCGAGTAACCCGCTGAGTCACTTTTTCCGCCAGAATTTGTCGCCAACTCCTCGAATTTTGGCCGTTACGTAATACTACGAGTTGACTACGACAAACTCGGCTATGTGGGAACGGGGCTTAAGTGGATTAAGTTGTGATATAGTTTGTATACTTGCATGATTTTCATAGTCGGATATAATCTCTACTGATCTTGTATTACTCTCTATGCCTCCAATATCTGATCCAACTTCCCTGAAAACTTTATTGAAATAATGATGTGACATCACAATATGGGTTCCCTATTGAAACATACCTATTTTGTAATGAGGCATCAAGCAGGTCCCCAAAGTAGAGATTCTAGGGAAGGTTAAGTACATATTAAGTTATGTATATTTTTTCATGTTCACCTACTCCAAAAATATGGCTTTTTTGGACTTCTCATACTGCACTATAATTAGAAGTTTCAACAAGGATTTTTTCTCAATTTTAAATGTTTTTCTGTGTTAGTAAAAATTCATTGATGAATCTATCCCAATATCAAACCTATTACTTAAAGTGGAAAAAAATACTTACTACTGCACACAACTCCAGCATCTTTCGAATGGTCACAGGAATGAGAATACCATCCTCTAAAAGAGCAGTCCATCAGACGATGTTCTCTACCATTACAACCAACTTGGCTCATAGCTATGTAATCATTTCCTGATACATAATATCCACCAGGTACGGCCTCTCCATATTCATATCCAAGTTGTCTGCATGCCACAGTTGCATCAGTTTTATCCCAGCCAGTATCACAGATGGTGTTCCACAAATCATTATGATAAATGTCCACACGGCCTTCGTTGGGTGACTTCCCTCCTACCAACCTTAAGGGTAAGGTTAAATTTGTATCTGTAAGTGTAAGAGAAACCAGTTAATCTTGCTCATAAGACATTGATTGTTTTAACAATATTTTGTGTTTTTCAGAAGAAAAAAAACAATTTGTGTTTTCCTGACGATACGCTTTTAAAAAAGCACAGTTTGGCTCTATATGTATTCCTAGAATTTGTATGGCTAGTGTACGATGTATGATTACAAAGCATTTACATTTAGTTTTAGATGTACGACAATCAGTTATTGATCAAATTCAGTAAGATGTATATTATACAAAGATCTCCCTTTGTAAATTGTATATTTCTTATCATGGTTATGGTAAGATAAAGTATGAAAATTCTAAGGTATATTGGAGAAGACTTACTGTGGCACAAAACTCCTGCATCTTGTGTATGATGACATAATAGATTAACCGCTCCCGACAATCGATAACAGTCCGTCAGTCGGCTTTCAAAACCAATACAACCAACTTTACGAAAGCCTATGTCACCACTTCCTGCAGCATAATATCTACCTGCTATGGCATCTCCATATTTATAACCAAGCTGTTTACAGGCCACAGTTGCATCCATTTTATCCCAACCATCATCGCAGATTGTATGCCACTGATCCTTTTGAAAAATTTCAATTCGGCCTTGGTTGGATGATTTCCCTGCAACTAGCCTCAATGATCCAACTGCATATGTACCTGTGCCTGTTTGCAAAATGTCATAAAATTGGTGATATGAAGTTTGTTGGTAAAAATTAATGTAAACATTTCATTTTTGTGAGTTTGACTAAGCATTAGTAACCCTTGAAGTTTGTTAAATTTAGCAAAGTCTTCACTATAGTTCTGACATTAGTTGTGCGACACATTAGTTCAAAACATCCACTTGCTTAAGCTTGCGTCAAATTTTATATTCATTAAGGCTCATTACTGGGGCCCTTTCACTAATTGTGGCAAATTCAGTTATTCTGAGTGTAATTATTTGTAGGTCTAAATCTAATCATCATTCCTTCTTTGAGTAACAATGAAACATATTGATTCTGCGAGTAATTACATAATTTTGACACTGCAAACAACCCAAGATAGAATTCTTTTAGTTGATTGGTATGAATCAGACACAGGAAGTTTTGGATGTGATTGTGAAGCTTGTGATAAATTTCAGAATGCCAAGTGTCTGTCTCAGAGAAAATCATTGCAAACCTTTCCACATGACCATCTGAGTTTTTTAAAATTTTATTCGGTATATATATTGGTCTCTTTCTCAGGCAAAATTGGCCAAAAATCTGGGTTGGCCAGAGTGAAAGTGCAGCAATTGAAAAAATTTTGAAAATGTATTTATCTTTCCGTAAATGAGTTATAATATGAAAACATAGATACAGAACTTTAAAAAAAAGGAACATTATGTTTTTTCCGTACTATTAGTATTCCAGTGTGGAATTATTTGAAAATGATGCTTTATTCAAGACCTATACATAGATTTTACTACCTAAGTGAGTTTTTGAGAGTCAAGGAAAATATCACATTTTCAAAATGGCTATTTTATCACTCCTTAGTTACGAAAATGAGTATAACAGAATCCTCACCCAGATAGCATCCTAAACCATATCGACATTGGTGCAATGTCGGCGATGTTAAAATGATGTTGTACCGACGGTACAATTCATGATTTTTTTTATTAATTTGGCTTAATTTATTCATTGCCATAATTTAGCCAATATTGCTCTACCTTCTCTCACAAAATGCTGTCGTATTTTATGTATAGTATATGTTGTGTGGGCTATCTTTTGGTATATTTGGCATAATTTTAGGCTTTGAAATGAATAAGCACTGTCCTTTTTACACCACCATTTCTTATACTGTCATCAGTGGTCATACTCTCCTGCCATCCAGTTGATTTCATAATATTTACCTCTACAAGTATAACAGTTGCACAGAGAATTGCGTCGTTTACATCGAGTTGAGAAAATGTTATGAATGAAAAAAAATCCTCGTTTTTGGTAATTGTTGGTTTTAAAAAGACAGAGCAAAATATATGAATTTGGAGGCTTTTTTCACGTCTAAAACCAGCATCCGACACATCGACTTTGATACACTATCAAAAATTCAAAAGCCTAACTCTGATGACAGTGAAGATGTCATGTCAAAGTTATTGCATAGTCAGTCCACAATATTTACAGTCCAGTTTGTTTACAGTTCTGCTATACATTATCTCATACTCTACTGACCATACAATTGTTCAGTACATTTCTGGAGGTGTTAACAAGTCCAGAATGTAACATTAGAGCTCACAATAAGCAATGTTTCATAAGAATGCAATGCAGAAGGTGTTGGCTAAAGACAATCTCGGCAAGAAAGAAATGGCAAATAAATTTGATGGTTCATTTACTAAACCTAGTTAGGCAGATGAATTCTTAGAAAATTAGTGAGGTGAAATCACAAATAACATATCATGAAATCTGCTATGCAAAAAAAATACTTCATTAAGTACTAAATTGCCCAAAGTTGTGTTGCCTGTATTTCATCAGATAGAAAAAACCATAATGATAAGAACTTGCCGGAAGAAGAATATGAGACCTAAATGAGTTCTGTTCTTAAAGAATAACTACTATGGATTTGAAGACTTTGCAAAACTGCTGATCATTTCACAAAATTCTGCTACGTAAATATTGATATAGTGTAACTTCTGACATTTTCAGAACCATTTAAGATCATTCTACATACCTCATGTTTGTATTCATTTTGAAGATCTTTTAAAGCTGGATTTAATTGTGCTATTAATCTGATTGTCAAATCTGATGCGGTGAACATGAAGTCCTAAAATGTACTTCAAACGTTTCCGAAACTTAAAAGCATATATGCAGGGGTGTAGCACACTTCAAATCTTTTTTTCAACAAGCTTTTTTCTTCATTTTGGGCCATATGTATAGTGGCCGAGGAGTTCACTTCTTGGTGCGAAGGTTAGCCCCCCGACAGTAGAGGTTTCGCCCCCGACAGTAGAGGTTTCCCCCCCCCCGACAGTTGAACCTTCACCCCCCGACAGCACCTACTTTCGCCCCACGACACCTTCGCCCCACGACACCTTCGCACCAGTGATAGTGATAGTATACTGTCGTACCACAAAAGTAATAGGTGTAAGTTTCCTCCCCTCCTCCTCCTCTCCCCCTCCTCCTCCCCTCCTCCTCCCCTCCTCCACCTTCTCCCCTCTTCCACCTCTCCCCCTCCTCCCTCTCCTCTTCCTCTTCCTCTTCCTCTTCCTCCTCCTACTCCTCGGCCACCATACATATGGCATATTTCGGAGGTGTAACCAGAGCAATGGATTTTAATATGTGTAGATTTACAGCTTGTAAAGTACAATTTTTCAAGCCTAACAAACCCTTTTCTGTGATAAGGCATTGTTCATAGCTGCAGGAAACTGCTAAAAGATTACGGCCGAGGAGTACACTTCGCAGTCTTGTACTTTCATGGGAAGACAGCATCCTTCGCACCACGACAGTCCCCATTTTCGAACCACGACAGTTCAACCTTCGCACCACGACTGTCCCCATTTCATGTCACGACTGTCCCCATTTTCATGCCAGAAACATACCGATTTCCCCCAAGAAACTACCATCTTTCGTGGCACGAAAGTACCAACTTTCCTGGCATGACATTTATATTGAACTTACAGACATTTCATGCAGATTCACGGATGCCTCTATCATAGATAAGACCAAGAACAATACTAAATACTGTAGAAATATGATATTACCACACCATATGGTCGCATTACCATAGGCTTCCATTAGTCACTGGTTTAATTATTTGATACCAGCCTTAGGTATACCTACATAATGCACACCTGAAAGGTTTCTTATAGATGAATTAGCCTCGTGCGTCGTAGTGCGAAGATATAGTGCGAAGGTATTTCGTGGTGTGAAGGTATATTTCGTGGTGCTAAGTGTTATTTGCGAGAAAGTACCTTCTGTCGGGGGACAAAGCCTTTACTGTCGTGGGGTGAAGCCTCTACTGTTGGGGGGGGGGGGCAAAACCTCCAATGTCGGGGGGCGAAGCTTAGCACCAAATGCACTCCTCGGCCACCTTACTTAGGGTGAAAGTTGTCTGTTTCGTGGGGCAAAAGTTGGACATTTCTGGGGCGAAAGTTGGTACTTTCTTGGGCGAAAGTTGGGCTGTCTCCCCACGAAACCGGGAAACCACGAAGTAAACTCCTCGGCCACCATTCAGTGAAGATAAAAGGTTACTAAAACTTCTGTTAAAAGTCAGATGACGGGGTTGTGTTACATTAGTTATATGTAACTTTTCATATACATACCATTTATTTTATCTCTGTATATGTATTTCCTTTTGAAAGCAATAAATATTATTATTAGTAGTACAACTATTAAATACATTTGTTAATTGGCATTTTATATGCCACAATATTGAATGCAATTTGAGCATCTTTATTTTTTTATGTATTTTTTGTTCTATAATATATTTATATAATTATTGCTTATGTATATAATGCATGATGTGAATGAAATCATGTATAATGTGTGAATTTGAAACTTTTGTATGTATCACTGTGTGTATTTTGGATACATGTTTGAAGTTATTGTGCATTGTATTGCACTTTCTTTGCACACTTTGTGTGATTTTGTTTTTATTATAATTAAATGTTTGTCATGTTTATGTCTTATGCCCCACTGTCATATTTAATGAATAATTTATCCTTTTCTTAATGTGTATGCACAGGCGTTTGCCAACATATATGACATTGCTTAGTGATAACACACTTATTCTCACCATCATTATCAATTACTAACCATTATATTAATTACTTGTACATATTATTCAAGTTATTCATTTATATTTAATATTAATATTCTCTTTTATATTTAATATTAATTTCTTATATTTTTACTTACCATCAATATTGATCTCAAGTAACTCTTTTTTTTTAATTTTGTCTTTAGTTTCTAATCGTTTATTGTTATTGGTATTATTATCTTCATAATGCTCTATATTGACTTCTGTAAATTTCTAAATGTTTATTGGTAAAGGCCAAAAGTACTACAAGGCAGTTGAAGTCTTTATTTGTAAATTTGCAATAGTATTATGCGTGGTCAATAAACCTTTGGAATTGGACTGAATTTTCCATTGACTTCAATGTTATTTGCTCACCCATAAATCACTGATGAAGGTGGAATTTTTAAATGGTTCTAACCATTTGAATATCTTGCTGATTATTTTAAAACTATTGGAAATGGTGATGCGGAAAAATGTTCCAAAATTGCTCTGAGACATGGGTCAGTTCCCCACTGAAATGAAGGCCTTCGGAGCATACGAAGTAGAGAGCCAGTGCTGTGATACAAACCATTCATGTACATATTAATCAACCAAGTTTTGATTAAAGTGCAGAATAATAAATTTGTAAGTAGTTGCATTGCAGTGTGATAAACTGAGTGAGAAAATGACCATTTATTTAACAGTCAGCTTGACAAGGATAAAAACAGCAAGGTTAAAAAAAAAGCAAACAAAACATTTTACAGCTAATAACATTGACTTGGAAACTAAACTTCGGAGCAGAGATAGCTGCTCCAAAGGATGTCATGTGAAACCAGGACTCTCATTGGCTGAGGGACTGCTTAAAAAAATCCATCAACTGGCCTTGCCACCTCAATATTCTTAGAAACTGCTGATTATCAAGAAATGGTGGAAATGTGTTTGCTTTGGCACTTGATGCCTCAAAGGCTTTTAAACACGTCAATTACGTAAAACTATTTAAATTGTTAGAATCACGTAACTTGAATCCTGTGTATATCAGCGTTTTGCTTAATAACTATTATATGTGAAACAGAAACTTCGAGTAATGTACAATGGTCAGTCCTCAGAATGCTTTACTGTTAAAGCAGGGTGCAGTATTAAGGCTGACCTTCTTCATACAGTGTGTATGTTGATTATCTGTTGTGTAAAATTAAGAATGATCAACTTGGGTGTTATATAGGTGATGTATGTTGTGGTATAACTGCATATGCGGATGATTACTGTTATGAGTCCCTACAGTACAATCTTTAGATCGCATGATCAATGTATGTGAAGCGTGCCAGTAAATATTATTATATATATATAGTTTTATTTGACAAACTGTATAGTAATAAGAGTCAACTTATGATATTTAGTAAATGTGCCAAAGACATTAATGTGAAAAAAAATGGAGAGACACTTAAAGTTGTGTCTGAAATTAAATACTTAGGTAATATCATCTCAAACTGTATTTATGACACACTTATATCTAATTTAATGATTTTGTGGAATAAATAGCTTCCTAGCAAATTTTCATAATGCCTCGCCATAAGTTGCAAACAGTCTATTTCAACAATACTGTATGAGCCCATATCATTTGTATATGGCAGTAACTCCTGTATACTAGACCACAATAGTCTTAGTGATTTAAAAGTTGCTTGGCGGAAAGCAATTAAAAGGGTGTGCAATTTACCTTAACAAAAATACACACCGTGCTCTTATGTCGCATATATGTCAACAATTGTATAAAAGCTTTATGAATCACTTTTTATCAGGTCTTTGTCATTAAAATGAATCTGTTAGTCAGTTTTTTAAATCATCATTGTTGCATGTGTTGTGATTAAGTAAGAACTTCGGGTATATTGCCAATTTCTTTGAAATTTGTTAATATATTATTCTATTTCTAAAATATTTACAATCAAATGGTGCTTATACAGGTGCAATTGTAAATAAATTTGAGTTATCTAGTCAAGAAAGTGATGTAAGATTGATGAGAGACAGATGCATGTTAGAAGATACTTTATTAGAAAAAAAGTGTAATTAATGTGATTTTATGCTATTCATACACTGAATGATGCAGGTTTTTTTTACTGGTTTTTAGAGATATTTCCTGTGTTTAACTTACTCTAGTAAATATTGTGTATATATTTGCATATATATATATGCCTTTAGCATGAATATATATACACCCTTAGCATGAATAAAGATTATTATTATTATTCACATGACGCCCTCTGGAGCAGCAGCTCTCTCTGCTCTGGAATTTAGTTTGCATGATATTGGCTGTAAAAACTAGCATTCAAAACATTGAAGCACAGTCCTAAGGTCAGAAGTGCTGACCCCTAGTGTTATTATTGAATGGATTCCGTGTTGTATAATAAAGTAGCATTAACTCACTTCTTTCACAGTGTGATCCAGTATAGCTTTGGGGACATAGACATATGTAAGTGGACGTTCCTTCTAAACATGATCCGCCATTTTGACAAAGTGAGTCATTGCAGTGATTCGCTGTAAAATAAATGAATATTTTACTCCATGGCTGGTGTACAACATAGTAAGGCTAAGTATTTGTAATTGTAGGGTAGATCACTACAATCTAATTACAGTAGAATATTAGACTTCAATCGCAGCATAAATATAAACAACCATAAGAAAATATATCACAGATTGCTAGTAAGTAGCCATTGACTGTCTTTTTTTGCAAGCCATATTATATTAAAAAAATCCCCAGATAGCATTCCAAGTTGTATCAACTTTGGCGCAATGCCCGCGATGTTGAAACGAAGTTGTACCGACGGCGGCCCAAATTGGAATGCTATCTGGGTCCCATTATAAAATCACAGTTTACAGCCGCAAAGGAAATGGGCAGGGGTTGTACACAGTACAAAAGGCTGTATCCAAACACAAAGTCATTTTAAATCCTTGTTGTATATTTTTTTGATGAATAAGGAGAGATGCCATGACGTAGCAGTCACTTTGATAAGAATAAAGGTTGTTATAAAGCAAGATTTTGCCCATATTTGGCATACGGCATGTGATTTTCATCTAAATGTTAATGATAATGAATACGAATGTCTTAACGTCCATGATTCCATTAACTATGTGTTTATTTATATAAATAATTAGGTACATCATCATTAAACTTAGTGTGTTATAACTCTGGATCGTCATCATTATGTTTGGTTCATCTTCTTTTATTTGTGAGGTGTGTTGGTTCCTTTGCCATCCTGGGTTGGCTCCCCGTTAGTGACAAACATTTGTCTTAGGGAAGTCTCCCCATCACATTAATTTTTATATTGCAATAATATTGTAGTTTAGCGTTTTCAAATGATTTTTTTAAATTTTTTTGTGATAAATAACAAGATTCTGATTCTGATTCTGTGATAAGACCCGGGGCACTTTTCTGAACTACATAAGGTAGATTGCAAATGTATTGTCATATCTTGCAAATATGATGCCACAAAGGTCCATTGTTGCAACGCATTCAACATGCAATTGTGACATCACCATATCAGGCTGCAGAAAGAGGCGCTGACCAAATCAGCCAAGATCAGTCTTATTATTGGAAAAATATGAGCTTTGTAGAAGAAAGAGTGCACAAAACAATTAGAATAGTCATTATATTTTACGAGTCAATTCTTAACAGGAATATGTATCTATTCAAATCATGCTCTACGTCCTAAAACATTAAATTTAACTGTAACAAAGTAATGATATAACACTTACATCCACTGCCATCACACTGTGAACCTGCATACCCTGGTGGACATATGCAGAAGTAACTGGATGATCCTGCGAAACACCATCCACCATTTTTACATGGAGAGCTATTACAGTAATTTACTGCAAGCCAAATCAAAAACAAAAATTACCATACTTATAGTGTCTTGTTCATGTAATATGTAATATAACTGTTCCAGTCAATCTGGAACGTAGCTTTAGTTCAGTACAACAACAACAGTTAGAAAGTTTAAGGAGTAATCAACCTCCTAACCCCTTAGGGATTTAAAATTGCAACTGCACCAGCAAAGGCATAATAAATCCATCATTAATTCTTCAGTTTTCTATCAAATTGGTGATAACAATTTAAGAATGTTAATTGTTAATGCTTACACTCCCTATCTTCACAGCGTGGTCCGGTAAAGCTTTGTGAACATACACAGACGTAACTTGCTGATCCTTCAAAACATGAACCACCATTGTGGCAAGGGGAGCCAATGCAATAACTTGCTGAAATTCAAACTCTTTATTGTATATGGTGCACAGTTGATGCAGTAGTTGATGCTGATATTCTGCTTCATATCTACCACTCTTTAAAGTTTGGTATCAGATGTGGCTGAATTTATTAATATTTTATCATTACCAAGACTCCACAGCATCTTTTTGTAATAACAATTAGCCTTTTGCTACATTTTCAAATTATATATATTATAAAAACAGGCGAAACAATTTGTTTTTTATTGATCCAATAATCAAGCATCAATAATATAATCATTGCAGCTCATAATACATGCTCCAGGCTTTTACCACTGGTAAAATCAAATCTTTTAGGAAACATTTGATATCATGTTTACTCACTACTTTCACAGTATGATCCAGTGTATCCTTGTGGACATAAACATATGTAATTTGATGACCCTTCATAACACGATCCACCATTTTGGCAAGGTGAGCTATTGCAGTTATGTTCTGCAACTTAATGTTTGATTTTTATTAATTTCACTGCACTAGTGCTGCATTACTACTGGTAAAATCAAATCTTTTAAGAAACATTTAATATCATGTTTACTCACTACTTTCACAGTGTGATCCAGTGTAGCCTTGTGGACATAAACATATGTAATTTGATGATCCTTCATAACACGATCCACCATTTTGGCAAGGTGAGCTATTACAGTAATTTACTGCAAGCCAAATCAAAAACAAAAATTTACCATACTCATAGTGTCTTGTTTATGTAATATGAAATATAACTGTTCCAGTCAATCTGGAACGAAGTTGTAGTTCAGTTCAACAACAATAATTAGAAAGTTCAAGGAGTAATCAACCTCCTAACCCCTTAGGGATTTAAAATTGCAACTGCACCAGCAAAGGCATAATAAATCCATCATTAATTCTTCAGTTTTCTATCAAATTGGTGATAACAATTTAAGAATTTTAACTGTTAATACTTACACTCCCTATCTTCACAGCGTGATCCGGTAAAGCCTTGTGAACATACACAGACGTAACTTGCTGATCCTTCAAAACATGAACCACCATTTTTGCAAGGGGAGCCATTGCAATGACTTGCTGAAATTCAAACTCTTTATTGTATATGGTGCACAGTTGATGCAGTAGTTGATGCTGATATTCTGCTTCATATCTACCACCCTTGAAAAGTGTGGTTTCAAATGTGCCTGAATTTAATAATATTTTATCATTACCAAGACTCCACAGCATCTTTTTGTAATTACAATTAGCCTTTTGCTACATTTTCTAATTATATATATTAAAAAAAAAGGCGAAACTATTTGTTTTTTATTGATCCAGTAATCAAGCAGCAATAATATAATCATTGCACCTCATATAATACATGCTCCAGGCTTTTACTACTGGTAAAATCAAATCTTTTGGGAAACATTTAATATCATGTTTACTCACTACTTTCACAGTGTGATCCAGTGTAGCCTTGTGGACATAAACATATGTAATTTGATGACCCTTCATAACACGATCCACCATTTTGGCAAGGTGAGCTATTGCAGTAATGTTCTGCAACTTAATGTTTGATTTTTATTAATTTCACTGCAATAGTGCCGCATTACTACTGGTAAAATCAAATCTTTTAAGAAACATTTAATATCATGTTTACTCACTACTTTCACAGTGTGATCCAGTGTAGCCTTGTGGACATAAACATATGTAATTTGATGATCCTTCATAACACGATCCACCATTTTGGCAAGGTGAGCTATTACAGTAATTTACTGCAAGCCAAATCAAAAACAAAAATTTACCATACTCATAGTGTCTTGTTTATGTAATATGAAATATAACTGTTCCAGTCAATCTGGAACGAAGTTGTAGTTCAGTTCAACAACAATAATTAGAAAGTTCAAGGAGTAATCAACCTCCTAACCCCTTAGGGATTTAAAATTGCAACTGCACCAGCAAAGGCATAATAAATCCATCATTAATTCTTCATTTTTCTATCAAATTATTTGTTAATGCTTACACTCCCTGTCTTCACAGCGTGATCCGGTATAGCCTCGTGAACATACACAGACGTAACTTGTTGATCCTTCAAAACATGAACCACCGTTGTGGCAAGGGGAGCCATTGCAATGACTTGCTGAAAATTCAAACTCTTTATTGTATATGGTGCACAGTTGATGCAGTAGTTGATGCTGATATTCTGCTTCATATCTACCACTCTTTAAAAGTTTGTTATCAGATGTGCCTGAATTTAATAATATTTTATCATTACCAAGACTCCACAGCATCTCTTTGTAATAACAATTAGCCTTTTGCTACATTTTCTAATTATATATATTATAAAAACAGGCAAAACAATTTGTTTTTTATTGATCCAATAATCAAGCATCAATAATATAATCATTGCACCTCATATAATACATGCTCCAGGCTTTTACTACTGGTAAAATCAAATCTTTTGGGAAACATTTAATCTCATGTTTACTCACTACTTTCACAGTGTGATCCAGTGTAGCCTTGTGGACATAAACATATGTAATTTGATGATCCTTCATAACACGATCCACCATTTTGGCAAGGTGAGCTATTGCAGAAATGTCCTGCAACTTAATGTTTGATTTTTATTAATTTCACTGCACTAGTGCCGCATTACTACTGGTAAAATCAAATCTTTTAAGAAACATTTAATATCATGTTTACTCACTACTTTCACAGTGTGATCCAGTGTAGCCTTGTGGACATAAACATATGTAATTTGAAGACCCTTCATAACACGATCCACCATTTTGGCAAGCTGAGCTATTGCAGAAATGTCCTGCAACTTAATGTTTGATTTTTATTAATTTCACTGCCCTCATGCGGCATTATCCTCATAGTTACAGAAATGGTTTTAAAATGCCCTCATAGCACCTGCTTGACATGAAATTTGTATAAAATGAACATTGCGCAAAAATAACATGACTTAGCTCACTAGTTTGGCAACGCGATCCAGTATAGCCCTGGGGACATGAACATGTATAGCTTGACACTTCAGCACAGGCTCCCCCATTCATGCATGGTGAGCTTCCACAATAATATCCTGAGAAAAAAAAACCACATTGTTGAAAGTGTTGGCATTTTATTTGACCATATGCTTTTGAATCAGGATAATGGCTTGAATTGTTTTGTTAGAAGTTATGCAGCTCATCCCTTAATTATTCCCTCACTATTCTGAAGTCCACCTATATTAGTTGTCAAATTAATAGTTGCTATACATCACAGATATAATATACAAATACCTCCCTAAAAGCCCCGTTCCAACCTTTAACAACTGCTGCAAACCTTGCAATGGAGCTATGAGTGGAAAAAGTTCCTAGCAGTTCATCTGAAAATAGGTCTAAATTTTAATTAGCATAATCTTTGAAATTCCACGATCTTTATTGTTGATGTATGGCAAGCTATTAGGATCAGCTATGAACTTACTACAAGCTACTACGACGTACCTACAAACTCTTACGAAGTGCTGACAAACTCCTACAATCTTTTACAGAATGCTATGACGTACCTACAAAGTGCTACGACATCCTACGTGAATGATTGTAGACGACTTTGAAGATTTTTTTACATATCCAAAAATTGTCATAGCCTACCAGAAACTCTGACAAACTTCTTCGATTAGCTACGACCTCTTACAATTGTTTACGAATGATTTGATGATCTCATTTTGTGAGTGTTCGGCAAGCAGTTTGGCAAGGTCAGAACGGGTTTTAAAGTCAATAGAATTGAAAAGACGGCTTCACAGTAAATAAACAAGTAAGTAAATAAGCAGATAGATAGCTTGAAAGATAGCTAGGTAGCTAGATAGCTAATAGATAACCATATTATTACATTATAAGTTGTTTTTTTAGAATGAAATTACTAAATAATATCGAGTAATATTTACCATACAGACTTTGTATGCCCTGTTTATCATCCAAACCCAGTGTAAAGTTAGGATCATATGGTTTGGTATACGGCCACATTATAGAATTTCGGTCGGTGCTGTGTTTAAGTCCTAGAGTGTGCCCTACTTCATGGGTTACAACTTGAAGTAGGTTTGTACCTGTAACATGCTTGGTAAAATTACACAGAGCATCGTGATTGCTACATTGCACTTCTCCGAACTATAGAGTGTTATGGTGGAGGAAAAACATCTGAGCAATATTTATATGATCAGATGTTTTTCTTTCCTTTTCAAGAATCGTTGATTCCCTTTTGCCATTGCGAATTAATTTTTTTTTAAGGCTTTATTCTCAACATCTTAGACATGAACATAGGTATACTACTATAGGTGTAATATTTTTCCATGGTCAAACATCTATCAAGGGCTTTAAAAATATATATAAGACCCAGGTCTAGATTGAACATGGTTAGGGCAGATTTTCAGATTCCTTCTGGCTCAACGGGAAGAATTAAAATTTTGTTGCGAATTTGTCTTTCAAACAACACATACACATAAGGAGGAGGCCTTTAATAAAATTGCGAAAAGAATCTAAGTAAAATAGGCCACTAAACTATTACATTTGAATAAAGAAAATGGTGAGAATTGTCATTGAAATATTGTGCATGAAGATTTTTCTGTCTCTGATTGGAACCCTTGATGGTAGCTGGAAACAGAGTCTAAACAAAGCACATAAGCACATGTAAACATTCAGATCACACCCAGATACATTTGATTCATGGTCCTCAATTCAAAATTTCTCACTTCAAGGAAGACAAAACCAAAAAATTAGATTTGATATGCCAAATTATTTTGTAGCAATATATATTTGTAGGTATATTTTTAGTGTCTGTGAATGCCTTTATTGATGTGTCAGAGTGATGCAGTCTGTAATGAAATGAACCAACAAATAAAAGTGCAATTTCCAAAAAAGTCATTACCTTGGGTTTCCATGTGTGTCCATAATTCATCTTCATCATAATGTTCATCCCCACCTTTTTCTGGAAAAGAGGAGTGGGCAACCCTTCCACCTCTGCCGTCAAAAGCTTCGTCATCACCATGGTTACCGCTTGCAAAAAGGATCTCAATATCCACATCAGTGTCGATAGTTTTCACTTGCCTGAATCGGATGTTAGCGACTCTGGCCCAGTGCTGATGAAGAAATTTGGTCATTACAAATGTTAGTTTAAAATTATGAATATGGAAAAGTAAGACCTTTTTTGGGGCTTGATATTCCAATACCAGTTCAGGTGATAGCCATGTATGCTCAAAATATTCCTTAAAAATGAATGAAACAAACGCTCAAGTTTTTACATGCTAGACTTACATGTCATTTAACTATAAAACTTATCAAGGCCATTTCGCTGGCATTTAAGTTAGAGCAATTTCAAATACTTGGAAACTAAACTGATTATAGCGACTCTTGCCCAGGGCTTGCCAAAAAAATTTAGTCATTATCAATGGTAATTACATATTATGAATTTGGGAAACTAGGTATTTTTCGAGGGTTTGATAACTTAGTACCAGTTCAGGTAATATCCATGTACACATATATATAGAGTACTCCTTAAAAATGAATGAAACAGACACTCAAACTTAAATTTTACATGTAACTATTGCCAAACCACCTAGTTATGGCTGTCTACAGGAACTGAAGTGAAGAGGACATTTTTTAAAGCACTTTACAGGGCCATTTCACTGGCATTTAATTTCAGAGCGGTTTCATAGACTTGGAAACTAAACTCCAGAGGACGTCATGTGAATTCGAGTCTCTGGCATAAGGACTGCCTCAACCAATGAGAGTCCTGGACTTACCTAGCATCCTCTGGAGAGTATTTTCCAAGTTTATATATCGGCTGTAGTTATTTATTAACTGCGTGTATATGTTTAACTTTCAACAAAACAAGTTGGATTAGGGTAATTTTTATCACTTGGAAAAATTCATGTCCCTCTGTGGAAGGGCAGACGAGTTTACATGTGTTCAGGCGTGACAGTTTAATTTCAGGAGCACTTTCACACTAATGAACTTACCCTACAGTAATATTCTATATTGCCTGGTGGTGCCTTTTGATAGTAATTTTGACATGTCTTGCCCATGTTTTACAAAATTTGAAAAAACAATTTTTTATCTTGTTTCCCTAGCAGAACTTGCAGTATTGCACCTACAAGCCTGAATCTTTGTCAGAATATGTCTAAAATAGTATAGTTGTGACTTTGGAGGTCTCATACCCATATGTAATATGAAATTTATATAAGGAATGAAAAATCTCGAAAAGTGCTAAAAATCATGTTGATATGTATTTCCGCAGCAGAACTCCATCACGAATGCACTTACCCTAATGACATTCCATACAGTATATCTCTACATCATGTAGTCATGCCTTTTGATAGTCATATCTCCGCTATGTTTTACAAAATCAGGAAAAAATGGTAAAAATCTTCTTTTTGCTTTCAGGAGCAAAACTGGAAGGTTACCATTATGCACCGAAAAGTATAGAATATGAACTAAAACAGTGTAATTGTACCTTTTGGGGGTCTCATGGTCATAAATAATATAGAATACTTAATAACTTATAATCAGGGGAAAAAGTCTTGATTTTTCAAACCTATACTATGTATCCTACATGAATGAAATTTTGCAATGACATATCTTAGTTATAGTACATTCTCTTTTCAAACTTAATTTTGACATTTACTTCATGCTTTTGTCATTACGATGGAAAGTCAGGGTTTATAATGAATGGCATTAAAAGTAAGTACCATGCTACATATATCTATATGTTAATATTTCATCTTATTGCTTTATTCTTTACATTATTAGACACTACATATCTTTGTGATCAGGGAAATGAGCCAAAATTACTATTTCCCTGAACAATAACAAAGTCTCAATACACAAAACTTTACCCCCTGCAGGGCCCTGCTCAGTGACATGGGATTATGCAAATCCGTCCACTGTGTGTTATGTAACAACCATGCACATGTTGCTATCAAGCCTAGTAGGGTTGTTAATTGGACTCTCAGGTCATTCATCAAACTCTGACAGATATGCATTAAATTTTGTTGAAACATGTTTTTCAGGCAAAATATCAATGGATGCTAAACATGACATACATGTACATATTATGCAATATAATATTCATTATCACCTCATACAATAGAATTAGTATTTATATTGATTTGATTTGCATGATAAAAGGCAGGTAAAATACACAAATTGGATATTGGGATGATAAAAATTTTAAAGAAGTTTATGTTTTTTGGGTGTCTCAGCACAGAATGGCTAGGGGATTGGCCTTGAGGTAGTAAGTTACTCCTGGCTATTGACAGTAACATCTCTAAAAGAAGGACTATTTTAAAAGTAAGGTTGTTGCTTACATCGAATGCGGTGTTGAAAATTTGGTCTTGTACATGCTGGGAAAGCTGGGATGAATAAGCCTTTATTCTATAGGTCAGAGTTGATCCTACTGGGTATGTAGATCCTGAAAATAAAAAACGTAATTTCAAAAAAAGGTCCAAACGTAATTTTGTAACGGTGTAAATTTTTAATGGAATTCTCCAAAATGCATGCCATTGTTGTCAAGAAAAACTTTTATGATTTTATTATTTCATCAGTCGATTGTCGCTCTATGCCATAATAAATTGAATTATTTGATGTATCTGTCATTTAAAATTATTTATGGCATAAATATCTGAGCAGCAAAGCACTTTATAATTGTACACCATTAGTGTGATTCATCATATAATGTAATTTGTTGTTTTTACTATTTAGGTTCAAGCTGCTTCAGTCATACACTACTCACAAAAATTTGACTCATGAGCAAAATTTCCAAAAAAAGTCAAAAATGCTACATTTTAGCAAAAATTTCCATCAGCAATATAGTTAAAAAAAAAAAATCAATACAAAATTGAACCCCACTGCTAAAAAATATTGTCATCTCAGATGTGGCATGTGTCCGTAAGCATCGATTGCAACTTTACAATGGTGTCTCTTGATAGTTCATTATTGGTGTGTCTCAGTTATTAAGGTCACAAGTGCTGTGTGTTGACCTTCAACAGTTCAACTTGATGATCCAGTTGATGAGTAAAATCTACTCCATTTGAGTATTCTAGCCTCATACAGATGTCCAATGACAATGCAAACTTGATGAGCTTGGGAATTTTCACACATGAAAATGGAGTAAGGTTTTTGTTGCTCATGCAGTAATGACCCTGATTCTCAATTAATGATGTTATTTAATACTGGCTTGTATCAGTATCATTTAGCAGACTCAGTTCAATTCCAACACACCTTACCCATATGTGAATACTAACATCTTTAAAAGCCTTCTTGTGACAGGGTTAGCATGGCTCCATCCCCCTCCCCCTGTATTTTGTAGCTCTGAGAGTTTTAATCCCAACCTCTTAAGAAAACTGCAGTCTTCTCCATTGGTTACCAGTGACAGGAGCGGTCCCCATAATATCCCCATATAATTACACGCGTTCAATCAACCAGAACATTTAGCAGCACAGCCACCTGCTGTGACCTTTACTGCTGACACCCATGTATTAAAAGCCACATGGGGTCATATTAAGTATATCTAAAACTGTACTGAACATTTCAAGAAATTTTTTTAATAATCTTTTTCTAGAAGCTCCTCAAACTGTCATTTTGCATGAGATATAAATGCCAGATATCACAACAAAACATTACCTTGTACAGCATATCTCTTATGTCTGTGTATTGTTATTCCAGGGGTTGTATCAGCCATTGCACATCTGGGTCTTGTCATATAGAACATTGTTTGATTGTTAATTGTTCCTGAAAAGAATATGTACAAAATAGTGTACATACTTCTGGTCAATATCTTAGGTCATAAAATGCATAAACCTTCAAGATTCGGCTCCTGATCTCAATGTTATCATCTTTTTTTGCCTTATCATGCCCAAAAATGTACAGTTAAGTTTATTAGCTAAAAGATTGGTAACGATTGCCAACACCAAACCACAATAAGGCTATAGAGTGAAATTGAGAGTGAATTGATCAAGTCTGCAAGGCCAAATTAATTTTAACAACTTGTCTTGCAAATAACTACGAAAACTTAAAAAGAAGAACAACCTGCTGAGGCATATGATAGAGATAGGTATATGATAGAGATAAAACACATGTTAGACCTACAAATATTTAACTTAAACAAATCATTGTAAAGCCGTAAATCCCTCACATAATTACTAGCTGTGATCAAGTGGCCAATGACGAACATCTAGGAACTAGTATGACCTATTTCTATGAACTAAGAACCCAATAACAGCATCATATATGCCCTGTTTCAGTTTGTGGAAAACTAAGTTGATTTTCAACTCTTTCAAAAATTTCCGTAGCCTTTCAGAAACTGTGAAGTAGGCTTGCATTCATCAACATTTGTCAGGAATTTAACAAATTTCACTTATCCTTCAGTTATTGTTTGTACAATAATTGAAACTATGAAGCTCCGTGTAGTTGAGTCTGAGTGAAGTCTTACAAACCTTTAAATTTTATTAGATATTATAAAGTTTTATCTGTGATTCATTTGATTTTATATTGTATTATACGTTGATATAAATCTGGATCATCGCAGCAAAAAAATAAACAAAACAATAATTATTATGAATGACCAATCCCCAATGGCACCTATTAAGCTTCAGTTGATATGACTGTGCCATGACAAAAAATATTAAAAGAGTAAGAGATAGTGTATCTATCGACAATTCCACATACCTGTTTCAGGTAAACCCACAAATCTTTGTAGTTTCCAGACAGCTTCTAATAATTTTTCATAATCAGTGAGGTATGATACCGCTGATACATTTGTTCCACTCGGTTCCATATAGCCAAATTTCTCCAGCCATGCCTGTTCAATACATTTCAGATGTTAGCATCTTTTTTTCAATTCTGAGTTCATTGTCATGTAGTTTTTACAGTATCTTTCTGACAAATTTGGGCACAGTATCCCACTGCAAAAATCAGTTTTAAGTTGTTCTACCATACAGTGGAACAACTGAATGTTTGCCATAAAATGTATGGCACATGCATCAGGTAAGTGGCGATGATCACTTACTGTGATGACTTAGTGTGAAGTTACAAACGGCACCTTACCATATACTGTTTTACTTTTATGTCAAGCCAATGTATAAGTCCTATAATAAGCCATGTTGGGCCATCTACAGTAAATTTTACGGTATCATACTTTAGTTGAACTTCACTAATGGCCTGTTGAAACATGAATTAGATTTACTGTATAAAATGTCATATATCAACTAGAGCACATAAGATGTACAACAAAGGCGGCTAGAGGAGGGTTGCATACTATACATGTTCCACGTCCATACCATTTGACAGCTGACGTTATCAAAGCCAACGTTCGCTAACCACCACGACCAGAGTGCATAACTTAGTCAAAAACTGATTAAATTTCTCAAAGTATACATTAAATAAAACCCAGAACGTCATAGAATATCTTTCTGAACAAAAACAATATCCACTGCAAGTTGAAACTGCAAAATTCGCTGTGTTATGTGGCAGTTTCCACGGACATTTGGTTCCATTGTAGCGTTGACCTACATAGCCGTGTAGACGTGTCACTGCGCATGCGCAAATACATTAAAATATGGAAAAAGGCTCCCAGTGGGTTTTCAAAATTGAACAACCAATCAACACTAAAACACTGCAAGAATTCCCTGCAGGGGGCCTCTTGCCCGAACATGCAAGAAGCCATACAACGAACTTCGGTCATTTCAATTGGTGTTCGCAATCTTGTTCATTGGAGAGGCACAGCGTGAAAAATGCATCTTTTTATGGTGATTTGCACCAACTTCTACTGAACAAAATGGTACCGCAAAGTATACAGCTCTGAAGCAAGTCGTTGACTGCCTGCTGACAAAACGCTAAGTCTGTAAAGTCATTTTTTCTGGCGTGAATCATGGCACACATCCACGGTATTTTCGTGCCTAATGACTTAACATAAATTTTCAAATTTGCCACTGACCTAGTTGTAAAACCGGATACAACCCCTCATCATGCTGGCTTCCAGAGTGTTGCAATCAAAGGAGGCAGCTAATGCTGCAATCTTTGAATGATCTATTATTTGGAAGACCCCTTAGTTCCACAAACTGCTGAAAAGTTTTGGCAAAGTACTACCAGCTGGGAGGTCATCAACATCTCCTGAGTCCGAAATCAAACTTATATCTTCAGTATGGTGGCCGAGGAGTACACTTTTTGGTGCGAAGGTTTTGACCCCCGACTTTCGTACCACGTAATACCTTCGCACTAAGAAATACCTTTGCCCCCCGACAGTGTGTCGTTCCACGAAAGTAATTCAGTTATTATAACTGCAGGCAACTTCGTAAGTGTGGCAACAATTTCTCCTCATCTCCCCCTCCTTTATTCCTCGTCCACTCCACTCCTCCTCATTTTGTGATGCATCTTGATGTAAGTTAGGGTGTTTCATGTTGTCTGAAAACCTAAATTTGTGTGCCTGTATATCTAAATGTATTTTACCTGGAAAAATGTTTAATGCCGCTATCGACGGCGTGATGTTATAAGCTATTGGCTGTACAACCCAAAATGCGGTTTTTCTAAGCTGTCAAGATTTTACCCAAACTTAACACCGTAGAAAATAGTTATTATAATTACTAATAAAGTAAGAAACACAGTTCCAATAATCCATTAGCCAAATCACAGAGAAAATCGCCCATCAACTTAGGCTTTCAGACTGCTTGGGAAGGGACTTGGGCACCCGGCCAGCCCGCCCCCCTTGCTGATTGTTTTATGTCATTTACCCAAAAAAATATTGCATGTAAGCATTGTTCTTCGTCTTATAAGATGTATCTGTGATAAAGGCATCTGTTGATTGGCATAAAACTCTGTACATTCAATATTCACAGAGCTAAATAGCTAAAACCGGCCATGAGGGGGGCAAGTTAGTAGTGTCGTGGTAGAAAAGTTGGTTTCTTGGAGGGAAAGTTGGTACTTTTCTGTTACAAAATGGGTAACTTTCGTGGCATGAAATTGGGACTGTCATGGTGCAAAAATTGAAACCAAGAGACTGTGAAGTGTACTCCTCGGCCGCCGTAAACAGTATGTTTAGTTTTTAAATATCGTCAATCAGTTTTTGTCTTTTTAACAAATTTCTGTATGGTGGAATTGTTTTCACCATACATTTTTACAGCCACCAATAAACAAAAATTTCACGCCATCAGAAGATAACATATCTGACAAGCTCTGTCAGCTTCAAACATGACACATGGTTTCTGAATGGGTAACAAACGTCAAGGGCGTTCCACAAGGATCTATCCTCGGCCCCCTGTTGTTCAACATTTTTATAAATGATCTCTTGTTCATCAATTTAAGCTCAAAGATTTATAACTATGCAGATGACAATACACTTTCCTACGTTAGCTCTGACTTAAATGAAGTAAAGATAAAGCTTGAACAGGACTGCTTAAATGTCATGGAATGGTTCCAAGCAAATCACATGGAAGCCAACTCTGAAAAATTTCAAGTAATGTTTCTTAACAAAAATGACATAACTAGTAATCACACCTTGGTGATAAATAATGAGTGCATTAGGTCACTGTCATCCATAAATGTGCTAGGCATAGATAAAAATCTAAACTTCAGTATCCACTTAGATGATGTATGTAATCAGACAAGCAAGAAAATCAATGCCTTAAAAATAATTAAACATTATTTGGACAAACAATGTAAAAACACCATATATAACAGCTATATAAGTAGCAATTTCAACTACTGTCCCCTTGTATGGGTGTTTATGGACAAACTAAACTTAGATAAACTCGAAAATTTAAACAAAAGAGCTTTAAGATTTATTGAAAATCAAAATGATATGCCATATGAAGAACTATGTAAAGAAGCAAAGAAATTTACAGTAAACCGAAGATGCATAAAATCAGCAGCAATACAAATGTACAAAATAAAGAACAAAATGGCCCCCTTGTACTTACAAGAAATCTTTTCTGTAAGGGAAGACATTTATAATTTGAGGGCAAATGAAACTTTCAGTATCCCACAGTTTAACTCCATTAAATATGGCAAAAAAAGTCTGAGGTACTATGGAGCAAAATTATGGGCGAATATCCCGAGTAACGTTAGAAGCAAAGTCTCACTCAGCAGCTTCAAATCTGCTGTGACTGACTGGTTACATAATCAAAATGACATTATGAATATTAATTTTTTATAAACTACAATCTCACACAAAATGTAGAAAATGACTAGTCAAATGCATTGATTTATTAAAGAGCTGTTTGTGATAACTTGTAACAATGCTGACTCAAAAGGTGCTGAACCTAAAATGAAGTGCTATACAGAAATGTGCTATATTTATTATATATTTGTTAGTCCTATTAGATTTATGTATTATTATTAATATGTCGTACAGAAGCTTCTGCTTGGTTCGTGTATTTTGTCTTAAACAATGTATGTGATTCCGTGAATTGAAACCACAATAAATAAAATTTTACTACTACATGGGAGTGATGCGATCTAATTCGAGGTCATACCAATATTTGTTTACCTATGGGCACGGTGGTCCAGTTTTCCTACTGCCCAGTTCTCTGATATTAGTAATATTTTTAAATAAGTCATAGATTTTTTTTTTCTACAAACAAGTTAGGGCAAACATCATCATATTCAGCTGGTTGGCCTAATGGTTAAGGCATCCACTAATTCCACATTGGTCAGCTCTGCTGAAGGTCTCGGGTTCAATTCCGGGCTCAGGAATTGTTCATGAGCTTCATCCTAGGTGGATGTTGATTGCATGAGATGTTAAATTGGAGGTGCCTTAAGTCCTCTGTGTCTATGCTGAGGCAAGTAAAAGACCCCACCAAAGGAAAGGGAATAAATATGTAACATGGTGCAGACTCCAAGCATTATTATCTCATCATTACGTTTGCCCCTGGCAGCCGGTCAGCTGACCAAGCTTCAGACCCGGTAGCTCTGTGACATTAACATCGACATAATTTTATGATATATTTAAAACAAAATTGCCAAAGACTTGCCTTTTGACCTGCTATATTTTCAACATTGATAGGATTTGCTTCTGTTCCCTTGACTAATGCAGTTAAACATATTAAAAGTGCAAGTTTCCTCATTAATGATTCCATAATCGTAGAAAACTTCAATTGCCCATGTCAAACATATGTTGAAAACTGAAGTCTGTGCAGTATTGCATTGCTTTTAGATTCTCAACTGGAGCATAACTTTCAACAGTACTAGGTCAAAGTTATATTTTAAAACTTTTTATCTAAAAATAGGCTGCATACAATTTCCACATAAAATCATCTTACAGTGATTCTACTGGCTGAATATTGTTTCTTTTTATAAGAACACTTCTACTAAATAGTAGACTTTTAGCAGGCCTAAGTCTTTTTGCAAAACCACTTCCCAGAAACTGCATAGAAACAAAGATTAATACAATGTTATTGCCTTCACATAAAATAATTCATTAAACTATTACTGTGTAAGAACTCTAGAATATGAATCTATCTGCTTAAGTACAAGAGATTATTACCTGTGAACCCACAGGTTTGGAATAAAAAAGATACCAAAGAGGGGCACTCTACATATTTTTTTCACATTAGGGTACAAACATATCCAATCCCAATTGAGAAAATTATATGCTGCATATCTTTATATCTAGATTGATTGTTGATAGATCATGGAAAAAGTAAACACATCCCAAAGATAATAATTCTGATATAACTGATTTAAGCTTATTGCATAACGATAACAATCAGAACTGCTGAAGAAACTATTTTATTCTTGTTGCTTGTAATGTCTTGTAACCCAACTGTAGAAGTTATGGCATTGTCTAACAAACGAAAAAGCAACAAAAAATGTGTCATAATAAGGGGAAACCAGCAATAAATGGAGGGTTAGAATAGTTGATATTGGAAAGAATCATTGAGGGATAACAGCATGCATAACAGATTGTTTACCCTAGCACTAGGCCAGCAGATTGAGTTATTTTTGTTTGAGCATGACTAAATTGATGTATTTGTGATTTCATATTATAGGTACATTTTAAACTTCCTTGTGACAAGGTTGTTCATGAGAAAAAATAATTGCCTTTTTTTTGTGACTCATCTTTCCCAAAATGTTCTGAATACGGCAAAGTAGGTGTTGCATGGCAAAATTTTTATGTGCTATTAAATTAAACAAAGAATAGCTTCTTGCCATGGTGTCTCTACAACACCCCATAATTTTATAGTTTTATATAACACCTATTTAAATATTTTCTTTATATATATATATATATAATTCACATTTTATATTATATAATTTCTCATTTTATGTCAATCCTTTTTTCAAATCATACATACCATTTATTTAACATATTTTATTTATTATTATTTTGAACAATCCAATCTTTGATGGCAATTAACATATATATCATTTATGTAGTATAGATAAGACTTGGTTTTTCATTTTTCTTGTTTTTTTTCTTCTTTGCATAGCTGCCCAAGTGAATAGAATATAATATAATAGAATACAACGTTATTTTGAGTTACAATAAACAATAGCCCATAAATGTGATATTAACACGCAGGCCTTTTTAAAAGCTGTATTTTAAGAATGTTGCCACAGCTATTCCATGATAGTACATTGTGTAATGAATGAATAATAAACATATTAAACAAGTTATAAGACATCGAGTTAAAAAATGGGACAAATAGAATAGAATAGAAAGAAAAGAATAAAACTTTATTTTGAGTAGCACAAATTACAATAAAACAATAGCTTGGAGCTAATCAGCGACTATAGTAAAACAATAACAACAGTAATATGAGACAATAACAGTATAAGTTAATCCATTATTAAATTTTCTCTATAGAAATTCTTAAATGTTTTAAAATCCATGATGTATTTGTACATTTGTGGCAGTTGACCGAAAAATAAGAGGTCCATGGTACGAAAATGTCCTTTTACCATACTTAATATTTGAGAATTAAAGGATCTTTAAAATCTTTACAAATTTCTTACATCATGACCATATTATTCTTAAAAAGTAGGGTTCAACTTGTATACATATTTAAACATTTTGATGGCAAACATTCTCATGCTGGTGATGACTTGCATAGTACACTTTCTTGTAATGTACTTTTATATATAATCATATGCGAGGAACCTTCGAGCATTTTCTTGTATCCTTTCCATTATTCACATTTGAAGACTTTCCACAAAAATTCCATGCAATAGGCTTAAAATTAAAACATTACAAAATAAATGTATCAATTTAAAAAATATTTTGATGTTTTTTTTTACATATAAACTTGACATGATTATCAAAATTCAACCTATTATCAATAGTTACTCGTAAGAGCTTTACTTTGTAATTTCTAAAGGTACATGTCATTATTACCATCAGGAGAAATGAACATAATCTGTAATTTGTCAGGATTTACTTTCATAAAGTTATTGTGAAACCATTGTATGGCAATAATTGTATCACTGACAAGATAATTGCATTTTCTAAACTGACATTACTGATGCTAAGGCTATTATCATCTGCATAGTTGAATATGTTGCATTTGGTTATATTAGGAAATACATCATTAATAAAAAGGTTAAACAATAAAGGACCAAGGCATGCGCCTTGGGAGATTCCCTTTTTAGTCTTAAGCCATGAACTGCGAACATTTTAACTCCTTGTTGCCTATCTTTTAAATAACTTGATATAAAATCATTTTCAGAACATCTATAAGCCTCTAGTTTTGTAACCAGTAGTTCATGAGGGATTGAATCAAAGGCCCTGGATAGATAAATAAAAAATTTTCATTTCTGGCCAGAGTTCATTTCCAAGTTTCCACAGCTAAAGCCCCCCTCTCACATAGCCGGTTTTGCCGTATTGAAGCCGTAGTATGACGTAACGGTTATGCAACAGCTTTTTTCGCCGGGTTGGCGACCGATTCTGGCGGCAAAAAAGGTTCTACGGGTGACTCGGCGGGTTCTACGGGTGACTCGGCGGGTGACTCAGCGGGTTTTACGGGTCACTCGGCGGGTTCTACGGGTCACTCGTAGGGTTCTACAGGTCACTAGAAGTAAGCCGACGGGTCGTAGGAGTAACTCGACGGCTTCCAGGAGTAATCCGCCGATTTGTAGGAGTAACTCGCCGACTGCTACCAGCGTCAGCATCAGCGTAGGGGTTGTATATACTTTAAAAGGCTGCTGCTCCCCTAATATTAGTTCGATTCTCGTCAAATAAAAATGAATTGTAGTATAGTTCAGACTGATTCCATACGTGTTTTCGGATCGAAAATATACCAAATATTAAGCGAGATATTCGTCTGAGAAGGCGGTTGTCTGGCGGCGGCTGCTGCTCCATTAATATTAATCCGATTTTCGTCAAATACATATTGAATTATAGAAGAATTTATACTAATTCATATTGCTGTGTCATCTTTGAACGAAATGACAGGTCAAAGAACCCCAATTTAGGCAATTAGGCAATTGACACATGTATTGAGCATTTGCTGTATTTTTACACCCATTCTTTGTATCATTCAAAATGCTAATAGCAATTGACATAACGGTCATGGCAGTTGGCAGAATGAGTAGAAATGAATTGCAATAAAGCCCATCCAAACAATGTATATATATTGACCAAAAATGTTGACCACACCATTCAAGTCATACACACAAGTCATACACATACACAGAGCACCTTGCCGCCGCCAGAGAACTGCATTCACAGACGAACATCTCGCTTAATATTTGGTCTATTTTCAATCTGAAAATCTGTGTGAAATAAGTATGAACTATACCATAATTCAATATTTATTTGACGAAAATCGGAATAATATAAATGGGGCAGCAGCAGCCGCCAGACAACTGCCTTCTCAGACGAATATCTCGCCTAATATTTGGTTTATTTTCGATCCGAAAACACTCATGGAATCATTATGAACTATACTACAATCCAGTATTTATTTAACGAAAATCAGCCTAATATAAGGGGAGCAGCAGCCTTTTAAAGAAGCGCCCAGCTCTGCCTGCATTGATACTCTCCGGGCGCGGACGCTTCAGGGAGCACCAGTGTTTGCCGCCTACCTGCCTTCACAGACAAATATCTCGCTTAATATTTAGTCTATTTTCGATCTGAAAACATGTGTGGAATCAGTATGAACTATACTACAATTCAGTATTTATTTGACGAAAATCGGACTAATATTAGGGGAGCAGCAGCCTTTTAAAGTATATCAAACCCTTCTCCCTGCCTACGCTGACGCTGCTAGCAGTCGGCGAATTACTCCTACAACTCGGCGGGTTACTCCTGGAAGCCGTCGAGTTACTCCTACTACTCGTCGAGTTACTCGTACTAGCCCTGAACAAGCCGTCGTGTTCACTACGCCTAAAATTAGCGACGGGAAACCCGTCCAAGTCGTCGAGTGACTCAACGGCCTCCAGGGGTGACTCGACGGCCTCCAGGGGTGACTCGACGACATCGAGGGTTTATTGTTTACCTTTGGACACCCGCGATTTTGCCACAGGAATTCAATGCATGCATTGAATTTCCGGCTACCAGCGCCGGGTATCCCAGATTGGCCACGAGTCCCAGGACTGACTCGACGGGTTTCGCCGGGTATCCACGGGTAGCCGTCGGGTTGGAGCCAAGAATCGCGTTGCGTAACCGTTACGTCATACTACGGCTTCACTACGGCAAAACCGGCTATGTGAGAGGGGGGCTTAAGGCCTTTCCTGTATGCACTGTCATTAAAGAACTTCTGCATGTATACATCATTTTGTTCCGTTATAATTCTTTCAAAAACTTGGAAAACACACCAACAATAATAATGTTTAGGCTATTTAGTAAATATACTGCCAAATTTCTGCTACCATTCTAAATTCCCATCTTCCAGATTTTAATTTGTTGTTTTCTCAAAAAAATGTTACTCTGCTCAATAAATTTCTGGTAGCTGGATAGTTAGCTATCAAGTAAGCACCAATATTTGGTACCATTTAATTGCTAATAGATTAGCTATCCAGCAAATACACTACCAAATTTCTCCTACCATTCTAAATTCCCATCTCCCAGATTTTAATTTGTTGTTTTCTCAAAAAAATGTAACTTTGCTCAACAAATTTCTGATAGCTGGATAGTTAGCTATCAGGTTAGCACCAATATTTGGTACCATTTAATTGCTAATAGATTAGCTATCCAGCAAATACACTACCAAATTTCTCCTACCATTCTAAATTCCCATCTCCTAGATTTTAATTTGTTGTTTTCTCAAAAAAATGTTACTTTGCTCAACAAATTTCTGGTAGCTGGATAGTTAGCTATCCAGTAAGCACCAATATTTGGTACCATTTAATTGCCAATAGATTAGGCTATCTAGCACATACACTACCAAACTTCTCCTACCATTCTAAACACCCAGCTCACAGATTTGAATGCATTGTTTTTTCAAAAAAAAATTTTACTTTGCTCAACAAATTTCTGGTAGCTTGATAGTTCATATAAGAAACGGGCACACTTTGTATGTCCTAGAGACGTCTAGAGTGTCTCCAGGTGGACAATTTATGCCCCTTTAAGACGTCTTTAAGGTCATCATATGTATGACCACTCGACCAGTAAGCACCAATATTTGGTTCCATTAAATACTCAAAAGATTAGGCTATCTAGTTAATACACTATCAAATATCTACCATTTTATATTCGCAGCTTCCAAATTTGTATGTGACATTTTCCGCAAAAAACTATTCTTAGCTCAACAAATTTCTTTTAACTGGAAGGTTAGCCATCCAATAAGCACCAATATTTGGCACCATAAAATAACCTAGGGATTAAACTATTTAGGAAATACACTACCACTTTTCTTATTTCTATTATTGCCATCTAGGAGTGACATTGACATTCCTTAGTTATGTTTGCAAAATTTGGAAAAAATTGAAATGTTTTTCCCACTTCCGGCACTGCGCTAATGCACCTAGACGCCTAGAACTTTGTCTGAAAATGTGTAAAATAGTATAGTTGTTCCTTTTGCGGGTTTTATGACTAAATGATATGATATTTGTATAATTAGTTGAACATACGGTATTACACCTAACATCAAATTTACAGATTTTTCGCTGGATGAATTTCAAATTGACATAATTGTAATGATTTTTTCATACTAATGGAAAATCTGAAAAAAATATGCTCAAAATTGTGTTTATTTAGAAATGTAGCACTAGTGCACCGACTGTAACAACATTCCATACAGTAGTAATCTATATCACCTAGTTGTGCCTTTTAATATTTAATGATATAATAGTATTTTTTTTGGTAGTCACATCGATATATCTCTGCTATGTTTTACAAAATAAGAACAAAATTACAGTTCATGTTGCTTTGTTTAAAGCCCAGTTCTTACATAGCAGGTAAAACTGGCAACTGTAGATATGAATTACCGGGGTGAAATCAAAGGTATGAAGCTCATACCGTGACCTCATTATGACATAATCCCCTGAAGTATGGAAGCCTTGACTGTGATGATTGCATTATGGCTAATTGGGGGTAACAGGGGACAACCAGGGACTAAGCCAAGGTACATACAACCGCCAACATAGCCAAGGTACATAGCCAGCAAACTGCTGGCTATGATGGATACACTCAAGGCTATCCTACAGCTACAATGGTTGACGTACGGTACACCTGCAGTAGAGTGCCGGTGTAACTACGACAACGGCAGTAATCATTCTAGATCTCCAAGGATGGTTCTCACATGGGCAATAGGCACTCCCAATACAGCTACAGTAGAGCTTTTGAGGCTACCAGGAGTCTAGGAGGAGTGTCCATTGGCATCACGACCTTTCCATAGATTTGGTCCCAGTATGATTCTGTAGCTCTACCATTGGTGCCCTAGAGGCCTCCGGGAGTCATATGTCATTGACGTAGAGGCTACCGGAGCCATCTGTAGCAACCAAAGTGCACAGTTGCTATGTATGCACTCCCAGTTATGATGGCTTCATTCACCGTTGCGATGGATCTATCAGTGAATAGGTAAAATAAGCCGGCAGATAGTCTGCGGAAATAACAACAATGATGGGAGCTGGGTATTTAGAATGGTATCAGAAAGTTAGTATTGTATTTACAAGATAGCCTAATCTATTGGCTATTTATTGGTACCAAATATTAGTGCTTACTGAATAGCTAACTATCCTGCTACCAAAAATGTGTTGAGCACGGTAACATATTTTTGAGAAAACGACACATTAAAATCTGGGTATTTAGAAAGGTGGCAGAAATTTGGTAGTGCATTTACTAGATAGCCTAGTCTGATGGCTATTTAATGGTAACAAATATTGGTGCTTACTTGATAACTAACTATCCAGCTACCAGAAATTTGTTGAGCGCAGTAACATTGTTTTGAGAAAACAATACATACAAATCTGGGAGCTGGGTATTTAGAATGGTAGCAGAAATGTGGTAGTGTATTTACTAGATAGCCTAATCTATTGGCTGTTTAGTGGTACCAAATAGTGGTGCTTACTGGATAGCTAACTCTACAGTTAAGAAAAATATGTTGAGCAAATTGAAATATTTTTTTAGAAAACTTAACCTTGAATTGTACAAAGGTGGCCGTCTATTTAGTGGTACCAAATATTGGTGCCTAGTGTTCCATCAGCTATTCATTGCTACAAACAATGGTGCATGCTTAGTTTATATATAAAGCTAACTTTCCAACAACTAAACATTTGCCCAGATATTTTTCTGGGAACTGACTGGGAACTAGAACTGGGAGCTGACTTCACTTTACTGGTAGCTGACTGGTAGCTGACTGGGAACTAGAACTGGGAACTGACTTCACGTAACTGGTAGCTGGCTGGTAGCTGACTGGGAACTAGAACTGGCAACTGAGTTCACTTTACTGGTAGCTGACTGGGAACTGGAATATGGTAACTGACTTCATGGATCTAACGAAACATGCAATAAAATATAATTATACCTTTTTAGCGTAACATTCACAAATATACTTCGAAGCCTCAGAAAAATTATAATTTTAGACAGATAGTTATATAGTTATATAGAAATATAGAAATATAGATCGATAGATAGATAGATAGACATATAGATAGACAGATAGATAGACAGTTAGATAGACAGCAAGATAGATAGATAGACAGCTAGATAGACAGATAGATAGACAGTTAGTTAGACAGATAGATAGATAGAAATATATAAATAGATAGTGTTTTATTTCAAATCGCATGCAGTTAAAAAAACAAAACAACTCATGGAGGACAATCAACATTAAATAATACAATAATAAGATGAAGTAAACTTGTACAACAATTGTAACAACCACAACATTAAACTTTGTTGCGTGGTAAGGCAAATTTCATGAATATATTTAACGTTGATATTTGAACTATATAACTATGTTCACTCATTGGTGTCCTTTTTTATGCCCCAGTTTAAAAACTAGAAACTTTACAGAGCAAATCACTGATGCATAGAAGACGTCAATTTCAAACATGTCTATTACAGTCATTTGAATTCTTCTAGTCCCATGAACAGAGAAATGGATTCTTATCGAAGAACATTTATTCTGTTAATCTGGACAACTGGATTGTATATTGGAATATCGTCACTTCCAATAAATGTAGAAAATGAAGCAGGGCAAAGGGTAAGAATAAAGCCATATTGTACACAGTGTATAACAAAAATGAAAGTATTCAAACATATATAACTGAATGTTTTAAGTATAAAGACTTATTGTTTAAATTAAGATTTTAGAGTTGGTATAAACAATCGACATATCTCTAATAGAAACTTATTTACCTAAATTGGCCAGTAATGAAACCAAATCTGCTCATATCTGGCAATATAATTGGATTGAAATAAAAATAATGAAAGCAATGGTTGACTTCACATAGCTTTAAAACATGTGGGACTTTACATACTGATAATGAGGGAAGCTCACTAATAGCATGATGATGCATATTGATAATACACTAACCACATACTTGTTTTGCATTGATACTGAAACTATTCCATGGGTTACCCCACCTTCTTGAACACAGATATTTATATAGGTCATTGAGGCAATGCTAACAATTTTTGACATAAACTTTAAGCAGTCATGGCAACCCTAGCATAATTATCCAAATTAATAGATTGAAGTTTACAATAAATATCAATATTCAAAATAATGCCTAAAATTATTAAAGTATGGGTTAAGGTTAAGTTAATGGGGATGATGCTGCAAATGACATATTGTTTTTTCTTTGTTTTTGTTTTTGCAAATTAAGCATATAAGATATTATATTACACATCTCATAAGTTTAACCTATCAGAAGATGTCAGAAGACTTCAAATATTGTACTTTTACCTCGCGATATTTCTTGTATTATACATATTAGAATGTCCTAATTTGTATTTCTCATTGATACGTAAGCCCTTACGTGAAGCATGTAGGCCCCTAAGTATGATACAGTTATCAAAGTTATTCAAACATTCTAACTTTGGTGGGGGGGGGGGGACCTATGATAGGTCAATTACTGCGCCCGTTGAATTCACCGTAGCGGCAAATAAAGTAGTTCTTCAAATATCGCCGAATCTGGCGTTATTATATTACTAAGCGGGGCTTAAATGAGAGGGTCTGTGTAGGAGACAGTTGTGAGCCAATTACCAAAAGCAGCTCATGGCTCGAATTTGCCAAATTAAAAAATCCATGTATGGATTTTGATTAACCAAGGTTGCAGTTTCAATTTACATTTATATAAGCCGAAATAAATGATGAACAATGGAAGTATGATATAATACTGAGTTATCACTGATAATCATTAATGTTTGAACGTACACATTCCCACAGGTTTGGTTGGAGACATACGGCTATACTGAAACTGATGCAACGCCTACGCCAGGGGCCTTTCATCTCACTGAAGATTTTAACCTAACAGAAGCTGTCAGAAGACTTCAAAGTTTTGTAGGTTTACCCGAGACTGGTATGTTGAAGGCAATATAAACAATAATTTTTTTTGTTCTTTTTTTATTTACTTAATCATTTTAGGCTCTTGGCTAATGTTACGGATCACGGACTGTCCCATGAGGACGTATCACGTGTAATATGTTGTTCATGAAGTCACAGTTACCAAGTTAATAACCTACTGCGAGTTGCTATGTATTGATGTTATCATTCTATGCATATATAATTTGATAATTATCATACTTGGTAGAAAAGGTGTAGATTAGTAATATTGTTGTGGGTTTCCACACAACAATGACCAAAGAGGAAAAATAGTAAGAGGGGACACTTGCACAGTTTTATGAGCCATGTCAGAAATGGTTTGGGGTGAAAATAAGTGTTCTTGCATTTTAACCCGCACTCCGCTATCTCCAATCTATCTACAACAATCTGAACTAAGAGGTTTTTTAACCTGTGTTCAGTAAACTACATTACATTAAATTTACTGTATTACGTCCTAATTATAACAATGGCAAGTGATGTCATTGTGATTGTTGTTATTGTGACGTCATATTTCTGCGAGCTTGAAATGAGGTAAGTATCTATAAAATATTTGTTTCCCATGTAAACATTTCAAAGATTAGTTTGAACTTCTTTAGTGTGCTATAAATCCTAGTTTCCATCATGAAATCTGGTCTCTCTGTGGGCTTGTCATATTGTGACTTAAGCCCCGTTCCCACATAGCCGAGTTTCTCGTAGTCAACTCGTAGTATAATGTAACACGCCTCTCGGGCCCAATACGTATTAAACTCTGCGACTACTCCTCGCACTCGGGAGATACTCGGCGAGTAACTCCTGGGACTCGTAGCCAACTCCTGGGATTTGGAGCCGATAGCCGAGTATGCCGCGCTGCACGGCACACTCGGCGGATTTTCCAGGAGTTTCAAAAACTCGGTCATGACTCGCCGAGTACCAGGAGTCACTCGGCGAGTAACTCCTCTAACTCGCCGAGTTACTCCTCGAACTCGGCGAGTTACTCGGCACTAATTTCACTCGTATTACACTCGGCGGGATGTTCAGGAGTGCGAGGAGTAACTCGGCAAGTTGTAGGAGTAACTCACCGAGTTCTACCTTTAGTACATGCATCATCAGCGTAGTTTTATATAATATAATTCATAGTGACTCCATAGGTGTTTTCGGATTGAAAATAGACCAAATATTAAGCGAGATATTCGTCTGAGAAGGCAGCTAGGTTGGCGGAGGCAAACAGTGGTTCTCTCGCAGACGTCCGCGCACGGACTGTATCAATGCAGGTAAGGCTGAGCGCTACTTTAAAAGGCTGCTGCTCCCCTAATATTAGTCCGATTTTCGTCAAATAAATATTGAATTATAGTCGAGTTCATACTTATTCCACAAAGATTTTCAGATTGAAAATAGACCAAATATTAAGTGAGATATTCGTCTGAGAAGGCAGGTAGTCTGGCGGCGGCAAGGTGCTCTGTGTATGGCCCTGACTTGAATGGTGTGGTCAATATTTTTGACCATTTTATATACCTTGTTTGGATGAGCTTTATTGCAATTCATTTCTACTCATTCTGCCTACTGCCATGACTTTTATGTCAATTGCTATTAGAATTTTGAATGATACAAAGAATGGGTGTAGAGAACACAGGAAAATCAATACATGTGTCAATTGCCTAATTGCCTAAATTGGGGTTATTTGACCTGTAATTTCATGGTTTGTTCAAAGATGACACAGTAATTGCTATTAGCATTTTGAATGATACAAAGAATTGGTGTAGAGAATACAGCAAATGCTCAATACATGTGTCAATTGCCTAATTGCCTAAATTGGGGTTCTTTGACCTGTCATTTCATGGTTTGTTCAAAGATGACACAGTAATATGACATTGTCTTGATTGTCATTCACAATTACAAAAATATGTAATTGCTTTCATTAATTAAAAGCAATATATTTTATTGTAATTACCAGGCAATGATATATTTGTATAACTTTCTTATCTTTTTGTGTTAATTTGAATCTTATTGTGATATTATGATCAGTATAAATTTGTGTATATTTTTGTAAAATTTAAATCTAATATTGATATTGTAATTAGTATTTGTGATTTGATCTGTGATTTTATTTACTATCTTTAATTTACTTATAAAGAAATTTTTTACTTAAAATAGACCAAATATTAAGCGAGATATGCGTCTGAGAATGCAGGTAGGCTGGCGTCAGCCTATCATTCGACGGGTGACTCGCCGCTGTCGTAGCTACCTTGCTTAACCCGGCGAGTCACTCCTACAACTCGGCGAGTCACCCGCCGAGTGACCCGCCGAGTCACTTTTTCCGCCAGAATTCGTCGCCAACTCCTCAAATTTTGGCCTTTACGTAATACTACGAGTTGACTACGACAAACTCGGCTATGTGGGAACGGGGCTTTACCCTGGACAGGCTTACATTGGTTCCACTACAGTGGCGCCTCTGGGTATATATTTTCTGTGATATGACTACTGATTACAGCATGAAACAGAATGGGTACTTTACCTCTTTATATAATATCATTACATCTTTATGATTAAGAACTTAATAAATACCAAGTTATTATTTCAGGAATAATCAATGATCAAACTAAGGGGTACATGAACAGATCCAGGTGTGGAATGCCTGATATAACTCTTGGAGTAACGGTCCGTAAACGACGAAAAAGATATCTTTTGCAAGGTAAAATTAAGTTCTTCCTTACAATTTTGT
Organism: Alitta virens; assembly: GCA_932294295.1. Taxonomy (NCBI): domain Eukaryota; kingdom Metazoa; phylum Annelida; class Polychaeta; order Phyllodocida; family Nereididae; genus Alitta; species Alitta virens. The sequence continues at coordinate 34,431,379 of OW028583.1, forward strand.
ATTTGAATGACCAATAATAACTAGCTCATGTAATTCCTAAGCTCACCAAATAAAGAAATTAAAGAACATTTTCAGGACTTTTTGGCTCATAGACATGTAAAGTGTACAGAGACATGCCCTTTCCTTTGAAACAAAAAGTAACAATTGCACCACCGGGATGCCATAGTCTATTGAACAATACTGGTTTAAGAAAATATCAATTGTAGTATGTTTTTCTACAACTGATATTTTCATGATATAACCAAAATCATGTTGTTGATTGTAAAATGTAACCTTACATTTCATAGCATTACAAAAATTATAAGTTAATTTGGATAAAAATTGCAAATTGTTTAATTTGTATTTGCAGCATTATATTTGTATACATGAAGTTTTGTACATATTTCAGGATCTTCTTATTCAGTTGGATCAACACTAACCTACCGAATTAATGTTTATTCCAAACAACTTTCCCAGAATTTACAAGACCAAATTTACAGGACTGCATTTGATGTTAGTAACCTTTTTTTCTTTTGAGCTAAGATTATCTTAGGACGTTTGTGTTGGAAATATGAAACATTTTGAGTTTGGCATATTAGGCATCATCTGTCACAAGCGTGTAAATGATAGACAAAAACATGTCTGGTAAAGACTTTTGATAGTACTCCATTTCTGTCCATTAAATATACATTCTTTGAGCGCTGAATATGAGAAACAAGTAAGGTTTAGATAAGATTTATTTCAATTTATTTTCATAACTTATTAAAAGTACACGTCAAATAATATTAAGGATATGAGAAGATGCAATTATGATTGAGACCCTTCGAGCTAGCAGAGCTAGCGCTTATGAGGGGCCACCAATGAAATGAGAGATGAGATGAGTGATATGGATTGGAGGAAATGGGATGATGGTGATTATGTAATGGTGTTCAGATTACTATAGAATATACGAGAAATTACGTTTGGCAAATAAAACAATTTCTTATAATACATCTATCGCTGTATGACTCCAGGACCGTTTAATAATTTTGGAAGTTTCTTAAACTGTGGGTGAGAATTTTGTCATTTATAATTTTTAAGTGTGGTATTGAAAGTTTGTGGAATTCTATATCTTAGAGCATGATGAGGTGATATAAATGGTGATATAAATGGTGATATAAATGGTGATATAAATGGTGATATAAATGGTGATATAAATGGTGATGTAAATGGCGATATAAATTGTGATATAAATTGTGATATAAATGGCCATATAAATTGTGATAGAAATAGCGATATAAATGGCTCTATATATATTTTTGTAAATTGTGATATAAATGGTCATATAAATTGTGATATAAATTGTGATATAAATGGCCATTTAAATGGCCATGTAAATTGTGACAGAAATGGTGATATAAATGGTGATATAAATGGCGAAATAAATGTGCGATATAAATGTGAAATAAATGTAAAACCAGAGGTTAGATAAGTATTGTTTAATGGAGTCATCAATTCAGTGATGTTATATTTGTTACACAGTTAATGATGATGTCATCTAATTGTGCTTTATCCGCTTCAGTCGCAGTGCCCTCTGGTCGTTTTTCTCCATATTAGAAAGGAACACTCTGGTGTTGGATGCATTACATCCCTGAATGATCAAATTTTTATCACTCACTTTTTTGGCAGCACTGGGCAAGAGTGGCAAACATAAAATTCAGGGAAGTCAGAAACAACAGAACTAACGTCAACATTGAGATTACCTTTGCAAGAAGAAGTCATGGTGATCAGTATCCTTTTGACGGCAAAGGAGGGTCAGTCGCTCACGCCTATCCTCCAGATTTGGGAGGAAATGAACATTATGATGAAGATGAATTGTGGACACACATGAATAACATAGGTGATTAGGTTATTGTTATAGCAGTACCAAGATAAGCAATTTCACAAGGAACAAGGTTGTGTGAACTTATTTTGAGTTCCTTTCATGGGCATCATCCCAGCTGAATTGGTGGTCCTTTGTACTCAGTGTCTATGCTGAGGCAAGTAAAAGATCCCACCCATGGGGTAAATGTGTAACATGGGTGGACTCCTCCTCTCGCTCACCTCATCAATCAACCCTCGATAGTAGCAAGAACTTGCCTTAGAGGGCTGCACTTCCCATTAAAAAGGGAGGCTCAATCTGCAGGACCTGTTTCTTCATTTTTTTCCCATTGTTGTTTAGCTGAGACATTTTCAGAAGAAAGTACCTTTATATTTTTTTGCTCTAACAATAATACTCTAATTTGATATAATATTATCCCTATTGATTTACAAATTGATGTATATCCTCCATTCAGCTGCTGAGAAACAGTCTGTCTGGACTGTTGATTGCTCTGTAATTATTATGAACTTACGGCTTTCTTCATCCTACAAAACTCTTTAATATGATGTTATACTTGTTTTCAGGCACTAACTTACTTCAAGCAGCAATTCATGAAATTGGACACACTTTAGGACTTGAACACAGTAGCGATAGAAATGCTGTTATGTTTCCGTATATCAAATCATATGATCCTAACTTTAAATTAGGATTGGACGATATAAGGGGAATACGAAGTTTATATGGTAAAAACTGCAATATAAAATATCATTCAAATGAGCAATTTGAAACTTTATTCTTTAAAATTGCTACATTCTAATTATTGATGATTTATGACAATGCTCCACATTTCATAACAGTTCCATTTTTTCCCCCTTTTTGTGTGGAAGTGAGTATGAGGGAACCATACAGAGGATCCTTTGTAATTTATATGAATTTAAACCCCAAAAAAACGTCATTTTTAGATAGGCATTGAACGTTAATAACTCATCTTGCTAAACCAAGGGTAGAGTAAATTGAATTTTGATTTCTATTGTTTCAGCCAGTCATTGCAGTAGATCACCTTGTCAAAATGGCGGATCATGTTTTGAAGGATCATCAGGTTACATCTGCGTTTGTACACAAGGCTATACTGGATCAAACTGTGGACATGGTGAGTACTGTAAAAATATGTATCATACAAGCAGTAACACATTATCCACATTTATACCCCACTGAGACTGTTCTCCTATTTTTCTGAGCAGGATTTAACCAACAACTCCCTACTGAGTGCTTGCAAACTGTACTTTAATTGCTTAATAATAGCAGTAAAACAATCAAACAAATTAGTAAATATGTACAATGGAGTATAATTAAGTTATATCCCTCATATTCGGGAGTTAACTAACATTTTTGTTGCTTATATCCCTCCACCTTCAGCGTCTGGATATAACTCCCTCCTATTTGGGATATAACTATTATGTATCTAAGAGATCTATGCAATTTTCAATAATTTTTTCAACCACTACATTCTACCTGGGGTAATTTATTTTGATACTGTAAAATTTGCACTGCTTTGTGCTTTGAAAGATATCTGATATGATCTTGATAACATGTCCTTAATTACCATTAGTAGGTCATCATAAGGAGGCTAAAGTAAAGTTTATGATCAAAGAATTCATAAAACTATACTCCGTGTCTTGGTATTCACAGTAACAAGCCAATGACTCATGATGTAAATATATTCTAAGAGTGATCAAAGGCTAAGTGCATTTTTAAAGAAATCTGCCATTCATAAAACAAAGATTTCTTTTACAGCCAGTAACTGCAATAGCTCACCATGCCAAAATGGGGGGACATGCTCGGAAGGTTCATCAAGCTACATCTGTTCTTGTCCAAAAGGCTATACAGGATCACATTGCCAAACTAGTGAGTTACGCATTGTCTTACTACCAACTAATCTTCTTGCTTAATTTCAGTTAACTGAAACTTACTGTAAATTAAAACTCTACATTTAAATCCTTACTGTTTTAAGCCAATAAACAATGACAATAAATAAAATCATCACACTGTGCAAGTGAGAAGCCGCCAGAAGTATGAAACATCAAATTGAGTTTCTGTAAGAATATTGCAGCTCCTCGAGGATCCATTGAGGGTAATCTGTATTGCGGAGTCAGACAAGGTGCTTGATTGATTTTTGTATCAAATTATTCTGGATTTTGAAATTATGGAGTTCTGTTATAACTGAAGTTTTGCCTCTGTATAAAAAAAAAAGAATTTATTTTTTGATAATTACCGTCCAGTCTCTCTCCTGCCCAGTTTGTCAAAAATATTGGAAAAAATCATTCACATCCAGTTATATGATTATTTTGACAAATCAAATCTCTTTTATGATAGCCAATATGGTTTCAGAAGAAAACATTCTACCGCACTAGCTACCATAGAAATAGTGGATAGGTTAATAAATAAAATGGATAACAATGAAATTCCCATTAACATATATCTAGACTTGTCCAAAGCCTTTGATACCCTAGACCACAAAATACTAATTTCTAAATTACAATACTATGGGGTTAGAGGTAACTCACTACTTTTATTGAAAGATTATTTAACTAACAGAAAGCAGTTTGTAATCATAGGTAACCATCATTCCGAATTAGGAACAATAACCACTTGGGTCCCTCAAGGTTAAATTCTTGGACCATTACTTTTTATAATTTACTTAAATGATATTGTCATGGCCACAAAACTTTTTGACCCAATTATATATGCAGACGATACTGCACTTTCCGCAACTCTAAGTACATTTGGAAACTTTGACCATAATTTAGAAATTAATATCAATAATGAACTCAATAACATCAATATTTAGCTAAATGTTAACAAATTGTCACTTTATATAAATAAAACAAAGCCATGTTATTTCATAGCCCACAAAGGAAGATAAGAAATATTAACTTGAAAATAGATCATTGCGACATTGAAATTGTAAATAAGTTTAACTGCATAGGTATTATGTTAGACTCTCATCTTTCATGGAAATATGTGACGCACCATGTAAAAAGGGGGCTAATGGGTGGATTTTTCAAAAATTAGTTTTTGATGGCAAGTAATTGCCTAACATGTGTAGTTTATGGAAATGTAAAAAATTTCCAGATATCTCAATCTTTAGTGGTCATATGGGGTATTTGAAAATTTGATGTTTTCGCGCACATAACCACTGAGACGTAATGAGCAGCAACACAGGCACTTGTAAAACTATGCATTACGTTTTATGGCATATCTACATTATATGTCGTTCAAAACTTACATGATTTGGATATGTGATAATTAGGTAACTTTTCTATACTCAACTAAAATTGTGAGCTGCTACAATAAACACTTTTTGTAAAATTTAACATTAAAATTGGTGTCTTAAAAATCCGGTTTTCGACGTAAAAAAAACCTCTGTATTTGGTTTTTTATCTCGGTTGCTCATTCACCAACAATTACCAAAATCTAGCATTGTGTTTGTCATGACATTTTCTAAATTTCTGAAATTTCATAATTATATGTGCAACATTTTTGACACAATTGAGCCTCAAACATGGGCTACCAGCTGAGGTTAATATTCTTAATACGGAAGCCTACTAGTGCCAGACACAACTTTTAAATTTACGGTTTTTGTTGCGTAACTTTTTTAATTTGCGGTTTTTGATACATAATTTTTTTCATAGGCGTTTTTTCTACATAATTTTTTTGGATTGTGTTTTTATTATACAATTGTTTTTTCATTTGCGTTTTTTGCATTCTAATTTTTTTTTGCCTTTTTATGGTACATCATAATTTTTTTTGTGTTTTTTCCCACAATTTTCATCTGTCTTTTGGCTACATAAGTTTTTTCACCCATAAATAAAATTTTATTTTGCAGTTTTTATCATTTGTGACTTTTGCTAAATAATTTGTTATAATGTGTTCTTTGCTACATGATTGTTCATCATTTTTGATTTTTGGTATGTAACATTTTTTCACTTTGTTTTATCCAACATAATTTTTCAGTGTGTGCATTTTTTTATACGCAATTTTTTTTGAGTTTGTGTTTTTCATTACATAAATTATTCTAAATTATATATATATTTTTTACATTACATTTGAATCTTTTTGCTATTATTCGCAAACATTTGCGAATAAACGCAAAACTATTTAACTCCTTCTAGAACCAATTGAGCAGAACAAAAAAATTCCGATTCAAAAAGTGCTCTTGGACTGATGGTGTAGGTATTGGAATCATAAAGTTTTGATTTTAAATGTTTCAAGCAATTTGCCAGTGGGTATCCAGATTGCAGCAAGGGATCCAAGATAGGTGTGTTAATTAGGACTTGCAAAATGCTGTTGGCATAGCATGTGTTACCCAGATTGACCATACCTTTTATTGGCTGTGCAATGGTTCTTTCTGATTGAGCGGAGCTCGGGTTTCTGTCTACCTTGTCTGAATCTTTATTTGTTCTTTGATCAGAATGGCTCGGTTGACTATCAATCAAAAAATTTCCAATTGGCTCTGACTTTAGTCTTTCTACTCTTTCCTGTTTTTGCAGATGTCTTTTTTCCTTTGGTGGGGTTCTCTTTCATCATAGGATTCACACAGGGGGTAATGCATTTGTTTCTGTTATTTGATTGAGATTGCTGGAGTTAGCTGTTGTATCTTGCAGAAGTGGTTCTTTTGGTTTATCTGCTTCCAGGTCATTATCATGATTCAGGAATGATACTTTAACAGCCTCATGGTCTGAATAGTATGTTGGTAAAACTTGGCATCTGACTATATTAAATTGCTTTGTGTACACTGCATCGAGCAAGGAGCCAGTTAATGTTGTACTTTCATTGACATGCTGTTCATAGTGATTCTTTGCAAATGTATCATAAATTGGATGCATTTTATCATCCAGGAGATTCTCATTAAAATCACCAGCAATGACAGTGGGAGTATTTCCATATGTCCATTCAACATAACACAGCATATCATTCAGATGTTGCCTGAACTGAGAAATATTTTGACTGGGTTGCCTGTAGATCACTATAGCAATCAGATTTAATGAGTTGATGTCATGTAGCATAAGTGCCATACCTTCCAATTCAGCAATTGGGATATCTATGTTTGTAAAACAGTGTGTTTCTGATGTAAACTGCTAAACCACCTCTTCCTGTATCACTCAACCTTTCTTTTCTCTCTAGCATGTAGCCCTCAATCTCTAGTGCAGCTGATGGAACATCTGGTTTCAAAAATGTTTCACTGAACATCATGATATCACTCGAAGCATTATTTCTGTTCTTTATGTCCTGCATTTTTGATCGTAACCCTTGAATATTATGGTGCAATATTGTCAACCATGTGTCAACAGGTGTAATCTCTTGGATCTCAGGATGTTCTTGCATAGTCAGAAGATGGTTATGTACCTGATCATGGCGATATATCTTGCCAGCATTATAATTGTTTATGTACAAGCCATCAATAGAAGTCACTCGACTTAGTGCAACATAAGATTGGCCAGGTGCAAAGATACCATCCATATCAAAAACTATTTGCTGTTTGGTGAGCCCAACCAAGCTTCAATGGAAACTGTCTACGTTTGATGTTTTGAGACGAAGCCATGGCTTCTTCATACAATTCTATTGCAACACCTGTTTGCTCATTATTTGCAGAAGTGACCTGTGTTTTTCTGCCAGTGGTACGCTGGTCAAATTTGACATAGATAATTTTTGTTTCACATTCGGGGTCTCTGGGTTCAAATCCCACAATTGTACCAAAAGCACCATTCACCAAACCATCTGCTACACAAATGTTTCTCATTAACATGACTCTGGCTGATAAATCTACATGCAAGGAATCCAGTAGGTCATTCGAGCTTCCACATTTTGACACAAGCATCAGACGTACCATTATCTATACTAGTTCTCTTTTTCTTTGCTGCTCGTCTTGTCCTAGCACTTTGCTTTTTCACCTTCATTTTCTTTTTTTTTTTACTAATACAATCTGCTTGACTGAATTAAATATTTGTATTAGAAAATTTTCAGCAGTCAGGTATCCTTTTTACTTTCAAGTATCACCCAGTGACAGATGTCCACTACAATTACCATAGACAGAGGATACTCAGATAGCTATTCAACTTATCAAACAGATCTGGGTTTTCAATGTATGGCAAAAATACACTTCACATGCAACAAGTGTTTTATTTTTCCTTGTGCAATGTCACCTGGAATATTAAAGTGTCTTATTGACAAAGATATTCACAAGTTCTTTTCCAAGTTCTTTTTCAGAGTCAAGGTAAGTGACAGATGTCCACTACAATTACCATAGACAGAGGATACTCAGATAGCTATTCACTCAACTTATTAAACAGATCTGGGTTTTCAATGTATGGCAAAATTACACTTCACATGCAACAAGTGTTTTATTTTCCCTTGTGCAATGTCACCTGGAATATTAAAGTGTCTTATTGACAAAGATATTCACAAGTTCTTCAAGTTCTTTTTCAGAGTCAAGGTATCTTTTCAAGGTTTATTGTCAAGGCTTCTTTTATCAAGGTCTCCTTGCAAGGTTTGAAAGTTTTGAAATCTATTACCGACACCATAATAAACAACAGCAAACTAAATCAAATTATAGTATAACAGCACAAATTAAGAAGAAGAAGAAGAAGAAGAATCGACCTGCTACCAGAAGAGGTGAGCCAGGAATTGTTCTGTTAAGTTCAGTTTCAACTCATCAATGTCATCAATAGTTCATTCTCCGGAGATAGCATTCTTCGGTCCAGGTTGTTTTAGACTCTCCTTGATTTTACGAAGTATTACGGTCGTCGAATTTACCGTTCGCCGAATTCACTTCTAAAGCCGAATTTACTATTTATTTGTCTACGCTGCTGTGCATCATTATTGCGCATGGGCAGCGTAGGCAACGACGTAGGTGTTTTAGATTGAATGCCAGTCATAACGGCTACACGCGAAAACGACTACAACCCAAAACGGCTACAAAATTTAATGGCTACAACCAAAAATCCCAAATTAAGAGATGACCAAAACGGCTACAGGCGATGTCAAAAAAGGCTACAAGCCATGTCCAAAACGGCTACAGCCATAAATTTAAAGTCCAAAACGACTACACTTCCATACACCAAAACGGCTACAGATTTTTTTTCGTAAGAGCGTGAGACCATGCATCTTTTAGTCTCATCTTTTTGGTGATATGTTTGCCAACAGAAAATGATACCCAGAGTTTCTGTATGCACCTTCAGGTTTCACCTGGTGGCAGGACCAATGATCTGTTGCCGTTTTGGTCTTGGTGGTTGTAGCCGTTTGGTGTCAAGGCCGGTCAGCGTAAAAAGCTACTGTTGCCGTTTTGGTTAAGGCTTGAAAACCCCTGTTGCCGTTTTGGTTATGTCCCCAAAATTGGTGTAGCTGTTTTGGTTATAGTCGTGTAGCCGTTTTGGTTGTAGCCGTTTTCGCGTGTAGCCGTTATGACCGCCACCCTTTTAGAATGCGCGTGGTTATCATGGTTATGTTCGACTTCGAAAAAAATTGATATTTAAAAGATCTGCGAGAACGCCAATATTGGAAAAAAAGTAGGTATACATGTTAGTCCAACTGAGACAGGTGTACAGGAATGAACTTCTAAATGCCATGTACAATAAAAGCACACACCTTGAGTAAACAATTTTACATTTGTATGCATCAAATGAAAAAACAAATTTTTAGCAATGAAATAACACTATTATAGTGATTAACATGATTAATTTTTAAACTGGTAACATCAGGAGATTACACCACATGATTTGGAAGGCTCTTCCAAAGAGTTACTACCCAGTTTGTAAGGAATTATTTACGCAGGTTGTATCTGCATCTATGAACCTCTAACATTTGTGAAATTGTGAGTGAGCTCTTAAACCAGTATATATGCTCTATTTCTGCAAAACAGTTCTGATACAACATTTTCAAAACCATTTAAAATTGTATACTCTTCAATGAGATCACCACGGATTCTTCAATCCTCAAGAGTAGTAAGATTAAGTGGTATTTTAGAAGCCTTTCTTCGTCAGATAAATTTGCGAACTCTGGTACAATTTTTTGTGGCCCTTTGTATTTTCTCTCATACACACTTGTCCCTCCCTCTGAACTCTTTAAGTGTGGTCTTACATAACTTTTATATAATATTAAAAACGACTCCTTGGTAATGTGTGTAAAGGTTTTTCTCATACGTAGTACTCTTATTAGCTTTTGCTGCTGCGTTACATAAGCTTTTACATATGTATTTGGAAAAATTCAAGTTTTGCCGCTGTTATTGATAGAGAATTGCCTCCAGTTCAGTCTTCTGTTTTGTGTAAACTGCAAAGTTGAGGATCTTATTAAATTTTGTATAAACCTGTAATTTGCTACTGCGGATTTGTATTTCCCTGTTGACAGTGTTGTTGTTATTATTCAAAATCAAATCATATTGATCTCCTCTTAACCAAATTAGTGATAAATAATGTTATTTCACGTAAACGGTACTACTTATGTCTTTTCCAGAGAGAGTAATTGAAATTAACCAATGTTGTACAAGGCAGGAAAAACAAGGCAGGAAAAACAAGCCATATCAAACTATATCAATCATTTTAGAAATGCCTTGTACAACATTGGTTAATTAGTTTTCTTCAATTACTTAGCTGCTACTAGCTTAGAGAAACCAAAAGATTGCTTATTCTGCTTTGCAACTGAGTGGTATATTTCATATTTTCCTGGTAGTCAATATGTTCTTTACTATCGATTTGAAATGCACTTAAAATGTCCACTGATTAACTTTTATACCTGTGCCATGTAGCCATTATACTACAGGCAGGATTCTTAAAACACACTGCGAGCTGTATGTTCCCTTGAATTTCTCCCTTAATCTCAAACCACCTTCCCTGGCAGTTCAGTGATGCCCTAGAACTTTCGTAAATCAGTTATTTCCTCTTCGAAGTCACCAGCAACTCACTATCTCCGTGCCACATTACTGTTCCAATACGTCCGTCCATTAGCCTAACATATAAGTGCTTCATCGTTTTGAAAACCCTTGTTCACTTACGAGCAATGCTGCTTCTCTGAGAGGAACTCGTGAAGTGTGCGATAAACGTCATGTCAGCCTGCACATAGTTTTCAACTTTTTCAGGCCTGCGCAGCAACACGTCATATGAGCCTCTGCCGGGGGGGGGGGGGGGGGGGCACTTTAAATTTTATCAATGTAAGAGACAGGCAACGGGCCATTTCAATAAATAGTACCAAAGAGGGGGGCACACATGTGCCCCAGTGTCTCTCTCCCCACCCCCCAAATCTGCCACCCCCGGCGACTTGCCAGGAAATGATATATAGATCGGTAGATAAATCTAACTCAGCGGCGTGCCAGGTTTATGATAAGTATCCACTCGAAATGTTAAAGCCCTTTTTTTTTTGGCTTCTTGAGGGTTGGCCTGGTCTTATCATTTGTGTACAGTCGTAAAGTGAAAACTATCTGGACGTGTTAATGGATAATAGGACCTACTTGTTTGCTTTCTGACTGAAGCCCAGTGCATGTATATATGAGATGTTCTCTGTGATCTTATCAAATGTTCGGTGATAACCCAATTCTGTAGCGCTGTCGTAATGTGTGCATCAAGTTGCCATCAACGTTGATTGTTTATTTCATTAATTGTGATCCGATGCAGGATATATGATGCCTCCCTTCCTCCCCAAGTGCTTCATCGTTTTGAAAACCCTTGTTCACTTACGAGCAATGCTGCTTCCTTGTTCTGCGAGGAACTCGTGAAGTGTGCGATAAACGTCATGCCAGCCTGCACATAGTTTTCACCCCCCAAATCTGCCACCCCTGGCGACTTGCCAGGAAATGATATATAGATCGGTAGATAAATCTAACTCAGCGGCGTGCCAGGTTTACGATAAGTATCCACTCGAAATGTTAAAGCCCTTTTTTTTATCAAATGTTCGGTGATAACCCAATTCTGTAGCGCTGTCGTAATGTGTGCATGAAATTGCCATCAACGTTGATTGTTTATTTCATTAATTGTGATCCGATGCAGGATATATGATGCCTCCCTTCCTCCCCATGTGATGTAGTAGTTGGGGTTGCTGCATCTACTGCTACTCGCTATTTTAGCAACCTCTTGCAATTTTGACACACTCCACAAGTCAACAATCGCACAGAGCCTATTTATATCTGTGAGCGGGACTCAAACCGCCTACCCTATAAACTCCACATGCAGTTCACAGTTCCCGGCCGATTTGCACCATGTTATAGCGCAGCTTATCTAACGCCTCTGCCTTTTAAGCTAAAAGAGGGCCCCCATGCCAAGTGCTAGGGGATAGGATTGCAGACAGTGTCCGAGTATGCTATAGACTCCAGTGAACTTGGAGTCTTGGACCATTAAATTTTGGGGATTTATTTAATTTCCTAGCAACCAACTTTAAAAACATAATACAAAACAAATAACTTGGTAAAAAAACAAGAATAAATGTCTCATTTCTATTGGTTTATAAGGGGAATAAAATTGTTCAATACCTCATTTGAAATGGTATTATTGATCTCTGTTTTGAAAAGATTTCACTGGGAAGTACTATTTATCATGCATTTCGTGTTGAAAAAAAGATTGCGGTGTTTTTACAGTTTCTTAAATATTCCTGGTGTGTTTTTCTGGACCAAAAGTAAGTTGTATCGTGTATTTTGAGGTTAATATGATAAAAACATGCTTTTGTGCATTTAGCTTGATTGATCTGTGAATATTAAAATGTAATTGAAAAGAAAAAATTTACACTTTTGAACTTGTACTTGTGACATCAGAAATATTTTAGCAGGTTGTTCTTCAGAATAGAAAATGTATCATTCAAAGATGCCTGTTTCAATATTCAGCATACATGTGTGCTAGGAAGGATTCATAATAAATCTCAAATTGTTTTTTGGTCATTTTTTATCATGAATAGCATCGAACAGCCCAAAATGCATCAGAATGGCCGCGCTTCTGTAAAAAGTCTTTGAAAATAATATTTACTTTGTAAAGTCTTATAATAACAAACCAAGCATTTGCTACAGGAGGTTTTATATAAATTCAGTTCTTAAGTTCAATAAAATGGCTTCTTGAGGGGAAATTCTGTTACTGAAGTTAAAAATGTCATCAAGTCATGCCTAATTCTCGATTCATTAGAATAATCAGTCAAAAAGACAAAAAAGCTCTTCCTCGGACTGAATCAAATTGGTTGTTGCTGTTGGTCTACAATTTTTTTTTACCCCAACTGTTGTATTTGGCTTAAATTTTAAGGTCTTAAGTTTGTCCTCCAGGAAGCTACAGCCATCCTGAATATACATATCGCAAAATAAATTACAAAAGAAAAACAACCAAATTTTTTTTTTAAATTTTCTAGCTGTCTCTGATCAGAAATTGTATTACTCAATAAATTATTTATTTTCAGGTCATGGCAAGGGCTACAGTTGATCGCTTTCAATTGCCTCACGTGAACCTCCCTGACAATGTGAATTTGTCCGATGCCCGGTTTAAATGTCTCACCGAACATCACAACACAACGTTAGATGGATTGACTGTCACGCCATGGTTCCTGGAGGAGCTGTCACAACGGCAGCTCCTCACCAGCCGACAGAAGAGAAATGTTGAAGTATGCAAACCTAATATAGTGTGTTTAAAACTATAAGTGTCAATTAAGCGTACCCACCTCAACCGTTGTCTTTTTGTCAATGACGGACCAAAATTTCATTGTTATATGTCTCGTTATCGGTAATTTTAAACAGGACATGCGTTGTGTAACTCTAATAATAAAAGTTTGGATAAGCAAGCGATTCTCTAATCGCAAGTATGATGAGTAATGTTATTCCCTGTGATTGTGAAATATAACCCTCTGGTTGTGAAATATTTTTATCTGTAGACCTTCGGTGAGAATTGGTAAAGCATAGAGTACACAAACTAACTCCGTATTTTGCGATTAATTTCAAAATGACTAAAAATGAGATATACTGCATACTGAGTTTTGGTTGAAACTAGGAGTAACATTAGAACATACAATGCTATCTGATGATTTTATACCAGAATCAGTACACTAAATCATTTCCTAATTACTTCTTCGAACATTTGGTAGGCTATTGTTACGGTAAAGAGTGCCGAGTGAAGAGAAACAAACTGTTGTGGCAAATGGCCAAGACCCTGAAAACATTTAGCTCAAGGGAAGGAAATAGCTAAATGGTTATATAGATGAGGTAGCTGTGTCATCATCATGGAACATATATATATATATATATATATATATATATATATATATATATATATATATATATATATATATATATATATATATATATATTGAATGTCTTGATACCATAACGGATCATTCAATTTAACGCATTTGGTTTATCTATTAGTGTTAATTATATTTCATGTTTGTTGTAATTGGTAGTAAAATAATCCAAAAGAGAAGTTACCATAGAAATGCCATTGTCATATATGCACAATCACTAAAAAATATATCCGGACTACATAATCCCGGCATGTCATAATCATAATGACTATTCTATGATAATTTTCATATGTTAAACACTTCTCCGTGTATTTGAAGTTACTAAATCTTTGGCTGTGTAGTTGACCTACTGATTGCTCAATCTGGATATCATGTATGTTAAGCAGAAATTCTGCGAGAAATCTTTTACAAAGACACGTATGTCGGCTTATACGATACCGCCATCTTGAATTGTGAAACTCGTGTTGGGAAAATTTGGTTTGTGAACTACTTACTCCCTGGAATATTGATTAGGTATTGCATGATTTTAGGTAGTAAAACACTTCCTGGTCATTTTATGCAGTCATGCGAATACTATTGAATAATGTATAATGAATGTATTAAAAATAGTTGGCTTACCGTACAGTCGCCTGGCGAATCCAGCGTGGGAAGGTTCCACATATTGCGCATGCTCGTCTAGGCCAATCGGAAAAGGCACGCAGTATCATGATTCGATCGTACGGGCAAGCGTTATTGTGTTAGTTATAATAATTAGCAATCTAAACAATCTTTCAGAAATTACTGAATGTTTTTCTTATATTTATAATTACTACTATGCATTTATTAGTGGTTAATTAGTGTGCGGTTTTCAGCTCATCATTAGTGAATTTAGGTTAAGGTACAATGGATATGAATAGAAATATTATGCACTGTAAATCTATCAGTCTGCGTGAAGCAAAATTATGGTTAAAACCCTTTCTTCATGCCTTGAACTTGTAGAAAAATAAGTCATATCAGTGGTTATTTTTAGACACTATATTATGGCAATAAAATGTCATGTTGTTCTTTTTTTGTTTTATTATATGACAAGTTGATATCTGATAATTCATCCTGTTATAATCTTCCGACATATGTTCGGAATTTCGTCACATTCAGCTCGATAAATACGGACATATATTGATTCTGTTTCACATATATGCAAAGCAGTAAAATAGTTGCTGGTTGTATAGCTAATAGGCGCATCGGATCAATGGCATATGTATTATGTATAAGCGTTAATAAATATAACGTTTTGCTTACCTACAAATGTATAAACGTGATGCGTCAAGATCAGCTTAAGGTTCTAAATGGTTGTATGATAGCGCATGCGCCAGTGAAAATTAACAGGAATGCAGACTGATAGTTTAAAATTTATTTTAATGATTTTAAGTAGTTATTAGGTTAAAAATAATAAGAACTGAAAGGATTTTATTGTAAAACAATTCCTGGCGATATATTAGTTATGATTTATTGTCAAGGTTTAATTTGTAAATGCTGTGGACAGCCTTCAAATTGAAATTATGTGGGTTGTGCTCAACAGAAAGAAGAAACCGACATAATTCATTTAATCACTGGTATGAATGTTGATTTATGCATTGCACTTGTGAAATATCGTTTTGCCGAAGTTGAAACTTTGCTTAACTCGAACAAAATTTGAAGGACCATAGGCTGTTTATTCCATTCAATCTTTGGATAAGTTGGAACTTTGCCTGACTTGATGAAACCATTTGAATTCGATTTATGTAAGGATTACTGTTACTAAGATGTGTGCATAAACATGACACTATCTAATTTCATTTTGGTGTTACTCGCAGGCAATAGAAGACCAAAGAGCAAAAGCTGGCCTGATCCTCGATCAGGTTTACAGAGGTTCAAATGGAATGTACGACAGTTTCCAACAGGCTCTACGAGCGACGAACCAAGAAGATCTCGCAAATCTCTTACAACCGGAAGAGAGCCCAGCAGGTGAGAAAGATACCTTCGAGAATGATCAATTATTATTATTATTTTATTCATTTATAAAGTGCAAAATCACATCAGCTGTAAATATTAAGATCATAGAAAAGAAAATGTTTATAAAAATTAAAGTATAAATGTAGATAAAAATGGAAAAATTGGTAATTGACAAGCATGTAAAATTAAAAATATATTAAAGTAAAAATCTACTGTAAAATGTATAGTTAAAGTCCATATGATTGTAAAAATAAACAAGTCTTGAATTGTTTTCAAAAATGCTGCCTGTGAGACTGGAACCCTCATGTCTTGTGGAAGTGGGTTCCATAGTTTCACCCTGAGAGTCTTGTAAGATCTTAGAAATTACTTGATCTGTGCTGTAAGCAATCTATCACGACTCACAAACCCGTGACTTG
The DNA here is from genome assembly GCA_932294295.1 of Alitta virens. Classification (NCBI taxonomy): domain Eukaryota; kingdom Metazoa; phylum Annelida; class Polychaeta; order Phyllodocida; family Nereididae; genus Alitta; species Alitta virens. Next base: position 34,447,837 of record OW028583.1, read on the forward strand.
AGAAGTTATACCTAGCTAATTTGTGTCCTCGGAAGAGCTGTTATAGATCTAGTGGAGTGATTTGTTCGAAATTACGCGTTGGAAGGTTTCTTTATAATTCGCCTCATTGCCTTGGCACCTGCCTGTCCTGATGAACCCCTATCTGTTGCCTAAATATGGGCCGTAAAGTCTGTCTTACCCACCCTACCATGTTCGAAATTAACTGCTCATATCGATGCATTTCAACCTGTAAGCACCTCAAGTATGAGTTGGAGAAGGCTTACACTTGTTAATGGAAATAAATAAAATTGACATGAGACATTAATTTTCTTTTAAATGGCGACATGGGACATCGCTTCCTATTCTTAAGATCCATGTACAACCAGTAATCTTTCAACTGTATACTTATTATTTTTAATTTTCAAAGACAACTGGATGAATGCACCAATACCTGTATCGGTTACAATCCATACTGAGGTGATTCTGGAGGCGAGTAGAATGAGGTTGCCTGGCACTGACTATCCTGTGCAGTGCACCGGTATGTATTAGTAGCAGAATTTATTTTTTGTGTGTTAAAATTGACATGAGACATTAATTTTCTTTTAAATGGCGACATGGGACATCGCTTCCTATTCTTAAGATCCATGTACAACCAGTAATCTTTCAACTGCCCCCCCCCCCCCCCCCCGACCGCTGATTGTAAATACTACTTAAATATAACAGTCAGCAGTCTGGGGAGAGGGGGGGGGGGTGAGGTGGGGGATTGGGTGCCCTGCACCAGAGGGCGATTGTGATGCCTGTGGTAAGTCCAGAGGAAACTGAATTACTCTTGCTTTCAGAATTTAAAAATATTTAATTGTTTAATTTTGTTATCATAACTAGGCATTTGGGGCTCAGAATTTTCAAAAATTATATTAATTTTTGAGTTATATAATGCATGCTTCTCAAAGGATCTTCTTTTCTGATCCAACTGCATTGACTATTTTCCCGCTCATTTGATGGTTTTGGTAAAATCAAATAACAAACCATCTATTTTTAAGTGAAGGGTGTTTACGTATGATGGCCTTACTGCCAGGCTAGGATATGCATTTTAGGATGTTAGATGGCGTACTGCGACTTACGTACAGGTGCTGCCATATGTTGTAAGTTCACCTTTAACCCTAGGGCTGCTGGTTGAAGAGTACCAAAACATTTACTTATATATTTTAATGTACAACTGACATCTGGAAAAATAGAAAATGAATTCTTACTATTCCATCATCATAAATAATGTGGGACAAGTCTCATTATTAATTTAATTGGGGTTGATATGGGTGTAGGGTTGGATAATTTAGCACAAACCCACCTGGAAAGCCATGCTCTTCAAAATTAGTAGCTCTGCACTGACAGGATCTTGAATTCTGGTTAAGTTTTTGATCGCCCACAATTCATGCTAAATTGGTTTTATTTTTCTACCCGTCTTCATTTAGTCTAGCTACATTAGTAAAATGTAATAATTAAGATAATATCCAATGAGAATTCAGCAAATTTGTAACTTCTTACCAAAGACCATCAGACCGAAAGCCACCTGGTGTTGCTCTCCGACAATACCCTTGTTTTGATTTTGGGAACTTCTACCTGCTTAGTTCCTGTGACATTGTAATTACCATATATACATGACATCACCACAGTTCAATCATTGATGTATTGTAGAAATTTGGTAAAAGGTCATATATGCCATTTTGGCATCAGGCCGCCATGTTATATAATTAAATGGAGGTAATTTTGTGTACTTATTTCAAGTTTTATGCATTGGAACCTTAAGCCAGGTGTGCCAAAGTATAGTATAGTGGAGGGTGGGTGGGTGGATTAGGGCTTTACGTCCTGTATTTCTGCACCTGGTGGGCTAATTAGGACAGGCAGAGACCATGGCAATGAGACGAAGGATGAAACAGCCATCCAACTTGGGGGGGGGGGGGGGGGGATTGGGGGTCCTGGACCAGAGGGCGATTGTGATGCCTGTGGTAAGTCCAGAGGAAACAGAATTACTCTTGCTTTCAGAATTTAATAATATTTAAAGCGGCACTCAATTGTTTAATTTTGTTATCATTACTAGGCATTTGGGGCTCAGAATCCCTCGCCCCCCACCCTCGACCCAAACACTGTTAAACCACATCCTTGGAAAATTAATGTTCTTCCCACTTTACATAAATTGAGATTATATTTTTTCGTTTCAGAGGCTAGTGGTCACATACCAAGAATACAAGATTGACTTTTTTTCAAGGTCATCATAAACGTGCAACAACTCTTTAACTCTTCTTCAGCGGTTAAAAACAATAACTTTATTTTTGATTTGTGAAAACTGTTGTTTTTTTTTGTACATTTTATGTTATTAACTTCGTCGGGAATCACAAGTCATTGTGTAAACGTCGTTCAATCTGAAATAAAAGAAAAAGAAAAGAGAAAATAATTAAAATGATTTACAAAAAGAACATATATATAGTAGCCTATGTTTCTCTCCAGTACTTTGTTCATTGCTAAATAGGTATATATATATAATACAGTGTAAATGCTTGGAAGAAACATACATGTATTTTGATGGCCAGAATATTTAGTTTCATCTAAGCACAATTGCATTGTGTGGGTATTTGTGGGTTTTATGTAATGACAGTTTTAATAACAAATTCCTAAATCTTTCTCATTTATTTTCATTTAACTATACCTCCACCAAAAATGCTTTGATTTTCACCAAAGAAGAATCTAATTGTAGAACACAAAACTGGCTTTTGTGGTAATGAAATAGATATATTTAATTGGCTAAATAACTAAACAGTACCATTTCTGCTGAGTATAGTTCATATTAATTAGTAGGAGATTCAACATAAAGGGCCACTGCCTCCCCCCAGCCAGGCTGAGCCAGCCCGACGCTGATTGCACACAAATAACTTTTATTGTCAGGTTGGGAAATCCCCAGTGAATGATTTTTCCGCCCCGCCCGCCCCCCCCCCCCCTTAAGCTTGGCATTCAGCCAAAATGAAATTTGCTATGGCTCGTGAGCTTGGGTCACGTGACATAGCTTAGAAAATACTGGGACTATTTTCTCTCTCCTACCGTCAGTAGTGAGTGCACCCCGCCTTGCACTCCCCCTTGTGAGCAAGTTGTGGCCCTTAGTAACGTGTCCAACTTGCTCACAAGGGGGGGGGGGGGGGGGGTTGCAGTGGAGGTGCAGTAAGCAGCTTAGCTTGTAATGTGTAACATGTATGTTGTTAGCAAACAGTGCCAGGCCACAGCTGATAGCAAGCATTTCATCGCTGCAGGCACACCGAAATACTTTCAGGCTTCAGCTAATTTGCATATGGGCCATGCGGTCAGAGCTGTCAAACTATCAGCAGTGCAGTGGAATTTCACGGAAGGTTCTCTGTATTTCCACCAGGTGGCTAAAACAGAACACTGCAATTCTATTGGCTGAAAAAGTTCCCGCCCTTAGCTGTGATTGGCTGAAGCAAAGTGCATCCTAGCAGCAGTATTTTTAGTGCATTTTGATGTATAGTTGACACTTTATCATTTAGTTGATTTTTTTTTTTTTTTTTGAGAAAGTTATATTTATGGAATCAGTTAGTTATTACCTACTGTGTCTGAAAAGCAAAGTAATAAGAGGAGAGGAAAGACTTATGTCTTGCTGAATTCAGGGCTGCTCAGTAAAAAGACTCTATTAAATATTGGGCAAGGTTTTGGCTGGGGGGCACAGGCATCACAATCGGGGGGGGGGGGGGGGGGAATTATAATAGAAAGTTTAATCATGAAACTAGATCCAGGAATCTAGAAATGTAAGTTTCATGAACTGAGATTATGAATAAAATTGGTATTAGCAGAACTACAGGATGTGAAGCTCTAATCCACCCACCCACCTTGGTCAAACAATAAGTTTTTGGGTCCTTAAACACTTCACTGAAGAATGGTCAAAGTTAGAATGTTATGAAAAATATGGGAATTGTATTGTATGATGATGCCCAGAGATTTGCAGATGGGACAGTGGAGCCAACCCTGTCTGTCCACGAGACAGATTCAAGCATAACTATCATAATAGTTTATAACATTCAGTTGTTGACAGCACACCAGTAGCCACTATATAGTGACTTTCAGGGGCTGAAATAGGGCTGATATACACAGTGATACACACAGAAAGAAGCCATTGATTTGAGCTTATGCTGATGATCTTTATGTTAGTCTTTTTCATTACCTTGTTCAAACTTCCATAAAGCTTGAAATTTGATTAATTTTGAGTCTGATGTTTATTAGGCATGTTCTTGACATGCTAAATCTGGATAGCAATTTCAGTGCAACTAAAATGAGAAAATCCCTGTGTAGTTTATGAAACTATGACACCGTCACACTCCATGTATATTTGTATCATGCTTAAATTTGTTACAATGCCAAAGATGTGATTGTGCTGAGTCATTCAAGAGCAGTCGAATTGGCTAAGTTTCCATTGACAAAATCTTTTAATAAAAAATTATTTATACAATTACTCTGTGAAGTTATTTTGCAAACTGTGGTATTTTGCAGTGATAGATTAAATGCACTTTTCTCACGCTGATTCATTTATTTATACAATTTGAACAGTAATTTTTCACCTTGTATACATTGATCTGATCTAATACCATAGGGGGCCCATGTAAAGGGTGCTAAATCAAAAGCACCAGTGTACTGTGTTTCTGAACCATTGTGCTGTGGAAGCACCAGTGGATATAGAACCTATAAGCACCATGTCAGTAAATTTTGGCGAAAAGCTGCCCCAGGAGGTTGGTGTTTATTATATTATATTGCAACTCTTTCTATATTTTTACCAAATAAAATATTTTTCATGACATTTCATTAATTAAAACTCTTGGCTCTCATATAGACATACATTCACATCAAGGAGGGCTGTCTTTCATGAAAAAAATTGGTGTTTAATTGCACAAAATATTGCTGATTCCTTCAACTTTGTGCTTGTATTCTAGGATTTCACAAAAACAAGCAACTGTAATTGTTTAATTCCATGTCCCTAATGTATGCACTGATCTGCTGTATGTATTAAGCCCGGTAAATTGCTTTAAATTGTGGTCAATTAATGAAATTTGAGAACAAATACACTTCTCTTGAAACTGGTCAGTTGGAAGTGCAACGAAGATGTTGGCACACACCATGCAATGCGTTTGCAGCTGAAAATGTATTGCAATACTGAAATAACACCACCATGAGTGAAAAGCAGAATTTACCAATTTTAAGCAAGTCCTCTCATTGTATGGTAATAACAGCTATTGGGGTGTATTCCCTACAATGTTAGCTAATGAATGTGCGGAGAAAAATGAGTTAGTAGTCAGATTTGTGTCATAATGATGGCACAAATATACCTTAACTGCTGTTGTCATCTCCAATCATATGCAATTCAATGTGGACATCAACTGGTGCTTCCACAGAATAATGGTTTAGAAACACAGCACACTGGTGTTTTTGATTATTTGGTCCTAGTCTGTCTACATCCGGCACTGGGACTCTTTAACAATACATGATTATCATAGCTCAACCAACCTGTCAATAAACTCCACATTCACCCAAATCCAGGTCCAATGAAATAGTCATGTGTGCCGTTATAGTAGGCCTATATATATATCCTCAGCTAGGCCTTAATCCTGACTTATGATGTGCACATGGTTCATCAGTGTGAACAGAAGTGAGTTCCATGATATTGTGATAGCCAGGATGGCCTCAATACTTATACCTATGCACCGCCCCATGCATGCGCCCATGCGAGCTTGGCGCAGCGAAACTGGGTCATAATACCGAAACTAGGCTACCACTCAATAACAGCGCGGCGACTCCTTTTTTGTTTTGGTTTCTTTTACAATAATGTAGGCCTAACATGAACTTGAGCCAATTCATCCATTCTAGATAGTGTGTGCTCGCTCCTCCCACTTCAACCCCCCCCCCCCCCCTTGTGTAGTAAGTTGTATTGGTTTTGTTGGAGCAAGGCAAGTGGAGTTAGCCGGCCTCCGATTGGCGGAAAAACAGCCAAAATCTCATTGGACAAAACCGTCTACGAACCTGTGTCGTGATGGGGCAGCTCGACCAATCACAACAGTTCGTTTGTACGCCCATGATTCTCGGTGGTTATAGAAAACTGCATGGGGATTTCCAAAGTTTTCGATCACATGACGTGGACATGGTTAACAGAATTTGTCAGAAAACTTTGGCGTAGTCAGGACCAGAGCGGAATTACTAGGAGCCGAGGGGGGGGGGGGGGCGGGATTACATTACCAAAATAAAAAATAGCTATCGATTGAAATACTGATAGGGGATTCACCTTAAAGTGATACGATGTCTTAGACCTTCCCAGGCAAATCCAGCCCTAAACTGAAGGAATAGCTATATCTACCACAAAACTTACTTGTTTTGTACTTTTTTGAAACATTTAAGTCATATTATTGACAGAACACAGCATCAAAGTACTGGTAAAATCCGTTAGGCAAGATTTGGGCATCATGGTGGAGTCACTGTGGGTTGGCTGCTGCTGCTGCTGGCTATGGGGTATTATCATAATTTATTCATGTGGCCCATGTGGTCAGAGCTGTCAAACTAACAAAAACAATTAGATGGGCTTGTCCTCCATTCACAGTGTATGATATTCACTCATATGAATTGTGAAAACAGTTTACCTTGTTCAGAATCACTTTTCATAGCTTCAATTAATGTTTAAACACAATTTCCAGAGTAAACAAAACCCTCGTGGTTCCTGGTGGTTGGAATTTGGCTCTAGTCACGTGACCCCAGAGAGAGGCCAGAGTCAAGTTTCAAATTATTTCGGTGTACATACACCAAAATCACTACAACCGATTTTAAGACTGAAATACTCATTACTAACAAATGGATGGGTACAAAGCAAAGTGGTTTCTGACAATACACATCCTTCACTATCATTCAGTGGTAAATTAAAAGAAACTTCAGTTTGACCTAGATATGAGACTTCATATCACTTTAAAATCTTTCATAATTTTTAGTACATGCCCCGCCTGGCCCAGGGACTGTATAATCGAGTCTACAACATTAGCTACATACATCTTAAATAAATGTAAATTTATGACATTTAGACTTTAGTTAGATCATACAAATAAACAATACCTGTAGACGTAAATATATTATTTATATAGTGGATGGTTTTATGGTCAATAAAATGACTTGAGAGGCAATGGTTTTTTTTCCCCCACAAACTCCTACATTGCATTGAGCATGGAGACAAGAGTAGACTCTAGACTCTTGTCTCCATGCATTGAGGGAGACCAACTTTCGATCCCGCAGCTAGGGAGCCTTCGGCTTGCCATGATTACCAGCGCCCCCTTGCGTCGCGCACAGACTGATGTAACTACCAGTATTATGGCAGTAGATCTATATTGATCTACAGGCCTATGTCATAGGCGTCGGAGACGGGGGCAGGGGGGAGGGGCATGATACTATACTTATGGAACTGAAGTTCCACTATATAGCTTAAGTATGAAATTGCCAAAAAGTGAATGAAGTATAATAAAATATGTAACATCCATTGATTACTTAAAACATATCTTATAAAACATTGTGCCCCCCCCCCCCCGAATGCCGCCCCCCCCCCCCACTCTGCCAACCCTAGCTAGGCCACTGGGGTTGGGTACTTTTCAATTAAAGCCCCAGTTATGCAAAGTTTTTGTCATGTATTGATTATATTTTAAGGAATTTTAGGCAATGCATCGATGCCTATCTGCATCATGTGAGCACTCTTTTTCCCCAGCTGGTGACTCGTTTCTGAATGGGCAGTACTCTTTATGGTGATTACTAGGCGCTATAGGCAACCCTTGAGTCGTGAACACCTTAGCAGGGTATGACCTTTGATGAACCCGACACATCCATCTACTCTTCATGCATTATAGTGACAAAATAGAAAATTGCCAACAATTCCATAACATACATATTCCTGATCACGTGACAAAACCTTTGCATCACTGCATGGGCCCAAATTCGCTTTAAATGACTTTAATTATATTGATCAGGATTTTACCAAGCAGCTAACCCAGCTGATCCTCGATTCAATATTGTTAATTACCATTAAAGGATTACAAAACCGCTACGATATTATTATACGATGTTTCTACGTCAATCTGGAGCGGTGAAATAAGAACTATATTTTGCGCGGCATTTGAAATGTTGAATGTGCATATCGATCGATAGCCTACTCTGAGCATGGAGACAAAAGTACTTCTAAAGAGTCTAGTCTCCATGCTCTGAGTCTGCAAAACACATTTCATGTCTGCTAGAGACCTCGAAGTTACTGTGGTGTACCTATATCAAGTTTAGTATTGTTAAAACTTAAAATTCTTACTTGCATGAAAAAATGATTGTAGGCCTAATGCTACCATAGTCGCACGTGTCCTATCTGCATGCTGCCTTTCAAGTCACTGAAGTCGAAATAAAACCACAGAGCTAGACTAAGACTATAGATATATATCTATAGCTTGAAAGTATTTTCCAAAAGTGAATATATATATAATAAGTGTAACATCCATTTGACTTAAAACATCCACTTAGCCTATAAATCAAATGTTCTACTGCATGTGCAGAATGCGCGCTAACTTGGGTGTTGTGGAAATCAAAAGGAGAACCCCATTTGAAGGATTTATTACATACGTCACATAGCATCGATCGATCATCATAGGCCAACTTTGGGCCGAGATTACAATCATTATATGCCCATGGATGTAAAGTTATATATAGTCATAATTTAATATTCATGCACAATATAGATCTATCGTTGACAATGACATGACAAAACAAACCTGTGTTAGACTCTCTTGTATTGGTTCTAGACCATTTAATTTCATAACCTATAATTTATTCTTCTCGGTGCTAGACCATTTAAGTTACTATTAGATAGTGATTTTTTTTTTTATTTCAGTATTATGATATTCAGTGTTATCAGATATATTAACTGTGATGCTGTAGAGCAATGGATTAGTACTGCTATTTAAGTAGTTTTTAGTTAGTATATTCAATATTTGTAACTTTCATGTTTGTATTATAAATTGTATTGTGCATTCTATATGTACCTTGTTTATGACAAATGGGTCAAAACTGACTCTGCAGTCAATAAAATTTATCTATCTACATATAGTGAGTTGCATTAGGATTCAGATTATACACCCTTAGTGGGGACACATTAATAATAATAGGTAATACATGTAGCAAGATTAAACAAGGTTATATGTTACATTTTGAGAATTTTTTTTTAAAAAGGAAAAATTTCGTTTTACGGGGATGTATATACTGGGACAAGTGGATTAGCTGGCAGTCCCTGCATGGTGGTCATCAAGGTATTGCCTGGAATGAATGTTGCCTTGCCCAAGATGGCGGTAACCTCGTTTACACATTAGTAAACATCATTTAATTGAAAATACCACAATTACCCTGATGACCAAATCCTTAATTAAGGTTTAATAGTGATTGGTACTTAGAGCAAATAATACACTCTTAGCAATGACTGTCATTGACAACCATTGTCTAAACAAACAATATTTTGGCTGATTTTAAACCAAGTTTTGGACACCAGCTAAACAATCATTTGTCTGAAACAGAGAATCTTTTCTTAGAGTGGGTTTAGCATCTCGAAAGATTTATCAATGTCACATGAGTGTGGCAAAAGGAACTTAAATTAAATCGACCACAGCAACCAACTATAAATGTACATTGAACAGAAGTAATTATAGGGCTGTACACCTTTATCTTTTAATAACGATAACTATCACAATACAGTAAAACAGATACGATACGTATGCCATTTAACTGTTACCCAAAAGCACAAGAAGTCGATTTTCTAGGATATTATTATTGGTAGTGATGTTTTGTTATCATAGCCTGGAATAACTTTGATAAATTTTCCAATTTAACTGAAAGTAAATGGATAGATATATTTATTGGGTCTCATTGGTCACATACACTAATAATCTAAATTGAAATGTGTCGAAGTTAGGTGCAAGCATGGATTTATGATAGTGAAAGCTTTTACGCCCATGGTATTGTAATGGTTCTTGCTAAATATTGCATGTTGACCATGGATTTAGAGGTTCATAGAACACCAGCCAAACCAACAGAATAATAACACAGAAATACAGTTTAAAGGGTTTATTCCTAAACAGAACATTAACCACATATATACATAAACAGTACATACACTCAGACTAATAAAGCCCTGAGTGGGGGAGCAGAGAGTATGGCTGTAAGGTGGGCAAAAGGACTGACTGTCACTTTAGCCTGGTTACTACCCAGCTCTGACTGCCTACTACCTTGAAACTATCCATTTTATAGTTCCAAGGGGGGCCCGGCGGCCCTCTGGCCAATCAGAGCTGTGAGATGCTGCTGCTGCTGCTGCTGTCACTGCTGCTGCTGCTGCCCCCTAGCGGGAAATCATTCTTGCCTCAGCAGTCAGAGAGCCAGCATCTCTACAGTATGATGAAGTGTAGACTAGGTCTGAGCTGGAAAGTGCAGACCAAGTCTAAGAAAATGCCCAAACTCTGAGAAAAAGGAGACCAGATTTAAAAGAGTGCAGACTAATTTTATATTAGCAATGATTAGTAACAGAAAGTGCAGACCAGGTCTGATAACGTGCAGACCAGGTCTGAGAAAGTGCAGAGCAAGTCTGACAAAATGCAGACCAGATTTTAAAGTGCAGACCAAGTTTGATGTTAGTATGATAGTGCTGACCAGGTTTAGCAAAAATTATCATTTAAATTGGCTTTAATTATATGCCTTTAATAATGCTTCATTGATAATTCCATGGACATAAATTTGTATTATTTGAGCATATAATTATATAGTTAAATAAGGTTCAATGCGGTAGCTTGTTTTAAAGAGTTTATATGTTCTCAATTTAGGGTTTTGATCTGAGTCATTAATCTCATTAAGGATTCTACTTTGCTCATAAGTGTAAAGGTTTAATTTTTACTCTGTTAGCTAAAGCTTCAGATGTTTCTGATTCCAAGTTAGTTATGCCACATTTGTTGATGATATGTATTACATTACTATACCAGTTAGTTTGTCCCCTGGCATGCAGATTCTTGGATTTTAAGGTACTGGTGAAGGATGTTATCTTGGGGCAGCGCTGATAGTCTTGCCCAATAATTTACTATGTCCACCTTTTGTCTTACATGAAGGGGGAATCTGAATTAATGAACACAGAGTGTAGCTTGGCATAGAAAGGGTGGCTTTTAATGCAGAGTTTACACGTAGAGTACAGCACAATGTAAAGTTCAGCTACAGCTGACAAACTGACTTTCTTTTTCCAAACCCAACAATATCAAGAGCTCTTTTGCCAGGGGTCTCCATTCTATTGGCCTTCAGTGCACATACACAGGGCCTCCCACTATTGGCCTGTGCTCTGGGGTGGACAAGAGTCGCAACCCTTAAGTCGTTCTTAAGTATCTTTATATAAGATATTGTTAAGGCTCGGAATTCTTTCGGTTAAGTCATAGCTTTAAACTGTATTCTAGACTTTAACTATATTTTCTTATAAAATAGTACTCTGAACATTTTAAATACATGACAATAGCACCAGAACTTATTAATTGAGACGTAACACAAGCTCAAACTGGCAAGAAGAAAAGCCACAATCATCACCCAGCAGTGAACACCAGTCATCAGCTATAGAGTACATGTACAAGTTTTGAAAAAACACTTGAAATGGAAGTGTCATCAATGTGACAAATGTAACAAATAATGTGATCATATTTTGTTACGAAATGCAGTTATCTAGCTAGATAAGAATAACTTAATGTTGTTAGCTTGTCAGAATGTAAAGGATATCAATTCATATTATTATTATAAACTTTATTCCAGACACAAAAGCGGTCCATATACAGTACAATCATATCATCATATTTTAGGGGCTAGCAGCAACAACATATAACAGTGATTTCTAATCCTGGATGTAAAAGCAAGACTAGTCAGAGCAATATTTTTAATAATATCATTTGGTGATGTGGCAAGTCTACACATGAATTTATAGACATGATTTCTAATGACTGCAGAGCGTATAAAATACTGTACAGAGTAAACTGTTACTATCATATTTGGAAAAACCTAGCAGAATCTTGAAATCGGTATGATAAGCAATCTGCAGCTTCCTAATACTGACTTTGCTATAACTCCACCACAGGGTGCGTAGTATACAATGGTGAGCAGTAGCTCTGAAATAGAATTAGTTTGCCTTATGAGGGAATTTCCATGAGCATATAACTGTCTACATTTTCGTTAATGCCGAGATCATCTGAAATATCGCTGGCAAGATAATGGCCCAAATATCTTGTACTAGACACAACTTTTATACACGTTAACAGAGTCATACAAGTTAGATTTTTCACCTTTTGGACAGAATATAACTTCTAAAGCACCCAGAACTAAACAAATAATAGTAATAATACTGTTTAAAAAGCGCCAACAAATCCTTGATATATATGTATATATACATATTACATAATATACTCTGATTGTAATCAACATGGTAAACATTATGAAGTTATAAATATGAGATGGCAATATATGACATACAATATGAAATGACATACAATATGAAACTAGAGCACATAGAAATGTGCAAATTGGCACGCAGGTATACATTAAATAAAAGGCAGAACGTCATAGAAGTCATTTCTGAAGAGATATCCGTTTGTCATGAATGACATGAAGCTGTCGAATAAAAAGGAATTTCGGGTAAATTCGGCGCAAATACACATTCGGTGAATTCTGCGCAAAAAATAGTGAACTCGGCTTAGTGAATTTGGCGAACGGTAAATTTGGCGCCATAGATATAAAGAGAAAAAAGAGAATGTGTAAAATACGATTAACTTGTATTATTGAAAATGATCAGCTGATTAATCAGAAAGTAATAAACTTTAATTATATATATATAGCAGGGCGCTACGACGTGTAGAAGTATGCTATATACACGCTTGAACGTATACCTGAACTGGCCTCATTGGATTAACATGTAAGTTCGAATTTGCCGCTCGAAAAATGGCAAACCGGACGCATTACGCGAAAACGCCTCCACCAAGCAACGTAAGAATTGGCACTTCGTGCCAATAATGACATACAATATGAAATGACATACAATATGAAATGACATACAATAGTAGATATTTACAAATATACAAATGTACAAAGTCATATACACGCATGTGAAAATTGTTGATTACTATTTAATAGTCATAATCATATGAACAAGGTCTCAAATAAATATAGAATTGGACTGGAATACTTCTCATGGAGCTTCAGTGTTGGTGGACAGACACGGCTTACGAAAGAAGATAAGCATTTGGCTGGACAAGCCGGGACTCGACTTAGAATCTTCTTTAGGCATTGGAGTGTTGATAGATCACAAGCTGATGATTATCAATGGAATGCTGGTGGGTGGTATACGCGTCTTACGAAGACTCCTCAGCATTGGGCAAGACATGGCTTACAAAATTATGTAGCAAAAAAACACAAATTCGAAATAAAAATTGCGGCAAAAAACTTTAATATTTGCGAATAAATGCAATATTATTTAACTCCTTCTTGAACCAATTGCGTGAAAACGAAAAAAATAAAGTGGCCAAAAACGCCAAAAAAGTTGTATGTGGCACTAAAAGGCTTCCATATATGAGAGTTAGAACATATAGAACTAAAAGGGGACAGCACTAATTTTGATCTAATGCTAAAATTATGACAAATATACCAAATGATAGCTCAAAGGCTCTACTTTAAGTATATAGCTAATGATGCTCTGAGTATTATTTTGGACAAATTGGGGGACATCATAAAAAGGTCAGTTTTTCTAGAGTGACCCCTCTTTTTTATTGTCTCATATAGATTATTATAATAAGTTACAATCGGGTACAATGTTATATTAAATTCATATGGCTGGACATTTTTTAATTGCAAGATTTGTAAAAAAATTAGACTTTTTGAATTGGCTTGCTTTTTCTTCGGATCCCCTGAAATTATTGTTCTCTTTTATGTTTCTAATGAAAATGGTCTCAAAATGTTCCTGAAAGTCCACTGCATGCAATAACATCACCTGCTTTTATAGTTATAGCTTTGCAATTAAATTATTAATTATTAGGCTGGATATGAGTCGGAATGAGTGGGGAAAAGCACAAGAATAGAAAACATCCAATAATTTGAAAATTAGCATGCTGACCCCCCAATTTGTTTCCATATTTTAGCCTAATTATCCCAGGCAGAGGTTTGAGCTAATGCAGACCAATTGTAGACTGCAGAACGTGATTGATTTCTTTATTTGTAGATCTAGTAACATTGCCAAGCTGTTCCTACTTTGACACTGTTGACTTTCTGTATAATGTGTGTGCAGGTGGATTTGTCACACTTAATTTCCGAAGCAGAACTCCAACGCTATTGTATATACATTGATATAATTTGGTATCTTATTAGTCTGCATGGCCAAGTTGTGACTTTTGATAGTCTCATTGACTTGTCTCAACTTTGTTTGAAGGATTTGGGAAAACATTTTTAAAGATTATTTTGCTTTTCCTAAGCAGTACTCGGATACTACTGCACCTACATGCTTTGTTATTTTATGTCTAAAATATTTTATTTGTGCCTTTTGGTGTCCTTATGGCCATAAATACTATAGAATATTGTGAAAAATTCATGTTTTCTAAAGCCTGTATCAACTTGGTCTCACCTACTAGTGTACCTAAACATGTTATTTGTCTTCTAAAATGTCTATATTGTAATACTTTAAATTTCGAAGCTTCATTTTGACATATATTGCCCTTTCTTTTTTATAATTGTGGAAATTATGCAAAAATTGCTGAACTTGTGTTGTTTGCTACATTTCATAACCCCTGGTACTCTATGATACACTGATATCACAAACCTTTGGAGAATTAAGCGTACAGTGCCTTACAGAGGTATCCTGGACCATGCATGCTAGCAAATATGCCCCCCATTATAATTCTTCTCATGACATAAAAGACACATGCATTAATCACACAAGTTTTTTCAGATGAATATTTAATGATATCAATAAAAAGATGCAGAAAAACAAATTATTATACTATTATATACAGCTGTAACATTATGTAATCACATGCATGCTAAATCCCTTTAATCAGGCAATTTGATAAGATGCTATTGTTGAACCCAGAATTCTTTTTTTTGTTGTTCAGACATACCCTACTAGTCATATAGTGGTTATACTGGGGAACTTTCATTTGATATTTTCGGCACTTATCAGGTGAATGCAGGAATCTGGTGGCAACTGTTGATAACTTCTTCTTTCTGCCCCGCCCAGGTTGATTAGCCACTGTACCTTTAGCTTTGAATTTGCGAAATAATGCATCCAACTGTGTCTTTTGAAATATTCAGTATCTTAGCTATTTTTGTATCATTTTCCTTGCTTGTGCAATGCCTAAATCTCTTCTCTGATGTTTTTGTGAGTATTCTCTTGTTTGAGCCATGTCTCCAGTTGACAATGACATGAATCTAATGATTTAAGGCAGTGATTAAAACTGAAACACCAGCACTCAATAACCCAATCAAAGCTGCTTGTTTTCAGTTTTTGTTATTCACTATTTGAACTGTTTGAACAACCCCCAATTTGCTAATCTGCGCTTTTATGAGTAATTGTATGTAGGGGTTGAATAATTTTAAGAAGACAGCTATAATTAAAAGTAGTATATCGTGATTCATCAGAAAAACAAACCTTGTCTCGTATTTGTTTAGTTGGTATATTTAAAGCAAAAAAAAAGAGCTAATATGCAAAAAAATCACACAAAATCAGGTCATGCCTGCCATTTGAGTGCACGGTCTGACTTAACTTTAGCAATTATTTTGCTCCCTGGGTAATATACTTGAGAAAAAAAATCTAATATTGTAAAAAAAAAAAGATAACAAGAAAGGTGTGGTGTCCTGTATATGCTGAGGTAAAATACCCCACCCTTAGGGAAAATGTGTACCATAGTGTGGACACTTAGCCTATATCATCTCATCATTACATCTACCCCTGCCAGTTGGTCATGTAAGCTGGCTAAGCTTCAGTAGCATTGAGGCATTTAACAAAAAAAGGATAATGCATGCCTGTTATAATGAGTGAGGGAAAAAATTAGAATAATTATGAAATAAAATCTTAATTTTCCAATTTCTGACTGAACTGATATCTTTGAGGTCAATTTATGATTATTATGAATAAATATATTTAAGAAACACATGTGGTAGGTCAAGTCAAGTGCAATCCCGGCAAAATTTTGAGACATTGTTTATGTCTGGGCCATTATTTCTTGATACATTTTGTATTGTTGCTATTTTTTGTTACATGGTAGACTATTTACAACAAAAAATGTCACAAAATAATATTTTGTCAATCATTGAGATCTTAACCAATCAAATTAAATTAAACTTTGCAATGTCTCTCCCACTGAACACATTGGCCAATGAGCTTCTTAAATAGGTGGACAATGTTTCCAATGCCTGCATAGCCTGCAGTCAGATGATTAACTTAATGTTTTTTTTTTATAATTACGCACGCCTGGCTTGCTTGCATTTCCCCGCCAATTTCGCAGTTATGACGTCACCACCCGTAAGCCCCCTTTTCCCGTGGCGCGCCACATATCATATCACAATGATTTCGAATACAATTTCTAGAACTAATGGTATTATGTGTAAATTGAAAAAGATTGTCCCCTCATTATTATTATTATTATTGTACAGTTCTTTAATCTTACCATACTTGAATTATGGTCTTCTAGTATGGGGTCTACAATGTAAGAAATTGATAAAAAATTGCAGAAACGTTTATTAAGAACAATAGTTAATGCAAAATACAATGCACACACGGAACCAATTTTTAAAAATCTGCATTTACTCAAGGTCACCGACTTGTGCGCTCTGCTGGAACTTAAGTTTGCTTAAAGGCTGATAAATAAGACACTGCCGCTGTATTTTCTTAAAAAGCAATATTTGAGGCATTCTGATATACATAATTATGGCACAAGAAATTCAAGTAATATACAAAATATATCAGCTCGTCATGCTTTTGTTCAGAATAGTATATGTTACCGTATTCGTAATATCTTGAATGACTGCCCTATACAGATAAAAGAAAAAATATATACTCATAGCATGAATGGTTTTGCAAAGTACATAAAAAATTATTACTTAAATGAATACTCAGTAGAATGTCAAATCAGAAATTGCTATATATGTCTGTCACAATCAGATCTACATTCCAAAATGAAATAAATTAAATAGCATTTGTTTGTGGTTGACCGACTCTGGTTAATCCAGGCTGACCTAAATTTGGCAGACCTGACCCTCCCACCTGTTGATGCACATGTGTTGTTGAGAGTGGGAATTTTCTCTGGTATAAACCAGATATTTCATGTATCACCTTCATGGATAAGTTCCAAAAGGGAAAACTTAGTGGCTAATTTATGTTGGACCAGCTGTGAATGGGCAGGTTGTGATGGATGTGTCTCTTCATATCTATTGGGTGGACCTTGCTCATTGAGTTATTCATTCACGTCCCTGGAAATATTGTTTGATGCTTTTTGCACTCTTGGGGTGAACTGCACTTGATTGTTGTGAGTCCACGGCAGAGCCACTTCAGTGATATTTGGGTAATGCGCCGATGAACCAGATTGGGTTTCCCACCAGTTTGGTCATACCACCAGGGTTTATATTTCAATTGGAGGTGTCCACGGCATTTCCCAAGGCTTCATCACCAGACATCGTTGGATTTCATGGGATCGGTTTGGCGATATATCGCGAGAGTACATTGAGTGTCCAGAGACAATTTCTCCTTTTATTTTATGTAAACTTATGTACAGGTTTTGCTTTATTAAATATTTCAAATTGTTAAGTATCAAAGGATTTGAGTTGTTACACAGGATTCCTCATGTGGTGGGTCATTCTCGACAAGCATATTATTACACTCGCCACATAGGCGTAGGATTTAAAAATTCTTTGGCTGATAGTTTGATTAGCTTTAATGAAAAACTTCTGAAAATATAATGAAATACTTGGCATGACCCTCTATCTTTCTCTCTGGTCCTCCTTTCCCCATACTCCTCTTGTATCTATGGTTCCTTCGGGATTCTTCTTCTACCCATTCTGAATATTCGGTTCCTGTGGGATTCTTTACCTTTCTCTCATTACATGCCAGATTAATGAAGCTATATACATAAAGATGTAAATGTATATCTTACTTGCATGAATATTCTTATATATACGCACTATTTAGGACATTTCTTATACATCCTTTGGTATCACATATTAATAATATTAGAAAATAAATTTTGAATAGTATATACACCTTTTTTGGTGTATATATTTTATTTTATGCACCCTTTGGTGTTAGTTAGTGTTAGTAGTGCAATGATTTAGGAAGTTATCATCGCAACTTACTCTGTGCATTAGCGCATGCTTATGTCCTTCTGTTTCCTGTGTAATATGAGAATGATTTGGAGGGGGATATCCTGAAAATGGGGGCACTTCTTTAGCGATATTTCATTATCTTTGAAGTGTCCCACATATTGCATACTTTCATTAAGATATAATATATATATATTAATTGTTGTGTATATGCATATATGAAATAAACTGTTCTGAGTCTGAGTCTGAGTCTAAGGAAATTCTCATGAAATAATAAATAATGTGTCACTTATTTTAGTGATTATTTTGTTTGCTCTCTTAGTAGCTACAAGTCCCCTGTCCATAGGACAGGGTTACAAGGTCCTGGATGAAAAAATATTGACTTTTTTGCTTGAGTGGGAACTAGCCTTTTAGTAAACGTTTGTCACACAACATACACCCACTGTAGCGTTAGACATACCTTTTTTCTATTGTGTCGCGCTCAGATATGGTTGATTTCTTCCAATATTAATCGATTTCTGTGCCATTTTCGAATTCACATTTCGGTAAACAAAGCTTGAAGCATGGCCGCCTAGTTCCGAAAAACTCACAAGAGGGCTCTGGCGATGTTTCAACACCCCTAGTGGCACACAGAATAGCGCTGGAAAGTCTGTAGTTTTCTCAATTTCACAATTAAAATATTTTAATAAACTATTCCACACGATTCCACTGTTCTATGGGTCTAATGAAGCTAAATTATTAGATATTTATCTGCACCATTGCACCTGGGTGGCGCTGTGATGTCGCCGGAGCCCTCTAGTGAGTTTTAGTGTAAGTAGACATCAATAACATGGTCGATTCGTCACAGCACGATTCGTCTTCGTAAAAACTGGACGGTTCATCACTCAAAAAAAGGTCGGTTCTTCACCGGCAGTTACATATTTTATATAATAGCAGTGACCATACACTGTGTACCGGCCAAATCAACCAATTTCGGATGACAAATCGACCAAATTCGGGTGACGAATGGACCAGTTTTCATTGGGTTCAATCAGGCAATGACGAATCGACCTGCTACCTGTGAAAGCATGAACCAAGCGAACGTGAATTTTGAAAATGCTCTTAAAAAGGATATTTCCAGTGGCTTTTTCAGTAAAATCTGCGTGAAAGTAGTAAACGGAGTAGTAATCCTGTACATAACAACAAAATAAGGTATGCTAACGTGTTTATTGAGAAAAATGTGTCGTAATTTTGAGCGTCCATGAATTCCTATAGCAGGCGTTCCGACCCTACATCTCATCTAATGCAATGTAGGTCGGTTCTGGCTACTCTCTTAGATGTTGCAAACCCTTGTTTAAATTAGGCAAACTGACATTTTTTTCGTTTATACCTCTATTGGGGTTTTAATGTAGCAAAGTGGACCCAAATTTATGCCAATATTTGGCATCCATGAAATATGAAAATAATCAATATTTTTTACCAAATTTCATTCTGGCGCACAATAAGAACCATTTGTCTAGAGTGTATAGCAGGGGTTCGGGGGCAACAAACCCAAACAAAAAGAAAAAAAAAAAATGATAACTGCTTTCTTACCTCACCGCCGCCGTTGGTTTGTGACTTCACTCATTGAATTCAAGCATTTTACGTCATAGGCCTGGCAACGAAGCTCGCTAAATATGGTCATCATTTGATTCCGCTATACTGCACTTTTTCCATCTATTGCTCTCCCTACCTGTTCTCCAGTTATCCCTGTCTTACTTGTCCTATCACGCACCGCAAGGAATGCTTAATATGTTAAATAAATACTTACTTACTCGATTGTTACCATAGAGAATGATGCTAAATAACTTGTAATTTTGACAACATGCATCTTAGCTGTCAGTATGGCCAAAGATATGCCAGATTACAAACGAAATTGTCCCGCAGTCTAGTATAACGATGTCACAACTTAGCAGCTTGAAATCAAGTATCCCCATCATGAAGTTGAGGCGATAGCATGCCCGATTGACCTAGGAAACGTATGTCTCTGAAACGGTCGCATATTTCCAAGGGATGCTCGGGCGCCATTGTGTGATGAGGACCGATCCAGTGGCGGTATCGTTTTATGAACAAATGTCCGACAATTATGGCCGTAGGACCAGGCATCTTTTATTCAGAGATTCCAGAAGTGGTGTAGATCTTTACTGTTGTTGTTGAAGTATGTGCTCTCAAATATTGTACAGTAAATATATTGTGATAATGTAGGACGAACCTGAGAAGTTGGTGTGTGCTGGGGGCCTCAGACATAAAATAAGATTCATTCCTTAAATCTTGTTTACAATATGTTTTGTTTTTTCAATTACAGTCAATCACTGCAATAGCGCACCATGCCAGAATGGGGGAACATGTACCGAAGGTTCATCAAGCTACATCTGTTCATGCCCGAAAGGTTATTCTGGATCACGTTGCCAAACTAGTGAGTTTCGATTTGCATTAAATCTCTTGCTGTACTTCAATATGCACCAGGCCGAATGAAAGTTTAATTTGGCTTTCTTTTTTTTTATCACACTTTCCCATTACAAGCAGGAAACAACACAAAATGGACAGAGATGTCATCCATGAGCCAAACCTTGGCTTTAAGATTGATAAACACTCTCTCTTGAACAAATAACTTAGTATAATCAACTTTGCTAGCCTTCAAGTGGTAATTTTTAAATTATTTTCATCATCATTGCTATTTATTATGAATAAGATATAGGCCAAAACTTAGAACATAGAAAAAATTTGCAATTATCAGTTATAACATTGGAGTTTGCCTGATTGACAAAGTTTCTGTCGGAAATTATAATTTTTCACTTGCAAGGATTTTTTAAATTAGGAAATTAAACCTATTCATGACAGCCATTTTAGGCATTGTGTTATGCTGTAGGTAGTAGTAGGTGCGTCATGGTGCTGTCGTCAGGGCTCCATCTAGTATGAATTTGACAAGCTGACCAGGTGGCAGCACAATGGCAAAAGAGAGAGCTTGCACAAATCTTAACCTGTATGTATGATCATACGCTAAGCACATTTAACAATTGTATTTAAAAAACCGGGTTTTTCTTTCAGCCAATTACTGTAGTAGCTCACCATGCCAGAATGGGGGGACATGCTCTGAAGGTTCTTCAGGCTACATCTGTTCATGTCAGCAAGGCTACGGTGGACCACGCTGCCAAACTAGTGAGCCAAGTGTTGTGTTATAATTGCCTGCTTCTTTATTAGTATTGTGTAATATCAGATTTTGAGAGAACAAAGTAGACTAAGTGTAAATTTATTTTTTAAACATGAGGTTTTGTTGCGGATACAACAGAATTGTTTAACATTTTAGAATTATGCAAAATATGGATATTTGTATTTATCAATGTAAATAATAATCGGAAAAAATTGTCAGATTAAAAATTTGTCATAAAATTTAAAGAATTAAGTTAAGATACTCTGGGTCAATCTGAAGCTATAAAACTGACAATACCAACATTTGTCTTACAGCGAATCACTGCGATAGGTCACCTTGCCAAAATGGTGGATCGTGTTATGAGGAATTGTCAAATTACATATGTGTCTGTGCACAAGGCTATACTGGATCACACTGTGAAAGTGGTGAGTTTAGCCTTACTCTAATATACTCCTTGAGATTGACTTATTGACTGTCTACATCTTATTTCAGCACATCAACAAAAATGTGAAGTTAAAGATTGGAATGTGATCAATACCATTATACCATTATATATATTTCCATAACCTGCACACTCATCGATCATTTTAGGGCAAAAACTGAAAAAAAAAAATTCCAACAGATTTTTTAGTTCATGCTTAAAATGATCATATGAGAGTGAAGTTTAAGGAAATATATATAAATTCTCAGGTCCATTTATTTAACCCTGAAGTTTGTTCAGGAGCACATTGACTATATTGCTGTAAGTGCAGGATGTTAAAGTAAAGGTTTTTGGATTTTTCAGCATTTCGATGCAACAGCGCACCTTGCCAAAATGATGGATTATGTTTCGAAGGATCATCAAGTTACTTCTGTGTATGTACACCAGGTTATACTGGATCACAATGTGAAAATTGTAAGTTGTGCATTTTGTATATATATTATATGGGGCAAATGCAGAGCATATGTGTCCCAGTGTCATGTAGTAAAGATCCAAACAGCAACCACCTTCAACTTGAAGTTGCCTACTAGCCACCCGGCTGGCGGGAAATTCCCGGCAGCTCAGTGGGTTGAAGTGTTGGTTTTTAGGTTGGTACATAACACAGTGGACAAATACGAGGGTCGTGGGTCCACCCAGGGCCAGCCCCTCTGTGAAGATTTACCAGTTGTTCTTTGATAGCCAACACAGGTAATACAAAAAATAATTCATTCAGTGAATATTCAGATACACAAAGGGGATGTCATACAGTAATGATCCCTAAAGCAACCGCCTCACCTATTAGCCACCTGCCTTGTAGGAACTTCCCTTTGGATTAGTTGGTTAAAGTGTTGTTTTTTAGGTTGCTACATCACAATAGGGCTAATAGTTGCACAGCTTAAGTACATGAGACATGAAAAAATTAATTTCAACATGAATGTTTATTCACTAATTACGATCAGACACAGGTTGTCTTTCCACTTGCAGCATTATACTGTAATAATTCACCATGCCAAAATGGGGGAACATGCTCTGAAGGTTCATCAAGCTACATCTGTTCATGCCCACAAGGTTATTCTGGATCAATCTGCCAAACATGTGAGATGAATATTGCGTTTTTACCAGCTTGATCTTTCATAACGCGAAACTATAAACTTATTTTTATTCTCTTATAAATATTATAGCTGATATGCAGTAGATGAGATGATTTTATGGTTTTGTTTGCCAGCAAATTTATGTGGTAGTGCACCTTGCCAGAATGGGGGAACATGTTCTGAAGATTCAAGCATATATGTATGTGCATGTCCACAAGGCTTTACTGGGTCACGCTGTGAAGACAGTAAGTTCAATGGTATATTATTTGGATTCTGGAAAATTGAATTATTTCAATACTATATCATGTAGGCGTGATAATTTTACAATCCATGATATAAACATTGATGAAGTTTATCACTTGTGTTGTTTTGAACCTTGCTAACAACAGGTTCTATCATTACTTATTTATGCAATCATAATAAACAATAGACCAATTATGCCATGAACATCACTTCTTCATAAATTATGAAATAGTACCAAGTAAAATAATGTGAACTTTTTTTCATGTATACCACCAAAACATCAGAGAGGATGGATGATATTACTTCTTCCCCCATTTTATGATATTGTTATACAGCAAGCTAGCACTTCTACAACTTTTTTATGCTATTGTTATACAGCAAGCTTGCACTTCTATCCCTTTTTATGCTATTGTTATACAGCAAGCTAGCACTCCTACCCTTTTTTGTCATATTGTTATACAGCAAGCTAGCACTTCTACCCTTTTTTGTCATATTGTTATACAGCAAGCTAGCGCTTCTATTACTTTTTTTATCATATTGTTATACAGCAAGCTAGCACTTCTATCCCTTTTTTATGATATTGTTATGCAGCAAGCCAGCACTTCTACCCCTTTTTATGATATTGTTATACAGCAAGCTAGCACTTCTATCCCTTTTTTATGATATTGTTATACAGCAAGCTAATACTTCTACCCCTTTCTTATAAGATTGTAATGCAGCAAGCTAGCACTTCTACCCGTTTTATGATATTGTTATACAGCAAGCTGGCACTTCTACCCTTTTTTAGGTGCAGGTACATACTCAGTTGGCTCCTTAAGATTGGTTGCAGGGAAAACTCCCAACCACGGCCGTGTTGAAATTTATCACAATGATAAATGGAAAACAATCTGTCATCATGGTTGGGACAGAAAAGATGCTACAGTGGCCTGTAAACAACTTGGTTATGGACATGGAGAGGCCATATTACAATATTTTGAAGCAGGAAGTGGTGAAATTGCCATGGAAAAAGTCAATTGCACTGGTTTAGAAAGCAGACTGATGGACTGCCCTTTTGATGGATGGTATTCCAACAACTGTCAGCATTCAGAAGGTGCTGGTGTTGTGTGCCGGAGTAAGTGTTGCTGTTAGATCTGGCATATAATCTTCTATTCAACCCCATTACTTTTACTCTCATTGAAGTTACTATTCACCAACATAAATTGTTCTTACATTTATATGCCAATGTTCAGGGGTACCTTACAAGAACAATTACTTTTGTACAAAAGCATTCTGGATTTTGAGAAATGTATCAAACTTCGTTGCACATTCCCTTGATAGTGGAAGTCAACTTCTTTAAGGCAATCCCTACCTCTATCTCTGTAACTGTTCAATAGCATAAAGTGCAAATATTTTTTTTTTACTTGTTTCACAAACTGTATTTATTGAAACAGATACATCAACTTTGCCATTGAGATTGGTAGCTGGAGAATCCTCAAACCAAGGCCGAATTGAAATCAATTTTAATGGTCAATGGAACACAATCTGTGATCATTACTGGGATAACAAAGATGCAACTGTTGCCTGCAAACAACTGGGTTATAATTATGGATATGCCTTAGAAGGTGGATATTATGCAACAGGAAATGGTGAAATAGCAATGAGCTATGTCAGATGTACTGGTAAAGAACATCGACTGATGGATTGCTCTTTTGGGGGATGGTATTCTCACACATGTGGCCATCCTAATGATGCAGGGGTTCTTTGCCTTGGTAAGTATTTCCATCAATGGAATTGGTTCAATTTATTGTCTGTCTACTGTTATAATGCATAGACTTCTTTTTGACATTTTAATTTTGGTGGGCAATGCCATGGATGTTAACTGTAGAAGTAAATATGTCATTTTGTGTCTATATTGGCATGCTATTCAATAACAGATTTTAGGTATAAGGCATAATATATTGACAGATTTTTTCTAAAAATATGACAATATTTTTAAGTTGGCTTTGTCCTTTTCTTTGATATGCTTACAGTCACAAATTCAACCTGGCCCTTGAGGCTGGTGGCCGGAAACCCATCCAAACAAGGTCACATTGAAATTTATTTACACTGGCAATGGAACACAATCTGTGATAATGGCTGGGATAACAAAGATGCCACTGTTGCCTGCAAACAACTGGGGTATAATTACGGATATGCCATAGGACGTGGACGTTTTGGTGTTGGAAGTGGCATCACATCAATGAGGCAGGTCCAATGTACTGGTACCGAAACACGGCTTCAGGATTGTCCGTTTGATGGGTGGTCCTCCAACTGCTTTTACCGTGCATATGCTGCTGAAGTTGTATGCTATAGTAAGATTTCTATCACACACTATATATACATACTACTAACACATAGCATACTAGGTATCAGTGTAATCTTTTATCAAATATGAATTCATGTAATGCATTTTTTTTAATGAATTAGATAATTGCTACAAGGACAAAATATATACACACTCATTAAATGGTTTGAAGGTTTATTTCAAAAAAAGAAAGATTTCACTGTATATTAATGTATGCAATAATCAAACATGTTATATCTGTAATAATTGATAATGTTTTTCATATTGAGTTATAATCATTAATTATTAATCATTGAATTGAAGATAGCTGTTAATGTGTTTAGCAGGATGGATCCCCAAATGCTGTTCCCCTATCTCGGGTGGCACCCCTATAGCGACATTTCATGTCTTTGGGGTGTCTCCCCCCATTTACAAAATCCTTAATATGTATTGTTATGTATTTCTGCTTTTGTTTTTGGGTAAATAAACAGTATTCTGATTCTGATTCTGATTCATTTAGGATGCATTGAACATGAACACTTCACAATGTCTAATATTATTGAATTTGTAAATGTGCTAGTACAGAATATATGTATTGATGATACTTTTCAAATGAACATTAATATGGAATAAACTCTCTGCATCATGTAATCTAAGCACAGAGCTCCTGAACAAACTTCAGGGTTAAAAAAAAGTGACCAAAGATTTCATATATATTTTCTTTAACTGCACTCTCATATGATCATTTAAAGGCATAAACTAAAAAATTGGTTGGAAAATTTATCAGAAATTTAACTTGTACATTTTTGGTTTATCACACATTGGTTCTTTATACCTATATATAGCATGTCATATCTCCTTTGTTAATGAAGATCAGAATGCTAAATCGTGGCATAGACCTTTGTTTCCAACCTGTTATAATATTTGTATACAGTACTTGTTGTAAAACATGACAAGTGTGCTTCAAAACTTATAAATAGATATGTGTTAGTGTTGCAGGGTGTTGCAAACTAGTAACTTGTGTATTTAGTTTTTTTTTTTTTATAATGCATCATGGCTTTAATTTCAGTATTTACTATGATGCAATTTTTAATTGCTATTGGCATGCATTAAACTGAATGGCAGCACAATGGATGTGGTTTACATAGCTTAGATAACTGATGTCCTTTGGCTGTTGGATACTTTTGAGATTGGCCATTTAATTGTTCTTCAACTTCACTCAGAGAACTGCATGATGGGACTTAAAAAGTTTTTTAATGTCATAAAGTATTGTTCATGGTCATGAATATATAAGCAATTTGCAGGTTTTGTAAAAAATCTCATCTAGCAATGCTGTAAGACTCAGCAAGAGTGGGGCCAAAGTATGCCTGTATAGCATAACAAATAGCAACACATCTTCACTGGCATAAAACAAAATAGTTAGGCCTCTGGTTAGATATATAAACAGACCTGATAACTGATTACAGAGTGGCATATTAATTCATTTGAGATATATAAACAGACCTGATAACTGATTACAGAGTAGCATGTTAATTCATTTTAGATATATAAACAGAACTTATAACTGATTACAGAGAAGAATGTTAATTCATTTTAGATATATAAACAGACCTGACAACTTATTAAAAGGAAGCATGTTAATTCATTTTAGATATATAAACAGACCTGATAACTGATTACAGAGAAGCATGTTAATTCATTTTAGATATATAAACAGACCTGATAACTGATTAAAAGGAAGCATGTTAATTCATTTTAGATATATAAACAGACCTGATAACTGATTACAGAGAAGCATGTTAATTCATTTTAGATATATAAACAGACCTGATAACTTATTAAAAGGAAGCATGTTAATTCATTTTAGATATATAAACAGACCTGATAACTGATTACAGAGAAGCATGTTAATTCATGTTAGATATATAAACAGACCTGATAACTGATTAAAAGGAAGCATGTTAATTCATTTTAGATATATAAACAGACCTGATAACTGATTACAGAGAAGCATGTTAATTCATTTTAGATATATAAACAGACCTGATAACTTATTAAAAGGAAGCATGTTAATTCATTTTAGATATATAAACAGACCTGATAACTGATTACAGAGTGGCATGTTAATTCATTTAAGATATAAAAACAGACCTGATAACTGATTAAAAGGAAGCATGTTAATTCATTTTAGATATATAAACAGAACTGATAACTGATTACAGAGAAGCATGTTAATTCATTTTAGATATATAAACAGACCTGATAACTGATTAAAAAGAAGCATGTTAATTCATTTTAGATATATAAACAGACCTGATAACTGATTACGGAGTGGCATGTTAATTCATTTTAGATATATAAACAGAACTTATAACTGATTACAGAGAAGAATGTTAATTCATTTTAGATATATAAACAGACCTGATAACTGATTACAGAGAAGCATGTTAATTCATTTCAGATATATAAACAGACCTGATAACTGATTACAGAGAAGCATGTTAATTCATTTCAGATATATACAGAGAAGCATTATATATATGTATATTTTTATTTTTATCCTTGTTTTTTATTTTTTATGACACATGTATCTTTTTGATGCTCTGCGGTCAATAAAATTCTATATATATATATAAACAGACCTGATAACTGATTACAGAGAAGCATGTTTATTCATTCTGTGAAATGTTCCATCACAATATTTTATATACAATGTGTAGACTCTTCAGTCAGTCATGAAGTTCATGGAGTAGTATAAGTAAACTCACATATTAATTAATTTACAGTGGTTAATTTGTTATAAAAGAAACTGTGAAGGAGATGACTTGTAAACAACCTGCTTTGTCACTTCTAATGATTTTCTGAAATTTTGTGAATATTCAAAACTGAATGGGTTCGTCATATTAGGGACAGCAATGAGGAAACCCATGACCCATGAAATATGATGCCAACACCAATGTTATGCGCTTCAAGGTTTCAGGAGCTTAGCATTTTTTAAATCCTGCTTCATAGAAATATAGCACAGTTCCCAAAGCAACAAGGGTCTATTGGACAGTTGTCTTTAGACAGTTGGCCTGCTGTCATTCCAAACTTTTTTCAACAGCTATTGCAATAGTAGCAAATCAATCATGCAGACCATGTCAATCCCCTCCATTGTGCCATCATTCAAGTAAATGCATATTAATAACAAATAAATTCAAAATTACATAATAATTCGGACCGAAATTAAATCCATAATGCATTTGTAAACAAAATACAAAAGATACTACTTTTGAAGCATACTTGTCATGCTTTACATCAAAATACTGTATAAAAATATTATAACGAGTTGTTAACAAACGTCCATGACACGATTTAGCATTCTGATCTTCATTAGCATAGGAGATATGACATGCTATATGTAAATAACCTAGGTGTGATAAACATTTAAAAGTTAAATTTCTCAATTTCCCAGCATTTTTTTAAATAGTTTTTGCCTTAAAACAATTGTATGAGTGCGCAGTTTATGGAAATATATATGATATCTTGGGTCATTTTTGTTAGCCCTGAAGTTTGCTTAGGAGCACTGTGACTGTATATGACCTTCTACCTTCATCAAGGCTGTTATATTTTCCATTGCTTTTTCTGTCTGCAGATACAGAACCAACAATGCCTTTGAGGCTCGTTGCTGGAAGCTCTACAAATGATGGCCGCATTGAAATTTATTTGGATGATCAATGGAACACAATCTTTGATAACAGCTGGGATAACAAAGATGCTACTGTGGCTTGTAAACAACTAGGTTATAGGTATGGAGTGGCCATAACAGGTGGTTATTATGGAGCTGGAAGTGGTGACATAGCCATGAAAAATGTTGGATGCAATGGTTCAGAAAATCGACTGATGGACTGTTCTTTTGATGGGTGGTACTCCCCTGGCCCTGACCAGTCAGCTGATGTGGGAGTTGTGTGCCGTAGTGAGTTTACTTTCTCAATAACTCTTTATGACATTGCAGAGATAACTTTGAAACATTAAAAGGTTTAGAAACATTAAATTACAAATAGGTGCCACCGTAAAATACCATGATCAGCCTGCAAACATTAATCAGTTTAACTTGCGCTAATGTCATATATTGTCAAATATATTGTTGTTCCAGTCCAAATTTGGTTGGCTGATTTGGTTGCTTGGGCTAAATGATTTGCCAATACTGATTTGCATATAATATCAGTTTTTTTTAACATTACTTAAGATTCACAAAATGGTTTTCAATTATCTTTCATTACGATAAGTTACTAATGTTTGTATTTTCCTTCTTACAAATACAGATAATTTTAGCATTCCTTTGAGGCTGATGGCTGGGAGATCATCAAACCAAGGTCGTATAGAAATTTATTTCAATGGTCAGTGGAACACAATCTGTGACAAAGGCTGGGACAGAATTGACGCTACTGTGGCCTGCAAACAACTAGGGTATAACTATGGATATGCTATCGCGGGTGGATATTACATATCAGGAAGTGGTGACATTGCAATGAGTAATGTAAAATGTAATGGTGGAGAAAATCAACTCATGGACTGTGATTTTGACGGATGGTATTCTCACAACTGTGACCATTCAAATGATGCTGGAGTTGTGTGCCATAGTAAGTTCGGTTTCTCTGTCATAGTTTAGTAGCCTAATTTTATTCTCCCATATTCTTCTTTTTTCCAACCAGTAATTTTAAACAATCATAATAAATGATTTAGTAACTTGATAAAATTTTTGATAATTTATTCATGTTTAGACAAATACAATTAAAAACATGTATATTCTCTTGGTCCATACATAAAAGTTATTCACTTGAAAGCTGTATGGACCAGAGTGAGAATGTAAATGGATGAAAATGAGAATGGCTGAAGATGAGGATGAATACGTATTATAACCAGTTACATCAAATTACAATATGTGTGTCAATATAAGTTCATACAACCTAACATTATTTAAAGTTTATGTCACGAAAAATGAATAAATAAATCAATTTACCTAATATGGCATACATAACAGTTTGGTACAATGCAGTTTTCCTTATATTGAGAAAGGTATAATTTCTTACTTACCTATTTACATATCCCATGTGCATTTTAACACATGTTTTACAGAATGATTCCTGCTGCAGTCTATTATATCAATGACTTAATAATAAGTGATGAGATCATCGAGGTTGATTAATTGTTTATTAACTAGTGAAACAATAGGGCTGGTCAACTTAGGTGTGATCTTGTACCCGGAAGTACTAATACAATACATGACGTCATCAATGCACAATACTAGATGACGTCATCATTAATTGGGCTGGTGTGACGTCATGTATTGTAATAGTACTTCTGGGTACTAGGTCACACGAGAACTGACCAGCCTTATAAGTATTTGCATTTCTTTATCGTAAACAGATAACTCCACCATCCCTTTGAGGTTGGTTGCAGGGAAATCATCCAAAGAAGGCCGTGTAGAAATATATTTCAGTGATCAGTGGAGCACAATCTGTTATCTTAACTGGGATAACCAAGACTCGACTGTGGTCTGTAGACAACTTGGTTATAATTATGGATATGCAGTAGCTTATTATGGAGTCACAGGTGCCAACATAGCCATGAGTAACATCAGATGTACTGGTTCTGAAAATAAGCTCATGGACTGCCCCTTTGACGGGTTGTATTCTGATTGCTATGATCCCACATACGCTGCTGGAGTTCTGTGCTATGGTAAGTTGTTTTTTGGGTTTTTTTTCTTCTAAATAATATGCTGTGTACAAGCAATGTATACCTATTAGAACTTAGGACTATTTGCAAGATCACCTTGGAGTGCATCTTCTCAGAAACAGATATTTAAATGCAGAGTTCTAAATACATTGAAAACACTGCATCATTAGCTGTACTAGCTAGTGGCTATTTTCATGGACTCTTAAACTAATATAGGCCTATTCAAATGTCAATGATCATGCAGATGAGCCAAAAAAAATATCATATATGATTTCTAAACAGCCAAAATATTCTATGATATATGTCACAGAATGAACGCTGTTTGCCTTAAGAAAATCTTATTAGCTTATATTCCACTAGATAATACCCACTATGACACATGCACTTGATTTATAATATTCAGTTTGGACAAAATGCGCCATTTCACATTATAAGTAATAAGGTTTTTATGACCCACAGGCATGGTTTCTATGGTGACACAGGACCTCCATCCTTTCAGCCTTTTTTTGAAAGTAATGACGGCCATATTGGTAGCAAGCATGTGCTCACTTCGGGGGAAAGTAGGGGTGAAATAGAGGAACAAATAAAGAGTTGTAATGGTGACAGTAAGCTAGAACCAGAGAAGATAGAAAGAATGAGGTAGGCCACGGCACGACCGAGGCCCAAATGGTGGCGTGCACTGAAGCACAAATTTGAGGTTAATCAATTATATATGTATAGATACTATGCAAAACAAGTTAAATCACTGCCTATAAATAAGCATGGTAAACAAAAATAATTTCTTCTTTTGTTTCAGACACAGAAAATACCATGCCTTTGAGATTGGTTGGAGGAATTTCAGCAAACCATGGACGCATTGAAATTTATTTTAAGGATCAGTGGAACTCAATTTGTGGTTATGGTTGGGATAAAAAAGATGCTAATGTTGCCTGCAAACAACTCGGGTATAAATACGGAGAGGTAATTAAAGGTGGATATTATGGAGGTGGAATTAGTGACATCATCATGACTTATGTTAGATGCAACGGAACTGAAAATCGGCTGACTGACTGTCCTTTTGATGGATGGTACTCAAGGGTATGTGACCATTCACTTGATGCTGGAGTTGTGTGCCGAAGTGAGTTGTTTTTAGGAGTACAGGATTTTATTCAAAAGGCAACCAGAAGGTTAAAAAGTTGTACAACTGATAATAAGATGTAAAGCTATTGAAATGAGTTCAAAAGAGTTTGCATAGAATTAGGTAAAAAGAATAAATACCACATAAATTTTAAAAAGATTCAGTAAAATTATGTAAATTTAACTATTACCATATCTGTAGGCATTATTTTAAAAGTTTAAATTTTCTCTGCTAGAGATTTGTCTCAATTGTTTTGGATAGTTTATCAAATGATACTTAAGATACAATGAATCTATTCCACAGGTCTGGTCACCTTTTAATTTGTCAAAGCAGCAATAGACATGTTATTTGTCAATTTTGACACAAACACTTAACTGTTTGTTCTTCCCTTTCTGAGCACAGATAACT
Organism: Alitta virens; assembly: GCA_932294295.1. Lineage (NCBI taxonomy): Eukaryota > Metazoa > Annelida > Polychaeta > Phyllodocida > Nereididae > Alitta > Alitta virens. The sequence goes on from OW028583.1 coordinate 34,480,735, forward strand.
CAACCATCCCATTAAGGCTTGTCACAGGAAACTCACCAAACCAAGGCCGTATTGAAATTTATTTTAGTGGTCAGTGGAATACAATCTGTGATCTTGGATGGGATAAAGAGGATGCAATTATTGCCTGTAAACAACTAGGTTATAAGTATGGAGAGGCCATAAAAGGAGGATATTATCGAGCAGGAAGTGGTGGAATAGCCATGAGTGATGTCAGATGTACTGGTTCAGAAAAGCTATTGTCCGATTGTTCTTTTAATGGATGGTATTCCCACAACTGTGATCATTCTAGAGACGCTGGAGTTGTGTGCAGTAGTAAGTTCCTTGTTATGTTTTTCTTTTTTACTGTACAACTCATATAAAGCTTGAACAAAGATAAATTTATAGTTTACAACTCAGAAATTGCATAAAATTGCTTTACTCCTTTACATACCATATATCCATATTTGGTCACACCCAAACATGTAACTTGCAAGAAAAATGTAAGTTTATTCAATCAGACCAACCTTACATTAGTCATTAGGCATTTAAAGGAAGTGCTATTTAGGTCATCAATAATGAGTACAACAATTTTCCTTTTGTCATTATTCTTACAGATGCAAACTCAACCTTGCCACTGCGACTGGTTGCAGGAAGATCATCCAATGAAGGTCGCATCGAAATTTATTTCAATGCTCAGTGGAACACAATCTGCAGTAAAGGTTGGAGTAAAAAAGATGCAACAGTGGCCTGCAAACAACTCGGGTATAAATATGGGGAGGCAGTAAGAGGTGGTTATTACGGAGCAGGAACTGGTGACATAGCCATGGACTATGTAGTATGCTCTGGTCTAGAAGATCGACTGATGGACTGTTTTTTTAACAATTGGTATTCTCACAATTGTGACCATTCTGAAGATGCTGGAGTGATCTGTCGTAGTAAGTTTTATTCACCACATATTATTGCAGAGTGGCTTCAACTAGTAGTTTGAATTATTAAAAGTTCAGTTGTCCTGCTAGCATCCATGTTGAAGCACATGCTTTATGAAATGGTTAAAAAAAGTGGTGTATTTGAACAATAAAATGACGTTAAATTTAATATGTTTACAGATACAACCTCAACCTTGCCTTTGAGGTTGGTCAGTGGTAGAACATCAAACGAAGGACGCATTGAAATTTATTTTAATAATAACTGGAGCACAATTTGTGACAAAAGCTGGGATAGAGGAGATGCAACTGTGGCCTGTAAACAACTTGGGTATCAATATGGAGAGGCCATAAGAGGAGGATATTATGGAGAAGGAACTGGTGACATCGCTATGAGCTATGTAACTTGTAAGGGTATAGAAACTCGACTGTCAGACTGTTATTTTGACGGATGGTATGTTGTCGGTTGCAATCATTCAGAAGATGCTGGAATTGTGTGCTACAGTAAGATTTTTCATTAAGTTCTTTACTAAGATACTACACATTAATTAAAATGGGGGTTTATGAGCATTTGGTAGACCACCCAAAAGTTTAAGGGATCATCCAAGTCCTCTTCCCGAGAACTGTTTTCAGCCTGCCTTCATGTGTTGTTGTTTGACACCTGCCTTATTTCTGGTAGAACAGATAACTCTCTACTACTGCCCCACTGGCCTGGTGTGTATCAAAATAAAATGGGACTGGATGGTCCCTGCAACTGTCACTTGGAAAAACAATGATTTTTATCCAAACAATGAATCATACTTCATTATAATTCAAAGATCCCATATTTAAAAAAGCCAGCTTAATCATTAAAAACTTTTCTACATTAATACCCTGTCTATTACCTTTTTCATACATTAGATATTATACCAATGAAGGGAGAAAATTATGGATATTATGATCTCCCCCACATCCCTTAAGCAGACCCTGTCATTAGTTCTACTGACAATTATGTACTGATAGGCTTATTCAAAGTATGTTTCTGTCAAGTCTAAGCAAATCAGGCACTGTTATCTCTCAATCTTTTTTTAATTTTAATTGTAAAGATCAATCAATTGTTCCATTGAGGCTGGCTGCAGGAAAGACACCAAACCAAGGACGTGTTGAAATTAATTTTAATGATCAGTGGGATACAATCTGCCATCGTGGATGGGATCGACGAGAAGCAACTGTGGCCTGTAAACAACTCGGGTATAAATACGGAGAGGCTATCATAGGTGGATATTACGGAGCCGGAAGTGGTAACATAGCCATGAGCTATCTTGGATGTAATGGTTCTGAAACTGATCTGATGGAATGCCCTTTTGATGGATGGTATACTTCCAAATGCGATCATTCACAAGATGCTGGAGTTGTATGCAGTAGTAAGTTATTTTTGTCGGAACTTGAATGCAGCTTACCCTTTCCTACTAACTTTCCAGACTGCTTTTAATTTTTTGGCTTGCAGTTACCATGACATTTATAATAAGTTACTGACATTATTATTTTTGTAATGTGCTATAACTTGGGCATGACTAAGTTACCGACAGTATTGATCATTATGCTTACAGATATGTCCTTAAGCGTACCCTTGAGGTTAGTTGAAGGAAACTCATCCAACCAAGGCCGTGTTGAAATTTTCTTTAATGATCAGTGGAGCACAATCTGTGATGATGGCTGGGATAGCAGAGATGCAATTGTGGTCTGCAGACAACACGGTTATACTCGTGGAGAGGCCAAAAGAAATGGACACTATGGACCTGGAACTGGCGAAATAGCCATGAGCAATGTTGATTGTACTGGTTCAGAAAATTGGCTGGAGAATTGTTATTTTGATGGATGGTATTCCCACAACTGTGACCATTCAAGAGATGCTGGAGTTGCATGCCATAGTGAGTTGACATCATTACATCGCTGCTTTAACCGGAGTTTAATTTAAAGGTCAATTTGTCTAAATTTCATGTATCATGGTTTATTGTATGAATGGTCAGTTCAGCATGACCTAGGACCTAGAATTAATAGCAGAGCCAATCAAATATTGAGCTGGCTCAGTTAGAGTGGTGCCTCCGGGTAATATATATAATATACTCCGTGGGTGACGTCCTGCAATATGTATCTGTCAATGCCAGGAGCGAGCGAAGCTATACAATATTATATGTATATCCACATGACAACTACATGTAACTGTCTCGGTTCTGTAGGTTTTTTAAATTTCAAAATCGGACAATAAATAATTTTAGAGGCAAAGAAGTCAGAAAACTGTAATGCGTTCTTTAGCCGCCGGGGACACTGCCGTCGTTACACTGCCCCCTGGCGAGATGTAACGTCACAAAGAAAATTTCGAGTGCTAGCACGAGCATGGTCGATTCTAGACCCCGGTGTGTCATAGCCACGGTTCTGGCATATTCAAATTGGCGATTAATTCAGCAGTAAAGCTATCAATTCACTGCTTGCCTCAATGATTCCCCACCTTAAACTGGATCCTTTGCCACTTATATTGATTAGTTATCATTACGTTCAGTCAGTAAAATCTTTGCTGAAAAGATTTGAAGCGAGCAAGTTGATCATTGCACTATGATCTTCCAATGGTTACGTTTCTAGCATTGCAACTCTAGTCCGATGTTTTGCGCGTCATTATTTCGAACATTCCAGACATCTTATTGGTCGAGAGGTCGTTAAATTATTTATTTTTTGTTGGCGGGGGTAGGTGATTAGGGCTTTACGTCCTGTATTTCTGCACCAATTGGGCTAATTAGGACAGGCAGAGACCATGGCAATGAGACGAAGGATGAAACAGCCATCCAACTTAGGCTCGACCGGGAATCGAACCCGGGACCCAGCGGTTGGAAGCCCAGAGCGCTACCTCTGAGCTAGGCCTCCGCCCTATTTTTTGTTGGCGATGATGGTCGACGATAATATTTGCGGTAATTAACTTCATATATAAAAAGATAATTTTTGGGAATAGTGTGAATCGTGACCCATCGCGACCTAAAATTCAAGTACACTAATCATAGTGCATTGTTGATCAGTAAACAGTTGTCAATTTCAAAATTTAATTGTGAAACAAAAGCATTAGTTTTTGCAAGAGAAAATGTGTTTTTACTAAGCCAGCACTAATTCAATTTAGTACTATTTAATGCATTAATCTACATAAATGGAAGAGAAAAGTCGGAGCAAGAGCTTTACTTTTTTGTGATTTCTACATCCGCCAGCTCTATAGAATTAATACACTCAGTGATTCGGTTTGGCATAAAGTTATGAAGCGTGTGGATTATTTTTTGCATAAGCTTTAGGTTTTTTTATACTTTGTCCCCAATAACAGGGACAAAAAGCCCAGTGACTGCTGTGGGCTCCCCGATTTAGACACTGGTTGAATTGATCGCCAGTTTTTTCAATAGGTCAGAACAGTAGCCCTGCGGCCAGGAGCTAGGTCGATTCAAGATGATTTGTCAAGTCTGGTGGCTTCCCCTTGAACAGAAACACTTTTTCTAGGTACCGTTACAATTGCAAGTTTTCTTCACTGGACATGTGTTTGTTACGAAATTATGGACATCACAACTGTTGAACCGACGAGGTTGTTATGACGTGCTGGTGTAGTTTCGTTCTGGACCATTGGCAAAAACGATATTAGGTTGATCATCCAATGGACTTTTTGGGACACTTCCGGTTCGGCCTCACCACTGTGTAGCTTTTGGGACCTCTCTCCACAGGAAGTGAGCTTCGCTTACGGCTTTCAGCTGTGACGAGCTTCGCTCATATTACTTCTGAGTAGATTCACACGAGAACAAATTTAAAAAAAAAAACAGAAATTATATCATAACTGTTTTGTTTGTAATATTTTTATGCATTTCAGACTGACATTTGGCTGATGTGGCACTAATATTTCATGATCCTGAAATTACCGCAGAAACCTGGCATTTCAGAACTACCTGACTTCATTGCTTCCTATTGTTACTACATATTTGTGGAATAACTAACTGGGTTGTGGTAATTTTGGTTTGAAACAGGACATGATCTAATACATGTATGATGATCTTGTTTCCTTCGATGTAATCGAACTTATACAACGTCATATACAAAAGTAAAAGATTATTTTACTTATGGGATGATTTGTTCAGAATAACAACATGGAAATATAGAAGACATATTACCAAACACTAGATATATCATTATCATTTTACAAGACCATAATGTACCCAGGCTTCAAGTTGTCAGTTTTTGATTTGTTGATATCCAAGTACTCATTATAATTTTCAAGATTCTCTCACCCACATACCGCACTTTCGTTTCCGAAGCAGAACTCTAACACTTATGCACTTACCAAAGAAATGTTGTACAGTAATAATCTATATGGCCTAGTGATGCCATTTGATAATCACATTGACAAATGTTGGCTATGATTTACATAAATTTACATACATTTTATTTACCTTACATGAATGAAATTGTATCAATAAAATATCTAAATTATAGTTTTTTCATTTCATGAGGATTACATAAGAATGGAAAATCAGAAAAAAATGTTAAAAATTGTGTTAAATTGTTTCAGGAGCAGAACTCTAGCATTAATGCACTTGCCTTAACACTTACCAACATTTTATACGTATTTACTCTCCATAGCTTAGCTGTGCATTTTGATAGTCACATTGACATATATCATCTGTGTTTTAAAATATTTCGAGAAAAAGGAAAAAATATATACAAATTTCCGTTTTCAGAGCAGGACTTACACACTACTGCACTTAATAAGAATATAATAAGGAAAATATGAAAATTTACTACTCTTTCAAACCCTCATATATATCTAGATTATAGTACTTTCACTTTTAAGCTTCATTTTGACATTTGTTTACTCCTTCTATTTTTTCATAACAATGGAAAATCTGGAAAGAATGCTGAAAATTGTGTTGCTTGTTTCATATTCCTTAGCATCCCATACTTAGCAATGACAGCCGTAAATTTTGTACAATTCATGTGCATTCAATTATTAGATATTTGAGCAGAGTATTTATTGCACTAGTTCAACTGTTTTTGTTTATAATTAGCAATTTCATAATAATTAGTTGCATAATAATCTATATTACTTTCACTTGAATCCAATACTTAGTATTGTTTTCTTCATATACACCTGTGAAAAGTTCATTTATAAATACTAATTTAAATGCCATGGATTTAATGCAAATGAGCAACCCAACATTCAGTAACTGTTGAAGGGAATATGGCAAATGATAATATATAGTTCCTTCAGTTGCCATCTAAATGTAAACAGTGAGCAAAAAATATATTGACCTATAAAGGCATTAAAACGGGTGTGTATCATTCCATACAAAATAAACCTTTAAGATCTGTAGTTAGAGTTTATTTATTTTAATAAAAATATCTACAAACCTTAAAGGTTCATTTTGTATTAAATTATACCCAACATCTTTATGTGGCATAACATTATTGCTGAATTTCATATTCTAGTTGTAGAATAGTTAAGGGAACATTGTCAAAGATTCACAATCTCTGTTCCCCCTCGCACACCACAACAACAACACTTTTAACTATTTCCACTTTTAATATTCATACAAAATAAAAAAAGAATACAATATATAGGTTGGCATGTAGCTTAAGGTCATGGCTCTAAAAGGAATGTCAAACAGTAAGTCCAGCTTGCACTTATGTAGTTGTAGATGTAGAGTTAGTTGACGATGTTGTTATCTTTGATGAGATGATGTAGAAACGCAACCAGTGTAGATGATGACTGAGGTGAGTCTGCGACCACTGTCACTACTAAATGACCAGGAGATGAACTTGGAGTACCATTAGGTGCAGGCCAGTGATGTAATGTAGTAGACAGGTGGGATGCCTCATGACAGTCGTTTCCAATGTCTGGTGGTCCTTCTCAGCATGTAGTACAAAAAAGGCTGTGAATATGTAAAAACATTAAGTAAACTGTCCAGCCATTAAACTGTCATGGCCCAGCTAAGGCAGCATGGAGCACCACAGTTCCAACAACAAAGTTCAGCAATCCTTAGGATGCACATGATATAGACTTACATTCCTCATACATAGATTAGAGCCAAATCTACCTTTAAAACTGCCCTTAACAACTGTGTATTACAACATAATATGACTATTAACAGAACATATCAAAATATTAGTGTTACTGTCAACCATCATTACACTTGCCAATCATCACAGGACATGTGAATTCACTGTAATTTTATCATAACCACTTATTACAGACCATCTGCCAGCTCTTTGGCATTATTAAGATGAAAGTGCCTTTATACATTAGTCAAATGCACGTAATACAATAATATAATTAAAAAAACATTACTTACAGAGCTGTGCTCTCCTTTCTGTCACTAATGGCAATTCACCTTGCTGATTCAATGGTGATTGATGGAATGATACTGTGACACCAATGGGCCCCCTATTTATATGGCCCATTGTTTGATTGTTTGTTGTTAGCAGCATGGGAGAAACAATCAGCTCAGATGTCTAATCCCCAATCCACCAAACCATGAAACTGTCAATGACCCTGTAATCTCAGTGCTATTCAAGTACATCATTAGTAAAAGAAATTACATTGCTCACTTACATATTTATGAATTAATGAATTCCTAACACACATGCTATTGTATTGATAATTCTAGCGAACTGAATACCCCTTTATGGGCGGATCCAGGATTATAGAAAGGGAGGGGCCCAAAAGAGCTCAATCCTGCAGCACATGCAGGGTGGAAATAATTATACTATATAAAAACAAAAGCTCCCAATCCCAAAAGAATTGTGCAGTTTTGGAAGGAAACTTAGTTAGCCTTTAAAAAGACCTGGCCAAACAGAAAAATTTAGATATCTTGGCATTGCATATCTTCATCTGGTGGTGATTGTAGCCATTTGAAGGGAAAAAAGCACTTGTGAAATCACATATTGATGTAAATACATCTGACATACAATGATAGTGCTCAATGGGGAAGAGGCCCAGTAGGCGCAAGTCGTAAAAATGACTTTTTTTTCTGGTTTCAAACTGGTCATGACGTCCGTGACCAATTTAAGAGGTAAATGAGGCGTAATTTTCAAGACATCAAAATGACCAGGAAAATATGACGTCTTTTAACGTCTCATTCTGGTGCTCAAGCAGACGTAATTATTTTACTTAATTTGTACGTCTATATTATGTCAATAGCAATTAATATATAATGACTAAATTCACATTTAGTGTTACTTCATATAGTTAATTTAGGATAGAACAAAATAGAATGTGATCTCCTTGCCAGAATATATATCAATGTATAGCAAATTTATTTACATACAATAAAGTTTTCTAACCAAGTTGAAGTCAATTGGGGTTAATAGGCTTATAATATCACCCTGACCCCAGTGCACCCTATATAATAGCCCTGTGCTTATCATTATCTGAACTAGCTGACCAATCATAAACCTAGGAATCTGGAGCAGCTGCAGGACAGGTCACATTTTTTCAGTTAAGAATTTAAAATTCATTCAGTATCTTTGGAGGGATACTAGTGAAGTTGGATTTTAAACTTAATTCATCTATGGAGGGATATATACCATGAAAATTCATCACATCATGCTTGGTAAGTACATTTTTTTCTAACCACTGTGAAAATATGTTGCATTTGCTGATTCATAGTTGTTAAGTCTAGTTTCAGGGATCTATGGAACGAATGCTAGTCGATTCGGCCTTCCGCCAGTTCGGCCCGGCCGAAACGACCCATTTAACTAAGTCGATTCGTCCAACGAAAAAAGTCGGTTCGGCTCCCTATACATTAGCATTGAGGCCGAACGGACCCGGTTTTGTCGATTCGGTCTAAGAAATGAGTCTATTCGGCTCTGACGAATTACCTTATCATCCCCCCCCCCCCCCCCCCCGCTGTCGCAATTGTGTCACATTGCAATAAGAGCTGCCCCAGGTAAAGTTTGTCTAAGCAATTAACTCATTAGTACCCCATTGAATGATGAAGAAACACAGATTAACAATGTTGTAATACATAGACGTTTTATGGCAAAGCATAGGAATATTTATGCTGGCTTACATAAATAGTAGACCTGAGTATTTATGCATTTAACATGAGTATTTAGTAAGTATTTATGCATTTAACATGGTTTACAACCTTAATGTAGCCTATACAACATGGTATTTCTTAAAGCAGCACATTTGAATTGTATTAATATATAGATTTTTATCTAAATATGCAAATTTATTAGTAAATATAATATAAATTAAAACAAGCTTAAATGTGATTTTTATTTGTGTTTTAATATTTACACTTGCTTCATCACATTCTTTTAGTAATATCACAAAGCATTTCCAATTGCATTCGATTCTTTCAAAGCATCAATAAAAGAAAAAAATTCCTTTTATTTTGGATTGCACTTAAACATTACCAATGCATATTTTCATTATACTTTAAAACCTGATTCCTTTCATTGAAGATTGCACTTAAAATCAATAATTGCCAAAAAACAATATATTTCATTTTTAGGATTGCACTTATACATTATACGAAACCGATTCCTTTCATTAAAGATTGCACTTAAGGCAGGAAGCCGAAACGTCTCAATTACCGGGGCCAAATCGTCTCTATTTTGAGGTCGATTCGGCCCCCATACAAAATAGGGAGCCGAATGGACTCAGCTTAAAAGCCGAACTGACTCAGCTGGCAGGCCAAATGGTCTTGCTTTGGCGAGGCCGAACAGGCTCAAGGCCGAAACGACCTGCTACCTATGGAACTATGGATGCAACTTGGCTGAAGAATTCTGATGTACTTAATTAATTGCAGCAGTTCCATGTATAGATTTACATCATATGTGCATGCATGCATGCATCCAATACATGTGAAGTATATGATTTTTAACACAATATAATAAAGTTTGTTTCTTAATTTTAAATTTGTGTGTGTTCTCTGTACATTAAAGTAGTCCAAAGATTGTAAGCAAAGTTTGTCTTGATGACGTCGTCAGATGACGTCTTTTAGACGTCATCTGATGACTTATTTTAGATGTCAGACATTGGTGTCAACTAAATACGTTTAAAAGACGTCATCTATGAGGTATTTTAGACGTCAGATATTGGTCAACTAAATACGTCTAAAAGACGTCGTCAGATAACATCTTTTAGACGTCTCATATAAGACGTCATTAAAGTTTGCATATGAGACCAGTATGGGCTAGTCAGGAGACGTCTTGTAGCGACATCAATGAGACCACTTTTGCCCACTGGGGGAATGTACTTCATATCGCATATTTCTCAGCTGGAATTATGTTGTGATTATTAACTGTAGACTTTGTAAAGGTACTAACAAGACTTTAAAATCGGTGCATCTTAGCTGAAAGATGGAGCACACCTTGTATGATGCACTCAAGCCAAGGTTGTTCAGTTTTTTCCAGCCAAATCTCTTTCTTGTTTGTGCATACACTTGGAATAGGAGTGTCGTGCACTGTGATGCACTGACCTCTGCACATTATTTTAAACCTATTTGATGCTGTTAACATTTATTAACTCACCAGTACAGCTGGTGCACAGGTGTATTCCTGTCAGCTGCACCATGAACAACTACACTGACAAGAGCCTTGGAGTTTTTCAATAATGCTTTCAAATATGTTCTAGCAACTGTAATTACCAAGTTCAAGAGTTTTGTCAAAGATATTCCAACATCATTGAAAGCCAACAAAATTTCATGCATTTCTGCTGTCCTGTCATTTTTGATCAGATGCCAGACTCAAACTTAAGAGTGCCACACCAGTTCAGCTATAGCTATGCTGGTGAGGATATTATCATGGCTACTTTGGCTTTCTTAAAACCTTCTTTTCTCCTTCTAACATAGCAGTCCAAGCTGCCAAATGTAACACTTCTTTTGCATTAAACTTGCCCCATTTGAAAGAAATTGTGGCGAATGGTCCAGGAATTGGTAATTACCACACATGTTATATAATGATAGTGACCCCTTCCTTTAAGATCCTGATGATATGGCAGGTACAGTAAATGCATCATTCAGTGATGAAACAGTGTAGTTTTTTCAAAGTGATTATTGAATAATAACAGTGGTAAGTTTCTGCCCAGTACATAATTACATATGCAATCATTACACGTTTTTCGGAGGAAATATTTTAATGCTTTTAAAGTAATTCTTTGCCAACATAATTCACACCTGTAGCTTGACATGGTTCTATCATATATCTATGTAACTGTCAAAAAGTGAGCTCTAAGTTTCCTTTGCATCACCTTGTTTAATAAACATCAATTTGTGTTATTTTTCCATTAAAATGTGTCTTAAACTTCAACAGCCAATCACCGTGAAACGAAGACCTGAAAGGCCTTTGGTCAAAACATTTTCATTTTTGCTGGGTCTAGGCCCACTAGCATGCTTTATTCCAAAACTGCCCAGTTGGGTTTCTGTGCACTATAACTAGCACTATATGGGTCATTCCACAGAAACGGTGCACCCCCTGCCCCTCAACTTTCAAATGTGATTATAACATGCAACATGGTTTTAATAATATAAATGTGATATGAGGGTGGGCAGACCAATGGTAAAATATATAAATCACAAGAAATTTTTGCAGGAGTCTGTCATATATATTGTAAGGTCCTTCTGGGATGGACTCAAACAAAGACAAGGAATATAGTTTTGGATGCTTTATTGGCCCTGCCCCAGCCAACGTCCTCTCTATCCACTGTTCTGTTCCTCACTGATGCTGCCAGCATCCCTCTAGCTAATTCAGGTCAATAGGAAAGGACTCACACCGCTATCACGTGCTCCCCTTACTGGGGCATAGGAAATGCCCCACATTCCAGAACAACAGCCCTGTAAGAGGTCACTGGGTTCATGAGAGAACATTAAAAAAACATTGTAGGTCATCACACGGTCCTCCTCCAGTAATGAGTCATGTCCACATGCCTCCGCACCCTCTGGAGGAGTCCAGAAGAAACCTTGCCATCAACTTTCATTTTGAATACCCTGTACAGCATCAGCAGTGACATTTAACCGAAGTACCCATTACTGGCTAACAATGAGTAGGACAATATGGCCGGCAGTCAGGGCAACATTAAATGCAAACAACACTTGTACATCAACAATACCAACAACCCCACCTGCCCAATGAAAATCAGACACAAACACAGTAAAACAAACACATTAATACAGCCAACAACGGCACAATATTACTGTCCACTTCAAAGTCCACAAGAGTCTACTTTTACTCAAAAGCACAAAGTAAAATGCCAGCTCAAGTTAGTCCAATGGATCCCAATGACGGGAAACTAGTGCCAGGGGAGCCATTACTCCCGCTCCTGAGGCACAGTCCACTAATACAGTCCAGGGACCATCCACAGCCACTTGCTGACAGCTGTCAAAACGGTGACCTGATCAGGTCAACTGTCAAACTCCTGCGCATTGAAATCACCACTCACAACTACACAACAACACAGGGCATCCTTGAGGTATTCCGTTCTACTAGTCCAGTCCACAGTTCAATAAATGGTCAAGTCACAGAGCACTTAATTAGGGTGTACCAAAGCCCAGTTTCATTGTTGTTTTGTGTGCAGAAAATCCATGTTTGAGTCCAATCTATTGTCCAGGGGTGTATCCAGGTCGTTTCCACACATCCCCTGGCATGATGTCCTCCGGGGGCAGGTACAGCACAGTACGTTTTTGGTGTCCTGGTCATCATTAGAAGTGTCCACAGGGAATACGGGGGCAGTGGGCCCAAGAAAGAGGCAACATTGGAACCGAGGGAGGCTCAGGGCTTGGTCACCCGGCTGAGCTCCTGCCACATACGGCACCGCTCCTTAGTCAGCCAAGTGACCTCCAGCAGATCCCCCTGTCTCTCCACGTCCAGGAGCTATATATATTGCAAAAATGCGCATGTTCTTCACACGTGTGTATATGCTACAACGAGCATATGATTAATAAATATCATGCAATTACTAGCATTTCAAGACTCGTCAATGTGACATAACGCACACACATTTATTTTTGTATGAGCTTTATTTAAACGTCAGATTATGTTCGATACATGCTGGCAATGAAAAGAAAATGAGCATGTGGTATATGCAGATGAGAAAAGAAGTGACAATACACAAGATAGAAACAAGAAGCATGGTGTATTTATTGCCTTTTTTAAAAGTTAACCAAAATAGAAATAAAACTAAATGTTATACAATATAGCATAGTAATTGTTATTCGAAATTAATGATAAATTTACACTGTTCAAGTAGATAGAGATAAATAGATAGATAGATAGGTAGATGGATATTGACAGAAAGGTCAGTTCTGACCATCGTTCTACGTAAAAGTACGTAATGCACTCCTAACAGGCTTCTTATTAGTCCAAATTATTTAAAGAGAATTGATAGTCTATAAACTGACCCAACTGGGAAAGCATCTTATTTAAAACTTGTGAATGTGGAATGATGTGCATTAGTGAATATCGTTGATATTATGCAATGACTAGTACACGAGTAACGAGACTCCAGAGAGAAGACACTAGAGGACGGGGCCGAGGAGACAGGAGAGGGCTGAATGGGGGAGACAACAGACAGGGCCCCCATGGTCGGGACCACTGCATCACTCGGGGACTCCGGGGGATCACGGGGGTCCATGGAGGCAACCTCCAGAGACAGGACCTCCGTTTTTCCATCCTTTTCCTCCACGATGACTGAGCTGCTGCGCGGGGGGTGTAGGGGCCACAACGTCCACCCACCCTCTGGACCAGGCTTTCACCCTGCAGGTTCCAAGTTGGTCTCTCCAGTGGTCACCGGGTCGAGGTAGGGCTGGTCAATTGGGCTTGGGGAAACCCAGCATACCAAGCCCGATTCGTAAGTTCCCGGAGGACATCCTCGGCTTGGCATTGAGGTGCCAGGTCATCCCTGATCCACTTGAGGAGGGCCGCCATGTCCCCTTCCAAACACGAGCCCTCACCAGCCGACGGAAACAACATGTTTGTCCCTCCAACCCCAGGGGTTCATATGACCTGGTGGCCATGAACGCCCACATATGCCTCCTGGTTTCCTCCTCCCCTGCCACATAGATTGCCTCCTGTGCACTTGGGTGGCTGCCACAAATGGCTTTCACCTCAGCCTCCTCCACGGATACCTGCAAGTCCACACCTGCAGCATAAACATCTGCAACCCTATCCAAGGGCATATCCCCACATTCAATATCCATGTTAAAGATTCAAGTCAAGTCAATAAGGCACAACACTTCAATCCAAACGTATAGGTCCTCGCTGAATGAAATTCTTAGTAAAATCAGTTATCTCTTTTGTAAGAGCCCTTTTCACTGCCAGGTCGGCTTTTTCATTCCCTTCAATGCCAGCGTGTCCAGGAATCCAGCAGAATACAATGTCTTTGTATCCGTGAAGATGGAAATACTTAATAAGGACATCCAAGATCCCAGGGTTATCAAGTTGTTTATTGTGGATTGCTTGAAGAGTAGCTTTGGAATCGGAACAGATAACATAATGATTTTATTCTGAGTCCTCCATGTTTTTGAAGGCAAGGTAAATAGTCGTTAATTCTGCAGTGTATATTGAGCAGTGGTCTGGAAGACGACATTCAGCATTTAACATCATATTTAATAAAGTTTCCCTAAATGTCAACCCTGTTACCATAATGTTACATAACAGGTCACATGACCAACCAATTTGAATATAAAAGATGAAAAATGTTTGTTGTCATGTTACAACACTGACATGTATGAACATTCATAATTTTGATGGATTTTTAAAGATTGACATGTCATTTTTTTTTGCACTTGAAATGCCTAAAATGCATCATATCTGTGGAATGACCCTTCTATACATTTATTATGAAATTGCATTTTCTTTAATTCGAAGTGTGGGGTGGGGTGCCAAAGCTCATTGTGCATAAAATCTTTGAAACAGAACAATTAAATGGCTGGAAAAGGATAGACAATACTTGTTATGCTCATTTGGCTTTACTCTGAACAGAATGGATCCTACATGTTCACCTTCATAAGAAGTAAGATATTAGTAAGACATTATATTATCATGCCCACATGAAAAATAAGACCACTAATATTAATATACACAAATATTTTTAATTTCATCGTCCAAAAAACAGTCTTGGTATTGGCCATTAAGCAATAAAATAAACGCAGTTCTTGAGTATTTAAGAAAGTTCATTATTTCTATTCAATCATATATACCAAGTCTTCTGAATATTTCAATGTGGATGATAATGTCTATATTCGCATCACAATATGAAGACTTAGTGGACAATGGTAAGACTTATTACGGCCTTAATTTTTATATAAAATAAAGTAAGACTTTATCAGACTTTGTGATAACCCACGGGAACACTATTATTACACACTTAACTGAGCATTGTGTAATAGAAATTTAAACAGAGAAAATGCAAGTGTTAGCTAGTTCGATGTTCAAATCAAGAACGCAAGTGCTCCTGCATGGCAATAGAAATTTAGTTGATTATTTGTTTGTCATTAAGCTCACAGGCAAAGGGAAAGCTTTCTGACACTGATTTCTGTGGAGTTACAAAACTAGAATTGGAATATCAGGGTACGGTGATGCAAGATGTAGGTGTATCAAATTCTGAGTGGTGTGACAAAACACATAATTAAGTTTTGATATCTAAAACATAGGCTGCGCTGCAGCTAAACCCTCAGCGAATCAAACACACAGTCATCATTAAAATTGTTAAGTGTTTGTCCGAAAGGCAGGAGGGTGGGCGTACACTTTTATTTCCAGAGCAGAACACTTTCATTTCTAAAGCTGAACTCGCACTAATGCACTTACCCTAATGAAATTTTATACAACACTCTATATGTCCTAGTGGTGCCTTGTGATAGCCACACTGACATATCTCGGCTATGTTTTACAAAATTTGGAAAAATATTATTTCTTGAGTGTTTATATAGTGTGTGCGATGAACCACTTGGCCTACAAAGCCTAGGATATTTCATCATAATCAATCTGGGTTAGGTTTTGACCTTCCCAAAGTTGATGGCGATTGTACAAAACAAAAGTCACACTTTGTAACTGTATACTGCATCAGTTTTTAAACATGGTAACACACTCCGAAGTGGCTGGATGAGATCATGATTACTAATATTTGTAGCACAAAATTATACATAGACTTAGATACATACCTAATACTTTAGCTTTATTACACCCGTAGAACAGTGGAATCGTGTGGAAATGGTTTATTAACTTATTTTAATTGTGAAATTGAGAAAACTACGGACTTGCCAGCGCTAATCTGTGTGAATGTTATTATCCACTAGGGGCATTGAAACGTCGCAGGAGCCCTCTTGTGAGTTTTGGCAGACCTACAAGGTGCGGCATAAAAACTTGCACCAGCAGCTACTGCTACCTCTTTTGTTATTATCTCAATTGACTGTAATTGCATGCAGCTGCATTCATACACACGAAGGTAATAATTGTCCTAAATTATGTTTATCAATATATTTTTGTTTTTCCTCAAGAATTATAGATAATATGGATCTAAATATAGCACATGCACACTTATCACACCTTCGGGTGATTTTCACCTCGGCTTTTGCAATATAAGCATTAGATTATGTCACTGATCATACAGATGTTACAGACACCTTTCTTGACCTTTGCCCCCAAAAATAGGGCAAATAGATTCATTTTTAATAAGAAGGTAGAACATTGAAACCTTTGAGGCATAAAGTGCCATTTTGGATTTTGGTCAATTTTCTGTCTTTTCTCTCTAATTAACTGGCCAATCCTCCTGAAAATCATGTGATTATTTCGATATTAGTTGTAAATTCAAAAAGTCCCTCTGGAATGCCATAAATATTTCTGTTTTAATTTCATGACCTTGCGGAATCAAAACTGGAACCAACCTTCTTATCATCTAATACCTTGATATATATATGCACATATCAAAAACATTGAAGGAGGATTCTCTGCAAATATTATATTTTCTATGGCTTCAAAGGTGTAGTAACTAGGAAATATCTAATTTGTAAACTTTCTGCAACTAGAGACACCATGCAAGCAGACAGAAATTTGACTTCTGTGATGTGTATCACTCAGAACAAGCCCTGCAGCATACAGCCTCTCAATGATTAATTCAGATACTGATATTGTCTAACGTTATAAGATCAAAAATATCACAATGACCAATTGCTTATACCCCTAACTAAATGTGGCAAACGTAACCTAGAGCTATCCCGAAAGTAGAGATGCCTTGTGCAAGTTTTTAGGCCGCACCCTGTAGATGGCCATGTTTCTCATAATGCTGTCATGTAATCAAGTAAACATGAAATCAAAAATAGTGCAGAAATCGATGATAATTGGAAGAAATCAACCATATCTGAGCGTGATACAATAGAAACAGGTATTTGTAAAACTAGAGCAGGTATATTTTGTGTGGCAAACGTTTATTAAAAGGCTAATTGCCACACAAGCCGAAAATTCAATATTTTTTCATCCAGGACCTTGTAACCCTGTCCTGTGGACAGGGGACTTGTAGCTAAGTAAGTGTGGAAAATTACCAAAGTTTTTTCATTGCATTAAAACATTTTATTGGAAAGACCATTATTGCCTGGCCACAAGTTTTGGACTTAATGTAAGAAAATGTTACATGAAATATTGTAAAAGTGGTATGCCTCAAATTAGCATTTTATTTAGATATTTCACATGGTGTCCTTCATATTAAAAGCATTGTTGATTGGAAATTTACCGCTGAATCTTTGTTTTGATACATAATACTTAACTGTAGGTAAACATATGAAGCCAAATGTACCTTATTAAACATTGATTGGCAGCATCTAAAAAAAAATTCTATGATGAAACTAGTGCCTTACGGCGCTGAATCCAGAAGGTGATGATATCGTACATGTAATGGATTGGTAGAGTGTTAGTGCTAGAGTACTACCAGATGGGGCTAACAATAAATATAACTAATTGAGAGTTGATCACTCAATGCAATGTGTGAATGAGTGCAACATTCTCAGCTTAATTTATTTTTGCAGCTAAGAGCAATTATCAGATGGGTTCAGTCTTGTCATTAAAACTATATAAAAATTGCATTAAAATGATTAAATTACATTCACTCTTGGCACACCTACAGTGGCATGCTCTCAACAAAGCTCAAGTGCAATAAGAACATTTATAAAAGTCATATGGTAAATTGTTCCAATTGTAATCATCTGGTCTGTCATTTTAATTGAAAGAACTAGTAATTGCATTTATGGACAGATCTGAAAAGGTGTTTTCCGCCATTTTTGCCGCTTGAGCCACAGGCCTTAATTACTGATCTCACAACTTCTATAGAGAAAAATTTGCTCCTGTATTATATACCCAAAGTAGCCCAGTACTTGACCATTCTGAATCTCCAATCCCTTCCCAGACACTAAAACAGCTCTGAAGAGCCAACCGATAGAGTTTCTGTTCAGTAGGCCTAGTTCTTAAATTCGCCACCAGGGGCACTGAGGTGGGTTGCATATAAGGCCAAGAGCCACAAAAACGGACGTAATGCGGCAAAAATAGCCCTTATTTTGCAAAAATGCTTCTTACGTAGAAAACTAAGTTGGAATAAGTTAATAACACACTAAATTTCCAGGCATGAAAAAACCTTGAAAAGTTCAAAATATCGCCCAAAGGTCAACCGGAAGTTGTCAGCGAAATGTAAACAAAGCTGCAGGAGCTAGGCTGAACACAGGTCTAAATTTCTGATCTCAAAACTGCAACAAATTTGCTCCTGTATTATTTACCCAAAGTAGTTCTTGACAATTATCCCTCCAATCCCTTCCCTGGCACTAAAACAGCTCTGAAGAGCCAACCTCTAGTACCGCATCTCATGCATACAATGTAGCGAGACTGGTCGCTAGCAATTCTTACAGGGGTTATGATTGGTCATTGCATCGTGCTCTCTGGTAGGTTGGTTTGGACACACCCCCAAAGAATTAGGCAATCAAACACCAGAAAAGAATCAGCCAATCAGCAAAATGTCAGGATCCTGACACAAAGTCACGTGCTAATGGCGGCCAAGACCGACTCCTTTGCACTTGTGCGGAGGGTGGGTGGGTGGGTGATTAGGGCTTTATGTCCTGTATTTCTGCACCTGATGGGCTAATTAGGACAGGCAGAGACCATGGCAATGAGACAAAGGATGAAACAGCCATCCAACTTAAGCTCGACCGGGAATCGAACCCGGGACCCAGCGGTTGGAAGCCCAGAGCGCTACCTCTGAGCTAGGCCCCCGCCCTCACTTGTGCGGAGGAGGGGACCAACTTAGAGTTTCTGTTCAGTAGGTCTAGTTCTTAAATTCGCCACCAGGGGCACTGAGGTGGGTTGCATACAAGGCCAAGAGCCACAAAAACAGCGAAATGCCACAAAAATAGCTCTAATTCAGCATTTTTAGACTCATGTTATTTTTCTCAAAAGACGAGTCAAATATTTGTGCTCAATTTATTTTAAAGTATACTGAGCCCTATGTGACACTGTTCAGCTGGATCTCCAAAAGGAGTTGGAAACTTGTTTCACTGTGTATGAGCTTTCCAGAGCTGAGGCTGCATATAGCAAATATGTACAGCAAGTGACTTATCGCTAAAAATGTCATCTATATATTATGATTTTGCACTTTTTGAAAAAACAGTTCAATCAAGCCCTTGTGCATGATTCAGGCGTCCTTAGAGTATATAGATTCGTCCTTATCTCCATGCAGTTGTGGAAGAATCAGGCATCCTTAGAGTATACTTAGGAGGCAGATTGAAATTTGTCACTTGCGGTGTGTGTTCTCAGCCCAGTTATTTCAGTCATCCGGTTGTTATGGGTAGTACTACGAATTTTCGTATTTCCACATCTGGGTACTGAATGGACTTTTAGTTAGATCTGACAAAAATATTGGATCACCAAGGTCAGTTTTACTATTTTGTGAAAGGTGTCTCTAGAAAGTGTGCTAATTGCATCTTTTTGCCTCAAAATTTATCTTATCAAATTATGGCTGAACTTCCAGTAAAGCTTGAGTCTCATATTGAGCTCCTTTCACTTGCACAGGTGTTGACTGCTTCGGCCTGTTTTTGGTGAAGCAGGGTAGATCTGCAGTCAGCTGTATAATATTAATTACCTATCTCTCCATTAGTTCAGATTGAGAGATCGTACAATTTAGATACAGATAGCTTCATTTCGCACTAAGGCATTTCATTGCAAAGAGGCATTTCATAAAATATTTATTGGGACACTAGCATTAAGGCAAGTCCCAAATCAGGACATATTCTTTTTGTATAGCATAGAGTGGTGAACATTGAACTAGTTTGTTTGGTCAGCAAACGTTGCACCAGCGTAGTGATATAGAAATGTAGGCCAAGGTCACTAAGTTTCCAGGGACCTTGAAGATTGAAAGGTCAAGGAAACATCAAACAGGCAATGTAAAATTACACCAAGAATATCTGGTCAAAGGCATTAATAGGCATTTGATCTCGAACTTCCCAGATGGACTGATTAGATTATAAGAAAATCCTAGCAGAAATCTTCGATACTAATGCTAGAAGAGGGAACCCATCAGGTGACTGAGCTGTAGAACCCAGAGAGTGTGCACAGTAGTCAATATCGAGATTTAGAGAC
The DNA here is from genome assembly GCA_932294295.1 of Alitta virens. Lineage (NCBI taxonomy): Eukaryota > Metazoa > Annelida > Polychaeta > Phyllodocida > Nereididae > Alitta > Alitta virens. The sequence goes on from OW028583.1 coordinate 34,501,248, forward strand.
ACTAAATAGACTACTTACTTAGATGGCCAAAAAAACTGGTATATTCAATCAGAGCAGAATACCTGCTAGCCCATCCATTGGCCCAGGCAGGACTGCCATATCACCAGGTTGTATTATAGCGGAAACAATAAAAACACTGCAAGGAATTTACGTCAATTAAAGATGTCCTTCTTCACTCTGAGAGCGACAATAAGCGACACCTTAACATTGTGAAGGCGGTTGCTGGGAAATCCACTTGGTTCCTGATGTCTTGAATTACAATGGTGAACAAAGTCTCAGTGCTACTGGGTCTGAAGCTAAGTCAGCTCTATATATGACCAGCTGACAAGAGGCAGACGTAATGATGAGATAGGGCTTGGGAGTCCTCACCATGTTACACAATTACCCCAGGGGTGGGGTCTTTTACTTTCCACAGCATATAAACCTCATGCAGCTCATGAAGAGTGACCAGGCCGATGATCGAACCTGAGACCTTTAGCAGAGCTGGCCAATATGGCAGATACTTAAACCATTAGGCCTCCTCCCAGCTGTGTTTATGACCACATTATGACCACAAGCAACTTTGCAGCAGTTGGTAATCTGGTCCTCATAATGAGCAGTATCCATTGCCCTCATGGAATCCCCTTTCCTCCTTATATGTAATGATTTTATTTTTTAAATGCAAAAATTATTTGCCTTCCTTCGTTAATGCCTTTTATTTAGCAAAAAAGAAAAATCTGAGACAAGGCATGTTCCCAGAAGTGTGTGGCCAATGGGTCGTGTCATTAAACCCTAAGGGGAACTAGTAGAGGTAGCTATAGTAACTGCCCCGGACAATTATTTAATGACGTCATCAAAATGTGACATCAATTGCACTCAGTGACTTCATTATATGCCTACATCATCAGCAATTGTTTGGGCCCAGTTACTGATAGCTCCATGTTGGCAAGAAGTAGCCCATTCTAGGGAGTCTTGTGAGGTCTGTCAAGATCAGAACCTATTCCATTAACTTCTGCATATAGAATGATCTATTTAAGTCTTAACATTTTACTGAAGAATTTCACTTTTACAATTTTTGTTCATGCAAACCACTCTGGCCAAATTATTAACAGTCACATGTTGTTTTTCAACAGAACAGTTTCCTTTTTTTGTGCCCATGGTGATATTATTTTACTCCATACCCAGGCTTCAGTGATGAGTCATATCCGACACAGTCAAAATAATTCCAAAAAAATTGAACAAGGTAATCATTGGTGAATCCACTCAATTTTATTGCAAGCAACACTACATGAGCCTGGAACCCAAATAAATCAATTATTCATAACTATGGTTCTCAGTCACCACTACTTTTGTACCTTTACACAAAGCAAAAATATTTAAGTGCTGGAACCAAATAAATCAATTCATAACTTTCAGTTCTCAGTCCAGACTAATTCTATAACTTCATTAAGTTATTGCAAGCAAAACTACAGGAGCGCTGGAACCCAAATAAATCAATTCATAACTTTGGTTCTCAATCACCACTAATTTTGTAGCTTTATACCAAGCAATTATACATGAGCGCTGGAACCCAAATAAATCAATTCATAACTTTCGGTTCTCAGTCTAGCTTATTCTATACCTTCATGCACAAATGTATTACAAGCAACACTACATGAGCGCTGGAATCCAAATAAACAATTCATAACTTAGGTTATCAGTCACTTTGTCACTGCATAGTCCCTAGGTAAAAAGCTAAGTAGAGTTAACTTTACGGCATAACTTATATGTCATTAAACAGTCCCGTGTGTCAACGTGAGACATTTTTATCTCATCTATTTCACCCGCACACCTGCATTGGTACCACAACCTTTCGGGGTAATCGGGATGTGGTTCAGCCAGTGGTTTCCTTATTCTTGCAGTATCTGATGAACATATTGGCCTTCCATAGAGTACGAAGTTTTCCATTTCTGTATAGTTATCAGGACCAAATTCGGTGTAAGTCCACTTCTCTTTAAATGTAGTAGGTTTCGTAGGATTTTTAGTGCGATTTATACAATTGCTTATATCCACCAAAAAATACTTAACGTCCTCATAACTCTTGTCATTGTACCTGATGATGTTTCGTGACGTCACTTGAGTTGGCTTGACACTCACTGGTGTTGGTTTGTCATGTGTAACAGGGACACTATTATGGGACTTCATTTGGACAATTTGAAGGAAAATTATTATTATCAAAAAGCAATACAAACCCTCATACTTTTTTTTTTTAAACCACATTTTCAAATTCCTGAAACAGTTTCTTACACAAGGGAGAAACGGACCATATTTCTCATCATATTCTTTGCTGCCATTACCAGCATTTGGTTCATCCCTGCCACTTTCGTCTGGAGCATTATTTGGGCAACTTTTTTTTTCTTGTTCATCCTTGTCAGATGATGAACATCCATTGAAATTACCTTCTTGTACCTCTTTACGCTGGTTACTTTTTTCAAGGTCAGCCTGGCGATATTGGTCAGAAGACACACATCCGTCCCCAACAATAAACTTCCGGGACCTTTTGGTATCATTGATGCTCTCTTTGGGCTTCTTTTTATGTGGTACATAAGGCTGTATCTGCTCCTCGTTATCAATATTATCGAATGCCTCTCTGTCACTCGATGTCTCATTTATGCCCTCATCAAGATTAAATTTTTTCCTTGTATCGTCTTTATGTCTCTTAGTGAGCTCATCATCATTTGGCAATTGTAGATTCGAATCAGTCCCCATGGAAGAATCAATGGCTTTCATGCCAATATTTCCAGCCATTATGTTGACAACTTGATTTACACCTGCAAAAAAAAAGAAGAGCAAATTCATACACTTTTTTTTACCTGCATAATAGCTGTCACGATGTACTTTTTTTTGTCATGTTGACCAGAATGATATCGTCCAGTCTACCTGTAGACTGCTTAATTATTTTTCGAGTGTCAGCTTACAGTCTACCGAAACTGACATGTACTATATTTACGTTATCGCGACGCACATGCAACGAATTGCCGGACGCACAAAATAGTCCTATATTCATTGCTCTAGATTGCTTTGGAGAGAGTGGCTGAGTTAGTTAATTGTGTGAGAACTTTGGTGAGTTGCTCTAAAACAGTTTCCAGGGACCCTCACGGTTTGAGGGTCCCAGTCAGAGACAGGATATCATCAGCGAATTAAAAAAAAGCAGGAGATAGCGATAGCCTCTTCATCAAAAATAACACTGACTGACTATAAGTGCCCCAACACTAAAGCCACTATCACACATAGCCGAGTGACGATGCAGAGTAATGACGATCGCTGGAAAGCAATCAATCGGCGTCACTCTTGCTCATTTGATGACTAGAAAAAGCAAGTCAGCAAGGTCTCGCCGATCGCTCGCAGATCGCTCGCCAATCACTCGCCGATCACTCGCCGATCACTCGCATATCGCTCGCCAATCACTCGCCGATAGCTCGCCTTCTTCACACGCCGACCACTCGGCGAGGAAATCACGTCCACACAGCAATCCATCTGACCAAGTGTACTCCCAGAGTGACCAAGTGTACTCCCAGAGTGACCAAGTGTACTCCCAGTGTGACCAAGTGTACTCCCAGTGTGACCAAGTGTACTCCCAGTGTGACCAAGTGTACTCCCAGTGTGACCAAGTGTACTCTTTCAGAGCAAATTTGCTCGGCGACAATCTTAAAAAGTTTTAAACATGTTTAAAACTTTACGATCGTTCTACGAGTATTGCCGTGTATTTACGAGCTTTTCCAGAGTGGTCGGCATGCAGAGCCGTGTATTCCTGACTGCCTAATTTATTAAGCACTCGGCATCACTCGGCATTGTCACTCGGCTATGTGAGATAGGCCCTTAAGAGTGACATTCATGACATCATAAATGATCATCGTAATTCTTTCCAAAAGTTATACCTACGGGTATTTTGGGGGTGACACAGCATGCACAATTCAAGCGCGGTCACTATATAGAATGATCTGAAAACAATGACTCAATGACACTATGATATTGTTACCGGAGGAAGTAAGCAATAAAATAAGCGGTCATTTGTCTTGTAGTTGTGGAGTTATCAAAGAAAGTTGGAACTCAATGCTGGACGGGCAGAGCACGCACAATTCAATCGCGGTCACTTTATATATCTAGTCAACTGTAGTGATCACGATTGATTTGTGCATGGTACATGCGAGTTATTTTGGAGCTTGTATCATGTTTTATATTTATTTGGTTTACTTCTTTTTCTTTTTAATTAAATATACTGTTGTTTTGGAAAAGTTTTTGTTGGAGTCTCTCTGAAGTCCTGGGGCACCTCAGCAGCAACATACCATGTCTTAGAAGTGTCCCCTCATATTACATAACAATCTATGTATAATGAATGTAATTATTTTTTGTGCATATGTTATGATAAAATGTAGTTGATATATGTAATATGAAATAAAAAATTAATGATTCTTACTTTATAGTTGTATTATACTGTTTAAGTCATAGCAAACTCCATGTAAAAACGTAGGGAGAGGAGTGACTGCAGTGCAGTGTTCCATTCATGAAATTGTAGACTTTGAGTGGTTAAATTAATACATCGGAGAATAGCCAGAAATTCTGATGTTATGTGACCAAATCTCTAGGTTAAAAGGAACGCTCACTCATATAGTAAAGAAGTCAGAGGATTAAAAATGTCAAAACACCAGTGTGCACTGAACCATTTCACAGCTTGTTCACTGAAGCATATCACCACTAGCTCTTGGTTAATTCTGGATGAACACTTATGCTACCTTGCCTTGTTGTCAATTGTAATTCTCACCTGTCACGTCACTGACCTAATATTCAGTCCCAATTGCTATCAAAACATTCAAATTCTGTTATATAGTGCTTGCTCAATAAAGACTAATTCAAGCATACATTAGCGCAAAAATTTTGGTGAGAGCCACTGCGCCGGGCTTGTGACTGGACATTGAAATTGTAACATGCCTCTTACGTGACTTGTATTGTCAAGAAAATGCCATGGTTTCATACTCTGGGTGAATAATATTGTTGAATTTAGACTTGAAAATTTTTTTTTACACATTCACACTTAAGTAGAAATGGGTGGATATATTGAATACTATCAAATACAGTAGCTTTTCGGCAAAACCTGATAAAAGAAATAAAAGGTCCAATATTTTGATACTATACTGTTTCTAATCCTATGCCATTCTGATAGAAACATGATTTGAACAATAATAATTTTTAAAAAACGAATACATAAATTTTGTTTTTATTTTACAGTATGGCTCCTGCTGTAGGGCAGATTAATTTGTGTCGTCTATGTGGAAAAGACTTTCATGGAAAAGGGAGTTGGGCTGCAAAATATCGGACTTTCATTCAAAATGTGTTTAACGTAAGTTCATTTGAGACAGTAAACCTTGAGGGCTAATATGAAATATAGGGTTTTTGTCAAATTAATTGTGGTGATTATCATAACATTTATGTGATGTTCTCTTGACAGGTTGACGTATGCCAAGATGACCCTGCAATATATCCAAAGGTCATTTGTAGCAGTTGTCATTCACGGATCTCCAGGCATCGAAAGATGGCGTCAAAGCCAGAGTTAAGAAAGGGCATAAAAGAAAAATTCCCGACACTATACCAGTTCACTCACTCTTCACCAGGTAATTAGAATATCATTGTTTTTGAAAATGTAAATATAACACTTGAGGACTGTACAGTCTGTTCAGTGAGGTACTATTGGTATTAAACCAATTCAAGTTTAAAGTGACACTATCAGGCAGATGAGCTGTCCCACAAATGATCAGAATAAAGCAATTTTTTGGTGTTTATTTGTTGTCTAGGTGGTGATTCATCTGCGGTAACATCATTGTCTGATGAACCCTCAACTGCAGATGTTGAAGTCATGTCACCAGATGATAGTCCGTCCACATCGCTTTCAAGTAAGGCTATGTCAATTCCAGATGTATATGGATCATCTATATCAATAATGGATACAGGTAATTGAAGAATAATAACTCTTACTATTTAACCTTTTCAATAGAAAAAATATACTGGGAGGCAGATGAGCTGTACCAAAGTATCTGAATGGAACTATGTTTTTTTTTAATTTTTTTGCTAGGTGGTGATTTATCTGCCGTAGCATCATTTTCTGATGCCCCTTCGACTGCACATGTTGAAGTTACATCACCCGTCGCTGGTCCGTCAAGTCAGCCTATGTCAGTGGCAGATTCAGAAATTTCACCCATTCCGTTGTTTGGTGCCGTGGTATCGATACACTGACCCCCGTAAACGTAGACCAAGTTATTAATTTTGAACATGGCATGTCCAGCCAGGGGGGGTATTGTAGCACCTGTAAATAGGAATGTTACATATTTAATCATATGGTTAGGCAGGTTAGCACTTCAAAAGATGGTAACAATAGGGCTGTCTAGACTAGTTTAGAATTCAGATGGACTGATCATAAACATTCATTGTTTTACACTTGGATTTTGTAAAATAAACATTTTTTCAAAAATGATGTATCTTTGTTTTATTTATTAGGACACAACCTTTCAGTAAAATCATAAATGCGCATAATGTATTTATCTTTTTAATACTTACCAACAGTTTTTATTTCTTTGATGTGACTCATGGTCACATCATCTTCATCAAAGTTAAACCCCAGCTCCATGAGGTGACATGAGGTGGGGCTGGTCTCGTTGCGCCTTGTACCACCTGTAAAGTATTATGGAAAAGATTATCACACACTGTTTATTATGATCTTAGCTGCTGTAGTGGCAGACATAATGATGCAATGAAGCTATGTATGCCTGTGAACCACAATGATCAAAGGTTGGGGATGAATAATCCCTTTTTCGTAGGCCTACATTGTAATTTCAAAATTTGGCAGAATGTTCTTCGATACAAATTGATGCAATGCCCCCCATTTGTATTTTATCTTCCCCATACTTTTATGCATCACTAAAATGGCATAGTGCCCTCTTTACTGCATGGATAAAGATAGAACTTATTTGCTCAGGGTATAAAGTGTGTTCGATATTTAATCTGTGACAGTTTACAGATCCCACATTTAATTAAAATAATTTAAATGTGACCCTGCTATATATTGCATCCCCTTCAATAATTTCTAGATCTGCCCCTGCATAGGGCCCTCAAAATTATACCAGATCGATATATAACTGAATCATAATTTTTATTGTACAAATGCAATGGGATTTTTTTTTTCAAGAAAATACAGGGAATATGTTGTGTTAAGAAACATATATTAAAAATATTTTCCTAATTTAAACAATTATAATTTTTAAAGCATGCATACCTAGGGTGATGAGGCACATGGTGCTATCATTTCTTTCCATTAAGACAGCAGCATGGCCCTCTGCAGGAAAAAATTGACCATCCAGCATCTCCAGCTGCTGCCTTTTTCTTGTCCTTTTTTTCCCATCATCTAAAATACTTGCAAACGGCAAAAGTTGGAAATCCATTCTTTGCAAAGCTCTGATGATCGAAATTGCAGACGACGGCAGGAAAACAGCAGACGACGGTGGTAAAAAATTCTCCTTCGCGCGTGCGCAAAGCGTTGCAACACATTATCAAAATGGCGGACTTGTTCAGAAACAAATTACCGATCAAATCTCTTGCTTAAAAGTGCGATTTTTCAACAAAAAAACACTCCCTGTACTCGTTTTATGTGGTGAGCATATAGATAAGACTTTATTCTATAAGTTTCAGCTAGGTTTGAGGCGTTGACATCTGTTTACATTTCGTTTTCACACTTTTTTAGGAGGGTTAGGCCGACCCGTACTTTTTGCTTGTGAATCTAATAATTGGATTTTTTGGATTTTAATCTGATTTATTTTCAAATTTAAACATCAAGGTAGTTTAACATTTAAAAGGATGTTAAAGAATACACCCTGGTTTTCTTTCGTTTCATGAAAAATACATCCCTGACTTAAAATACCTGCAAAAAGCTAAAATCACAATAATCATAACACACTCAAAAGACATTGCCTCAGCACACAGATAAAAGGTCGCAAAAAAACATAATTCTAATTGATACCGATTTGTTTATTCTTATCATTCACTCAGTAAGAAGCGAAAACCTGACTCTCAAGTGTTTCACTGATGATTTAAATTTCTTTATAATTGATGCAACAGGAAATAATAACAAAGTTTGTGCTATTTAAATGCATATAAAGCTATATAGAAGTAGTGAAAACAGCTTTTTGATTTTAATTTTAAAAAATCACTTGATTTAAATCATGGTTTAAATCTGCCTGATTAAATCTGCAAACCCTGATACTGTCATAATTTTGCAAAAAAAAAAAAATAGAGCCTTAAGCCACGTTCACAATGATGCGTCTCCGTACGCGTATACGTGTACGACGATCGTGTACGACAAAACCAACGGACGTCAAACGCACTGTGTGGCGTTTACATTCGTCCGTGTAACGTACCCGTTTATTTGTTAGATTCCAAGATGTCTGGGACCCTACTTACTGCAAGGCCTGCAGGACGATGATAAAGATACAGCACTGGTAGTTGCATTATTGGAATTCGGCGCAAATGCGCTATTAGCAATTAGAAATTAGTGATTTACTACATGCTATCTGTAATTATAAAACACTTGTAATCAGCCTGGATAAAGTCCTAATTGCTATTGCAGAGTTGTTTCATCTGATTCACTACATGCTATCTGTTATCAAAAACTTTAAATACAGATTATCTTTTATTGATTTCTTTGCTCATCTGGTCATATTTTACATTATTTTTAAATACAGATTATCTTTTATTGTTTTCCTTTATTTTTTTACATATTTACTATGTATTAATACATAGAAGTCACAAGTCCATCTTGTGTGATCTATGTGAACAGGTAAAAGAGTTAGAGCTGGATGCCGAAATGTTTTTCAGGTGAGTGCATAAAAACCTCAAAATAGTCATTGTTTTGTTGACATGTCAAAGAAAATCGGCTGATAAACACCATCTAGGCACCTCCCCCAAAATATGCACATGCCCCTATTCAATTGGCCAATGTGTTGAGTGGGAGGGGCATTGCAGTTTTCTTTAATTTGATTGGTTAATAGGTCAATGATTGACAGATTATGTAACAATTGTTTGCGTGACAATACACAATGTAGCAAGAAATAATGACCAAGACATAAACAATGTCTGAACATTTTGCAGGAACTGCACTTGACTTGACCTTTCACCTGCATTTCTTATATTTAGTGCATAACTCCACTTTTAGCAATAATACAAATATGCACTTTTCATTCATTCTTGATTACGCAATGTGAGTGGCACAGTCAAAAATAAGCAGATCAATTTTGTTGGGTTCAATGAACTTTTGACAGTTGTTGATTTGTATATTATTTAGTACTTTGGATACCAATATACAAAGAAGCCAACTTACTAAAATTGCAATAATAGCCTATTTTCATCACCTAACATGTTGGGGTTTGATTATATTTGATTCTGTCTATTTTGTGCGGATTCATGGTATAGATATCTTTTTTTATTAACTTGGTGTGAAATTTCTCACAAGTATGGTCAGTTTCATGGTCCATAACCTACCTCAGCATAATACAGTATAACTTAATAAAAAAATTATACATATTGATATGTGAACCACTTGCTAAGTCAAGGTCCATAATGTCAATGACTCCTTTGTTTTGTTTTCTTTCTTTTATTTCCTTCTTTTTTTTCTTTTCTTTATTACATATAACTACTTCTACAGTAGTCTGTCAGTTCAGCAAAGTCAGTCAGTTCAGCCAAATCAGTCAGTACAGCCAAGTCAGGTTAATTCAGTCAGTTCAGTCAGTCAGTTGAACTCAGTCAATTCTGTCTGTCTGTTAGTTAAGCTCATCCGTCCAGTCAGTCAGTTCAGTCATGTCAGTCTGTCTGTCAGTCAGTCAGTCAGCACAACATAACATACCAGCTGACAACTAGTCAGTCATTTAGGCAACCAGACAGTGGTTTTATTCCTGTACCTTAAATATAATTTGCAAATTGTAGATTCAGTGACATAAACCTTAGGGTTGTCATCAGTATTTCTTTCTCAACAAATTAAGTATTAGTGTATTTTTTTCATTGTGTTGTTTTAAATTGATAATTGATAAGATAGTTACAATTGAACTATTTAGAAAAAAAACTGCATTGTTCTATCATGTATAGAAACCAAGTAATTGCCAGTTGAAGTTATGCACTCCTCCAACATCTTCAGGTGAGTTAAAGATGAATGTCTTTAGTTAAAGAAAGTCAGGTGAGAAGGCCAAGGCAAAAATTGAGCAGTTTCTGAATATAGGCCAAGGCCAAAGATTTAGGCCAAGGCAAAAAGTGTTTCTCACTTAAGTGCAAACTAAATGTCATGTTATTGCTAAACAGTAAAATAATGATGAATTCCAGGTGTCTAGAAGGAAGACATTAAATTACTGTTAAATAGTGCTAACTATAAAACTACAGCATATTTCTGAGCACCTTCTTTATGTATTTGTTTTATATTTATAATTTCCCTGTCTTTAACTGTCATTGTAGTCTAATGAACATAAATAGCCTTTATACTGTGAATGAATATTTATGGCATATACACTGCCAAAATATTCATTCACAGTATTCAAAGGCTATTCAGTGGCCTAGCCTTAAAAACCACACTATTAAGACCTCACTATTAGTATGTCTATTCTAACCAAGGTCTTAATTGTGAGGTTTGCATTTCTTATGTATTCACTAAGGAAAATAGTCTGATTGAAATCCATTATATTTTATAAATAATTTTAAGTTTTCCGCTTACCCTTTGAAATGTTTCCTGCATAACTATTCTAATCTTTCCACTGAACCCTGAAGTTTACTCGGCCTATATGACCATCTGCCAGAGGCAGGCATAATGATGAAATGATATGGCTTGGATTCCCAAACATTTAACACATTCACATCATAGGTGAGTTTTTTTTTACTTGCCTTGATGTCACGTATATTAACCTGAGTGGAATAATATTATAAAACATGAAAGGATTTTGTCTGACACTGCCTGACTATTGAGGGCCATGCAGCAGTCTTCATATTCATTTGTTGGATTATTTTTGCACACGGTTTTACAGCCTTCACCTGTCAATCAAATTTGATCATTTCGTGAAATAGTAAGCTCCAATTATAATCAGGAGTCTATGTAAACCATATGAAAACAGTGAAAATTAAGCATTAACTTTCAAACAATCTTAACTTAAGTGTATAGTACTTTGCTTAAAGACACATTGCTGCCCCCCCCCCCCCCCCCTGTAATCCTGTAATTATTGTCTAGGTATATTGCACTGCACAGAATATACAGGTCACTTTTTTTTCTTTTTTTTTCTGATAATAGGCCTTATATATTATAATATCAAAACATGTCTATTTTGGTAATTATCATCCATGCTGTTTTGGTATAACATTTTTTTTTGGTTGCTATCATTTCTAAATGAAATTATGCTAGATATTTTCCACTATGACTGAACTGATATCCTTCAATGTGTGATTATTATTAATAAATCAGGGGCGGATGCAGAAATTGGTGAAAGGGGGGCGTGGATGATTGATTTGCTAGCGCCTTTTTTTTTTTTACCTTTACTCCCTTTTTTTTCACAAAAGGGCCCCCCCCCCTGGATCCGCCCCTGTAAATTTATATGAGAATCTTGAAAGTCAAATGCAAAGGCCTGCAAAAATTGCCAGACATTGTTTATGTCTAGGCTATAATTTCTTTGCTACTTTGTGTAGTAACACTCAATTTTGTTACCATGTAGATTCAGTAAAATAAAATAGTGTTACAAAGCCTGTCAATCACAACATAAAAAATTACATAATATGCCTATTATAAACCAAGTGTTAGATGTAGTGTGGTCTTTAAGCTAGAGATCCAACTGTATTATTACGCTGGCACAGTGCCAAAAACTCAAAGTGAAGGCATATGCCAACATTTTATGCCCACAGCATGCTAATATCTTTATTGTTATGTAATTTTTAATGTATGTCAGGTAAAACACTGATTATTAATAATCATTTATTACCCCCTTAAGCACATCTGCAACGTTGCAAAGGGGGATTCCCATCTGCCGGCAATTGGTAGAGCATGGAGTCACTATACATGCTCCATGGGTAGAGTGATAGTGGTGGAGTAGCCTAATGGTCAAGATATATCAATATAGCACAAGCAAAAAGTACGGGTCGGCCTAACCCTCCTAAGAAAGTGTGAAAACGAAATGTAAACAGATGTCAATGCCTCAAACCTAGCTGAAACTTATAGAATAAAGTCTTATCTATATGCTCACCACATAAACCAAGTACATGAAACAGCAGTGACGGTGAAAAATGGCTACCGGCACACTTTGTCATCCACACCGCGCCACAAACGCGTCGTACGTCACAAGTAACGCACGTGGACCCTAAACAATGATTTCAACAACACCTACCGTTTCAAATCTTTCTTTTAAATCCTGCAACTGGTCGTTGGAGAGCATGAGACTCTGGCGAATGTTTGCAGACAAGTTTCCTCGCTCTCTGTCGCTGTTGTGCCTCGCCGGAATGGCTATATACACGACGGGTCGTGCACGTTCATTGGTTATATGCACGACAGCGCCTAGATGTGTCGTGCGCATTGATTGGTTATGTGCACGACGAAGATTTTCACACCAGATGGCGTGCTAGTAGGCCTGACAAGTCCATGCTCCTCTAGTGGCAGAAATTTCAGTATGGAAAGTTCATCCATATTAGAGTGTTTTTACCGCTAATAAAGTGTAGCCAACTACTTTGGATTGGTTCTGGGGGTAGGGTAATGCCCAAGACATTAATACCAAAAAAGGGAGATCTTTAAGCCTGTATTTTCTGTGTACTTTATGCAGTATAAAAAAAAATAACTTTGTTTTACAATGTAGATACTCTATGACATGAATAGATCTAATAAAACAAAATGATCATTGAAAAAAATGAAATATAAATTGTATTTAATACAAAGTTTTACTTTAAGATGGGGTGAATATAATACAATTAAATACATTTGCATATATCGTAATCATATGATAATCGGAGGAATTGGTAGTTGAATACGCAGATAGAGCCATTTGTTGTGGTCAAAAGAAGCAGCAGAAATTACAAGGAAGAATGTTGCATATTTCAAAGTAATATCTTGCCCAGCTAAGTAATTTCTGAAATTATTTTGTTCCTTATTAAAAAAAATGTGGCCTTTTATGATGTTATTTATTATTCCAACCACCAGAGCTAGAAATTAAATTAAAATAGGATACAGGTAATACATGGAGGAAGTATATTGCGGAGATAATTTTCAAACACACTGATCATTTAAAAAGGTGGAATACCAGAAAAATGTATGCCTTAAGATAGCCCAGGATGACACTTTGTGTGCTGCAGACACATCCATGAAACAAGAATAAAATAAATAAATAAAAAGGGAAATATCAGCTGGCCTATCAATTAAAAGAAAGCAGTCAGGGCTAAAAAAACATTAAAAATAAATAGGCCTAGGTAGGTCCTAATGATGAACTTTTTTTTTCAGTGAAGATACTGCAGAGGCTATAGACCTGTGAGACTATTGTTAAGTATTGTTAAGTGACATCTTGAACAATGATCTAGCTAGGAATGTTCAGTGTCAGCAAAATTTAGTTGCAGATATTATGGGTATTCAAATCATTGGAGAGTCTTAAAAGTCTTTGTAGATTTGAATACCCGGCATATCTGTAACTCAATTTTTACTGACACTGAACATATAGACGTTTTTATATGTGTATTTTCATAAGATACAATTTTGTGTAATTATATGATATCAGGTATTTTTTTGGTAATTTAAATTTTTTTTATGTTACCCTTTTGTATCTAGTGCTATGTTTATGTATATAATTATATTTTTGAAGATCGATATTGTTCGTCAATGAAGTTACTTTTTTTTTTATAGCAGAAAAGATTTTTTGTACCCCGTTTAATTTACACAAAACTATCTTTGTAGGCCTCATGTCAGGTTCCATCCCGGAGCAGAGAGTTCTAGGAATATATATATTATATTAGAAAAGGTGATTGGGAATTTTTCGAGGAAAGTTTAAGATATGTGGAGTTGAGGGAATAATGGCTGGTTTATAAGACTGTAATTTGGCTGAGGAAAATATGAGGACAGGCGAGGCAATCCCAAATTCAGGGTAAATGGTTGGGGGGGGGGGGGGGGATAGTTGGGGGTAGTCCCGGTGGGGGGGGGGGGGGTAGTTAGGGCAATTCGGGGATATCCAAGGTTAATTGGGGGGAATATATAGGGTTATCCTGATGGTATTTGATATTTCCGATATTAAAAGATATGATGTGGGAGATGGGGTGTATCCTTTTATGAGGCCTCTCCGTGAAGAGACAGAATCGATAATTCCTTAAACTTGCTCAAGAATGGATATGAAAATTTTTTTGGTCAATATGTGGCTAAACTATCTACTACTGGGATTTTTGTGAGATAAATGGTTAATTGAAAACATGTTTTATCTTTGAATCCTAAATTTTATTTTGTCGAAATATGTTTTTACCTATATGTGACACCTCCCATCCACTAGATGGACATAAAAATAAAAGAACACCTCAATGTGTGCATTAGGTACATCTCAACAGTTTTCCATTGTTAGTATTGTTTTTCTCATTATTTAATGCCTTTTTACGAAAGCCATTTTAGGACATGAGAAAAAAAATTAAATTGTATAAACGATGTAGTAAATTGTATATACGAAACACTAAATTGAATATACGAAATACCAAATTGAATATACGAAATACCAAATCGTATATACGAAATAATAAATTGTATATACGAAATAATAAATTGTATATACAAAATACTTGACCTGATTACTTTCTATTACTATATCGTTTTTACAATTTAGATTTAATTTTTTTTTTTACTATTTCGTTTTTTCAATTTACTATTTAATTTGTACAACTAAGTATTTTCGTATATACAATTTAGTTACAAACATGATTGCATTGCAAGAACAGAGCTTTGATGTGCAGTCTTGTGTATATATATACAATTTAGTATTTCGTATATATACAATATATGACTTCATATATACAATATAGAAAATCTACTACTTAGTATATACAATTTACTATATCGTTTATAATTTTTATTTATTTTTTTCTCATGTCCTAAAATGGCTTCCGAACCTTTGCAGGTTAGAATATATATTATTAATATTATTTTATTATTATTTTAATTTTTTTAGCATATATATCAAGGTTTTGACAAATCTCCATTAACCCTTATCCATTTTAAAATTATTTTTGTGAGAAACTTTTTTTCTTTCTTTTTTTTTTTAATGGGATGACGGTCAAAAATCTAAAACTTTTTTTTCAAAGTTCCATTTAAAATTATTTTTGTGAGAATCTTTTTTACTTTTTTTTTTTTAATGGGATGACGGTGAAAAACTTTTTTTTTTTTTTTTTTTCAAAGTTCTTACTGCGGAAATACTAAAACCTTAAGCCGAAAGTATCTGCTGGAACATTGCAGCCACTTCTCATATATAAGGTTACATTAGATTATCGTGCACACTAGCAAGCAGTTACGCACGACATCGTCGTGCACACTAGCAGTTATATGCACGACGTCGTCGTGCAGATTGCACGACGTCGTGTATATTGGCTACAATATGCACGACGTCGTGTATATAAGCGCTTGTATACACGACTTCGTTCGTATAGCCCTAGCCTTGTGCTCGACTGACTTCACTGACCTATATATAGGTCAGTGACTGACTTCCTTTGAAAGCCTCCAGTCACGTGACCAAAAAACTCTCCTGGCCAGCCATATTTGTAAGCGGCTCTCTGATTGGTCGACCGCTCCAAAGCGCCCTCCCCTGCTGCCAAATACGGCAACTGGACCTTATTTGGGATTTCCAGGGATAAAATAATTTATTGTGCTCACACCATAGAACTATGCTCATACCAAGAGGACGTCCTATCAGAATAATATTTTTTAATAAAAATCAAAGAGCTAGAATATCACATGTAATTTCCCATTTAGTGAAAAATACAAGCGTGCATTAAATTCATTAAACTGACATGAGCTCAATAAATTAGCAGCCAGTTATACAGAACTTTACTGCAGATGTCAAGAGACCAAGGAGAATGTATTCTCCTTGATGAGACAGGGCTTACATGCCGCCCAACCTCCCTCCCAAAGTTTTGCAAACCAAGGGTGTGACAAATGCTTTATATATATATATATATATATATATATCATACATGTCTCAATGTTATTTTTCCAAATATTTCCCAAGTCTATCCCTAGCTGAGTCTGTGGCAGTTCCAATGGCTATTTGCACTTTACTTAAAATCCGTAACATTACCATCAACAATGATAAACCAGGCCAATCGTATAAATTTCTACATCAGGCAATATTTGTCTTTCAAAAACAATATTTATTGTTATATATCAAATTATTAGACCATTACACAGCTCTGTAATTTTGTGTAGAGCCTCAGATGTATTTAGCATAACAATGCACAATAAAGTTTACAAATGTCTACTTTCACTTTAACACATCTATTACACTGGTTTGACACACCATACACAGCAAACATACATTCACCAGTATTATTGACAGGAGTAACTGGTCCTAACCTTCTAATTCTCTTAAAAGACAGCACTGACCTTTGTGTTATTATACCAAATGTGCAACATGCATAAATACTGTGGAATGACAGGATAAACTGATGAATGTATGCTTACAGATTGAAAATAGACATTCATCCTCAAACTATTTGATCCATTTAATGAAATGCACCTACAATGGACTCCATATTGATTACAAGGAAACTTAAATTCTAACTGCTCACAAATCAATTATTCGTCTTGCTTTTTCGGCGAATCTGATGTGGTTGCATTTTCATTTTCTTTGACGGATTCTGAGGTAGATTCTTTAGAATCAGACTTTTCTGGTGACTCGGATGTCACCTCACTGTCTCTATTTTCTGCAGATGAGGATGAACCTGCAGACATGTTCAGTTCTTTAACGGTAATAACAGATGAATCAAGGTTCACAGAGTCAAACATGCCCAAAGCATCTTCATCAGAATCTGTCTGAGTAAGCACTTCATTGGTGGAAGCTTGATAGAAGTCTCCCTGAGAAACAGCAATGTGTAACACTTCTCGTAAAGTGTTGTTCTCCAACTTCAGTTGAGACATTAACTGCTGGTCAAGCACTTGTTGACGGTCATCAATACTGACTGATTGCTGCATGACAGATATCATCTCATTTATCTTCTCTATCTTTTCTTCCAGTTCCTAAAACAATAAATTAAAATAATATGAAACAAAGTGCGCAAAGGGGCAAATTGAACATCACAATGTCGTGATCACCTCATTAAAGCAGGGTTGCCAACAACAGAACATTAATTTGAATTTACAGAATATTTTAAGAAATACAAGCATGTCTATACCAACAGTGTGCAATATTAAATGATAACTTGTCACTATATAAAACCAACCATCTACAGAAAGAAACACCTTGCTCAAACACCACCGCCTTTCAAAATCACCATTCAAGGCCACTTCAAATGTCAGCCCATACACTTGTTGACGCACTGTTGCAACAGTGAGTCAACTGAGTTTTTACCCCCTATTTCAGGAAGGTCAAGGGATATACCCTTATCCCCTGGGTTATGTCAGGGGATGGTCAAATCTCTATAGTCAGTCAGCACCATATTTAACAGTGCCCAGTGTTCATTCAAGATGAAACCATGGCTCCATGATCAAACTAAAAAGGTTTCCCACTCTCCCTTATACCACTGTCACTTTCTTTCAATTTCTGAAGTTTTTTTTTATTTCATTGATGCCAAAGCACCCGTAAATTGATACTGAATCAACATAAATGAACCAGTGATGCAGATGTGCATTGGAGCTCAATAAAGCAGGCCATTTTAGAACATAATTTTCTAGGATTAACGAAAGAACTGTCTTCCAGATCTTAGACACAATTGGTTACCTGGGTGCTTAAATTTTAATCATGGGCAAATAAGCGGATTATATTTTCATTGTAAACAAACTTCAGTTCAATGCAAATATGTATATATAAAACATAGAGTGAGGAGCCCCACAGTAGGTCACTATTATTAAAGCTAGTAGTCAAATGTAAGAATTAAGATGAACCAAAGGTATTTAAAAAAAAAAAGAATATTGTACTAATGCTTTCTGCTATGTTTTCACCATAGTCAGTGCTCCCTAGCCAGATTCGAACCTACAACCTAAGTCACCCTTGCATCAGAGTTCCAGACACTAGCACTGAGCTATCTGGTCCGGACCAAACCCCAATGTAAGCAGCCTAGGGTTGATAACACAACCCCTGTAGAGACACAGCCATGAAACAATCTATCAGATGTCGCCACTAGTCACTCAACACTCAACAGTCCAGGTCCTAATTACTTTGTAAAATAAACACCAGATGGCTAGATGTTAAAGACACCTGTAACAGTATGACCCCAAAGCCACTTTGATACCCCTATATGGCGTGATAATTTATTTGTTTATTAAAATCTCCATCTCTCCTACTAACCTAGGCAGTATTCAAAGTTTTAGTTAATTGGATAAAGTCCTTGGTAACTTCTAAAAAAAGTTTATAAATTTTTTGGTATAATTGAACTTGTAACTAAGGAGTACTACTGCAGTAAAAAGGTAAACACATCATTCGTTCACTGCTCATGCGAGCTATTAATGGAAAACAGATAGATTTAAGTTTAAAAAAAAAACCTTGTATCTAACTAAGATCTGATAGCACAGTGGTAAGAGCAGCAATCCATCTGAGTATGGTGACAACAGTTCAAATCCCACTCAGAGAACTTTTTTTTTTTCTTTCATCAAATTGACAATAACATATTTAATACTGCTATCAGACATTGCCATATCTTTTGGTCTTTTTAAATAATTTTCTTGTTATGGAAACACACACTTTTCCTATCTGGCCATTTATTTAATGCCCCTGCATTGTAGATCTAATATACATTTACCTGATATCATGTGCTCTTTTCAAAGCACAATCAGCATTCAACAGTCAGAGCACGTCAAGAAAATTACCTTTAACATGACGTTTACTCGACCAATTAAAATAAAATTTTTTTACTGATTTTTCATGTTTTCCCTGATTTGCAGAGTAAGTAAAAACCTTGAATTTTAAAAGCAGCCTAGAATAACAGACTCAATTTCTGGTATTATATTTCTCAAAATGTTTATTACACAAACATATATACATATATATACAAGCATTTATATCACAACAGTATTCAGTGGCGTAGATACTGGGGGGGGGGGGGCAGATTGCCCAACCTGAAGGGATCATTTTGGGGAGATCTGAATAAAATATATTTAAAGTTGCTTGAAGCCATCTAGCGGTTTAAGCCATCCGATATTTCCCCAAAATTAAAAAAAAATGTTGCCAATTTTCCCCCAATTTGGCACTATCATAATGTTATTTCCCCCAAAATTTCTCCAATATTACCCTGATATTTCTCCTAGGCCTAACTCACCCCAATGTCCCCAAATTTTCACGATCTTCCTGATGTTTTTAAAATATTCCACTCTTTTGCTGATGCTATTTCTTAAATGTTTACTGTCTAATGCTGATATATCCCCAACTTTGGCCATCTAATATTGATATTTCCCCAAGATCTTATACTGATATTTCTCTGGGATTTCCCCCCACATAAATTTCAATAACTGATTTAGGTAGGTATCAACATAATTTAGGCCAACATGTATGTCATTGTAGTGTCATTAACAGTAGCTTATTTGATATACCGATAATTGGTCCGAAGTTAACAGTGAATTTTGTGATTTTATTTGCAACGAGCTATGCCTGATTTGGGGAAAATTCTGAGCTTTGCCCCTCCCCCCTCTCCCATGGAAAATCATAGCTACGCTACCGACAGCATTATTTAAGTTCAGGTGTATGATTAGCAAAACGTATACATTGACTACATAATTGTTACAATAAATATACATATAAAATTAAGTGAAAGTATCGAGTCACATGAGTATTACATAAATAATTGCCAGGAATCATTATTATAAACATATATATGTACATAAAAGTTTCAGGACATAAAAACATGTAAAATAATATCACAGATAGTCTAAAAAAGCGATAGACTTAAATTCAAAGTGCATAGAAAGTTACAAAGTCAAGTATCTCTAAATGACTAAAACCACTAATCTGGAAAAGATGAACTCTCATAAGCATCTTTCAGACTACTAATTCCCTCAGATTGCACTCAAACCATTCCAGCAGTATAAAGTCTTTTCTCAATAACACTAACACCTCTGCGTATATTTATGCTATATATATATCTTATCACAAAGAAAATATACTTTTTTTTCTAAACACTCAGAAATAAAAATCATATCCCTTATAAATGATATAAATACAAATTCAATGGATCATAAAATGATAATAGTTATGACGAAGCTGCTTTGTCAAAATTTACATCAGATTTTCACGACAGCACAGAGCTTTCATACAGTGCATTCCCTTGGATTTTTGGATATGATCATCCCCACTTCGCTTTGGGGGGAGGGACTACACCCCCCCCCCCCCCCTCACACAGGATCTGCATGTAGATCTGCATGTTACTTGCTAGAATATCATGAATCTTCTGATCCTGAGCCCATGGACCTAAATTAATTTTCACCGGCTTCAAAAGGATGCCAGAGTTTCGTCAACTGAATTTTCTACATCAGTAATTTTGGGCTTGTGCTTAAGCTGTGTCTGCTTGCTGTAATTCTGCAGTCTTCCACAGCCTTCCATGTTGAGATAACTGAAAATAACAAACAGAATCTGTTAATTACTGATCATCAATGTGAAGTAAAGTCGTAAATGCGATGGCTATGGCATGCTGCGGAGAAGAAGTCTGCCAAAAAAAAGAAGAATATAGTCAATGATGAAGTGAGACATGCTTTTGCCTGAGATGATCAGTTATGATTTTTAACTGATTTTTAATAAATTTACACTTTCGTTTCCGGAGCAGAACTCTGACACCACTGCACCTACAAGCTTAAAACTTTGTCACAATATGTCCATAATAGTGTAATGGTGCCTTTTGGGGGTCTCATGGCCGTAAATACTATAGAAATTTCAAAATTAGGGCAAAATAGGAAAAATTCCTTCTTTTTCAAACCTCCATACAAAAGACACTATTTAACCCACATTAATGAAATTGCATCAATAAGATATCTAAATAATAGTATTATTACTTTTCAAACTTCATTTTGATATTCGTTATATGCTGATTACATAATAATGGAAAAATCGGAAAAAAATGCTAAAATTGTTATTAAATTGTGTTTCCAGAGCAGAAACCTGACAGTAATGCACTTACCCTAACAACATTTTATAATTTATTACTCTTTATAGCTTAGTTGTGCATTTTGATAGTCACATCAACATGTCTGAGCTGTGTTTTAAAATATTTAGAAAAAAAGATTAAAAAAAAAAAAAAAACATTCTGTACCTACATGCATACAAAATTTAACAAGAATATGTCTAAAATAGTGTAGAGATACATTTTTGGGGTTTCATGACCATTAATGACAGATAGTTTTATATAATAATAAGGAAAATATGAAATTTGGTACTCTTTCAAACACTCATATATCAATGACTCTATGGTAATTGCATAAGTAACATTTTGCCAATGATATATCTAGATTATAGTACTTTCACTTTTAAGCTTCATTTTCTTACATTTGTTTCATCTTTCTTTTTTACATTTTTTTTTCATAATAATGGAAAATCTGGAAAAAATGCTGCTAAAAATTGTGTTCTTCCATCATATTCCTTAGCATCCCATACTGAGCAATAACAGCCATAAATGTTGTACAATTCATGTGGCATACAATTATTAAATATTTGATCATAGTATTGCCATGCTCAACCAATACAATATTTTTTGTTTATAATTAGTAATTTCATAATATTTTGTTGCACAATGATATATACTACTTTCACTTGACTCCAAAATTTACTTATTATTGTTTCTTCATATACGCCTGTAAAGTGTTCCTTTATAAATACTAATGTTAATGCCATCAATTTAATGCAAATCAGCAACCCAACAATTCAGTAACTGTTGAAGGGAATATGGCAATTGATAACCTATAGTTCTTTCATTTGCCAGCTACATGTAAACAGTGAGCAAAAAATATTTTGACTTATAAAGGCATTAAAATGGGTGTGTTGAGTATCATTCCATACAAAATAAACCTTTCAGATAAGTATTTATCTGTATTTAGACTTTATTTAAATACAAATGAATACAAACCTTAAAGGTTTTGTATGAAATTAAACTCAACATCTTTATGTGGCATAACATTGTTGCTGAATTTCACACATATTCCGTAGGATCATTGCCATATTCAATTCATACACGAGATAGGAAATGCCAATGGAGGCAGAATTTAATGTTATGTTCGGCAGTCATTACCCCATAAACTAGAACTGAAATATTAATTACACAATTGGCATCGAAAGCATAGCAGTTTAAATTTAGCTTAAAGCATGTTATATCTGCCTTGTTTGTGTGCATCTATTCCAAAATCTGCAATGGCAACTTTTATATAAGGGCCTCCCAGAAAGCTTAGCAGATCAGTCTATGTGATATATATATATATATATATATATATATATATATATATATATCAATCAATCAATCAATAATTTTTTTCACCACTATATTTAACAAAATTATACATAATCAACCTAAAAATAAAATATTTCAGTGGAGGAGAACACTCTAAGGCATTTAGGTGCCGCTATCGAGGGACCACCTATAGTAAAAGGTAAATGTTTTATTTGCAATAAAAAATTTATTTAGCAGTTCAGGAAAAAGGTACTGCAAAGTAGACTGCTGCTTCACCGGAAAGGATCACTCACATGAAATCAGTACTAGCTATTTGTAACATATATAATAAATAGTTAAGGATTAGGATATACTGGTCGGAGATACTATTTAAGTTTCTTTCACAGACATAACAGGTTGGTAGCGAGCAATGATCTGAATATGAGTTAAAGGTTATTTTCTTAATATATTTCTTAAAGCCATCAAAACAATGTGAAAATTTTATCTCTTATATTTTTTTTTGTAATTTAGAAACTTTCTTACCTTTCCCACCCCGAATCAGTAAGCCTTAGTTTATATAGGATATTATTAGTTATAAATGTTCAGAATTGTATTGATAGGGATAAAGTTTTTCAATTTGTTTATAATGCCAGAGATCCTACTTATCTTTTGACCAATGATATCTATGTGCTGACCCCATCTCAATTTAGAGTCAATCACTATGCCAAGGAGATTAAAGTTCTCAACAAACTATGTATGGTTTTCCATTTTTAAGTGAGGTTTACAAACTTCCCTTTGGGCAGTATGAAAAATCATAGCCTTAGTTTTGGTGGTATTCAAAGACAATTTATTTAGGTTTGGCCAGTTGCTAACTTTGCTTAGCTCATTATTTACGCTGGAGTCTAAATCTGTTTCACCAAAGAAAGGAGTTTAGTGTTGCCATCAGAGTGTAATCATCGGCATAGCCGGTCTGTGGCATATACCAGGTCATTAATATATATAATGAAAAGAAGGGGTCCTAGAATGGACCCCTGAGGAACTCCTACTGTTAAGGGCATTAGATCAGAGGATTATATCTTCAAGCTTAACATACTGCAGTCTGTTTGACAGGTAACTTTTCATAAAATCTATAGACTCATTTCGAAAACCATAATGTTTCAATTTATATAAATAGGATATCATGGTTTTAGTGTGTCAAAGGCCTTTGATAAGTCTAAATAAACATTTAAAGGTGTTAATTTTTGGTCCATAGATGTTATAATTCTTTCAACTACCTCAAGGACTGCATATTCGGTTGAGTGGTTGAGTCCTAAGACCATACTGGCTTTGATAGAAAAGATTTGTCATCATAACGTATTCATAGAGTTGAGCATGCATGATATTTTCAAAGACCTTTGACACATTTGGAAGAATTGAGATCAGCCTATAATTTTCAAATTTAAAAATTTCATTTTTCTTAAATATTGGAAGAGCTTTAGCTATTTTAAAGCTTATTCGGAAAAGTGCCAGCTTGAATACATTTATTGACCAGTAACATCATTGAGTGCGCACATTCTTTGCAAAGTTTTAATAATTTAGATAACCGGTCAATGCCACAGCTGCTCTTAGGTTTTAAGTTGTCTATTGTTTTAATCATTTCTGGTTCAGTTACAGGATTAAAGAGAATTGTTTGGTGAGCAGGATTCTTCAAGAACTTTCTAAAAGTATCATAACCATTGTTACTTATAGAAGAGGCAAGTTTTGGTCTGATTTCCACAAAATATTTGTTGAATTGTTGTGCTATATTCTTGTGGTCGGTCTCAAAGTTGTCATTTTATCAAAAATTGCTTTGGGAATGCATTATATAGGCAGCTTGAATATAAACTTCATGGTAAATGCTAACGCTCTAACTGATACTTGTGATTTATATAATCTTAAACAAGAACCGAAAATGCTTAAATTTTTTTTACAAATTACACTCTTGCTATGGTTGATTTAATTCACACAAGTTCCACCAAGTATATTGCCAATGTCATCAATGATTCATTAGGTATCAATGACTTTCATAATCATATCAGTGGAGATTTGAAACCTTTGAGGCCTTGTAACGAAATTCAATCCAAACTCATTAAATATTGATCATATAATAATTTTAAAGAAAATTCATATAGTGATCTCGAAGCAACTCTTTTGCATGTTTGTCAAATATGATACTAATGACCAGGCTTCACAATAAACTACAAACTGACAAGAATGCGGCTTGTAAACTGAGACTGAAAAATAATGATGTTTTGGATTACATAAAAAAAAGAGAAATATAGAGGTTCAAGGGACACCCATTTTGTCTCAATTAGGACGTTAGCATGGGTGCCCGTTGTATGTAAAAAAGCACAGTATGAAATATAGCGTCTTACACAGTACCATTTAGTTGACATGTATAGCCATCTTCAACTGTACAATCAGTTTTGTATTTTTCCCAAAGACAATTTTTTATGTACAATTTATAGCCAATGTTACTATGCGTCTCTAGTTTTTCAAGTACATTGTTAGGTGTTTTGTTAAGAATAGTTGGTAATTGATACCTGATGCTATTTTCAGCAAATTCATGTTTTACTTTATGTGTCAGATATGATCTATTTCTTGTGTTAAAATTATGGGTTTCTTGCTGATGCATAATTTTGAATGTGGAGATCAAATAATCTGGGAGGAGATTTTTTGTAAAATTGTATGAGCATTATATACAGAGTTTGTTATTATTCTGAGGGCTTTCTTCTGTAGCCTATTTGTTCGATAGCCCCAGCATAGGAGACCATAGTGCAGATGTGAATTAATTAAAGAATTGTTTATAATTTTTGAGTGTATGTAGAGGAAGTGTATGTTTTAGTTTTTTCAATATGCCTATTGTTTTGGAAATTTTATTGGCTATTTTATCGACATGACCGTCCCATTTCATATACTTATTAAAATTGATTCCCAAGAAGTCAAAATTGTCAAAATATTCTAGGGCAGTGCCATCTATGTGTAGTGATGGATAATTGATGGGTTTGTTGACAGTGGTGAACAGCACACATTTTGTTTTTTCAATATTCAAGGACAATCTGTTGAGTTGTAGTCAAGTATGTATGTCTTGAAGTTCTGTGTTCAGGATTGTGGCAGATGGCCCAATTGAATTTTTAGACCTTAAAGCTTTGAAAAGAGTGATATCATCTGCATAAGAGATTGCATGGTAAGTATCTACAGACATATCATTTATAAAGCATAGGTCCTAATATTGACCCCTGGGGCACACCTGTGGTCACCGTGATGCATTCTGAATAGGTTTCATTGCACTGTACATATTGTTTTCTGTTTAAGAGATAGCTTTTGAATAGGGTCAAGGCTTTGCCTCTTATTCCGTAATAATGGAGCCTTTGTAGCAATATTTTGTGGCTTATGGAATCAAACGCTTTTGATAAATCCATGTGTGTGGTTAGTGGAATATCACCATTGTCCATTTCAGAGATACATCTATCAACCAATTCAAGAGCTGCATGTTCTGTAGAATGTCCTTTTCTAAATCATATTGATTTTTATTGTACAAATCATTCTGAAAAAGTCAAAGCAGCCCAAATGCGTAAATATTTAAGACTTAAAACTGACCAGTCTGGCACATTTACAAGAACCAAGAAATCTAGTGAAAAAATTGTAAAAGAGTTCATCACAATATATTTCTATGATAAATGAAATACTAAACATAGGCTGCTGCTGCAGCAGCATACCCTTGGTAAATTTGAACAATGAATATTGGCCTTCGAGTAGAATTTTGACTGAAGACCTGTTAACTTATTTACATGTATTCATTGCACTGCAATGTAATTCTATTTCACCTCCCAGTAGTCCAGGGAGTTCCCACGAGATTGCGCATGCGTCTAGTCAATTGAGCGCACCTCTCAACCGAAATAGCACACGTTGTCGGTCGAGGGGTATTTTTGCGTCGTTTTAGCATCTTTTGGGGAGATTTTGCCTCCTCTTTACCTTTATTAGCGTACCAACCAATCAGAAACGCTGTCTCTTACACGGCGGGTTGTAAGCCGGGCCCTCATTGGCTGTTGCCACTTCCGCTTTCTCCTTGCTCGATTTGACGCAATGGTAGACGAAGCAAATGCAGAAAATATACAGACTGATCCTGCAGTCACAGACCATTCAGGCATCGATACAAACGATGAAGTGGCATCAACGTCTTCAGGGTAACGCTCGGTTGACAAAAAGCGATTAAAGTCGAAGAAGCACAAGCGGCCACGAGACGACAGCCCTGATTCTGATCGATCACGTGCTCGCAGGCCCGCAGCCTCCGGCACCAGTACCTACGCCCATAAAGAGAATATCGAGAGTTTCTTTGGACAAACATGTCAAATCTCTGGCGACGGATGATGACGTGGGCCCAAACGTTGCGCCAACATTGGCTACTCCGGTAGAGAAGCTTTGGAATAGGTCCAACAAGGACGAAATCAAGTCCTTATACCAAGAAAACAAACGCCCTGCCAACACGCCATTCCTTCAAAAAGTGTCACAACATCATACTATGAGGATATTCTAATAAACACAGGATGTCCACCTAATAAACTACATGTAATGAACTATAGTCTTCCCAATCAATTGTCCTGGACTCAATTCACTTATTGGAGACATTATTCAGAATTACAGCCTCCTAGAAACCCTGAAACATGATTGATTTGTCTGACGCGCACTATGACGAATGACATTTGCCATTTTTGGATGTTTGCAACTACAGCTGTACCTGTAGCCAAGGAGTATGATAAACTGACATGGGAGGTAAACTAGATACAAGATAGATACACAACATATAAAACTAATGTACAAATACTTTTATCCATGCTACATTTTGAAAAAAAAAATGGTTTCATTAATTTGTCCATTGTGTTGCTTTAACAGTGTAACATTATAGATAGGACCACAAGAAAAATAAAACATAAATTGCCAATTTTGTTTTTAAAGAATGCATTTTTCTGCCTTGTACACACAAATTTCACTGTTAACACATCTTTATGAATAATTTTGTCTTCAAACAACTGTGTATTCATGTGAAACCAAATTGCTTGGCTGTCATTTCATATCTCCAGTTGACATTGATTTTGTTACCAAATTTCAATTTAAAAATATAAAGTTACAAAAATGCAGTTTTGAAATTTGGTGGACTGACAGTTTTGAATACAAATACATTTCTATAAAGAACTCAGAACTCAGAACTAATTATTTCACTCTCGTATCAAGAAAGGAAATTAATGAAATGTAAAACATAGAGTGAGGAGGCTCAAAAAGACTTTGGGTTGCTATTATTGAGGAACCTTGTATATAATATTAAATTACAGTGGTTAAATCAAAAGTAGTGAAATTTTGTTTCTATTTTCTTTTTTTTTTGTATTGAATGGGTCAAATGCAATGAACTGTGCACCTAAATTTTAGATATTGCAAATGTAAGTCTCTGGTGATGCGAATTTCGTTATAATTAGAGAGTAGGTAATTTTGGACATAATAGAGAAACCTGTAAAACTGTGTATGTATTTTCTCTATAAGAATTATGTGCCTGGTGCAATTTTTGGCAAATCATATATTAAATCAACTGTTGGACATCTGCCACCTAGTCTAGCTCTAAAAAGTTTGATGCTCAAATTCTACTACTAGAAATGCAGAAATATGGTACACAGACAAATACTACACTTTCATTAAAGACATTCTCAAAGTTAAAAGTACCACGAGTACCCTTGCTCTGAATGCTAAATTGGAACGAAACCCCATTAAATCTAAAAGTGCAATACCCAAATGATAAAGTATTGGCAAAGAGTCACAAATCCTAAAACAGTCATATATTATTCAATGCTAGAACTTCATGGAAAAGGACAAATGAGCTGGTGCACTCATATTAAAATATCCTAAATAACATCAACATTGAATATTATTGGCAGGAACAAAGCTATTGGAGTGCCTAGCATATTAATTAAATAGTAAGTTGTGCAAGCACTAAAAATAACTAAATAAAGTGTTTTATAAACAGTCAAGGTTGGCTGGAGATATTCAATGTTATTTTTTTACTAACAATAATTAACAACCAATGTGACGTGGCAAAGCACTTTGAAAGACTGAAAAGTTTGCATTGTTTGTCAATGTAACGACTCTTCTGCTAGGCACTCTAAAGATAATGGAAAACATATACTCTCAATTCATAACGAAGTGCATGGCATCCATGACAGCAATCTAAATCTTAAACTAAGAAGCTATAAATTTTTCAAACAGGAATTTAAGCTTGAACAATACCTATGTAGCCCAATAAACATAAACCATACTACTCACCCTTGTAAGAGTTCCCATAACTTATGTATCAAGACATGTACTTACACCAAACCTAAAAACAAAAATAGAAAACCAACTTTGTATTTACTGTAGAGCTAAACAGCTAAAGAAACTGAGGATGAAATAAATGTATTGTGCTGTGTTTTTGCCTGTTTTGTGGCATTACATGTTAATATGGTAGTGGTCTCTGACTGTTCGCTAGTGCTCACAAAATATCAGATAATAAATAAGAGCTAAGCGAACATCAGATTTCTCGGCTAGCATACAGCTAGGTAGGCTCAATTACTTATAAAAGTTTATTAATTGATAACCTTAATTATGGAGCAGCTTGCCTATTTGTATAAACTTTTTCATTAAAGGTTCTGAACAAAACAATATAATTTAAAAGTGGCTGTGATTTATGCAAGGTTTTTAGAAAACATAACAACATGTCACCATAAAACAGCATTTATATAAGGATCCATTTTAAAGATAGAGAAACGCTTTTTGCCTTGGCCTATCCTTTGGCCTTGGCCTATATTCAGAAACTGCTCACTTTTTGCCTTGGCCTTCTCACCTGACTTTCTTTAACTAAAGACGTTTGTCTTTAACTCACCTGAAGATGTTCCAGGAGTGCAAAACTTCAACTTGCAATTACTTGGCTTCTATACATGATAGAACAATGCGGTTTTTTTCTTAATAGTTCATTTGTACCTATCTTATCATCTAGAATTTATTCAAAGCAACACAATGAGAAAATAAACTAATACCTAATTTATTTAAATAAATAAAGAAATATACTGATGACAAATGACTGACTATTTCAGCTGTCATGTTCTGTTGTGCTGACTGACAGACAGACTGACTTAACTGAACTGACTGATTGAACTGATTAGCTGGACTGACAGACTTATTATTAAACAGGCTGAATACTGTGCAACAAGATCATATCAATTTAGGTGTATGCACACTTTTATTATAATTAGACTTAATTTCGCGCAATAGTCTTTTTATTGGGCACAGCTGGCTGCAGTGTCCGGCATAACTTAATCCAGTCTACGTACAATTGAACCTCACCACATGTGACTTAAAAAATGTGGGGGGGGGGGGGGGTACCAATTAGAATATATTGCAGGGACCTCAAAATGTTTTAATAATTAAAATGTACCAAGGCCAGGAAGACCACCTCATTCACTACTAAGACCACCTAAATCACTATTAAGACCACCTTACAAAATATTGAGACATTGTTTCACCCAGGAAATGTACTGCATTGTTTATGTCTGGGCAATTATTTCTTGTTACAATCGTATATTGTTGCTACTTTTTGCTAATTTCCCAGAAATGAGACTATTGACTCAATGTTGAGGGGAACTGTATACATGAATAATTAAATTGAAAAAATTACTATACTGTATTATCAACTAGATATTGCAGTGATTTTTCACTGGAATTTAGGCCTAATGTCAAAACAACCTGTCTTGTCCCACACCAACAGGGCAGGGGCCTCCTCTGCATCATGCTGGCTGCGGCGCTGGTAACACTTTCCCGCGAGTTATGATGTCCAGTAGCGGATTTAGGAAGGGGGGGGGGGATTTAAACCCCACCCCTTCCTTGGCCAAGTACAGGTGTACATTAAAAATTATCGTCCTTCCATATAGTTAAGAAAGAACAAATGAAGTAAAGAAGTAAGGAATAAAGTAACAAAGGAAAATCTATCTATCTATCTATCTATATATCTATATATCTATCTATACATCAATATTTGTCTTCTTTATTGATTTTTTTGTCTTTCTTTCGTTTTGATTATGTTTATATAAGTACCAGCTTTCTCTTTTGACGCTATAGCGTCTAGCTGCAGTTGAGGGGGGTACACTCCTTCACGGCTGCCTGGCTGTTCTATAATGAAATGCGCGCCTGCGCACTAGTGAGGGGGAACACGATCTCACGGGGTACGCAAACGCATATTACACCGGAAGTGGATATAGTTAGCGTATTTTAAATATGTTATGTAACTTTCTGTTTTCTGTATTTTTGTATTATGTATGATTGTATTAATGTGTATCCGTTGTACTCTATATATGACAAATGGGTCAATACTGACTCTATATAGTCAATAACATCTATTGACTCAATATATTAAGTTATATATGTTTTAAATAAATTGATTTTACACACAAAAATTATCTATAAAGGGTCATACATAGGCCAATATGTATACCGTTATACCAAACCCTTCTATGTCACATTTAATGTCTTGTCTCAAGAGAAAACCATGTGGAGTGGATTCTAAGAATTTTCTGAAATTTACACTTCCCCAGATTGACTTCAAAAACCATGGAAACTAAGTCAGAATCTTTTAAATTGTATTTAGTTTTTCTGCAGGAGCATCTCATGAGCATAAATTTGCTCTGACGCAACAGCGAAAAATTCTTATCATGGAGGCTTCAATAAATATGTATGAAACTCTCAGAAATAAGTCAGAAATATAAAAAAATGGTTTCAAATGATGACAAAAATTTTTTTAAATGAAAGTCATTTAAGAAATAGCTGATTTTGCTATTATCTATATTTACTGAAACTTATACCATGTTGAAATATCAATATTTTCTATACTGTAGTATCATTTTTGTATGCACCGTTTCTTTTTATAAATTTTGCAAAACACTTTGAACTCGATTTTAACCAACAATTTCTAAAATTCGGAAACTTCTTTATAATTACTTTATCTAAATTCTGTTCAAACAGTGTAATTTTATAATATGAAATCCACTGGATGGCAGGATAGCATGAAAGTAAGAACAGAGAGGTGAAAAAGTGAAGTTGCTCACTTGCTTTAAATCCTAATATTATGCCAAACATTAGAAAAGCCAGCCCAACACCTTTACTATTTGTGGTTAGCTTGTCTTATCAATATCTTTTAAATTCATGAAACAGGGCAGCATTTTGTGAGGAAGGGTAAGCCCAAACTACATGGTAAAATTATCATATTATGAGAGTACACTAAATAAAAGCGAAAAACAAAAAACCCTAGTTTACATTGGATTATATTTACTACTCTTTCAAACAGAAAATGGACAAAAAATAGTCTGTTGCAAAATAAGTTATAAATATCATTTTATAGAAAATTTTGCAGCAATTACACAAATATTAAATAAAAAATTCTCATGGATTTCTTATTTTCTGAACAAAACATCTGAGGTTATTTTTACACCTGAAAATGGCATTTACCAAGCCAAATTAAATTTTTATTTATTTTTTATATAAAAGTATTTGCCTTAGACACTTGAAATTGAAATCATGTAAAGTATACAATATCTACTATAACATATTCTAATTTCATAATCTTAGCACTAACAAGAGTAAAGAGATCCTATCTCTACTTATATTATTCCTCTGTAGTACAAATTTCACGTAATTCAATACATGTAATAAAAATAGAATTGTTCTGGCAAACATCTATATAAATTTTATAAAATATAGTGTCATTTTTAAACATCTCTAACTTTGCTCAAAATGCAAAAAATTAGCAAAATATCACAGAGAACTTTTTTGTCCATCTTAACAATTGTTGTAATTTTTATAAAGATGTGAGATGGTCATCCAAACAAACTTTTCTCTTGCTGAGACAGGTCATTATTTAAATTAACATTTTGAGTGAATGTACCAATCAACAATATGTTATTACACAAATAATTACACTTGATGACATATCAAGTTGATTTCATAGTTTCTTAATGTCATTAGGTCAAATACTATCAACTATCATTAAAAAAAACAGAAGAAAAATTTCTCTTACCTTGTTTGAGCCATTGTGCTAACATTGAGTCTCCATGCCAAGGTCCTTGGACAGACCTTGGATAAATAAAACCCAAGGATAGAACATAGAGTTAAGGTCCTTGGTAATATAGTGATTCAAAACATGTGGAGTTGAACAACATGATAAGAGCCACTCAGCCAGTGCAAGGTCACAGTTGCCATAGCAACCACTGGTCAGCCAGTGCATGGTCTGGGTTACCATAGCAACCACTTGTCACTTCCAGTAGTGGCTCCAGAACTTAACTTTGGAGGTGTTGTTTGTTAGTTGTTTTTTTTTTTGGGGGGGGGGGATCAGTTCTAGTATTTTTTAAAGTTTAATAACCAATAGGTCAATTCTTGTATTGTTTCAATGTAAAATTATTTTGAATAAGTGACCTATGTGACCCTTTTTGTGAGGCCTAGGTAGTTCATGGTGGCTGTGGGTTATAAAAAATATGATTATTTGATCATTACAATAAAATTAAATGAACAGTTCCTGACATGTTATTTTTCAAAGTTGGTCTCCATGTGATATGTAGGATCTATATATTTTAAAGTTTTTACACACCACTTGGACTTTCAATACTTTGATTATCCAGAATGAGACACAATCTATCCATTTATCCATCTATCTATGTGAAAAGTGTGACTTGATTAAGTAGAGCCATGTTATACTCATTCATTTACTTTAATTTAAGCTAATACTACTATGGGTAACTTCTGGTTTTACTTTCTTTTTTCTTGGTCTTTTTTTTCTCTCAGATTTTTTTGAAACAGCGGAAGCATGAAAAATAATTGTCATACAATGTAAACAGTATTAACATTAATTTTGCATTGAGTACTACCTTATTTCAGCTATTTTTCCCACTTTGACACCCTTTTATTAATTACTATCGGGCTACTTACAGTATAGCAGATTAGGGGTGGGGGGGGGGGCCTCCCCGCAATAAATTTTCATTTGTCAATCCCCTCCCCCTCCCCCGGTGAACATTTTTCTGGATCTGCCCCTGACCTAGAGACATGAAGTCTAAAATCTAAAGGTTTAATTAGGCTTCACCATCACTATGGTGAAGACTATTGTTTTTGGTACTATTCTTATTCTTATTATTTACAGGCTAAATTTCAGAGTTGGAGGACCAAATTTTACCACAAGGTACCCTAGGATGACCTTATTATTTTCACCTAGTTTGAGTGACCTTGAGAGAGAGAGAGAGAGAGAGAGAGAGAGAGAGAGAGAGACAGAGAGAGAGAGAGAGAGAGAGAGAGAGAGAGAGAGAGAGAGAGAGAGAGAGAGAGAGAGAGAGAAGAGAGAGAGAGAGACAGAGAGAGACAGACAGAGAGAGACAGAGAGAGAGACAGAGAGAGAGAGAGAGACAGAGAGAGAGAGAGAGAGAGAGAGAGAGAGAGATGATCAAGTAAGTCAACAATCCAATTTCGGAATTATTACAGATAGTAAAAATGCTAAAGTTTAAATTAATATCATGTATACTAGTTAATTGTGCCTTACACAAATTTCAGTTTTTAAAATAATATGTTAAATTTGATTCACAACTTTTTTGAATTATGTACTTGTGGAATAACTGTGGCAATGGAAAATATTGAGACATAATGATTGGCCTTATTACTACAGATTAATTTTTTTCGGTATCATTCCTAGGCTTGTCTACCCTGTGGTTTTGGGATCTTATCAGCAGCACAAATGTTGTTTTTATTTTATAATTTTCTGGATGATGACAGATCCATATGGAAACTTTTGTCACCAACATCTGTGGTTTTTGGACTTTCCTCAACTTCTTTTTTTGGTACAATCCCAGGTTATTATGCTCCCCCCCCCCCCCCTGTGTATCTGCTTAGGTAATGCTTCAAAGACAGTCCGAGGGGGGGGGGCACTGGCACAGATTTTGATATTATTCCTGAAGACAAGATTAGGGGGGGGGAGTGGGTATCTATATGTGTGACAGTGTGTGAAGGTAAAACATCTACATAATACCACATTGTAGTGCCATTGTGCTTTACATTGCAAGATATATGGATGTTCTCGCTTTTTCTGCATTTTAAAATGTAAATGCATGTTCTTCTTAATCTGAGCTTTCCGCCGTTCATTCTACATATATTTAGAACAAAATATGGATTTCCATAATGAACATTTTGCAATAACCAAATTAGGACTAGGAGTTAATTTACATGATTTTTCAATTCTCAATAAAAGCAAAACGAGATATTCTCTTACCATTCAGCAACAATGACTGGAATATTGAAATATACATGCAACATCGTTTAAATTACAACTGAATTACCTTGCTGTGTGTCCAAAGGTGATGCTTGTACTTGATCTATAGAGGTGGAACGTTCTGTTGTTGGAAGAGGTAATTGATTCTCATCAGGCTGACCCAAATTAAAGGGAATTTTCATTGTCTTAACCCTGTGGCCAGCCCTGTAAACTTTGGCTGTTAAAACAGGTTTCCACATAAATTTACGTTTCCGACCCATTTCAAGGCAATGTAATAGCACTTATCCTAGTTTATGTATTGGTGACATGGAATGATCAGGAAGATTACAATGTCCAAATATGATAGGCATATTTCCACCAGGCTAAAATAGAATAATGTAATTCTATGGGCTGAAAAAGTTTGTGCCCTTGACTAGGATTGGCTGAAGCAAAGTGCATCCTAGCAGCAGTATTTTTAGTGCATTTTAATGTATGTTCGACACTTTATCATTCAGTTGATGTTTTTTATTTTTCTGAGAAAGTTATATCTATGGAATCAATTAGTTATTACCTACTGTGTCTAAAAAGCAAAATGAGTGATACAAGGAGAGGAAAGACTTATGTCTTGCTGAATTCAGGGCCGTTCAGTGAAAAGAATTTGAATAGAGGTGCAGACTGACAAGTGATGGGGGAGGTAGTTACAAGATTTCAAATTTTGATAAAAGCTGACATGAGCTTCAGACCAATCATGGAAGCCTGGAGGTCCCGGGGCCTAGGCCCATGTGGGGCATGCTGAAATTGCTGATACTGAGTGATGAGCATCATTGTCTGTCAAGAATTAAGCTGTTCATGTATCTATCCCCAACTTCATTAGATAGCCCGAAGTTGGTTTTTCTTCAGATATGGGTTATTTTGACAATATTGATTTTCAGGTTTTTTCCCAAGGATATGGTGGCATGGTTGAATTTGGCTAAGAAAACACTTCAAACAAACAATCAATCAATCAATTAATCAACCAATCAATGGCATATGAAATGCTAAGGCAATATACAGAGATAGAACCAAACCTTTAGTTTGGTAACAATATATAATAATTAGGACTGTACACCGGTTCTCAATATACCGTTTATACTGGTACAAGGATAATGATACGGGTATTGATAATCGTTATGTACTAATAACGGTACACTAAACAAAATGTAGATGGCGTTTTTGACAAAAGACACGCGTGATGCCTAGATATTTCAGGTGCTTTTAAAGAAAATTGTACTCTGACTGTAATTGCACAAGCAAGATTCTGAAGTTATAATAAAGATTTGTTTAATAAATTCAATATACTTTTGCCATTATTATAGCTTATCATAGGTATTATAATATTGTTTTATTTGTTCTGACTGACATAATTTAATAATAAGTATCATGATAGGTATCATATTTACTGTATCGTAATAAGTATCGTATCAATTTGAAGATAAAGGTGTACAGCCCTAATAATAATACTTGTAATGGTGCATACAGATTGTTTATATTTGTACGCAAAACTATGTAAACCATATTCACAGCTTGCTGTGGCCTGTCTACTAAATTTTGAAATAAACATCATACATTGCAATTGCATTAACTCAGCATTTCTTAAGAACTACTCATCCAAGTGAATTCAAATTTTAGTGTATTGTCCATAAGGTTGTTGTTCACCAAATATCATGGTCAGTGTGGTTTTAGTGATTCAGTGCTCAGGACAACCAAATTATGTATATCATGGAATAATGTAATGGCTGTGAAACAAACGTAATAAAAATATTAGACTTTAACAAGAAAATTCTGTAATTGTAGACCACAACACTGGTTTATGTGGGGATAAAATAAAAAAACTTTAGTTGTGTAAATAACTGTCCAGAACCATTTCTGCTTAGGATAATTCCTTTTAATGAGCATGACAGTGATTGTAAATGAAAGGGCTTTTATTGCCCTAATAATTGCTTAATACGATGATTTCAAAGTCAAACTCCATGAAAACCAGTGAAACCTGAATAAATACAGACTTTCATTGGAGCATGCTCATGTTGAAAATTCCGAGTGTCCCCTCCTGGTCTAATTTCTCAAAGATTCATTGAAGATGAGTTTCATATATTATGTCAGTGACAGTTTTACCAGGACCATAGAAATATTTCTAAAAGCATATGAACAATGATGAAATGTTCCAAACTTTCACTAATTTGGATGATGGGGCTGGGTGAAAATTTATAATAAATTTGACTGTCAGTTCACATATCATGTTAATAAAGATTCCTTATCCTTGTAATATCTATATAGAATAGGTACCTTTTCACAGGTATATACCTAGATAGATAACTGTTAGGTCTATACTTAAAAAATATGAAACCTCATTAAAATAGCAAATATTATTATTTTCTCTATTCGGCTAATAAGGAAAATCGAGGGGAAGGGATTATAGTGAATGCATACGAAAAAACTGAGCAAATGGGCGGTCAGGACCTAGTAGAGACAAGGTCTGTATGTCTTATTATGAACTTCAAAGGACAAGTGTGCCTAGACCATATGGTATACGACACATCTGGCTTTGAACATTACACCCCTATCTGGAATGGTACGTTATAAAACGCGGACTGGACCCGGTCCCGGACTCGGACCCGGACTCGGACTCGGAATCAGACTGTTAAAGCTTGCAGGCATGTTTGCAAATGGTACCACAAGCTAAAAGCACTTGTATTCTATTTGGATAACCTGCAAGAAAGCAATAATGCATGAATCTTCTCAATAGTAATTGGCACTTAATTCTCGCTTGTTGGCCCTAATTGTACTTATTTCTTAGTGGATGTCTCAAACCTAATTAAAAGATATTCCAAATTGCAATTCAATCAGACTATAAAGCCTAACCTGGGCGCTGATTAAAAAAAGCCACCTAATTTGCACTCTTTTATAAGATGGGGGGGGGGGCTGTGGTTAGCACAACATACCCCTCAATAAAATAGCTTTGCTGGTATGACAACTGACCACAAGTTCTTTAATCAGAGTCCAATAAACAAAACATGAGTTAGAGTCCGGCCCCGAGTCTGCTAGTCCGGGACCGGGTCTGGGACCGGGTCCGGGTCTGGGACCGGGTCCGGGACTGGGTCCAGTCCGCGTTTTATAACGTACCATCTGGAATGACTGAAGAACAGGCAACGGAATTTGTCCCTAAAGATCTTAGAAATGACATAGTACATGTTAAAGCAATATCTTACAATCTTGCAGTCTGTATATAAATATATTGATTAAAACTTTAATTTATAGCCAATTATTTAAATACTACCCAAAGGTAAAATTTGCCAAAGCTATCCTTCTTGAGTTATGAGAGTGTTAAGAAAAAGTATTTTAATCCATTTAAATGCGACTTTTCACCTAAATTAGTGTGTAACTTGGCTTAGAATTGTCATGTAAAATAGACTTAAATGATCATATGATGATGTCGAATTTGAGAGGAATTTCTATGAATTCTAGAGATTATGATAGGGACAGTTGTTTTCATTTGGGTGCATGGGTTCTCATAAATCGAGAGGGATAGTTTTGGAAAATTTGTCATCTGGGTAGTTAATAACATATATCATATATTAAAACAATATAAGAGTGGTTAGTGCAAACCCAAGCGAAATGTTTTTTTTTTTACCTAGGTGTGACAAATTTAGGAACTAATGCTATTAACTTCTTCCATGAATATCAGTAGAACTAAAAAGAAAAGAAGTTTAGATTTATATAAAAATTATTTGAACTGTTAATCATCCCATATATCTTATTAATATATGATATATTGTATGCTCATTCTTTATAAATGTATGATGATTATGTATGTAATTATTAATTTTACATTTTACATAATTATAATGTATACATTATAACATAAACCTAAAACAGCGCACCTCCCCATTACAAGGTATTCTGTGCATTCTCCGATACAGGAAATAACGATATAAATCAAGCAAGTTTAAAATCTATCTTTTTATATTTTAAAGAATATAAACACTACAAAAAGGGGTTATTTAGTTAGACTATTGCAACCATAGGGTAAAATGACACAATTTGGAGTAAAAAAAAAGTAGATTTAAACCTCCTCCCTTAGCCTAGTACAATCATTACAGTGGTCCCAGCAATAAATTTAAATTTGTCACCCCCCCCCCCCTCCCATTAAATATATTTTCGTCTCTGACATGCAACATCAAAGGATAGGATGGATCATTGACCAGGCATGGTATTCCAGGCCAGCGCAGCATGAAGCTGGGCTAGAAAATCTCATAAATACCAGTTATTAACATGATGACACCCATGATGACACCAATGGTGAGGGAACCATGGTCTGGGTGAACGGGGCAATTTACTGTTATAAAAAAATCTGCTATAGATATTGAATTACCCAGATTTTTACAATTATTATTAGCTATTATTATGGTGACACTGAAATTATTAGAGATGTTAGGGAAAGCATACAATTTCAACATTACCATTTTTAACTATTATCTAACAAGTTCTTCTGCATAGGTAATCCTACACTTATATGTTAATAATTAACCTGTCAGCATTTTTACAACTGAAATACAGTCTTGTGAGCCAGAGTGGAACCCCACCGTGCTGACCTCTGGTGTATTGCTACATAAATAGGCCGATTTCATTCTGAACCATGTTTTTGTTTTGGAAATGACCCTTCATTTATGACAAGCTCTTAAAACTTTAGCCATCAGACAAATACAAAAAAAAACAATATGTACCTATACACAATAAATACAAGGGAGAAAAACTACAAAAAAATTAAACCAGCTGCTCCAGAATTAGGTGTTCTTGGCCACCTCGGTCATATCTTTGATAGGTGTGTACCCCGATTTTTAGACCTCTGACACTACTGCATTTAAATGCTTGACTTCTTTGCAGTGGTGCCTTTTGGGGATAGCTAGAATTATAGTAAATTAGGGTAAAATGTGAAAAATTCTAATTTTCTCAAACATCCATATCTCAACTACTATTATACTTACATACTTACATATATATTTAGCTGTAAAAATGTCTTATTCATAGTAGTTACAGATTCAAAAGTTCAGTTAGGCATTTATAAATATGAAAGAATTGCTAAAAATTGTGTTGTTTGCTAAAAATTGTGTTGTTTGCTACAGTCCATAATATCCTGGTACTGCAAATATATTTGAATAATCAGTGCATATTATAATTTTTTTTGTATATCAGACATACAAGCATGTACAATGAAGGGAAAATGTGTAAAATTCATATTTTCCGTTTCTACTACTACTTTGCATTAATACATAAAATTTAGCTTTCAAAATATTTAATTAATACTGCTTTCACTCTTAAGACTTTAAATTTGACATCTATATGATTTTTCATAAAAATGAAAATTTTTGAAAAATGCTTAACAGTGGACTGTATGCATATAAAACATTAGATTGAAAAAAGAAATATATATAATTTGCAAAAAAATATGATAATTGACAGAATTACATTTAGGCCATAATCCATTTGTTTAATTTATCCAATTACCGAGGATATCCTGCTGCAGCATTCTACTATTATAATGCATCTATACAACCAATGCAAGGTCAAGGTTTGAACTCACAACCTCTGGTCTGTAGGGTCTAGCCACAATGAGCTAAAATTAGCTCAACTTCAGAACTGCCATCTGTAGGCGACAGGGCAACCACCCCCTGGCTCACACAGACTGTGTGACTCCCTGTTCTACAGCATTTTGACCATACTTTGCATCCCCTAGGGGATGGGCTGATATCCCTTGACCCAGTATGTACAGTGCGTCAAACCCTAGTTAAATTACTCTTGTAACAGTGCGTCAAGATGTGTATCAGGTGAAATGTCATTATTTTGTTAATGTTTCAGTTCAGCACTCCATTTAACCTGATCACTTCATTAAAATCATTTAATTAAGACCTTTCATGTTACATTTAACAGGATTCATCAACATCTCAAATAAAATTCTTGCGTGTTTCTTTTGAACAAAAAAAAACTAACCTTATTCCTTTTTATTGGTTCTTTTGATTGTCGCGTGTCCAGCTTGTTGGCCAACAGCAGTTTTACAATTTGTTCTCTGTATTTGCTCATAATTAGCTCAACAGCAGACTGGTGCTCTTCCAAGGCCATTCTTAGATCTCTATTCTCCTGCTGTAATTCTCTTATCTATGTAAAAATCAAGATACAATTTAATTAACAGAAATTATATATAGTCAAATATGAAAATAAAAGCTCATCATAAGATACACAATTCTTCCATTTTTAGAATAATGAGAGATGATTCTCAAAATAATCCACATAGCAATATGACTGATTTCCTAATGAAATGTCTTGACTGTCACAGACATCATCTTGAATACTTGTCCGTTGTCGCCTTACCTGAGTGTTTTCTTGCAAAAGGTTCATTATCACTGAAGATCGGGGCTTATGTCTGGCAATCTCATTGAGTTCATTGAGATCCTCTTGATACTGAAACACAAATATAGGGACACAAATTAGTGCATGTTATAATTTAAGATATATGTGAGTTACATGTTTTGTTTTTTTGCAATAATTAGTTGTGACTGAAGAAGATGCACACCAATCACTTAGAGAGCTGCTGAATCAAATTCAAAAACCATATCATTCTAGAATGTAGATTCCTTATTTTCGGATTCATAAAAACAGGTCACATGACTCTCACGGGTCATGTGACACCTCAGCCCCACAACACAGCCACTGACGACGAGACGCCGCTGAAAATTATGGCATTGATATTTTTTAATTCTCTTGAAGGTAACTTCATCAAACATATCATTCCGTTTACCTGTTTCATCGCATCGACTCTCTTGTTCAGAGTTTGAGCTTGGGAAATTAGATTGTCAACCGATGTGTCATGGTCCTTTAGGCGATTTACCAAACATCTCGCATCTGCAAGGAGTTTGTCCACAGAGTATGACATTGCGCTTAACAAGGCACAAGCAAAATCACGGCTTTAAATTGCGTGCGGTCTCGTTCTCGGGAGAAGTTGAAGGTTAAAAAATAAAATTTTCTATAACCATTAACAATTTCAAGAAATGTCGGTAATTTATTTCTATGAAGACTGTGAATGAAAACGACTGAAACATTGATGAAATTAAAAACGTTTAAAAAGAATTATATTCGTGCGAATGCGCCACGTCACTTCCTGTTGAGCAAGATGAACCGGGAATCACGAGCTGAAAACTAATCCAAAAACGGTAAATATCTTCGTTTTTCATCGCAAAAACTAAGTAGTTTAGTTTTTTAGAGGCTGGGCATAAGTTTTGGGATACTTTTTAGGCTTTAATTCCTCTGTAAATCTCAGAAACAATGCATAACCGGAATCACGTGATATTGTTTACATTGATGGCGGGCCACCGAATTTGGTGTAAATAATGAGTGTTTTAACACATTTGCGCAGTGACTCTCATTAAAAATCAAGTTTGAACTCAATAAAGACTAATTCAAGCATACATTAGCGCAAAAATTTTGGTGAGAGCCACTGCACCGGGCTTGTGACTGGACATTGAAATTGTAACATGCCTCTTACATGACTTGTATTGTCAAGAAAATGCCATGGTTTCATACTCTGGGTGAATAATATTGTTGAATTTAGACTTGAAAATTTTTTTTTACACATTTACACTTAAGTAGAAATGGGTGGATATATTGAATACTATCAAATACAGTAGCTTTTCGGCAAAACCTGATAAAAGAAATAAAAGGTCCAATATTTTGATACTATACTGTTTCTAATCCTATGCCATTCTGATAGAACATGATTTGAACAATAATAATTTTTAAAAAACGAATACATAAATTTTGTTTTTATTTTACAGTATGGCTCCTGCTGTAGGGCAGATTAATTTGTGTCGTCTATGTGGAAAAGACTTTCATGGAAAAGGGATTTGGGCTGCAAAATATCGGACTTTCATTCAAAATGCGTCTAACGTAAGTTCATTTGAGACAGTAAACCTTGAGGGCTAATATGAAATATAGGGTTTTTGTCAAATTAATTGTGGTGATTATCATAACATTTATGTGATGTTCTCTTGACAGGTTGACGTATGCCAAGATGACCCTGCAATATATCCAAAGGTCATTTGTAGCAGTTGTCATTCACGGATCTCCAGGCATCGAAAGATGGCGTCAAAGCCAGAGTTAAGAAAGGGCATAAAAGAAAAATTCCCGACACTCTACCAGTTCACTCACTCTTCACCAGGTAATTAGAATATCATTGTTTTTGAAAATGTAAATATAACACTTGAGGACTGTACAGTCTGTTCAGTGAGGTACTATTGGTATTAAACCAATTCAAGTTTAAAGTGACACTATCAGGCAGATGAGCTGTCCTACAAATAATCAGAATAAAGCAATTTTTTGGTGTTTATTTGTTGTCTAGGTGGTGATTCATCTGCGGTAACATCATTGTCTGATGAACCCTCAACTGCAGATGTTGAAGTCATGTCACCAGATGATAGTCCGTCCACATCGCTTTCAAGTAAGGCTATGTCAATTCCAGATGTATATGGATCATCTATATCAATAATGGATACAGGTAATTGAAGAATAATAACTCTTACTATTTAACCTTTTCAATAGAAAAAATATACTGGGAGGCAGATGAGCTGTACCAAAGTATCTGAATGGAACTATGTTTTTTTAAAATTTTTTTGCTAGGTGGTGATTTATCTGCTGTAGCATCATTTTCTGATGCCCCTTCGACTGCACATGTTGAAGTTACATCACCCGTCGCTGGTCCGTCAAGTCAGCCTATGTCAGTGGCAGATTCAGAAATTTCACCCATTCCGTTGTTTGGTGCAGTGGTATCGATACACTGACCCCCGTAAACGTAGACCAAGTTATTAATTTTGAACATGGCATGTCCAGCCAGGGGGGGTATTATAGCACCTGTAAATAGGAATGTTACATATTTAATCATATGGTTAGGCAGGTTAGCACTTCAAAAGATGGTAACAATAGGGCTGTCTAGACTAGTTTAGAATTCAGATGGACATTCATTGTTTTACACTTGGATTTTGTAAAATAAACATTTTTTCAAAAATGATGTATCTTTGTTTTATTTTGATAATGTGTTGCAACGCTTTGCGCACGCGCGAAGGAGAATTTTTTACCACCGTCGTCTGCTGTTTTCCTGCCGTCGTCTGCAATTTCGATCATCAGAGCTTTGCAAAGAATGGATTTCCAACTTTTGCAGTTTGCAAGTATTTTAGATGATGGGAAAAAAAGGACAAGAAAAAGGCAGCAGCTGGAGATGCTGGATGGTCAAGACTTCGATCGTACACTCTCAGTGCGAATATGTTGTGTTAAGAAACATATATTAAAAATATTTTCCTAATTTAAACAATTATAATTTTTAAAGCATGC
This sequence comes from Alitta virens, assembly GCA_932294295.1. Classification (NCBI taxonomy): domain Eukaryota; kingdom Metazoa; phylum Annelida; class Polychaeta; order Phyllodocida; family Nereididae; genus Alitta; species Alitta virens. The sequence goes on from OW028583.1 coordinate 34,545,556, forward strand.
ATACCTAGGGTGATGAGGCACATGGTGCTATCATTTCTTTCCATTAAGACAGCAGCATGGCCCTCTGCAGGAAAAAATTGACCATCCAGCATCTCCAGCTGCTGCCTTTTTCTTGTCCTTTTTTTCCCATCATCTAAAATACTTGCAAACGGCAAAAGTTGGAAATCCATTCTTTGCAAAGCTCTGATGATCGAAATTGCAGACGACAGCAGGAAAACAGCAGACGACGGTGGTAAAAAATTCTCCTTCGCGCGTGCGCAAAGCGTTGCAACACATTATCAAAATGGCGGACTTGTTCAGAAACGAATTACCGATCAAATCTCTTGCTTAAAAGTGCGATTTTTCAACGAAAAAACACTCCCTGTACTCGTTTTATGTGGTGAGCATATAGATAAGACTTTATTCTATAAGTTTCAGCTAGGTTTGAGGCGTTGACATCTGTTTACATTTTGTTTTCACACTTTTTTAGGAGGGTTAGGCCGACCCGTACTCTTTGCTTGTGCTAGGCCAGGTATGCTCTCGAATTCACGTCTGCACTGTCTCACATCAAGCCTAGACCGGAACGTGATACCCAGTCTAAAAATAGCACAGCCAATCAGAAAATTCAGTTATTGGCCAATCAGCCATCCGGGAAAGGTAGAGGCGACCTGCCTAATGCGTTCACGCTTAGGCAGGTCCCAGCCAAAGCACTGGAGAGCCCGGCAATAGCTGACGGGTGAGTGTAGGCCTATAATGTGGACCACGCGGACCATGCAGACCAGCGCTAAAACAAACAAGCGGCCATATATGTATATTGATTAATGCGGACCATGCAGATCATGTAGCCTGGTCTGCCTGGCTATCAAATTTACGTAGAGTTGGGTCCAGCTTAGCAGATCATGCAGACCAAAAGAAGTTTTAGCAATCACCAGCTTAATTTAAAAAAATTAAATAATAAAAATAAAATAAAGAAAAAATTACATTAAAGAAGAACAAATTACAAAAAAAGAAGGAAAGAAAAAATGTACCATAAGATTGGCCAGAAGCCATTGAAAATTTCACCTTCTGATTGGTAATTTTTTTCCTTAATCCTGATTGGCTTCTTTCCAAGGGTAAGTTAGTATATATATAATACAATTAATTATTTCTGCAGACCAATGTTAAAGATGATGCCATTATTATAAATGATGCAGACAAAGTTGTAGATTAATGCAGACTACAAAATGCAGACCATCTTTTGTAAAATGGAGACCATGTTTTTTTTTGTTTTTTTTTCTGAAAACAATGTGTTGTTTGCCATATGTTTGGTGAATCTGGAAAAGTGTTGATCAAGTTTCAGAAAATGCAGACAAAGATTTCAGAGAGTGTACGATCGAAGTCTTGCCAATAAAGTATGTAAATGAAATTTTAGGGTGCAGACCTGGATTTTAAAAAGTGCAGTTTTTGAAAACCAAGTAATTACAGACAATTTCTGGAAAATGCAAAGCAGATCAGCAAAAGATTTTTGAGTGAGTGCAGACCAGGATTTCCAAGATTCTAAAAAGTGCAGACCAACTATAAGACAGGTTCTATGGTAGTTTTAGAATGTGTGGACAAGGTCTGTCTTGAGTAAATGCAGACCAGATCTGGTCTTCACTTGGTCTGCATTAATCTACAACTTGGTCTGCATTGTTTATAATAATGGCACTATCTTTAAGATTGGTCTGCAGAAATTAATTGTATTATATATATGTACTAACTGACCCTGAGAGAAGCCAATCAGGATTGCCCAATCAGAAGGTGAAAATTTTAAGCTTCTGGCCAATCATATGGCAGCTTTTTCTGTCCTTATTTTGAAATTTTTTCTTCTTTAATGTACGCTTTCCTTTATTCTTTATATTGTTTTATTTGTATTGTTTTAAATTAAGCTGCTGATTGCTTAATTTTCTTTTGGTCTGCATGATCTGCATGGTCCACATTATTCAATATACGGCCAAAAAGGTGTGTGTTGTATTTGTGTAAACAAACAAAAACGCTTCTTTGTTTTAGCACTAGTCCGCATGGTCAGCATGGTCCGCGTAGTCCGCATTATACACTCACCCGCAGTGACCTACATAGCCATGTAGACGTGTCACTGCGCGTGTGCGAATTTATTAAAATACAGAAAGAAGTCCCCGGTGGGTTTTCACAATTGAACGACCAATGAAAGGTAAGACACTGCAAGAATTCCCCGCTCATCAGTGACCGAAAATAGACAAAAAAAGAAAAAAAGCTGGTCTTCCATTACCAAACAAAACTCTATGCTATCTGGGACAAGATTTGACTGCACGGGAAATCCTAAGAGAATTGGCTAACTTATATTTTCCAAGCCAGACTGCATCGATTAAATGTTAATGACTTTTAATAAAAATGTGTATAAATCAATGAACTTGGTGTTTATCTAAAAAAATATAATAATATAGAAATAATAATTTTTTTTTTTTAAGTTGGTAAATTATGGGTCCGCAGTGTCCGCGTTTTCTTGGACGGATCGCTACGGTTCCGTCAGGTCCGCATTTAACTGCTGACTTTTCTGGCGGGCTAGTTGACTTTCTGGCGGGCCAGTAAGTTGGTCCCCTCCTGCGCACGAGTGTAGGAGACTGCGGCACCAGTGCTAGCGGGCCAGTTGACTCATAGTAGCGGGCCAGTTGACCGTAGGTAGCGGGCCAGTTGATCTGACCGGCCGACCAGCTGTACAGGTGGGCAAGTTGGTCAGAGGACCAGTTGTCGGACCACTTGACTTGACCCCATAATTCCATTGCAAATCCCTTTGCAGGGACACATATCCTCCCAAATAAAATATATTTAAAATATTTTAAATAAATAATTTTGTGCCTTTGATTGAGTCTCTGAAAGTTTCTACAACGAACCAGTGTGAGTTTGTAAATACTGATTCTGCAAATAAAGGCACAATTACTTTATAAAAGAGCCTATAGATATTATACATAAATTTGATTACATATATTTTGAAGATTTCCTGGGAATCTAAGCAGCAGAAACAAGAATATTTGCAGCAAATCTTATTTAACAGTAATGCACTCCATACTGTACAGGTCATTTCAACTCATTTTATTTCAAATCTGTTATTTATATTTTTTGTCTCTGAGATAGCGGCATTTTTGAAAAAAATAATTTAAATATATCCATTTCACGTACGTTAGTTAGTTAGTGTTATTCTTTAACGCCTCATCAACACCTGAGTGGGTTATGTAGAGGCTCTCTAGGGTAAGATTGATTATCTATAGATGGTAGTAGAAACCAGAAGCATGTAAAAAATCAATAATTGTCTGCGTGGGATAGCTGGAGCAGCTTGTGCAATGCGCACTGTCCTGTTTTAGCCACTGGGGATAGAGGACTTCACCCCAAGTGTTTCCACCCTCGCCGCGTGGAGGCCCAGGACCTTTGAGAGCCATTTCATGTACGAAGTTGCTGAACTTCATATTTTATCCTTCTGACACGTTAACTACGGTATCATTGATCTGCTTCATTGTCCTTGATTTGTCTCTGGTGTGCAATAATCACTGCAGGGTGGATTGAGCACTGTTTGGTGAGGGGGGTGGTCTGATTCGCCAGGATAGATACGCTTGCACACAAAATGGTAATTTGTGCATTTTGTTGAATAAAATAACTTTTTTATAATAATTTTGTAAAACATAGCAAATACATTCTTAAACAGTTTATTTGTTTATTTTCTGACTAGCATTTTTTTGTTTACTACTTTCCCCCTTTCTTTGGGCGGCCTGGGGGGAGGGTGATGCCCCCCTGGATCCATGCCTGAATCACTGCATAGTGCAGTCATTAAAGCCCCGTTCCCACATAGCCGAGTTACTCGTAGTCAACTCGTAGTAATAACAAAAATTACGTAACACCCAAAATTCGAGGAGTTGGCGACGAATTTTTGCGGAAAAAATGACCAGGAGTGACTCGCCGAGTTACTCGCCGAATTACTCGCCGAGTTACTCGGCGGGTTCAGCGAGCGACTCGCCGAGTACCAGGAGTGACTCGCCGAGTACCAGGAGTAACTCGCCGAGTACCAGGAGTAACTCGCCGAGTACCAGGAGTAACTCGCCGGGTGAAGCAAGGTGTCTACGACAGCGACGAGTCACCCATCGAATGATAGGCCGACGCCAGCCTACCTGCATTCTCAGATGAATATCTCGCTTAATATTTGGTCTATTTTCGATCCGAAAAAACCTATGGAGTCACTATGAATTATACTACAAAACAATCTTTATTTGACGAAAATCGGACTAATATTAAGGGAGCAGTAGCTTTTTAAAGAAGCGCTCAGCTTTCTGCATTAATACAGTCTGGGCGCGGACGCTTCAGGGAGCACCAGTATAAGTAAATTAAATATAGCAAATAAAATCACAGATCAAATCACAAATACTAATTACAATATCAATATTAGATTTAAATTTTACAAAATATACACAAATTTATACTGATCATAATATCACAATAAGATTCAAATTAACACAAAAAGATAAGAAAGTTATACAAATATAATCATTGCCTGGTAATTACAATTAAATATATTGCTTTTAATTAATGAAAGCAATTACATATTTTTGTAATTGTGAATGACAATCAAGACAATGTCATATTACTGTGTCATCTTTGAACAAACCATGAAATGACAGGTCAAAGAACCCCAATTTAGGCAATTAGGCAATTGACACATGTATTGCATTTGCTGTATGCTCTACACCAATTCTTTGTATCATTCAAAATGCTAATAGCAATTACTGTGTCATCTTTGAACAAACCATGAAATGACAGGTCAAAGAACCCCAATTTAGGCAATTAGGCAATTGACACATGTATTGAATTTGCTGTATGCTCTACACCCATTCTTTGTATCATTCAAAATGCTAATAGCAATTGACATAACAGTCATGGCAGTTGGCAGAATGAGTAGAAATGAATTGCAATAAAGCTCATCCAAACAATGTATATAAAATGGTCAAAAATATTGACCACACCATTCATGTCAGGGCCATACACAGAGCACCATGCCGCCGCCAGACTACCTGCCTTCTCAGACAAATATCTCGCTTAATATTTGGTCTATTGTCAATCTGAAAATCTGTGTGGAATAAGTATGAACTCGACTATAATTCAATATTATTTGACGAAAATCGGACTAATATTAGGGGAGCAGCAGCCTTTTAAAGTAGCGCTCAGCCTTACCTGCATTGATACAGTCCGGGCGCGGACGTCTGCGAGAGCACCACTGTTTGCCTCCGCCAACTTAGCTGTCTTCTCAGACGAATATCTCGCTTAATATTTGGTCTATTTTCAATCCGAAAACGCGTATGGAATCAGTATGATTTATACTACAATTCAGTCCTGATTTGACGAAAATCGGATTAATATAAATGGAGCAGCAGCCACCGCAAGACAACTGCCTTCTCAGACAAATATCTCGCTTAATATTCGGGTTTTTTTAAATCCGAAAATACGTATGGAATCACTATGAATTATACTACAATACAATCTTTATTTGACGAAAATCGGACTGATATTAGAGGAGCAGCGGCCTTTTATATTATATACGACCCCCTACGCTGATGATGCATGTACTAAAGGTAGAACTCGACGAGTTACTCGGCGAGTTACTCCTACAACTCGGTGAGTTACTCCTACAACTCGCCGAGTTACTCCCCGCACTCCTGAACATCCCCCCCGAGTGTAATACGAGCGAAAATAGCGCCGAGTAACTCGCCGAGTTCGAGGAGTAACTCGGCGAGTTCGAGGAGTAACTCGGCGAGTTCGAGGAGTAACTCGGCGAGTTCGAGGAGTAACTCGGCGAGTCATGGCCGAGTTTTTGGACTCCTGGATAATTCGCCGAGTGTGCCGTGCAGCACGGCATACTCGGGAGACTCGGCAAACTCGGCTCCAAATCTCACGAGTTCGCTACGAGACTCAGGAGTTACTCGCCGAGCATCTCTCGAGTGCGAGGAGTAATCGCCGAGTTTAGTAAGAGTTGGGCCCGAGAGGCGTGTTACGTAATACTACGAGTTGACTACGAGTAACTCGGCTATGTGGGAACGGGGCTTAATAAAAGTATTTTTGAAAAATGGGAATCAGGACTGGATAAATAATACAAAATTAATTGCAATGAGAACATTATATATATATATATATATATATATATATATATATGTTACATATACATCATTGTTTCAAATTTGTTTGATATGTTAATTCATCCATGATGTATAGTAAATTAAACTAAAAGCAATTTAAATGTTTTCCCACGTGCGTGGATGCGCACGCATCGCCGTAAATGGCCTGTAATGAAGCTTTGCACACGTCCGCAACTTGCCAGGTTTCAGACGAGTGGAATTACTCCGCGCCGGGCTCCATATCAGCCCTGGCGGTGGAGCCGGGAACCAGGCGTTCTCTAACGCCCCTAGTGGATAATAAAATTCATTCAGAAACTTCTAGTCAAGTGCGTAGATTTGCCAATTTCACATGAACAACACAATAAAATGTATCTTCCACATTATTTCCTTGTCCTAATGGGGGAATGGAGCTAAATATTACCACGATTGACACAATGTTACAAGTATTAGATCTGAACGCTACGTAGGCTTATCGTGTCAAATGACGTCATAATCAGTCAGTATGATACTCAATAGTCGCTGATTGTTCTCCGTTTATTTTTAATCAGCTCGCTTAACAATGCGCCTCCTTTTCCCTGTAGGCATTGCGCGTCCTATTTACGAGAGTGCGGGTTCTTATACTTATTATTCTTTGAGCAATGCGTGACGTTGCCGGAGCCCTCTAGTGAGTTTTAGCCGAACTTGAAGCAATATGTGAATTCTGCGCAAATGCGCGCCTACTGCCCACATTGACAATAAAAAACAATACATTTTAATAAATTGTAGAACTTGATTTATCTGGTCGTTTCACATTATTGACACAGGACCAAGATACAACAAATTAAATATTATACAATGAGAATACAAATAACCACAGTACAGTAAAATAGTAAAATAATTGATATTTGTTACAATTTTAGCAATAATTAGTAACATTGCAGCAAAAACTAATGGTCCAGACATAATAATTATTAATAATAAGTCAGTCAAAAAGTGAGAAATAGCAGATCTCCATTTCAAGCAATGATAGAGATATGAAGTTTTCTGCTAACTCTTGAAATTATGTTTTGTGTAATGCTTTTAAAGTCTATTTACTCATTATTTATGCTAAGTATGCCTTTCTTAATTGCTTTTATTCGATTCTTTGATCAAAGGTTGATATAAAATGGTCTGGTGCAAATCAAAAGAAAGGGACAAAATAAAATTTTAATAAATGGGCATTACAGACATTAAAAATAATGCCAATTGTTAAATATTCTAGAAATTTAAGTATGAAGTGTAAATATAAAATGTATATATATATATAGAGATTTTTATTGACAGCTAAATATCAAATTGATACATGTGTCAGCATGACAAGATAATAAATGTATATGCTTTTATTGACACAGTAATATCATAAATGATACATTTGTCAAAATAGCAGATAAAAATATGTATTACTCTTCTACTCACTATTCCTATATTCAATATATTTAATATATATATATATATATATATTATCAATTTAAGGAAGAAAACACTACTAAGTACTAATATAGGATTTGCAACCTCATGGTAAACGTGTTGGTCTTGGGTTTTTGCCCTGAATGTTTAACATGTATAAACCAGAGTGTTATCACCCGAATGTATTTATTCTCTTGAGCAGTGGTGCATTTTGGCCTTCCTGAAATTTCTGGAAAAGGTTTAAACAAAATTAACTGGAAAAATGACCAGTTAAGAATTAAGGTTTAGACAAAATTAATTAGGCCAGTTGGATACTTAAGAAAGATATTTAGTCTACAAGGTGTTTTAAGTGCACAATGGAAGATATGGATGACCAGTCACGCATATTTGGATCTAATTTGTGCACTATACTGTGAAAAAACATCTACCTTTGACAGCTGCAAAAGGTGTTTTTTTATTGATGGGTTAAAAGTTTGAACTGTAACAAGTTTGTTTTTGCTAATTAATGGTTTTGTACATATCACATTCTTTTCTCTCGTGTTTGTTTACCCAAGTCAGTGTTACATTTGTTAATAAAACCATGAAATTAAAAAAAAAACATTTTTTTCCAAACTTTTTCTTGGCAGTGTATACATATGATTTTAATTTTATTAGTTGGCTATATATAATCAAGCAAAATATATTTAGTCTTTTATCAACCGTAATTGCAATTATTTTGTTGTCTGCAATTGCTTTCATCAGCCTTTAATTTATAATCATTGGCAATTACATAAATGACACATAAAAAATAAATAAATTTATTTAAATCAGGGATAAAACATCCTTGATTTAACTAATGGTGTAAGGATTAAACATAATGTGTAACATGGCACATGTGTTATGTCAAATAAGAGAAATGAATAAATACCAATACAACAAATGTGATTATATTATATTTTTAATATTTTATTCACACACAATGTTAAAAAATACATTGGTGTAATGTCAACACAAAAGTGGAAGCATAGTAATACAAAATCAATGGGTGGCCGTCCTGGTATTTGGCCTTTTTGGATAGTTGGCCATTTTGGGGGATGGCTGTTTTAGCTTGTTGGGCGTCACGGGGAGTGGCCATTCTGGTAGTTGGCCGTTTTGACCCTACTCCAATAATAATAATACAGTAAAATAATTGCACATCATAAACTGGCAGAGCTTGCATTTGAAAACAAGGTGTGTAACATTTGCCTGCCACATATAGATGCTAAGTTATGATCAGTATGATCTGCTGGCATCTCATTGAAAGTCACTGATCGAGGACACACATACTTGGACGTCTAATGATGGTGCTGAGAGACACTACCTGAATCCTCTTCAGTTCGATACATGTCCTCAAGCTCACTTCCTGCTGTTTCTCGTCACACGACTCAAAGGCGCAGCTACCATTCCAGTCGCAGTCAACAACCTCGTTGTTTTATTTGTGGGGAATGATCCCACAATGTAAGCACATGCAGACACAAGTCACCTCTGCAATGCTACTCCTGTCATGGTTATGGACACAAAAGCAAGTCTTGCTCTGCTCGACAAGGTGGAACTACACAGACAACTTCAATTGTGAGATAGGTCATTGGCCAAGAAGAGACGGCCGGACAGATTGAACTTTCAAATGACTTTGACTCAGATTAACTGTTTTGTGTTGACTCTGTAACTCGTTTTATCTTGTTCTAATGTTCTTAATTACTCATTATGCAGTGATATTTTATCATGTTCTGATGTTTTCATTGATAGTAGTAACTCAGAATCTTTATCAGTGCCAGATTCGCATGTTGAAAATAGTGGTGTTGATATAAAAACTGAATGTCACCTACATGAAAGCCAAAACAGTACCAGTCAGCTTTCCCCCAATTGCATAATTATCGGAGAGCACATTGCAAACAATTAGTGTTTGGTCACCTCAATATAAACAGTTTAAGAAATAAGTTCCTGGAAATATATGAAATACTGTCTCATGAATTGACTGATATTCTAGGATTATCAGAGACAAAGCTAGAGGCTTCTTTTAGTTCTTCTCAATTTAATGTACCTGACTACACTATGTACAGAACTGATAGAAATTCACATGGCGGTGGCATTATGTTGTACATCAGATCTACCGTACCTCATAGATTATGAAAAGATCTGTGTGATGTTGGGTCTAGAATTGAATCTATGGTCATAGAACTTAAGTTAAAAAATGAAAAAATGTTTGTTATATTGATAAATATACAAACCGCCAAATGTGAGAAGTGATGATTTTATCAGTAAACTAGGGTTGATGTTAGAAAAATGCTATGTCGAATGTAAAAGTGTCTATATATTGGGTGACGTAAATATCAACTTTAATAATCTACCAGACAATGTGTTGTATTTCATAACCCAGTATAACCTCAAGAATATAGTAAAAGAACCAACATGTCATAAGAATGTTCAAAATCCATCACTTATAGATGTAATATTGACAAATATTCGACAAAGAATTGTATCTCATCTGAATATATCCATTGGTGTTAGTGACTGCATATGTGCCGCTACAAAAATGCATGTACCATATGATGGTAAAAGGCAAATAAAATATCGGTCATTTAAACATTTCAATGAAACAAATTTCAATGGTGACCTGCAAATGGTCCCTTTCCATGTCTGTAGCATTTTTGATGAAACTGATGATGTCTTTTGATCATATCATTATTTACTAAATGAAGTAGTAGAAATTCATGCTCCGACAAAGTTCCTGAAAAAAACCTCAGCTACCTTAGATGAATGGACAATTACGAAGAGCTATAAATGTCAAAGGTATGCTGATAAGAAAATTTATGAAATGTAAGGATCAGCAAAACTGGAATAAGTACAGAAAACACCGCAACTTAGTGACTTCACTTAAGCGTCAAGCCATTAAAGAATATTTCAATAAGAGATGTAATGATCAACCAAATAATAAACAATTTTGGAACACTGTACGTCCATTCATGTCAAATAGTCAGACCTCAGAAAATAGTATATCACTATTGGAGCAAAACTAAATTGTAACGAAACAAATGGAAGTGTGTAGCATCTTCAGTGACTATTTTATCAATATAGCAAATGTCTTAAGTGAGCCAAATGAAGTTGTTGGCAAATCTGTTAAATCGGTTATGGACTTCTATAAGAGTCATCCATCTATAGTAAATATAAAAGCTGAAAGTAAACATAAATTTATTTTCTAAAGTCACTTCTGATACAGTGCCTAAAAGTATCAACAAACTGATAGTTGGTAAAGCCTGCTATGACAGGATTCCTGCACGTATTCTTAAAATAGGTGGTCATGCACTTATTGTTTCACTGCCTGTTATAATCAATAGATGTATTGATGATGAATGTTTTCCTGATCATTTTAAACATGCAGAAGTGTCTCCTGTTTTTAAAAAGAATGACTGTTTATGTAAAGATAACTACAGGCCCGTGAGTGTTCTTACTGCAATGTCTAAAGTTCTAGAAAGCATTATATGTGACCAAGTTATGACTTTTTTCAATGATACTTTGTCTGAATTATAATGAGTCCAACAAAGAATATTAAACTATTAGGTGTCACCATTGACAATGATTTAAATTTTACTAATCATATTAAGAATGTATCTATCCAAGCGGCTAAGCAAATCAATGTATTATCTCGTTTGTCTCGGGTACTTACTTTGCCATGTAAGATCAAAATCCTAGATGCATTTATTTTATCAAACTTAGGTTACTGTAGCATTGTATACCATCATTGTAAAGTAGAAGACGCGCAGAAGTTAGAAAATTTATTTAAACGTGCTCCAAGATTTGTGTACTTCGATTTTTACTCGACCTATAAGGAACTTTTAGATAAAGCAAAAAGATCACCTCTGTATGTGTATAAACCAAGAATCATGATATTACCGGTTTACAAGATTTTGCAAAACAAATGTCCACCAATGTCAAAAGATTTTTTCGCAGTACAAGATATTTCATACAATTTTAGAAATGCCAATATGCTAAGACAACCAATGTTTAAGACTCTAAGACATGGATTTCATTCACTGCATTACCAAGGTGCTATGTTTTGGAACAAGTTTCCTGATACTGTTAAGGCTTTGGATTTTAATGGTTTTAAAAGTTAAGTTCTTAAGTGGCAACTTGAGTGTCAATGCGGCACAATATCCAACAATTTATCTGGGGATGAATCGGAGAGCTGAAACAATAATGTCAGAATGGAAATACATCATAACACCTTCTTGGTCATTATCATGCTGACTAGGAGGAGTTTGGTCTAAAAACTTGCAGTGTTTCTTTAACATTAATTGGTGGATTATTCATGTCAATAATTAATTGCAATGTATACGTTAAAATGTAGCAATGCCACACAAAGTAGCAAGAAATTATGGCTCCAGACATAAACACTTTACTTGACCTTACACCTACTTTTCTTGTAATTATTTAATAATAATCAACGGACTTACCTGAATTAGATCAGATCAGTCAAATTGAGAAACCTCTAGAAATGATAGAGAGATGGGGTTTTCAGTCAGCCCTTTTAAATAAGCTATATATGCATAACTATTTTAAGTCAAATCTTTGAACAGGTACATATATATAAATATATATATATATATATATATATATATATATATATATATGGTGTGGAGGCTTATATTGTGTACAGAACTGCTTGTGATCTTCGTGCTACACACATATGTAGTGCTACTTTATTTTATTTTATTAAATTATAAACGAGTTATTCAACAAAATATACAAATAAATATTTTCCACTCAGCTAGCTGCTATGAGCCAATCAGAATGCCTCATTGTCATCACGCATGGGTGTATAACTATGTCGTACAGCAGTAAAGTACTGCATTGGATGGTTAGAGTGTACGTTGAATGGCTGTAGTGTATGCTGGATGATTACAGTGTAGTAGGATCCACAGCTCCAATGCATGTTGGATGCAGTGTTTGTTGGATATCTGTTGTGTATGTTGAATAGCTGCAGTGTATATTTAATGACTGCAGATTATGTTGGGTAGCTGCAGTGTATGTTGCATAGCTGCAGTGCATGTTAAATGGCTGCAGTGAATGTTGGATGACTACTACTTCAAAATATTTATATCGATTTTTTTTTATTTTAACATTTTGTGAGATTGGGGACCAAAAATATTGTGCATGATGTGGCAATCATGCTTTTATTTAAATTTCATATAGTCCCTTAAATGTGTTTAGTTATACATACATCATAATCAACAATAATATCAGGTAGGTCTTGAAGAAAATGTACCATGTCCACAATCTCTAAGATTAGTTTTGTTATAACTATTTATAAATCCAAGAACTTTGTAAAACATAGATAATTTTATATCATACTAGGGTAAATAAATGTAAACATGTTTTCAGCCTTTTTTCATAATTATAAGCATGGAATAGCTCAGGATAAACAGAAATGTTATTAAAAATTAACTCAATGTATGTCATTCAGCTAGTTATTTTACACTGTAATTGCTGTTGGTTGAGCTCATTGCAACTTGTAACATTAATAAATTATTATTTGAGGAAAAAAACGCTTGCAGTTCTAAGAGGAACCAATTTGTTTTTAAAGTGCAGTGAAGGTCCTGCAATGTCGAGTGGTCAAGCATGATGCTAGAATTTTAGTTTTGACACAAATTGAAATTTAGCATCCTATGTGAGTGTACAGATCTGTAGATAGGGCTCGATTATCAATCATTATCGATTAATCTAATCGAAAAATATGAAAAATTCAATTCTCGATTATTGATCTGTAACCTTGATAACTTTGCGTGCTATATTATCGCCCATTTTGCTGTGAAAATCCGCCAGGTGGCCACGGTTGTCATGTGCTGCCACCTGGATTGAACTGCAAGTACTAATGATTAATATAAAAATTGATTTTGGTAAAAAAAAAGACCTATTTCATTTATGTAGCAGCATTAACACTTTGTGTGGGTTACATCAACTAATTGATTATTATATATTAATCGATAATCGGTTGCCAGAAGCCCCGATTAATCGATAACAAGAAATTGAACCAATTCCTAGCTCTAGTAGATAGCCATGTCAGTTGTCAATTGATAACAGGTAGTAATAGAAACCTAACTTCTTTATTTACAAATTGTATTCCTGTGGAAAAATAATATCTCAAATTGTCTGTGATTACAATGAAGGGATTTTCTAACTAACTGACAAAAGCTACCTCTACGTTTTCCCATGAATGCCTATGATTATAATAATTTCCCATGGATCATCGATCACAACTTTGAGCCTGATGGATTTGTAATCAGACCATAACATCACATAAAGCATAAAACAAACTCAATTAGTCAGGTTGCTATTTTCTTTATTTAAAAATAGGCTTTTAACTGGTAAATATAAATGTAAAAATGTAACCACCGGTTGACCTAAGAAAATCTCCAACAAAGACATACAGTGAACAGATAAGAGTGTCTACAAAACTCTACATAAGAATGTGAACATTCATTTTCCTGACTATAGACAGGTAAATATCACTTGAGCAAGAGTCAAACCAACTAACTATATACAGCATCCATTCAGACTATATATTTCCTACTAGCCTGCACACATCCAGCACATGGAAATCTTTACATAAACTAATGCTTAATAAATTTCTCTGTAACATCCCGCATACATACAGTGGAGGCCAAATATACAATCAAATGCGAAAAATTCAGATTTTTGCGTATCTTACATCACTAGAGACTTTATTCAAGTGAGTTTGCTCATGAAATCATATTTCTCAGTCTGAAACACTTTGTAAAAAGCACTAGGCTTTTTGACCCCTGGTTTGAAATGATGAACAACAATTAAGGTTAAGTTTATAATTGAATTAATGAGTTAACTATAATAAATATGAATTATATAATGTTTGGACAGGTTATATTACACTGGATATGAGTTGATATATTTGTGTATGTATGAAATGTTCATGAAATGTGGAATTTGTGGAATTCAGTAAAATTCAGTCTAATTTAAATATACATTAAACAATGGTTGTCTGGCAAGCTTTGCTACTGCACTCCAAGGGGGTGAACAGGTGGGTGCTAGTACAATGGGGGTAAAATACAATAGGAGTAGATACAATAGGAGCTAAGATGAAGGGCACTCAGGCAAGGAGGTTGAGATGAGCAATGCTCATCAGGGTACAAAGAGGAGGTAGTATTTGGAATAAGGTATTGTGATTGGGGATGAATTCTGGACTCATTACCCCTGGAATGCACAGCCAAGCTACCAGAGGAATTAATTAGGAGGGGAAAGTCCACTGCTGGGAAGAGCTGGCCAGCATGGGCAGAAGGACACAGCTCTTGTGATTGGTTAAGCCCAAGGGGCAAAGGTAATGATGTACAGCATGAAAGGTACTGATTGGTTGTAGGCCTGATGGCCTGTGTGAGGTTCCATAAAAACAATAAACTGAGGAATCCCAAGACACTTTTTACCTAGTAGAAGTGGACTGGTCAAGACACCAAGCTCTGACTTTGACTTGTTTACTTTTATACTTCATCATGGAATTAAGAGACAACTTTGGAATATGGTGAGATGGTCATAAGTTCTTTTGAGTCAACTTGTGACCCCCAAATCTTACAACTTGTTTGCACTTGCAAATCATAATATAAAGATGTGAAAATCGATTATCATTAAGAAATAGGCAGATATCTGAAAATTTTATACAATTTCAATGACAGACATAGGACAAATTATGTGAGTAATCTTACAAGCATTAATGAACAAGTAATGAAACTGATGAATCAAGCATATTTATTCAAAGATGGTGTCCCAATACTCAAAAATTTTAACGTCAGTGCAATTTTGTTCATTTACAATACAAATTAAATTTTCATAGGCTATTGTTGTCTTTTTTTAAGTACAAAACAGACAAGCATAGTGTCTTCTGTAGTTAGCAAACATTAAACTTATGATAAGCAATTAGTAAGTCCCTGACTTAAATAAACTAGAAAAAGTTTTTATTTTTCTATGCCTGATCGGGTATTTTAGGCCGCCCTTTATTAAAGGCATAACATACCATAAATCTACCTGGGTATTATAGATTACAAATAGAAGATAACCTCAGAATGATATGCCATTTTCACACGACCCAATTGATACGTGCATATACATACACCACACGCATACTAAAATCGTCACATATAACATTTACCGGGATTTTTAGAATGTAGACTCCTACTACTTTTATACCTGTCAGGTTGGCAAGCATTATCAAAAACATGACAATAGAATTATTCCTGAGTTATATTATGTCCCTGGTCCCTAACACTATCCTTATACAGTAAAAAATATATGTTAAGGTGATACTTATATAGTCATTATCTAATCATCCTGCTAATTTGCCCTTTTTCTACCTTCCAAATGCAGAAGTGGCTTTCCTTGATCCCACTTCACAGTCCAAAAAAATATATCAGTAAAGACATTCTCTTGTTTTCTGAATAAGGTCAAGAAAAACATTTTCAATTCCGATGACAAGCCCCTGATAAAATAGGACCAATAGTTAGGGGAAATATTTTTGTTTACTAATTTGTAAAGTCTTGTCACTCTGGTGTATCTGATTGCATATATATATATATACCCTGAGCTTTTAGAATATGCTCCGATGTTGTAAATATGTTGAGTAGAAATGAAGTTATAGTGGTTTCAAGATTCTCACGTGTATAAATTATCAATCTCACCTACTGGCATTCAGATCCTTATGAGTCTTAACAGATTTTTCTAGAATCTTTTTTACAAATTGTTAGGGGGGGACAGATTCAAAACAGGGGGCTAAAAAAGGTCACTAGAACCAAAGATGTATTTTTTTCTAGGCCTAGGATTGGAAGCTTAATTTTTTAAATGACGAGCAACTACACGGAAGATGCCTTTTTACCCCCATTTACTGACTGTTTTTTGCCTTTTCTTAACTTGCCAGCTTGCATATACAGATTATAGACAATCAAGTCCAAGAACTCTATTAAAGTGATGCAACTGGCCCCCAGGAGCAGGCCAAAGTAACCGCCGATGCCATCTGGAAGCAAAGTAGATTTTAATTTATGAGATACTATAACAGTGACTGCCAAAATACACGAAAACAATTTAAGGGCCACCCATCAACTTGGACATACACAGCACAAGAAGCTTATGCACCAAGCATATACTTTTCCCGGATTTTTTTCAACTTTCTCGATTGGGAAGATGTTATGCATATACCCCACAGTGGGAATTAACAGTTTTGTTCAGTGGCTCAAATAGGACATGTACACATTTTATTTTTTATTTCATATAAACAAAATACTAATTTGTTTAATGCTTTCTCGATTGGGAAGATGTTATGCATATACCCCACAGTGGGGTCATTCTCTTGGCCTGGCATAGACAGTACCACCAATTCAACATGTCAAGCAACCAACATCCAGCTGTCATTTCCCTTATGAAGAGTTACATAGAAGTGACTGTCTCACCCTGCCCCACTCACGTTGTGTCGCACTCCTCCCCGTGCTGGTTTTAATATGAACTTATGGCCATCTGAGGACAGGAACAGATTGCTACAGCACTGTATGCATAACAAAATTACTTTACCTGGTGTAAAACCCAAAAATTAAACTGCATACACCTTGTGCGTTCAATTCTTGCAGGTAATGGAACATTCTAGTGGTTATGTAATGTTGGCATAAACCCCTAAAGGCCAGTGTTTTAACTTTCATGGAGTTGATACTAGGGGGTTTGTCTCACTGTTCCCCACTCTACCCTACGTGTATGTTTATCCATATATGAGTAATTTGTTTAAACAAATTAGTATTTCGTTCATATGAAATAAAAAATAAAATGTCTATTTTAGCCACTGAACAAAACTGTTAATTCCCATGCATTTTATTTACGAAACCTAAACTGGTATGGTATATGGAGAATAGTCAAATAACCAAATTTCATTGTTTTGTGGGATTTTGTTTAGAGTGTGCACAAAAACTGTGTTGGCGAAATTTGGCCTTTAGAGTTTAATTTGACTGTAAAAACTTAAATTATTTTCCAGGTTGAGAGAATGGCAGGGAACTCTGCAGTTACTTACTGAAAAAATCCAGGAGAGAATAAGCATCAGACGCCTGGATAACATTGTGAATGAGCTCTCCATAGAAAACATCCACCTTCAGGAAGTTCTCCCTGAAAAAAATAGCACCGCATGTGAAAATGCCGACCAAATCATGAAAATATCTGAGAAACAGTCGAGCTAAACATAATGGAATAAAAGCATGGTTGGCCAATTTTAGGAATATAACCTTACATATATTTTTTTACTAACAATACAAATTTCCACCAGACATACTTACAACAAAAAAGCTTCATTGACTTCTAATTCCTCCAATATTCCTTTGAGCGTGTCATTTAGTGCCTTATAAGAGTCTTCAAATGCATCAATTTGGTTTTCAATGTCCTTCTCTAGAATATAGAGAACTTCCCCCAATCTGCTATAAAATCTGTCAATATTTTTCTGCAAAATTTTCCTTGCATCGTACTTCAAAAAGTCTGAAAATTCCATAGTTGTTGGCCATATGCGAGACAATGTCTTTTCATCAAGATCATAGGCAACATAGTCATCGCTGTCGATATTTGCAGATGGTTCGAGCCAGATAGTCATGTTTCTAATAGTTTCAGTTACATTCTTCTTAGCTGTATCAGACATAAATTTAAAGATACCAGCAACCCCAGATAAGGCTTTCAGGTACAACGAGTAAGTTGACATCGGACCATGGTGGTAAATTTCTGTACTTAGTCCATCAAACATCGTTTTCTGTATGACAGACTGTGATTGTTTCATCACATTGCCCATATTTTCGAACTGAGTATAAGTGAGATTTCTTGCAATTTCTGAAATTGTAATTGAATTACCAAAGAATTCAGCTGCATAATTGCTTTGAAAGGCAATTCGCAATGCATCCATTTCCTTCAGCAGTTTTCTTTTGGTGTCATAATCTGGGTTGGTCATTTCTTCATGGCTAATTTCAGTGGCATCAACGACTGCTTTAGTAGCATTTCCCAAAGCATTAATATATAAAAAACCTACTTCTTCAGCAAAGGTTGTGTTTATTTTTACATACTCATATAGTCTTTCAAGTGCACCTTTGATTGTCATATTTGTTGTATAGTCTTGATAACTGACAGTTTCCTGTGGAAGAATTATATCCAAGTCCTGAAAAAGCTGCGTTTTGACGCTTTCATCTCTAAGACTAAACAGCTTTCTATGGAAGTCATCAGGATTGTACATTTGAAAGAAGCCCTCGGCTGATGGCAACCATATGTCGGCATCAGGCCTACCGCTTCTGTAGCATGACTGTGGGAATGATTCAAAACCAACGAAGAAGTCAGCAACCCGTTGGGACCTGGCTAGCAAAATATTTTTAAGGGTAGACTTTGGTAATGGTGTTTGTGTTGACCTACGTGATCTGCTGTACATGTTTATCAAATAAGTCAGGTCATTCAAGGCTGTTTTGATGTCTTCCTGGAGCATGTTGCTCATCCTATAAACAAAGAGATGGGAAATTAAAAAGCATAAATATAATGTGATTATTCTTAATATCTAATATACTATTGTCTCTATTGTTTATTTTACATTACTACATATACATGAGCCCTTGATGGTAACACCCTGTAGAGTGCGCAAACCAAATTCTGTAAAGATATGTTTAAAAGTAGCCATGTATAAATAGTGCCATTGGTCCATCAGCTCAAGTGTCTCTAGATAAAATTAACTATTGACACTGTGGATGAAAAGGCACCCTCGGCTAAAGGGGGCCATCATTTCATAAATGGATCACCGGTATTGATTAGGGCCAACCTTTCTTGGTACTAGCTAGCCCAGCCAGAACCATACATTCACGAACATAAATGAAACGTTCAAAAAACATTTTCTGAGGTACACACTTTACAAAAATGTTTCCCTCAATCTGGAGGTGTCTTCTGGTTCAATCATTATGGGGAAGGGGCCCATCTTTCTTCAACCTACCCGGTGAAGGGGCCACTCCGGGCAAGCCTCCCCTGACCTGGAGCTTCCTGGTGAAGGGCCCAGCCTACCGCCAGCCTTCCTGGAAAGGGGCTGATCTTCTTACCTTTGTACATGAAGGGACCAGCTAACCTTCCATTCCAAGTCGAGGCCATATATCTAGGGGAATGGCCAGCCAACAGGATGGCCCTTTCACCAAACTATGGGCCTTCACCGGAGATTGCACTCATATCATCATCCACAGCAAAGCCAAAATTGTCTTTAGCAACTGAGTTTCAGAAACCATGTAAGAGTTCATCACAATAGTAATATACAATAAAATAGAAATACATAATGCCAATGTAATTGAATAACCATATAATTTTTAAATCTAATTATATACTCGTACATGTATAGTAATTTTAATTTTCGCGCGAAACGGCCTGTGGTCAGGCCACTGGGTTATGATTTCCCCATACCTTACACTCCAGGGTTCTGCAGCAACCTACCTTCTAAGACATTCAGCCCCTTCATTTAGTTTCACCAGCAGGGGTTTTAGTCTCCCGATGTCTCTCATGGAGTGATCAACAAATTCTTGCAGTGTTCTTTGAATGAGACTAAATTTCGATGTTTCACGCTCAATAGACTGCTCACTAATGAAATCTCTCACTTCTTTAAAGATATCACTGACTTCCGTGAATTGTTTTTGAATATTCTGAATAGAAAAAGGCAGTTAATAAGCAAAAAATAATAAGCCAACCAAAAATTCAACCAGAAAATAACTCTTAGCCATGTTTATTTTTGCATAATTGAGGCTGTAGATGAAATTGCAACTTAACTTTTATTGTGTATTGTAATTCAACATGCTTTACTTACACAGGTTGCAATAATAAATATCTATCTATCTATCTATAAAGAGCCTTCTGGCTTTAGCCCCTCTGCTTGAGAGACTCGAACAAAACATAGATAATGAGAACTTTTTCAAGCCATACATTATACACTGTATAAGAATGCAAAAAACATTCCCATGTTTCCTTATGGCCTTTGGTTTCGTTTCTTCTGGATAAATGTATAAAACATGCCTACCAAAGTAACCATCCACAGCTGCTAACCCCTACACAAACTATATTATATAATTAAACATAATGTTGGGTTAACTGAACAAAAGATAAATTCCGTCATCATACTTACAAAATAGTTCTTTGGCACCATCCTGTAGTCCTTGTTCAGAGAATACTCCCGATGCTTCTTGATTCTTTCTATCTTTTCTTCCTCGAACAAATACTTGGAGACCCCAAAATAAGCCAGGCTGGAGGAGGATGACTGAGACGGATAGGAAAATGACTCACAGGCAGTGGGACAGTAACACGAGAATGTTTCATTGACATCTGCAACAAAGTTGATACATTATGCTAATTCCTTTCTTCATGGAAAGAATTATACACTTTAACACTCGAAAGGGGTGTTCACTCTGTCACTGATAATCCATTGTACACTCCTGATAGCGTTAGATCATCCATGACCATCTGTAGAGAGGGTAAACATTTTTAAACGTGATTGAGATTTGGCGGACTTTCTACGAATAAATTGTTTACATTAGTAACGTAACTCGCTTGGGATTCACTCGGCGAGCATAATACATACGTTCTACATACGTCTGTTGCTAACCGTGGCCATCTGTGGCTTCCTTGCGCATCCTTGAACCACTCGCATGGGCGATCTATGAGTGTCTCACGGATGCCTCATGGATGCCTCATGGATGGCTCATGGATGCTTCACGGATGCCTCACGGATGCCTCAATGAGCCGTTGCGGACTTCCTCTGAGCCATCTAAGACTGCCTCACGTATGCTCGTGGAAAATTTATACGTGATTAACAGAGCTACGAGTGAGCAAGTATAGTCCATTTTTGCCATCCGTGGTCACTCATAGGTCTGTGAACGCCTCTTAAGGCTACATAACAGTTTGTATGAGCGTGATGAATAATTATTTTCAGAATGATATAAATGGACCACAAAAAAAGAACCTGTGATAATTGCGATCAAGGTTGAAGGTCGTAAATGAAAGTTCCTTCCATCGCCACGCCCATCTTTAGAGTTTACAAAACCTTTAGTACAATACATGTACATGGTTAACAGAAGGATCATCTACAACACCATGCATTGATAAGGAAAGGACTGCCCCCAAAATAATGTGAATCCAATTCCTCCTAAAGAACCTAGAATACGAATAGTCAACTTGTGCCCTGAACATGAGTTCATCCACTTTAATCAAAATGATAAACCGATTTCGATGACTACACCCATGTGTAGGAACTAATAACAAACTACATGAGTGGGGAATGTTCCCTTTGTGATTTATTCAATGAAGAAAGAAAAACAAACATATCTATTCTGCAACTAAAAGTACAAGAACTTTTGACAGGCATCAAACAGTGTGCATACTAATCTGCTTTGACAGATTAGTAATCAATGGAACAAAACCTAACGGGACAAACATAGGCATTTACTATTGCAAAATAGCAAAAACACACCAATAAAACGAACAGAAGAGAAATATATTGAAACAAAAAAAACAACAGGCTACCAGCTTTTGAAGAGAAACACAGCGCATAAAAGCAATAATTATTAAATTTGAGCCGTTTTTTGCAACATGGAAGCCTGTAACGTATTGACCGGCAATAAAAAAACTACTAATAAAAAAAGTATCTTGTTTTAAGCTGAGTGGAGTGGAACAAAAAGTTACAGAGGATTTCTGTAGGTTGTCTGTTCTGCCCAGATAGCATTCCAAATCGTTTCAGTGTTGGCGTGACGTTGGTGACGTCAACACGAAGCTGTACCGACGGTCGCCTATAAAGAAATGACGTTGGCTCGATTTGGAATGCTAGGCGTGGTGTCAACTTGCAACTCACAACCCTGCAGTTGGCATAAGCTTAAACATAAGCCGCAACACCTATCAAGCTGATTCAGCTTTCAAGACAAATATGACATTACGTTTTTATTAATTAATGTTACTACAGTGCTTACTTACCCACACTTTTTCGACACTCTTCCCATTTTGGAAACGAACAGTACGTCCCATTACCTGCAAAACAAAATATATATGATATTTCCCTAAAAAAGTATATCTTAGTTTGCAATAATACAATTGATTAATGGTTGTATAACTTGTGCTGAACAAAAAGAAATCTCCCGAGCAATAGTTGGCAAACCTGGCATATAGTAGTCAATACATCCGCAGTGTTTTTGCCAAGCGATGGCCTCGCATTCCTGGTTACATCTGAACCTTGTGTAAGTCTCATTTGGGTAAAGAGATAATTCCCTCTCATCACATTTCCCATGAGGGGCCTTCATGCTGTGTATCTGAAAGGAGTAATGATTACTGCTTAGGAAGTGGTGTATTACTCATGCATGCACCACTTCCGAACCCAGTATTTTTATATTATAATTAAGTTGGTTTAAGAAATAATAATAAACCTTGTTTACTTAATTTACTTGATATAGCCAATTTAGCCTATTTGACACAAGCCATGGCAGAAATTGTCGGTCAGAGTCACCGTTCTGTGAGAACACTGACTTCTTATTCCATTATGCGGTAAATATCCCAAGACATCAAACATTCCATAAACACAGTAGAGTATGTAAGTTGGTGACCAAACAGTGGTTATTGTATAGTAATTGCCCTAAGGTAACCCAAGAAACTGTCAAAACATGGTGGTGGGCAGAGTATAGACACCAAATTTGGTGAGGGTTTGAACGTCCAAACAAAAGATATAGGATCTTACACATCATGGACTAATAACCCCACCTATAAATATTATCCCCTTGCTGTGTTCATCACTAATAGTAACCAAATGTGCTCCAATAAAAATTACATACCCTATGATAAAGTATTTCTTTCATAAAAGCACTTAACAAAGTCCTTTACCAGAAGGTGCTATTGCCACAAACCCAATGCTGCCAACACAGACCAAGTGATGACCATGAAAATATCTTTTAAGTTAGACAAAAAAGACAAACAAAAAACTGATCACGTACATCTTGCTGACTGATTTCAAAGTAGGTGTGTTGGGAAACTGCAGCAGCCTTTCCAACATACTGGACATATGGGATGTCATCCTGGTCATGAACATGAATCTACAACACAAGGGGAAAAAAAGGATAACTACGTTAAATCCTATTTTTAAGCTTGATCAAATTTCTTTATCACATGACAAACAAATAGTTAAATGTGTATTTCCAAATAGTAAATAACATCGTAGCTCACTTGTGGTACTAGTCTGATATGAATTACAATTCGACGCACAAAGCTAATCCTGCATGTGGCCAAAATCTGTCACATATTATGGTGGCCGAACAGAACACTTCATGGTATCATGGTTTCATGGGGAGACTGTATCTTATGCACCATGACAGAGCCAACTTTCGCACCACGATAGTGTCAACTTTCTCACCACGTCAGTGGCAAATTTCTTACCATGAAAGTTATCGACAGTGAAAATATGTGTCATACAAGCAACTTTGTCAGAGGGCTTTCATGGGGCGAAAGTTGAGTACTTTTGTGGGCAAAAGTTGGCACTTTTGCGGTGCGAAAGTAGGTAATTTCATGGGGCAAAAGTGACTGTCGCCCAGTAAAATTACCAAGAAAGTGCAACCTTCGGCCACCATAACATATAATAATTCATTTTCTTCTATTAGAAAGTTTTAACATCATAATTTTACAAGCAAATATCCCAAAACAGAGTCAGTTTAGCAGTTGATGATATGAATCTACCTCCCAATTTCTGATATTGTCCATTTATTTTTTTAGTTATTTGGTGACACATGGACAGACATGCACACTAACACGGGTGGTAACCAGTCTTGCTACAGACCTCTTTATGTTTGGCACGAATGATAACTAACCTTAACTCCATCATCAGTTTTCAAACCCTTCATATTTTGATAGGTTTCGATGTTCAGCACGAGGCGTAAACCATACTTGGAACCTGTTGTAAACTCATTGTCATTAAATGTTTACAGAATACTCTAGATGTAACTACTCAGGTTGATGATTAGTTAAAGATAGCATTTCTCTTATTATAATAACCTGGGTTATTAGTCTGCTTCACTGTGTTGTTTTTGCCCGAGTTAAAGGTGTAGCAAACGCCATATTGAGTTCGCTGTTTGATGAAGTCCTTCTTAAGGTCACATTCCTCTTCATTGAAATGGCATCTTAAAAGTTTTAAATTGAATACTTTAAATATCATTGGTCAAAGACATTCGGGTATATAAGTTCTACATACTTCTCAAAAAATTCATAAAATCCTCAAATTTAACATTAAAATTATAGCATAGTACATTCCAGTGTCCACCACAGACCCGCTCGTATATAAGTATATATATTTTGCAAAATCCTGTAACGCAACTAGGGGGTTGCAGTGGGTGCTCGCTGAGAGTAAGGTGAGCAGTTTCTCTCGAAAGGCGGGGATACTGACCAGCAGAGCACCAACCTTTCTCATAACTGATTGCAACTCCCCTGACATCTGAGGAAAATGTCTATGCACATCGTTGGCAAAAAAATATTGCAATTCCTATACACAGTTTCTGTCATTGAAGAAGCCTTGCACTGCAAGACTGGCTCAGATGTTGTTGTTTTTTTGCCCGTAACTGCATAACACAATGAAGTTGCACAACTTGAGAAGGGAATTCCACTAACTTCCTTAGGTATTATTTTCGCAAATCTGAAGAAGCATTGCAATGTCGTAGCAATGCTTCTTCAGTAATATAAACACCGTTGAAACGATCTTCCTACCATGATGCCTTGTGTATGTAACACTCAAAGATACTGAAATTTGCCATGACATCGATATTCGCCAGCCGCCTAAAACATGATTATTCACTAGAAAACTAATTGTTTATATCACTGACAGTATTCTATCACTCCGACAGCCATCTAATAAGTGTTTATTGCACTCTATTCCAAGTGGCGAATCTCGATGTTAGAACCAGGCTTCACGTTCTCAAGACAAATTGGCAATGTTGTTTACCAGTATTGGTATGTGTGACACATCCTTATTACCAAGAAGCTTTGCTGATGAAATAGTGCAAAAACAATGGAAAGTCTCCAAATGCAGCAAGTGTATCACTAGGCCACACCTTTTATATGCTATGGTTGACAGATTTTTTTTTACTATGTATTTGTGAATGTCGACAAAATAAAAATAAAATTTAGCTGGATCTCGATGTCGGCAAAATAAAAGTGCAAAATTCCAAACGTGGGTCCCTGACCACAGGGATCGGGGTCAGAAGGCCAGCCATTTTCAAGTTTTTGTTTAATATGCTAGGTGGCATGATGGGCACATTTCCTGTTACAGCGCCATCTGATGGATGTCGGTGGCAAAAATAAAATAAATGTGTGCAAAGCAGTTTGATTTTTTCGTCGGAGGTTTTCTGACAATGTCAGCGGATCCATCAACCATAGAATATAAAAAGTGTTGCCCTATCAGGCTTTAGGTGGTTTTGTATGGTGGACTCGTTTGAGGAATCGAACTATGAGGAAAGCACCTGCAGTATATTTCCGAAGCAATTATGCCGGACAAGGCTAACAGTGTTGAGATGGGGTACAGTTATTTTCTTTACTAGTTCGCCATGAGTGGGAAATGACATTCTGCGAAATGCCTTTTGATGCAGGCAAAAAGACGTAGTTTTGTGTAAAGTGGATGTGTTTCCTGAGGCTAAGTTCCTATCTCTTAGTTGCTGGAACCAAGGTTCCGTCTGGCACTGTCATTAGTATATTGAATTCCACTCCGGAAAAGAAATACCACCAACTATAGCAATTGCTCCCTTTGAACTTCAATCACTGAGGGTTAAAAAATCCTCACACCCTTATTTATCCAGGAGTGGAACGTCGTCCATGGTCTATGAGATTTGCATCAGAATTACTTTTAAACACGTGCTAAATGTGTGTCCTAGATGAAGAATTCAACATAGTGCCTGTAAATTACGGCAAAGGACTCCCCAATTTTGTCACGTCAATCACATTTCAGCAGCAACCAAGCCAAATTTGAATTGGAGAGTAAATGCACAAGAAAAAAACTTGATATTTTTCAGGGAATAACGCAGATTAAAGTCATCCGGTGAATCAGGTATAGTATTTTTGTGTCATATCCATCATCTACAGCCAAATATGCAAAATAGCATATAAATAGGATAAGTAGCTGCTGAACAATTCTTCGGCCCATTACTCAAATACTATGTGACCTCAAGCTCTCCTTTTGAGCTTAAAACTTACTTCAAAAGTACTTATTCCTCGGACCATCAAAATTATAAATTGCCAAGCAGTAATTTTGTAGTTATCTACACAATATACTTTTTTAGGGATTTCCATCAAGGAAAAGCAGGAGATGAGACAAACCTAATTCATGACCCAATTTTGTTTTCAACATCTCCTTACCCACCTCGTGTGAATTAAGATAATGTATTGATAAATGCAGTCCTGCTTTGATGATTATCATTATTGTCTTCAGTGTTCCAAAAACTTACGAAAAGACCATGTCTTCGAGCTGATGTGCTGTGACTTCATTCAGGTCCCCAACATTGAAGTAGGCTGAAATGTACAAGATAAAGTGTAAAACAACTTGCCAGTCAGGTATGTTTACTTTCAATGCAATTTTGTTTTGACAACAGTAATATGATATACCTGTGTAGTTCCTTCTGCTGTGAAACCCTTTTTTCGTCTCAGGTTTTGGTGGTGTATCAGAAGACTCAGGTCCAATGACTTCTGCTCTAAAGGAATGTTGTGCGGGAAGCGTGTCACTCAGCAGTTTAGAAAACTCATCCACTCTTTCTTCCGTGCCTGAGGTCACTTGGCCTTGCAGTTTCATGACATAGCTGGTATCTGTGAAATCAATGTACTGTGTACATATTGTTTAATTCTATCCATTTATATTTCTTTCGCAACCCCAGTGTGTCAAGATAAACACTGAGACTTCACCTTGGTAAACTTCTATTTTGCCTTTCTACACATTTATACAATAGGGAATATGGGAAAATTACTGGAAAAGAAACCCTTCAACAAAATCTTCAAATCTTATTCATAACATTAGCTACAAACCAGTGCAAGCTCTTGGGTCAGCTATTAAGTTCACAGAGTGAAGGGTTAGCTCTTGCTTTTCCTTAAACTCGACAGTGAACATAACTCTTCTTGCACTGCTCCTGGTTGGTATCGTAAACTTCTGGTCTTTCGAAGCAGCCACAATTACTTCAAAAAATTCAGCATCTGACAAATCAAAAATATCAGATGAAGGAAAGGCAGAAACGCGTAGTCGAGTTTCCTTCTCTGACGACAAGCGGATTCGAAGACATGATGTTTTATTAGTTGTGAATGTGGGTGACACCAAATTTGCCTTTTGTGCTTTTTTGACAGTGTCTGAAGAATTCAGCACCATGCCATCTGAAATAGAAAAAAGGGAGATTAACATACACATGCCAGGTGGCCAGTATCAGGGCCTGGGAGGGGACATGCCCTTGGAAAATTCTAAGTTGCACCCCGAGCTATAATACTAAAAATAGGCCCACTAGTATGAATTAACCACTCACCTGGGCTTAAGTGCCACTTTGTATTTGCAGAAAAGTCCAAATAACCACAGATGTCAGGATCATTGAATACACAGTTTATGTCACCCGTATCATCTGAATAATCCAAACAAATATTAGGTAGGATTGGCGAGCTATTATATAACTACAATTCGATGAAGCGTACTCTGTCATTTAGCAACATCAGAACTTACGAATATCAGGGCACCATCCTTGCTCCACCTTCATGCCATTTATTACTGCAGTTGTCCCTATTTGCCCTGTGTAAGTGGTGTATAAGTTGAGAGCATAAATGCCAGCCGGAATAGTAAACTTCAATAGGTTTGTTGGAATTTGGCTGTCATAAAAACTAGTCTGAGCATTATATCCAACCCCGCTTATCTGAAATGAAATGAATACCACAAAATCATAAATACCTCAGCATCATTTAAATAATTTTATACCATTTGAAATAATTATTTGCTATGGTGGCCAAACAGGACCTTTTGTGGAACTGTCGTGGTGTCGTGAGAAGACCACGAACATTACCCATTTTGGCCCCAGGAAGGTACCAACTTTTGCCCCACGAAACTAAACCTTTCGTGCCACAAAAGTACCAACTTTCGTACAACGAAGTACCAACTTTTTTACCACAAAAGTTACTAAGTTGCCCCCCTCATGGGCGATTTTAGCTGATTATTTCCATAAATTTTAAACATACAAAGATGTTATACATATCCATTGATGCCCTAACAGAGATACTTCTACCCTGCAAAGAGCAATGCAGTAGATGCCGTATTAATTGAGTAAATGACAAAAAAGAATCAGAGAAGGGGGTGGGTTTGGTCGGGTGCCAAAATCACCTTTGGTGCGGTCTGGGAGCCTGTGTTTAGGCGCTCTTATCTCTGGTTGTATTGTATCTAGAATACTTGTTAATAAATTATTAG
The DNA here is from genome assembly GCA_932294295.1 of Alitta virens. NCBI lineage: Eukaryota > Metazoa > Annelida > Polychaeta > Phyllodocida > Nereididae > Alitta > Alitta virens. The sequence goes on from OW028583.1 coordinate 34,574,602, forward strand.
AACAGTGTTTCTTACTCCCTTTGTTGTAATAATATCCTATTTCTAAAGTTTGGGTACTATCTTGAGTTGAAAATGACGCAAACTACCAATCTTTTAAGTTAGAAAAATCGCATTTTGCATCGTTTTTAGCTGAAGACTGTATGCACAATAAAGACTAGAAATATGATATTACCATAGAATAAGATAGCGAACGCCTGTCTAATAAGGTATTAACTAGTATTCTATGTAAAATACATCTACAGATATGGTCGCATTAACAATCTTGAGTCACCTGATCACGGGGCCACTGGCCAGCGTGAATGGAAAAAAGGGGGAAGAGGAGGAGAGGATGAGGAGGAGAGGATGAGGAGACAGAGGAGTGCAGTAGTTGAGGAGTGCAGGATAAGGAGGAGGAGGTGGGATAAGCCTTCACTTTCGTGACGCGCAAACCTACACTGTCGGGTGTCAATACTTAATAGCTCTATTACTTTTGTGGTACAACATGTACAATTACTGTCCTGGTGCAAAGGTGTGTCATGGGGGCGAAGGTGTTATGGTGCGAAGGGTTGTCGTGGTATGTAAGTACTTATTATCAGGGGGCGAAACCTTCGCAACCGGAAAACTACTGCTTGGCCGCCATATTTTGCTTCTAATGCCCGATCTTAAATATTAGTTTCCCCCAAAAACCATAAATGAAGGTGGCATAGTATATATTGAAGTGAGAATAGTTTCCTCCATGTACTTTAGGTCATCTTTCTTCATTATATCACTTGCCTGGGCAAATATGCATATTTGTCGTTAAAAAAAAACCAGATTTTCTTATGCAATATAGTTATTCTGAAAAGAATAAAGTCTGCGTTTGTTTGAGCTGAACCTTGAAAGCTTACATACTTACAGTTATTTTTGCTTTTCTGGTCACCACGTTCATAGACAAGCAATGTGTTTGTTCAAATCTAATGGCACTTGTCGTTATAGAAGAACCTACATGTTGACTCACACCAAATTCATCATAAAGTATGAGAGCATTTCCTGCAGAAAAAATAATAATAATACTCTGTTAAACAAGGAGAAGGAAACGACCGCTTCTAGAATATGCACCAATAAAGCATGTATATTAATAAAAAAATATTATGCAGGTCTGATATAAGGAAGATTTAATGAACCCTTGTATTATCCTTACATTTACTTTAAATCGGTCCATTTAAGCGCAGAATTGAAAATGCATTATCCTTTTTCATTTCTTATATTATCCACACCTTTTCATTGTACTTTGTTTTAGAATAAAAGTCAACATATGAAAATACAAAAATTCTGAAAAAAACAATATCTTCTATATTATTTTTAACAGAATTACATAGTTTACAAATAATGTATGTAAAGATTTCAGGAGTGATCCAGCCATATGTTGTCAGCCAGATCTAGAATGGCTGATGGCCCGATGAATGCTTTACTGCTGCCACAGGCATCAGACGGATTATTGAGCTTTACATGTTTAGTCAGGAGTTTGTGTGTGTGTGTGTGTGATTAGGGCTTTATGTCCTGTATTTCTGCACCTGATGGGCTAATTAGGACAGGCAGAGACCATGGCAATGAGATGAAGGATGAAACAGCCATCCAACTTAGGCTCGACCGGGAATCGAACCCGAGACCCAGTGGTTGGAAGCCAAGAGCGCTACCTCTAAGCTATGACCCCCTCCCACCCCCTTGTTTAGTAAGGAGCAATATCTTGCACTATTGACACTCGTCCTATGATCTGCTTTCTGTTGCTTCAAAGCTTGCTAAGATATGGAGAAAACTCTCATTTATAAGTACTGACTTATGATGTTCACTTTCTACATCTAGCATTCTCCTGTACACTTGCAATACTTATATATCCATACAATAGTCAGACATTATTGACCTTATAGATTAAGTCCTCATTAAAATAGTTAACTTCAACTACCCTGTACCCTATACCCCCCCCCCCCTATGATCCTGGCAAAAACTGAATGTGTTGACTGAGAAGTGCAAGGATATTTTTTTCTTTCGCTTCAGATTTTTCTTTATTTATACAATAATTCTAATATATAATGACTAGAAGCATGAATATATGTCAACACACCTCTCATTAATTAAATTTGGAATATTAAAAATACCAGCATTCACAGTTAATCAAACTGATTGATAATCAAGCTAAAATAAGCCAATTTATATCGGTTAACACTAACTTAACTTGCATATTTTGAAAATGCTAGGTCCTAAGCCAATCAGAGGCCTTACATATAGATATTTATTCCTGAACAGTGGTTTATGCATGGAACCGTACAGAATTCTCACACTGAACTTTAATATTACTATTCTCACACGAGATTGTCATAATGGAAGAGGTACTAATGTTGAAATCCCATTTTATATACACTACCAGTCAAAAGTCTTTGGACACCCCAAGATCTGCCATAATTACCCAGTCTGAATAATCAAATGCAATGTATATCAATTGTAATACGTTTTTTAGAGAATACATAATAACCAAAAGTGTCAGCCAAGGAAAGTAGTATGTTGCAAAATTGAAAGTTTATAGGAGAAGGACCATGATGGAGGTCGTCAGCTGCAAGTATGAACTTCATTTCTAGATACATGCTGTCCATAAATGCACTCAAAACCGATGTATTATCAAAGCAGGTAACTATCAGGTCTTAATTAACACTTTGTTTGCTCTTTAACTATGTTATTTCTGCAAGGTATTTGTCTATCACCAAATGCCCTATATTTTTGGATAAGAGGTCATTTAATGCAAAAAATTTCTAACCATGGGACCTAGAAAAGAGCTACCATATGAAATATGACTCAAATTGAAGTATTAAGAGACGAGGGCTACAGCTGCAGAGGTATTGCCAAAAAACTGGGCATTCCTAAGAGCACAGTTGCATACACGCTGCAAAGACTTGATGAAATTGGTACAAATATGGACAGAGAAAGAAGTGGAAGACCCAGGGCAACAGCTTGCAAGATAGAAAGCTCGGTGCACCACAACTACGAGCCCAAATCAATGATATTCACAACATCAATGTGTCAACTTCTACTGTACAAAGACGACTGAGGGATGCTGGTCTAAATGGTCGCATTTCTGCAAGAAAACCATTGTTAAGACCTGTGAATAAGGAGAAGAGACTGTCCTGGGCAAAAGAACATAGAAATTGGATCGAAGAAGAGTGGTGTAAGGTGCTTTGGACTGATGAATCGAAGTTCGAAATCTATGGTTCATGTAGGAGGACTTATGTGCGCCGCCGTGTGGGAGAACGGATGCTGCCACAGTGTGTTACACCAACATTCAAGCATGGAGGAGGAAATATTATGGTTTGGGGGAGTTTTGCTGGTGGAAAAGTTGGAGATCTGCACAGAATAGTGGGCATTCTGAACCAAAAAGGATATCACAGCATCCTTCAGCGCCATGCACTACCATCTGGGAAAAGGCTGGTTGGTAAAGGATTCATTATGCAACCAGATAACAACCTTAAACATTCATCCCACTACTGTCAAAACTATTTGAAGAAGAAAGAGAAGAAAAAAGAGCTTAAGATCATGACATGGCCAGCGCAATCGCCCAATCTTAACCCTATCGAGTTAGTTTGGGATGAGATGGACCGAAGAGTGAAGGCAAAGCAGCCAACAAGTGCAGATCACCTCTGGACACTTCTGCAAGAAAGCTGGACTGAAATGACAGAAAAATATTTTATGTCACTTGTAAAAAGAATGCCTCGAATTTGCTCTGCTGTGATAGCTGCCAGTGGCAGTTACTTCGATGAGTCCAAAATCTAATGTAAAATACCAAATAAATACAATTTGGTTTCTTTTTTTTTTGTTGTCTCACCCTGTGATATGATATAAATGTATTAGGTGTTGGTTAATTAGGAAATCTTAGGGTGTCCAAAGACTTTTGACTGGTAGTGTACAGATGGAGCACTCTCCTTGTATATAATGTACAGTGGTGCCCTCTGGAGTGGTGTGAGGAAGCCTCCAAATCACATTCAAAATTGTTCAATCATTAAGTTATAAAGTATTTCTTCCAATTTGATTCTTTTATCTATTATTCATACTATCAGTCAAGTCAATATATCATTATTAGCTGCTCAACTAAAAACATTAAAGATTGTTCCACATGTGTGAATTATCCAAGAGCCCTCATGAAACTTAGCTCTCGCATTGCAAAGAAGGGAGGGACAGCTTCAACAGATAAAACTTAAATAATGCAGATGAAAGTCATTTCAGTGTACAACCAAATTGAGTTTTATGAGCAGTTATTATTGTTTGTTGCCGGGTCTGAAGCTGAGTCAGCTTTTATGACCAGCTGACAGAAGCAGAAGTAATGATGAGATAAGGCTTGGAGTCCGAACCATGTTATACATTTAGCCCATGGGTGGGGGGGGGGGGGGAGTCTTTCTTCAGTATGTCATGTACTTACCATGTATCATCATTAGTGTATTATGTATATGGAGCTTGCATGGGTCTCTCTGTAACTCCTGGGGTGGCATAATGCAAGCGACAAAGTTTGTCTTTATGATGCCACCCCACTATTTTTGTTATTATAGGTGAATAAAATTTCTTGAGTCTTGAATCATGCCACTTTTATAATACAAAAGATTGCAATTCTGCTTGTATTGTCTGAGAAAAAAATATTTTCCCAAAATTGTTTTAAGCTGTCCCAATACTTTAGCAGGGCATTTAATGTAGTACTCTACAGCATATAAATGAAATTTGCTATTCTGACTGATTCTTTATTTATTAATTTATTTCATTTTTTATACCTGGGCCTAAGCCTTTATCAAGTATAGAACTATCATACTATGTTCTATGACAGACCAGGTATATTTAAGCAAACGAACGCTCTGAGTTTTGACAATATATGGGTCAACGCAGCAGCAGCGTAGGCTGTAGGCAGGGAGGGGGATGCCTATGCTATGACATAGGTATTCCATATACTTTAAAAGACTGCTGCTCTTCTAATATCAGTCGGATTTTCGTCAAATGAAGACTGAATTGTTCAGGAAAATGTGAATTTATATTTATACAATAGATAAATAAATTTGTAAAATTCTGAGTAAACAATGGAGTATACAAGGCACAAACACTGGTCTCAATGATGCAGTAGCCATCATACTGTATTAAAGTGTTTACTTTGTAGGCCTAGTGCTGCTGGCATTCTACACACAACACCAGGTATCTATTATTTTTTTGAAAAAGAATATTCTTGTTAAAAGGGTAGCCAAATCAGCTGAAGCTGTTTTGTATCCGAGCCCTTTGCATCAGTAAATAACAATAAAATCCATAGATATTGATAACAATTAAAAACCATTAACAATATATATCAATAAATACACTAACAATAAAATAAACAAACACTGAAATACACAAACAATAAAATACACAATCACCAAGTTATAGCACCAACACTGTATCGTTCACTCATGGGCTGCATTCTTGATATAATGTTTTGAGCAGTATGTTATAATTGATATAATTTTCCTTACCGTGTGGTAGATCTTGTAGTTCGTATGTTCCATGAAATGACAAAACTTCATCATAGGAGGTCACAAGCAGCTTAACATCATTGTTATCAACTATGAGTACTTCATTTCCATCATGAACATTGAATCCGCATAATTCGTGCAAGAGAGAGCCTTCTTCGCTAAATATCTGCAACATTTGAATCAATACGTTTGATATTCTGGAACAAATTGACAAACATCGTTAATGGTTCATGAATCATTCGTTTCAAAATCTTTGAGTTTTGTTGGAAATTACTTGAATCAGTCAGTTTTTAAGCCAGGTTTAAAAAATGGCGTTTTTGGATATGTGTCATTTAAAATGTATAGCAATTGAAGTGTTTGAAAGTGTGCATAATTTAAATCCTGAGTTCAATGATGATAATTTTGTTGTTAGAGATATGCCATAGAATTACGAACACTTGTATCTTAGTCATACCACGTTTTAACTAAATTATGTATGGAAAGAGAACATTCTCATATTATGGTGCTTATCTGTTAAAAGTTACTATTGAAATGGGAAGTTCCACATGTTGCTGCAATGTTTGCATTTTATGATATGTTTTAAAAATCTCTATCATCATGATCATGGTTTTATTATAATTTAATTAGTTTTATTGTTATTGTTTTACCTGCAATTTTTTATTTTTGCGCATATACAGTCAATCAATAGCCCTTTGAGCTATTTATCGTTGTCTTATGTCAACTTTAAATAAAGATTATTATATTCTATTCCATTCCATTCGTCTTGAAATATCTTGTCTTACAAAAGAAAAGAAGTGTGAGATAATTTGCAAGGAATATTTACACTGCACTAAGAAAACTTGCAGGTCTAAAAAAAGGTTGTTGCAACGCCTTCACGTCGTTCACCAGGCGCTTCTTTTGATGTATCGCCACGTCTGATTGGCTGAACGGCCGTTAAAATTTTTATTTTTTTTTCTGTGCCTTGACCACTTGCATAGTTTAGTAAAAGTCACAAAAAAGAAAATTATTGGACATAGTGCGGAAGTGGTCAAGGCACGGATGCGATTTCAGGTAAAGTATTCTCAGTGCACTGGTATTCAATTTGAAAAACTACAATCAGTATTAGCAATGAGTCTGCACAGCTATTGTTAACTACTAGTTTTGTCAATTAAGCAATTTTTTTTAATTAGCTTCCGAAAATTTTTAATATTATTGTGCACTAATATACTAGAGTGGCAGTTTAACAACATGAACTAACATCTACGATTTGCTTGCTATTATAATTATTATTATGATTATTATTATATCTTTATTCGTTCAAAAGAACAGTTACGGTATCAACAACAAAAAAGTTATAATAAAAACAATGTAAATTAACAAAAATAAAATAAAATCATCCTGCATATACTAAAGCACTGCCTCTGTAAAATTTATCAATTGGTGCAAAGAAACTCTGTAATGGAAATTACCTCTTGCTTAGTAAAATTCCATTCAATACATGTCATATTAATTTTGACAAATGTAATACTAAACATAATTACCGAAACGGCGTTAAAAGAACAATTGCTCGTCTTTGTGAAGTTGGTGTTGTAGAAAGTCAGCTTAATTTTAGAACCCTTGGGACCTGTGATCCTACCAAGACATTTTGAAAAAAATGATTTACTATCAGGAAAATCTGGAGTTCTGAACGTCCCATTTCTGGCAAATTTTCCAGTACATGCTGAAAATATACAAGATTACATATTTTTATTTATTTATTTATCTTTATTGACATGTGGTTTTACATTACAACAATAAAAACATCATACGTGGAAACATAAATCACCCAGCCCCATAAGGGCTTATATGTCACTCCATTTCAATGCTTAAATACATGACGTCTAAATAACAAAAAGTAACTGTTTCCTTATTTCCATAGCTTTCAGCAAAAAGTTAGCCAATTGGACCTAATATTCATTATTAATAAACAAAATTTTTCAAAATCATCATACTCATCAAAATTACTATTAATGTATCTAATATTATTATAAAGACTAGTTCTTATATCATAATAGGCATTACATACACATAGTACATGAAATTCATCTTCTACATTATTTTCAACAGAATTACATAGTTTACAAACTCTGTCTTAAAATGGAACATTTCCAAATCTTCCAATTTCGACATTAATTGGCAATATCCCTGCTCTAAATTGAGCTAACAATGATCTATGAATACGTGGTAAATTACATGTAATATACTTTTCCAATGAACATGACATCTTATAAATATACTATAGTCAGGCATGCTCATGAGTAAGACAAATATACATAAGAAACAATTTCATTAAATCACACCAACTCTTAGCAGGTCCGTGAGTTGGTAAAATTTCAATTTTCATTCAACAACATGTAAATCCATTTAAGTTTATATCTCAGCCCTCTCAGGGTGGAGATAAAAAAAATATGCATTATCTGAAAGCTTTCGAAGTTCTCTTTGTGGCACAAGTTCAGAATTTTATCAACTTGTTGCTGGTCAAGGTATGAAAGAGGATACATGACTGCATGTAGTGCAGATTTTTTATGTCCTGGCTGGACACAGGGTGTGATACTTTCATTGTAAACTTTAAAAATACAAAAAAAAACAACAAAGGAATGGAGATGTCAAAAGGAAAATATACAATGTTTTTCAACACATTTCTACTGAGGGTTAACCTGTCATTCCTCTGATGACATGGTGACATCCCAGATAACATTCCAAATTGTGTCAATGTCGGCGCGATTTCGGCGATGTTAATGCGATGTTGTTATATGACAGTGGCCTATATGGAAGCAATGCTGGGCCGTAGTGGGCCAATTTGGAATGCTATCTGAGATTGGTTATTTGAATCCTTTATCAATATATCAATGTCCTACTCATGAGCATGCCTGACTATGAAAGGCTTGCTGGAATTTTTTTTCTACAAGGTTTGACGACTTGAGTAACACTGAGTGTATGACATCGCATGTTTAGACTACCATATGGACGCCATTTTGGACATTGATGAATTGTAAATAAATTCATTCATCTGATGATGTTGTGAAAATTGATACGGAACCATTTCCCTGATAGCATTCCAAATCATTGTTTCTATATAGGCCACTGTTGGTATAATAGAATCAACATCGCCAATGACTTGCTGACATTGAAACAATTTGGAATGCTATCTGGGTCCAATTCCATACCAAATATTATTTTCATGTGGTTAGCAGACTGTAGAGTCATGTAAAGGTGTCTGCAAATGCAAAGGCTCCCCAGATAGCATTCCAAATTGTTTCAATGTGGCACGATGTTGGCGAGGTTAATACAATGTTGTAACAAGTGACCTACATGAAAGGGATGCTGGGCCGATTTGAAATGCTACCTGGGTCAGATATCTGCGACATGTTATATAGTTCAAACCAAGTGTAGCAGAGCTATTCATTGCAATTCATTTGTAATGCCAAAAGAGGTCTGCACCTCAAAGCTGACCAGAGTAATTTGTTTAGCCACCAGAGGGCTTAATTCCTCCCTCCATTCCAGTTGAACTAGCTGGGGAGCTATTGACGAAGCTGAGACTTCTCAGTTGCACCCCAAAGCAACTACATTGAGTGATGAAAGATTTGACTACTTTGGTATTTAGGCTTGTTCGAAGTTTGGTTGGTCACCATAGCCATTTGGTGACCATATTGGTTGGTTGATAAATACCCCTTCAAAGGGGTTTTTTATCTTCAATAAATTGGTAAAACCAAGTGGTCAGATCACATTATATTTTTCCTGAACATACCTGTGGCTTTGTCAAATGCGTATGACTGAACATCACTTGGGGCCCATTTCCAGCTGGCAATTTCATTTTTGTCATTGAAGAATAAATCACAATTCTCGGGGTCGCCAAAATCACAAATGAATGAATCCTTTGTCTCAAGTAACTTTTTGTTTGATTCAGGCACTGAAACAACAAAGCGATAATAGTCTGATATGAATAAAAACCTAAAAAAATAAGTTAGTTTTTCCTACCGCTCTTACTTACGCTCCTTATAAAATATTAGATTTATGTGAATTTCTTTGTCTGCTTAGTTTATACCAACGAAATTTCAGCCTAACTTCGCAAAAAAGCGTTAAATTCTGAATATAATAGTAAGAACTCCACTTCATACCCGCAATGGGTTGGCCCAATTCTGCAGTAGGTGCATGAATGAATCAGAAAATACCCATGCTATATGTAGTGAATTTGCTGGTGGACTGCATTTTAAAATTTCTAACCTTCATCACAATATTTGAATTGTCTGATGTCATCAATTGCTATGTTACTATGCACGGGGAGTCCCGTGGTGTACCACCATGTCATGTAGAATTTCAGGGGTATGTCTGCAAAAAACATAATCAGTGTCATACAATGAAAATATACTTGAATACTGTTATCAGTTAAAGAGCTTAGAAGGTCCAATGCATGTTTAAATACTGGGTGTATAGTCAACAAATCATCAACAAAATTGATGAATTCAACAGTTACCCACTGCAGTGTTTCAATAAAGACATTCAAATAGAAAATAAAGTAATATTCTCCAAGCACTGACATGAAGCAAGAATTAACACCATCCAAAAACTTAAAATACGGATTGGACAAACGCTTGCATACCAAATTCAAAACAGATCTTGAATATCAAACAAAAGAGTTATGGAAAATCCCCCCCAGACCACCTAAAAAGCATCTTGGGAGCGCCAAAACAAAGCATGATCCAGGGCTGGTATTAGCGTGTGCAAGGCCCAACAGGGCCTATATGACCGACTATTTCTCCCTAAAGTTTTTTTTTTAGTCCTCATACATATTTTGGTGGCCTAATATTTCGGAAGCGCGGGCCCTATTCAGGCATGGGGGCCCAATGCAGCCGCCTTACTCCTGTTGCCCTATGACCAGCCCTGGCTAGATCGTATAAGCTTAAGTCACTGCAGCACATAGTGGACAAATGGCTGCAAGATTTCCATCCAAACGCAGACTCCAACTCATTCAGTCAGAGCTTCGAATCGATCGCACAACTTCCACAAGGAAAGGGAGTTACCAGTACAACCTCCTACATCAGTTCAATGGAATGAATAGCTAGCTTCATTTTGGGAATAAAAGCCAGAAACCTCTGTGACGTATGTGACCAGCAAGAAGAAACATATATTATTCACCTTATTCACAATTGTGATTTCATCCAACGTCAGGCTGGACTTTATGCACAGCCGCACAAAACCAAGCATGACATTAATCTTTCTCAAATAAACAGAACATTTGCCAACACTAATCAGCTAATGTTATCATACTTAGTCTTATCATTATAACCTTGCCAAAAGATATATATTACAACAAAATACGACACACTAGACCGACCATCAAAGGATTCAACAGAAGAATCAAAAACATCAGACGGACAGAAAAATACAGAATAAATGAGGAATGATAAAATAGTGACATACAGCAAGAACTCTCACATTCCAAGAGAGAGAGAGATAGATGCATTTATTCCAACCATAATCATAATCTTTTTTACAATAAGAGTTTAAATATGGTGTTGGAGACAGACATTTTGGCATACAGCCGCTAGCATGTCTGCAACCAGGGATTTGATTTGAAAGTACATTTTAACATTAGTAAATACATCGCTATGAAGGGATTAGATAAAAGATAAGTAAAACTGAACTAACATAGAAAGTGATTAGATGGAAATTTCATAATTAATGAAAAATATCATTTTTGTTTTATAAGTATACAGTGGAGAGTTTGTGAGAGACTGTGAGTGGAAATTGGCAAAGTTTCCGGGCTCATTTACAAAGGCCTATACTGGCAGGTGGGTCATCCTTGGATGCTGCAGCTCAATTTGTAGGATTCTATGCTGATTTTTTTTAAATAAAAGCAAGAAGAACTCCCTATAGTTACAAAGTTCAATTTTATAACTGCTAATTCATTCAATGCAGTTTACTGACTGAACATATACAAAAATCATATTAAAAGTCTGATTCTCTAAAAAGTGTCCGAAACTTCCGAAATTTTTTTTGACATTTCGGAACATTTTCGAATGTTGCGGCCTCGGACGTTTCGGTTTTCGGACGTTTTGACTTGCATTCAGATATACCATACCTGTTGAGGGGAGGCGTATGGTGTACCTCTTCCATTCCTCATATTTTTCCTCCGAGAGATCATACTCAGCTATTAGCACCCTTGTTAAATAAAAACTACCCGCGTACAGGAAGATCTGTAGTTTGCTTCGATGACTATATTTGCTGTAGGACCGCATTTGGAAAGACAAACAACGATCACTTTCTCTTGACAAGTTTAGTGGAGGGGATGTGAACCTAGCCACGCTGCCCTCTTCTTCAGCCTGGGTGTCCACAAAGATAAAGTATCCATCTGTAGGTGAGATAAACAGTAACATGATAATTCGAGGCTGATTCGAAATGGATGCTACTTTTTACAAGGAATTTTTTGCAAAATTAAACTGACGCCAAAAGTGAACGATGAATCTGTTTAATAAAACTGCATTTGCAAGGGTGATATTAACGAGTAAAGCTCTCTTTAAAAAAGAGACCTGTATCAGATCTGGTTGAAGTATTGTAGACATGGGGAAAAAATGAATTGAGATGAATTTTGTTTAGACTTAGGTCATATAAATTGATGTCTGTCTTTATTGCCGAAATTTCTATATGATGAAGAACATGTCAATTAAAATAATATTGATCATTATTGAAAACGAATATTCAGTCTGTCATGAAAAAAACGGTGTAATTAAATTACCTTTGTTTCCCTTTGGGTCTTTTGTTGGCTTATTTTCAACATAAATCTCTCTCGCACTCTTCCTTTCCCATGACAGTGTCTCCGTGTATGGGAAGGTGTATCCGCAGAGGAAGCCGTCTGTGAACTCGCATTCTACCGACCTCTTGGATTCTGAAATTAATTGCAAAGAAACACATTCCACATAATATTCCATGCACTAGAACCAATCTAAAGTGCATATTCATCTTGTCAATGTTACAATTGAATTCAACGCAATAATTTAAAATGGTCTTTAGCGGTGAGGCAACAGTTATTTGATCTTCTGTTTTGCAGACTTACCAACAGTGTATAATACCATACAACCTCATCACAAAGATCAGCATCCCAAAAGTGAAAACTCATCGGAAAAGGTGCAGTACAGCGGACCCAGATTTATGACCATATATTTTGCGAGCCTCCTTGCCACGCATTGACCATTTCTTGACGTCAAAAGCACTAATGACGGCAGTTTTCATGTGCATGGTAAAGATGCAATTAATTTTTATTAACCGCCCGCTACACCAAATTTTATTTTATTTGTGCTAGAACTTGTAAAATAATTTATAATGTTTCACATTTCATGGACGCCAAATATGGGCTGCTAAACTGTACAAATCCCAACCCTCATCCTTTTTCAGCAGCTTTTAAAAACAGAAATAATTTACATGCCTTGAATCATTATCACTATTGACTACTGCTCCCATACATGTGAAGTGCACTTGAATGTCTTTACAATGATTGTTTTCAAAGACAATTTGTGACATTATATCATCGAACCCTTTCAATGCTAGCCAAACATTGCTCAGCCAGCGAGCACTGACATTTCATTTATAATGCATTGGATGGTCATTGGTTTAATTGGGACACAACAGACATGGTAATGACTGTTTTGGAATCAAGTATGTTTCTTTTTATCAACTTCTTTCTCTAATTAACACCAGGGGGCTAAACTGACCACTGGTCATCTGATGCAATGGTAAATGTAAATGTGTCTGGGGTTTAGAGTCTTCAATTATGTAATGGACGTACTGAGCCTTTCTCAGCCCTCTGGGGAGCATACACACAGTGTGCAGCCTGTTAAGGGGGGTTCTTACATAGCGGTTTTTCCGGTGAAGCCGTATTGCTCTCGTAGAATGATGTAATATTACGCAAAATTGGGCATCCATACTGCAACTATGGTTATCGGGAGGTTGTCGTAGAAGATGGTGAACACACTTACTCGATTCCTCGCAATTGTCCCCGAACAGAAAACAACCGCCAAAATCGACATGTCTTGGTCATGTTCAAAACTTCCGTAGAAAACTTGCAGGTGATTGTTTACAGTTAGCAACCGTAGTGAAGCCATCGTTGCCACAGAGGCACTCTTGGCGTATCCAGCGGTAGAGGTACGTGTGCGGCGATTAAACCGTTGGCTTCTACGAGTGCATTCACGGATAAGTTACCGGTTTCTACGTACAGAAAAATCAATACCTACGTACCCTACATGCGACTCACGTGTGCCATGAGTAAGTCACCAGCTGCTAGGTGAACGACTGGTGAACGACGGGTGAAGGACGGTTGCAGGGCCGGTTGGCTCGTCACGTGACCTCGGCCAGCAGTATATAATCATTACCATTGAGGCAAACTTCATTCACACCTCTGCCTTTGATAGAAACTGATCGACCTCACCGTATTCTTTTCTGCTGCTGTTGCTGTTCCTGTTTGCTGTTTCAACTTTACCATTTCACCATGGGACCAAAGAAGAGACGCAATCTTGGAAAGAAAAAAGTCACAGAAGAAGAGCCTTCTGCTCTTGCCTTTGGGGAAGATTTGGTTGAATCTGAAGAATCTAGTGTTCCTGCAGCTCCTGCTAGTCCTGCCAGTTCTACTTATCACACTCCTGCCACCTCACCTGCCAGGTCTCTGCCACATCTCCTGCCAGGTCTCCTGTCACATCTCCTGCCAGGTCTCCTGCCAAGTCTTCTGCCAAGTCTTTTGCCAAGTCTTCTGATGTTGACATGGATGACAGCGACAGAGATCCAGACTTTGATGTAGACAAGGAGAAGAGAGACACCCAAAAGAAGATGATGATTGTGATGCCAGTCAATTTCCTGCCACCCAGGCCTCCTCCGTCACTGCTCCTGCTTCATCTCAGACGAAGCAACCTCCCAATGATGAGCAAGACATCGCTGACTGGTACCGGGAGAATGACATATTCTATGACAGGACCAGACATGACTACAAGGATCATCAGAGGAAGATGAGGTTCATCGATGACAAGGCACAGACCCTCAGTGTCCCCTGTACTGGCTACAGTTGAAGACCTGGCTTGAGTCTATCAAGTTTATTACTTCTTCGGAGACATCTAAGTCATACGGAAGGACGAGTTCATCAGCTGGCTCATGTTGAGCGGAGTCGACCTGGTAGGAATGTTGTCACTGGCAGACAGCAAGGATCCCACTGAAGGAGGGTTCAAGGAAGAAGAACCAGGCACCACGTGAGAAGTAGCAGAGAAGACGCCCAATGAAGATGAAGGCACAGGTCTAGAAGCTTCTCAAATCATATCGTCTTGCCATGGGACACTTCCTTCCTCTGAGTTGACATAGTCCACCAAGTACAGTCATAACTTGGCACTCTGGGTAGCATAGTTCCCACCGATCGTATGTGGTGGCATTTCAGCAATTTCTCCAGCTTTCCGCCAAGCCCCAGGATTGACCTAATGGGTGACTGGATCTTCATGGTCAAGCATGCTGTTCTGGGTTGTCAAATATCTGATCTCATGAGGTTGTGGAGGCAGCAGCATGCAAGGACTAAAGATTCCACAGTGTTGGTTTTCGTGGGCATAGTGGTTAGCAGACACCTAAACCTTGATGCCAGGATACCAAAGGCATTCTCCACAATTCTTCTGGCTCTGGAGAGTCTGTAATTGTACCATCCTGGATGGTCATGTTGTGCAGTCGTTTCATCAGCCAGGTTCTCAACGGGAAGGTATCATCCCCAACGATGAAGTATGGTTCAGGTCTGTCACCACCAGCAATAGGTTCAGGTTGAAGTAATCCAATGATCCCATCTGCTAGAGCTTCCCTCAGGGCTGTAGCAGCAAAAACTTCAGATCCAGAACCAATTCGCTCCACAATCCACACAGATGAACTTGTTGTCTGCATCCACAAGAGCCATGAGTACAATGGAATGGAAACCCTTGTAGTTATAGTAGAGTGAACCACCTTTGGGAGGACACCCGAAGGCCACATGCTTCCATCTATGGCACCAATACAATGGGGAAAGTTCCATCTTGTCTCAAACAGCTGTGCAACTTCTCTCCACTCTTCTCGTGTTGTTGGACGGGAGATGACATCTTCAGCATACTCAGCTATGATGGCTGCACACACTTCAGGGAATGAATGACTTGTAGCTGCTGCCAGTTGCCAAATACCTCAGGGTGATGGTAATCCTGAGTCCTGGCTCCAAAGCTTTCCTCCAGAAGTGTCTTGCTTGGTAATCCTAGGTGCAACTTTGGCTGCATTCTCACAAAGTTCTTGCAGTGGGTTCCATCCTCCATCAATAGTTCATTCATCAAGTGCTTGTATTGGCCCATATGAGGTTTTTGCAAGAGCCATGGCTTCACCCAAAATCTGTTCCTTCTTCTTCTCTTGATGACTGCTTGTCTTCTTTCTGCAGCACTTCTGGACTGTGTTTCATCGTGTGTAATAGCCTGTGCAAGAGTTGCTAGTTGCAGATTTAATTCCAAGCTGGCCTGAGCCAATTTCAAAATAGCTGTTGGTTGGTCTACTTTATGTGCCATGGTTCTTCCTCTGTGGTAACGAGGAGCAGAATGAAGGCTACAGACAAGCAGTCACTTATATATTCACATCTGCCCCCTCCACCGTGACAGCTGGCCTTCAAACGTAGTACACGTAGTTAACTCGCCGGGTCGTTCCTTGTAACCCTCACAGTTGTGATTGACACATGCTTGATACGCCCCGCAGAAATATACCAAAAGAAAACTGCAGAATTTCATACTTTAAATTCAGCCAGGATGCACCAGAGAGCATTTCAATTGAATAAAATGTTTGGGGGAGGTTTTAGGACCCTCACCAAGGCCTTAGGGGTGTCTGACTGGTGGTCCTCACCCAAAAATTCAGGTCTCCTGTACCCACCTTTATTAATGCAATTAAAATTCACTTCAAGTCCTACTAATGACTTCTCCGTTTCCAAATCAAAAATACAAGCGTTATTAAGGGTATGTGCATTGGTTAATAAATGAAGAGATCTACTGGTTCGCATTATTACCTACATTTTTTGCTTTGCCCAACTATTTTGGCTGGATTCTTATAGAAAAAATATGATGCTGTCACCAGCTTTCTTTTCACCACCTCTGATAAAGAGGCTACTTAAAAGTGCTAGAGAAAGATCCGCTAAACCGAAATCAAATAACTGTGGCCTGCAGAACTGAAACAGTCATTTAATTCTGATTCAACATAAAATAAAAATTGAGGAAAGCTTTGTTCTTCTATAATGCTTACCACAGATGTCAGTTTCATCATCACTTCTATATCTGCTGCAGTCAGCTTGGCCGTCACACGTCATGGCCTTTGGGATGCACTTCCCCGACGACTTACAAAGAAATTCATCTTCAGCACAAGCTACAGGGAATAAAGATATACAGAGCAAACTTACCAAACTGCGCAGCATAAAAATTACCTAAGAAGTAACAGTTTTTTCCAATAAGAGAGAATTAACTAACACTTTTATCGTTCCTTTTTTTTTAAATTAACATACTGTAATGGAGGGTATTATCGACAGGGCAGGTATTTTCGACACATTAAAATGTTAACAATTTACTATTTTTTTTCCTAACATTTTAATGTGAGTGTCGAAAATTCCTGGAAATGACAAATTCCTCTGTAACGGTAGTCATTTTATATTACCTGTAATATTTCGGCTTGTACATTACTCATAAATCAATAATTCATTATAATAATGCTGTTCGCATTCCGAAATACTCACCACAGGGTGGTATGTCACAAAATTCCCAAAACACAGTTGCATTGTCTACGTAGCACCAAGGTCTGCTGTCACCATCCGGGTTACGACAAAACGGCGTTTCTGTTGGAATACCTGCATCTGGCTTTGCAATACACCTATATCCAGATTTTGTGACTGATATCTTCCCATCGTAATGTATTCCCTGCCTTTCTCTGAGGCATTCCTTTTCTGGAGCAAAAGTACATAACATGTAATAATTTCAAACAAATTACGAGTGCAGAGACTATTACTAATTCCCGGGAGCTAGGTATACTAGCCCAAAAATCATAGCATGGAAATGACAATGATTTGAAGCCAAGTGACGGCCCCACCCAGGTAGAGTAGCTTGCATCTATTGGGAAGCAATAACCAAAATCTACAATTAAAAACACTTCTTTCCTTCTATTCTTTTTATTCTTACATACTCTTATATGTGTTTTACAAAATAAATAGATAGATAGATAAGGGCAGTGCAGCCCCCTAATGCAAGTTCTTGCTGCTGTCGAGAGTTGATTGATGAGGTGAGAGAGGAGGAGGAGTCCACCCATGTTACACATTTACCCCATGGATGGGATATTTTTACTTGCCTCAGCATAGACATACTGCATAGAATACTCCAAAACCTCATCCATACTGCCATGCAGTACCGTCTTAGGAGCCACATAGTGGAGGAATCAACTCAGATCCTCAGATCAGTAATAAAGAGGCCAAATAAGAGCCAAATCCTCTATCTGGGCATGACGTGGAAGTTGCAACACTGAAATTAGGATTTGGGTCTAAGCTGGCTTAGCATGATGACCCAAGACCATTTGTCATGAGATTAAAATGCAGGAGATGAACTAACTGGCTGAGGTTGATCACTTCATAATAAAAATAATAGATATTGCTACAAAAAAAGACGTCAATAGATGAAACAAATTTAAATAATTTTCCTAAGAGGCAGCACCTCGCAGATTACCGAGATCATGCACTATCGTAATTAGGACGCGCTAGGCATGCTGGGGAAAGGAGGCGCAGGGTTGATAACGTCACTGTAAATAATGACGTCTGGGCCTTTGTCAATCCTGTGGGTGCGCCTCCTTCCCCCAGCATTCCCAGCGTTTACAATTTTAAGCATAGGGAGTGGCGCTTCTTGGTAATATTCTTTGCCACAATTTCGTTTTTTGGTGATGCTTGGTTCTTTGCCTTCTCAGGTCTCCAGCTTAATATTTGTTAAGTCTAAGATAGAAAATGGAGTGGCTGTTTCATAGGACAAAATACGGACAGAATGATACAACCCATTTGGTGTTAGCGCAAAATTCTAGACGGCACTCACTACCTGTTGGTGCCCTTGAACACCAATGTTATGACCTTATCTATTGATTAACAAAAAAAAAATATCCATAATCTTAAAATCGGTTAAATATTTATTTTTTATCATATAAACAAAATGATCTCGTAATAAACGAGAACACAAGACTGCTGTCTACCTAATGCACAAGTTTTTCCAACACTTTCCACATTTTTCATGGGATTTTCTTTTGGTTTTGTTTTACTTTATAAGTTGCATTAATAAAACGTCTTGCAAAAGATACATTAACGGATGCTTGGCTGTTCTGCTAACAAGGGATTTAGTCAGCTCTTTCTTGATTTAGTCAGCTCTTTCTTGATTTAGTCAGCTCTTTCTTCAATGGGTGGCTTCCTATCAGCGACAGTACATGTCTTAAGGAAGTCTCCCCTTTCTCAGAAATGTACACTTATATATACATATATATAATATATATATTGTTTTTGTTTGTATACTTGTTAAATTGTCATGTAAGGTTAAACAATTTCCGTGGAAAATAAATAGAGTCTGAGTTTGTGTGTCGACCATTTTGCAGTACCAGAAAGATATGTCAACCTTTTTACTTACATATGTCAACATTTTTACTTACCGTATGTGTCACAGGGCTTGATTCCAAAGTTATCAATCAAAAGACCAGTGGTCATACGCTCTTTGGATCGATTGCTATTTATATATATTGATCCAGGACCGTCAGGAAGTTTGAAAAAGAACCTGAAAATGTGCCATTTAACAACAGGTGCTAGAAAGTCATTATTACCGTTTACCATTTAACAACAGAGCTAGCAGTCATTTTAACACGGTTTACCATTTAACAATGCATGCTAGTTATCAGTTTAAAACTTAGGGTGATTAATACAACTCTTTAAGAATCATTCCAACAACAGGTGCTAGTAGTAATAATTTTGAAACTGAAGGTGAGTGATACAATCTATGAGCAACGGGTGCTAGTGAGCATTTGGAAACTAAAGGTGAGAGATACATCTCTGTGAGAATCATTATTACTGTTTACCATTTAACAACAAGGACAACAGTTGTCATTTTGAAACTAAAGGTCATCTCTTTGAGAATCATTATTACTGTTTACCATTTTACAACAGGTGCTAGTGAGCATTTTGAAACTAAAGGTGACTGAAACATCTCTGTGAGAATCATTATTACTGTTTACCATTTAACAACAGGAGCTAGTTGTCATTTTGAAACTAAAGGTGAGTGATACAAATCTGTGAGAGTCATTATTACTGTTTACCATTTAACAACAAGGACAACAGTTGTCATTTTGAAACTAAAGGTCATCTCTTTGAGAATCATTATTACTGTTTACCATTTTACAACAGGTGCTAGTGAGCATTTTGAAACTAAAGGTGACTGAAACATCTCTGTGAGAATCATTATTACTGTTTACCATTTAACAACAGGAGCTAGTTGTCATTTTGAAACTAAAGGTGAGTGATACAAATCTGTGAGAGTCATTATTATTGTTTACCATTTAGCAACCGGAGCTAGCAATCATTTAAACACTGTTTACCATTTAACAACAGGAGCTTTTTGAAACTAAGGGTGAGTGATACAATTCTTTAAGAGCTGTTTCCATACTAATCACAATAGTACCAATATCTTGAACCACCCTATAATGAAAAGAATCAGTTAAATCTCATACCTTTGCCACTGTGACTGAGCCATCCCTGTTTCATTGCCCAACATATGCAACGTTTTATGTTTAGTGAAAAGCTGGACCTTCATGGTGGTCTCTGCCTCGCCAAGGAAACGATAGAAGAATTCCATGCATGAATTTTCAAACAAGAACATCTTTGACGATATCTCGGACTTGTAGCCTGGACGACGGGCAGTCTTAAACAGCCCGATGTATCTACCCCTCTCTAGAAAAAATGCAAGTCAAACTACATTTTTAAAAGATATATCACAGATTAAGCAAGACAAGGTTACCCATTCTCTAGTCAAATTAGACAAAACTAAAACACTGAAATAATTATTATTATATCTTTTTTTTTCAGATTTGAATTAAAGCAGCTTTTTTATGAATTCTGAGATATATACATGTAACATACAAACCTATCTTCCATAGGGCCCCTGATTATTCAATCTATTGCATTCAAAATGTTAGTGCAAATTAAGCAGTATGCTAAGTTTTATACGTAATTCGCGAACCCTTCTCCCTCAACTAAGCCATTTAAAAGTGTACTATTGGGAAAAGCCCGAAAATATACCCTAGCGGAGAGCAGGTCGGATTGGGCCAAATTTGACTGATAGTGCTGGTACTGACTTTAAAAAGGCAAGTGTCAGTCGGTGATTGATAATGCTGTAGACAAACAATAAGATAAGAAAAAGGATTTCACAGACTAAAACCTCCACTGTCTGTCGAAATTAATATTTTCTAAAACTTCATCAAATGATTGAAAATCACTTTGTTTAATCAAGGCACACAAAATATGTGTAAACTAATGAATCTATCTGGCATTAAATAAGGTTCATAAGTTCCAACTTATTAAAGTCAGCTGGTATGACGCGCCTGTATTTAAAACTGAGCTGGCTGCACCAACATAGTCCACCAAAATGACTCACTTGTACGTATTGCGCTGAAATCATCAATTTCCTCGTTGGCCTTAGCTATCACAAAGCTTTCATCAAAGCTTTGTTGATAAATATCGTCCTCAAAATTGATGTTTTTGGAGCAGTCGTCTGTGTCAAACGTGCAGAGAAAGGATGGGGTTTCTGAAATTTTGCAAAAATTGTAATTTTTGATTAGCAGATAAGGTCCTCAATCCAGTAATTTACAATAACAGCAATAATCTTCAACAATAATATGCTTTTTTAAAAACAGCATGTGAATGTCAATTACGGGGGGGGGGGGGCACTACAACCATGTGATCTATGTAAGCAATTGTTTTTATTTGTGTCTTAGCCAGTGATAGATCCATAACTGTGAAAGAGTCTAGGCTGTTAAACAAACATACTAGAAAGGTTACAGAAAGTGGGTATATTGAGACATTGGTACTAACACTGTGTGCTGCCTAGTTTACCTAGTTAAACAAAATGATTGGTTAGAAAAATTGATTCTTTTTATTTTTATTTTTTTTCATAAACTCAGCACATGAACATCCAATTATTCTGTAATTTCTTTGTTAGCCCTTTAATACCATAATCCAGCCTATAGACTATAAAGGAGAATGATTAATTTACTTTAGTGAGGTGAGGACACACACTCTGAGCTTACTTATTAATCTCTGGCATGTGCATTGCAGTGCCACTAGTGTTAAAAAACAGGAACTATTTTTTCCGATAGAACAATACAAAGTAAAAGACGATAGCATGTTGAAGTATTCTGGTTTACGTAATAATTTGAAATAATCCTTTTGCAGCAGTTGATGACATAGCTCAATGCAATTTAACATTGAATGAGAGGCAAAGCTCATATTGAGATCTCCGAATAATATCTATTCAAGGACATAGGGAAGTGTCACTTTGTGCCCAAAATGTTATGTTTTTTTTTATTTATTTTTTTTTAGTCTGATTCACAAACCAGGGAATTTTGTTTAATAAGTCTAAATAACATAGGCTTAAAATTCAACAAATTTCTGATTAACGAGGGTCCACTGTATTCTATAAGATCGAAATCTTCTTTGCAGTATTCTATAAAGCTCAGAGTCTGTCATACCAAGAATGAAATTTCATCGTAGTATAAATCTTTCTAGCAGTATTCCATAAACTGAGATAAACCAAGAATGAAATTTTTCTCATAGAATAATAAAAAAAAGTTGGAATGACCAAGATGACCAAGAATGAAATCTTTCTCATAGAAATATTTTTAAAAAGTCGGACTGACCAAGAATGAAATCTTTCTCATAGAAATATTTTAAAAAAGTCGGACTGACCAAGAATGAAATCTTTCTCATAGAATTGTAAAAAGAAAAGTCAAACTAAACAAGAATGAAATCTTTCTCATAGAATTATAAATGTCTGACTGACCAAGAATGAAATATTTCTCATGGAATTATAAAAAAAAAAGTCATCAGACTGACCAAAAATGAAATTTTTCTGGTAGAATTATTAAAAAAAAGAATGTCGAACCTTGGAAGAAATATGTATATTTCTTCCAAGGTCGAACTGACCAAATATAGAATATTTCTCATAGAATTATAAAAAAAAAGTTGGACTGACCAAGAATGAATCTTTCTCAGAATAATAAACAAAAGTCTGACTTATCAAGAATGAAATCTTTCTCATAGAATCATAAAAAAAAGTCGGACTGACCAAGAATGAAATCTTTCTCATAGAATTATAAAAAAAAAGTCAGACAGACCAAGAAATAAATTTTTCGCATAGAATTATTAAAAAAAAAAAGTCGAACTGACCAAATATAAAATATTTCTCATAGAATTATAGAAAAAAATCGGACTGACCAAGAATGAAATTTTTCTTGTAGAATTATTAAAAAAAGAGAAGGTCGAACTGACCAAATATAGAATATTTGTCATAGAATTATAAAAAAAGTTGGAATGACCAAAAATAAAATCTTTCTTGTATAATTATAAAAAAAAAAATTTAACCTGACCAAAAATTAAATATTTCTTGTAGAATTATAAAAAAATCGGACTGACCAAGAATGAATCTTTCTCCGAATAATAAAAAAAGTCAGACTGACCAAGAATGAAATCTTTCTCATAGAATTATAAAAAAAGTAGAACTGACCAAGAATGAAATCTTTCTCATAGAATTATAAAAAAAAATGCAGACAGACCAAGAATGAAATCTTTCACGTAGAATTATTAAAAAAAAAAGTCAAACTGACTAAATATAGAATATTTCTCATAGAATTATAAAAAAGAGTCGGACTGAACAAGAATGAAATTTTTCTTGTAGAATTATTAAAATAAAGAAAGGTAGAACTAACTGACCAAGAATAAAATTTTTCTTGTAGAATTATAAAAAAAGTCGGACTGACCAAGAATGAATCTTTCTTATAGAATAATAAACAAAAGTCTGACTGACCAAAAATGAATCTTTCTCGTAGAATAATATAAAAGAAGCCTGACTGACTAAGAATAAAATCTTTCTCATTTAATCATTAAAAAAAACAGTCGGACTGACAAGAATGTTTCTTGTAGAATAAAAAAAAAGTTTGGACTGACCAAGAATGAAATCTTTCTCGTAGTACTCCACACTCTCCTTTTTGCATGTGCTTGGCCGATCTGTTATTTCAGTCACATTCTCTTGCATCAAAACTGTTGATAAATAACATTTGGACGATGTTCTGTTATACCAAAAACCATTGCAAAGCTGGTAATTTGCTTTCGAACTGCATAGATGTTCACATACGAAGCTGCTTATTCCTGGATAAAAATAAAAGAAAAAAAAAACATGAGAGAGAAATTATGGTTTAGCCACTGTTGTTGCATCTTCCTCACTTTAAATTCCTTTTATTTCACAATAATTTTGAAATTACTATTTACAACTGTTTGGAGTTCTAATAAGCATAGATGTGGTACATGTTTCTCACCTGAGAATTGTAAATACGCCTGGTTGCAAGGCTCTTGAGTCAAATTGCTCTCGCAACGAAGCACTCGACTAAATTCTTCCGCATCATCCAGACACAGATCCGATCTGTACGTGAACCATGACCTCATGACAGGCTGTGATGCCAGTTTCTGTGAAAATGACAAATAAAAATGACTGGTTTATTTGGTCTACTCATAACTGATTTACCATTTTGGGAAATTGCGAGTCATCGGATGGTGCATGGAATGTGTGGTAAAAACTGCTCAAATGTGTGATGCCGATCCAGTGCGGATTTCTTTGAAAGAGATCATATCATGAAATGCACCACAGAAAGTGTTGGTCCTGAAATTTAAGAGGACCCAAAAACAGTTATTTACCCCAAGTGTTACAACTTCCTGTGTCTCTAAGGCTTTATTTACCACATAAGAACAAGCAAATTACTGTTATCTAACACAAGAAATCAAGATATCACATGAAAGCATGATTCCCTTTAATATTAGTGGTTTTAATGTAAAGAGTTCAGAAGATTCCGCTTTTCATCTCGCCATTTACAGTTCAGCACCAACACGTTGCAGAAGCACTAGCAAGGCAGGACGACAAACTGGATACTGTTAATTTTCTAAATGGTTTGGTGAAGTTTCATAAAGCATGTAGAATATGTGTCTGTAATGGAATTTTTTCCAGCATTGAAGGCACTAATTTTAATCGAGTGCCATGGCAGGCATGATTTCTAGTTTCAGCGGGGCAATGCAATACCTCATAACCATTGAACCAAGAGGGACCACTTTCAAAAAAGTGTTGGTAAGTTGTGTGTCTTTTTACTGCAACTACATGTGTACTTTCAGCAATAAAACTTTTATTGTCTTTGTTTGTGCCCTGCAAATGGAAGCGAACTAAATTAACGGCAACCTTTGAAAGTTTTACTATAGTCTGGCGAATATGTCATAAGATATAATTATATAGTGCAGTCTAAATTTTGTAAACACAAAACAGATCTAGAGTCTGGCAATGTTCAAGAAACCTTTTCGCACTGCACTTAATTACCATTGCAGTGCCTTTTAATCCTTCGAGAACAGTAATACTAATGATTTTGTATTTCTTTTAGATTTGGAGCTACAAAGCCCATAGAGGAGCCCTTTGTCTGAGAAATTTTATATACTTACTGGTTCATACTTCGAATACAGGGCATCAAAGAGGCCAAGGTCCACTACTTTGGTGTATCTGTAATAAAAGAATGAATTTTTTCATTGTACCATGCAATATAGCCGTGTAATATAGGAAAATATTGCACGGCTCTCAGCCAATCAGAAGCTAGGATTTCTGCAAGTCATGTAATATATTGATATATTGAATTATAGTAATAAGGGGAAAATATGAAAACTTGACATTGATAGTTTGTCTGAGAAATTGTATAATTCGGATGAAAGTCTAAAGCTAAGCACAATATGATTCTAGACCCAATCGCACTGTCACTGAGGCTACCTATGCAATAGTGCATTGAAAAATTTATATTGCTATATGTTTCTTATTTTGGTGCTCCAATGAATTAGAAATAATTTACATTCAAAAGTTTACACTAACGCCAATATTTCATTGTTTCATTTTCTCAAATTTGCTGGCCCTAATAGCATTCCAAATCGGCGCGGCATCATTTCTATATATAGGATACTGTTGGTACAACATCAAATGAACATCGCCGACATTGAAACGAGGTGGAATGCTATCTGAGGGGTATGCTGCTGCAGAAGCCTATGTTTTATAGAAAATAAATTTATCGTACCTGTGTTTGTTGTAATTGCATATAGTTACTGCTGGAAAGACAAGGCTGGGTTCCACAGACATATCAATTGACACTTGTGATGGGTAACTGAGGTACTTTAGGAGGTTGAGCGTGTTGAGGTAGATGAAAATAACAAGGGCTGTCAAGAGGATGCAAAACCAGATGAACCTGTGAAATAGAAGGGGAGGGGAGATTAGGGCTTTACGTCCTGTATTTCTGCACCTGATGGGCTAATTAGGACAGGCAGAGACCATGGCAATGAGACGAAGGATGAAACAGCCATCCAACTTAGGCTCGACCGGGAATCGAACCCGGGACCCAGCGGTTGGAAGCCCAGAGCGCTACCTCTGAGCTAGGCCCCCCGCCCCTGTGAAATAGAAAGGAACATTTCATTTAGAACTCGCTCAACAAATATTACTAAAATGCTACAAATATTAGAAAAATCATTTAAAAGCATACCCAGATAGCATTCCAAATCGTTTCAACGTCGACGCGATGTGGGCGATGTTAATACGATGTTGTAACGACTGGCCTATATGGAAACGATGCTTGGCCGATTTGGAATGCTATCTGGGTATTGGAACATTTTACAGTAAAGGTTTTAAAGCAAACTGGATAGATGTTTAAATACAGTACAAAATAAACTTGTTGATCACACTGTATGAGAGCATTATATGTCATGAACCAGCGATCATACATACAAGTTATTCAGATATATTTTGCAATACTAAATCGAATACTCTAATGTTCATCAAACCTTTCTGGTCATTTCTAACTAATTACATTATAATGGAGTTGAGAGACTCTGGACTGGCCTGTCAATGATATAATTGTGAAGTCCACGGAGTGTTTAAATTGATTAACATTACTCATGTATTTATACGATTTTCTGGACTCAGAGCTTGTTGAAAGATGGAAAGTCCAATATTTGCCACGATTATTTCTTAACAAAAATCATAATTACAACGAGAGCTGCAATTTTGTTTCTTCACCCAAAAGCAGTTGTATAGTTTATTAGTCATAAATACATTGACTGCTAGGTAGCTGTGTAATTAAGCTGATTAAGAGCTTGGCTGGTGTTACTGTTGTTTAACTAACGAAATTCCGAAATAAATCCTTATATTTCCATTTAGAGATCATTACTGAAATGACACATAGCATGTCCTTGAATAAACTATAACTTATCAAAGGTATTTTAACTCATTACTTGCATAGTATTGGTGGTGGTGGATTAGGGTTTTACGTCCTGTATTTCTGCACCTGATGGGCTAATCAGGACAGGTAGGGACCATTGCCATGAGACGAAGGATGAAACAGACATCCAACATAGGCTCGACCGGGAATTGAACCCGGGACCCAGTGGTTGGAAGCCCAGCGCGCTACCAATTGCATAATATTGGCAAATGAGCATTTTACTAATTCAATTGAAGTGGTCACGCACACGTTTCATCTAATTTCCATCACCAGTCAATGCCCAAACACTCCCGTACATTTCCTGGGTGTGCCCAAATGGCCAAGCAACCAGAATGGGCAATAATTGCGACACAATGTCAATACCGCAGACCATAGTTGACAGTTTCTACAGTGCATATTACAAGCTTTTGTCGGACAGGCATCATATCTGCATACTCAGTTGGGTGATGAACAAAGATGAAAATTAATTTACATATATTTTGGTATTTATTCGGGAAGATGTGTTAATATCATTAGACAATACAAATCATAATACAGTGGTGCTCAAAAGTTTACACACCTTCAATATTTGCCATTGTATTCAGCAAATAAAGTCTCTAAAATAATGCTTATGACAGCATCAAAATTCTGAATAATCGTTTCGAAACTGATTTATGGTACATTTATACCAAGAAAGACAGTATCATTGGAGGATATAGGTCTGGTCACGGCCTGATCTTCTGTCACATAGTCATCAAAACGTGTTTACTATAAGTCAAGAATCTCTGTAGTCTCTGAGAAAGAAGGGTAAGGGAAACTGACAAGGTATTTTACAGAAATTAATGAAACACCGAGCGATGTGGGTGCTGTTATACATTTTTGTTCAGAAGGATTACTGCCATTAATTTCACTAACTACGTGGTTAATTTTGCTTCATTTGAATAGCTTTGGTACGTCATATTTTTAACTCACAAATTTATGGTAAGAAATACTTCTTATTCTTGATCAAGAGCAGATATATGTCTGGATCAACTTCATGCAGCTTATAGTGCCTAGCACATCATATTGATTGTTATTGTTTGTAGATTTAAGCAGTAAGAGACTATTGACAGTTCCAGCCAACCCTGACGGTTTATAAAACACAATAATTAACTCCACTGTTGGTCAAAACGCAGGGCTGGCTGATAATCAAAATCCTGAATAATGGTCGTTTCGAACTTAGTATAGCTTTTGGATGATTGTTTTACTTTTTTTTAAACAAAGCAATGATCTGCATCACATCAGTCAATATGCTAGGCACTCTAAAATGATCTACATCACATCAGTCAATATGCTAGGCACTCTAAATAAAAGTGGGCATCTCAATTTAGACATACAAAGAGACCTATACCTGACATGCTCAAGGGTTTTCCAACAACACCCCAGATAGATGGCTCTGGTTGCAGCAATTAATGTGGCTCAGTACTCATCGAAAGCATTGCACTGCGCAGCTGTTCGCGCATGTAATAAATGTATGGAAAGAACCTAGTGAGTAGCAACACAGGCGCTTGTGAAATTATGCATTACGTTTCATGGTATATTTTCACCATCCGTTGTTCAACACTTATGAAATTCGGATATGTCATTATAGACACATTGGCCTACTCTCTTCTAAAATTGCAAGCTGCTACAATAATTACTTCTAATAAAAAAAAAACAGATCTAAATTGAATTAGGCGCGAAGCGAAACAAGCCGGTTTTAGAAGTAAATATAACCTCCTTATTTTTATTTTTTAACTTGGTTGTTTATTCACCAACAATTACCAAAATCTGTCAATGTGCTTTCCATGGCATTTTCGAAATTTTTCTGAAATTTCATTATTTTATGTGCAATGAACTGTGCACCTAAATTTTAGATTTTATTGCAAATGTAACAGTCTCTGATGATGCAAATTGCGTTATACTAAGGGATTAGGTAATTTTTGACGTAATTAGAGAAACCTGTGAAACTGGCTATGTATTTTCTCTCTTCGAATATTTGGACAGTAGTTGATTTTTGAAGGAATTGTGCCTGATTCAATTTTTGGCAAATTGGTGTTTAACTATAGGTATTTGGTAGTTTTTTGTGTTTCTAGTGTTATATTGATGATTTTTGATGGTTTTTCACACACATAGAATTGAGAAAATAAAGGGGCAGTGTTTCCTGTACCAGTTTGTAACAAAATGGAGGCTCAAATATGGACTACCAGCTGAGGTTAATATTCCTAATTTCTCCCAAGAACAGGAGTACATGACAGTAAGAACATAGAGCTAAAAAGGGACGGCACTAATTCAAATCTAATGCTAAAATTATGCTAAATAAACCAAATGATAGCCCAAAGGCTCTACTGTAAGTCATTGGCTTTGTTGATAAATATCTTTTAAATTTGTGAAAAACTAGAACATTATATGAGCAAATGATGCTCTGGGGATTAGTTCAGTCGAACTGGGGGACATCATATGGATTATTATAATCAGTTACAGTCGGATACAATGCTATATTAAATTCATATCGCTGGAAATTTTTTCAATGCAAGATTTGTAAAAAAGTCCCTGAAAAAAATAGACCTTTTTGAATTTGCTTGTTTTTTCTATGGATTCCCTGATATTATTGTTCTCTTATGAATTTCTAATAAAACATTGTCTCAAAATGTTCCTGAAAGTCCACTGCTTGCAATTGCATCACCTGCTTTTATAGTTAATTCATAGCAATTGAATTATTAAGCTGGATATGAGACAGAATGATCAGGAAAAAAGCTGACTTTTTTTGGCCCAATTGGGTTAATGCAAAGGCAGGCAATGACTCAGCAGAATAATTGCACGGGGTCCCCCTAAAAACAAAACCACAATCAATCACGGAACCATGCATGCATAATATTATTCAATCATACATCTGCAGATGAAGCAGTTTGCTGTCGTGGCATGCGTATATTACTATTTACTTACAAAATACGACTTTAATCTACTCTACATGACCGTGTGCACTGTTGACCAAAATATGATAAACACCATACCATAAGTGTTTGTATGTTTTTCCAGAACATTTGTAGTTTCACCCCATTACAGGGATCAAAATAAGGTTCAACAAATAATTGGAATTTTTTGCTGGAATTTTACATTATCGACCTCGTGTGATAACTTTCTGATGCATTTTCCAAAAAGGACTGGAACCCACTTTCCTTGCATTACAAGGCAGCCACCATTGCATGACTGTGAACACAATGGCCAAGTTGGATAAAGTGTCAGTCTAGTGACAAAAGCCATGTGATTGAAAGACCCCAATGCAGACGTACCTGGTTCAACTGATGGCCTCTGGGCATAAAGCAAACAAGGCCTAGTACCTCTACAAGATGATTTAATTGTTTTTAATTGTGAATTAGGATGCACTTTCCAATGCACTTGCAGGTTGACACTGTTACATACCAGTAGATGCTCGAGAGAGGATCGATAAAGAGGCTCCAACTGCCATGCATTCGTTCAAAAGTGTTAGACTAAGATGTTCAATATATAAACACTTCACTTGTTAAACATGTTGTACACTGGCATGTTTGATATAAACACTGCACTTGTTAAACATGTTGTACACTGACATGTTTGATAAAAACACTTCACTTGTTTAAAAAAACATGGTGTACACTGGCATGTTTGATATAAACACTGCACTTGTTAAACATGTTGTACACTGACATGTTTGATAAAAACACTTCACTTGTTTAAAAAAACATGGTGTACACTGACATGTTTGATATAAACACTGCACTTGTTAAACATGTTGTACACTGACATGTTTGATAAAAACACTTCACTTGTTAAAAAAAAACATGGTGTACACTGACATGTTTGATATAAACACTGCACTTGTTAAACATGTTGTACACTGACATGTTTGATATAAACACTGCACTTGTTTAAAAAAACATGGTGTACACTGACATGTTTGATATAAACACTGCACTTGTTAAACATGTTGTACACTGGCATGTTTGATATAAACACTGCACTTGTTAAACATGTTGTACACTGGCATGTTTGATATAAACACTGCACTTGTTAAACATGTTGTACACTGGCATGTTTGATATAAACACTGCACTTGTTAAACATGTTGTACACTGACATGTTTGATATAAACACTGCACTTGTTAAACATGTTGTACACTGACATGTTTGATATAAACACTGCACTTGTTAAACATGTTGTACACTGACATGTTTGATATAAACACTGCACTTGTTAAACATGTTGTACACTGACATGTTTGATATAAACACTGCACTTGTTAAACATGTTGTACACTGACATGTTTGATATAAACACTGCACTTGTTAAACATGTTGTACACTGACATGTTTGATATAAACACTGCACTTGTTTAAAAAAACATGGTGTACACTGACATGTTTGATATAAACACTGCACTTGTTAAACATGTTGTACACTGACATGTTTGATATAAACACTGCACTTGTTAAACATGTTGTGTTAAAAAAGTGTAACAAGCCTAAAACTGTGTTTTAATGTTTATTTTCATAAACACCTCAACATGTTTATCTTAATAGTCTTAAATATTTCAACACGTTCATAAAGTGTAGCAGAAAAGTGTTTAAATGTTGTTTTTAGAGTGCAATTACCTTCTACAAAACCAGGGAGACCGCAAGAAGACATAGCGGATGCCATGGAGAGAGGCCTCATCACGAAAAAACGTGGCACACACTTTCTTCACATTGTCACTTTTCCTACCTGAAAAAAAAGGGCATTAATGAGAAATGATCAATAAACAATAATCAAAGAGCAATACAGTACATGGCCAAATGTGCCACGTGCATTTTCCATGAGAAGGATAAACGCATGGAAAATGCATGGTTTTTGCCTAATTAAAATGCAGTGAATACCATGCGTTTTCCGTGCATTTATCCAAATGCATGGAAAACGCACGTGGAAAAATTGACCTTGTAGATATAAGAATAAATTTATATAAACAAACATACATATTTGTACATATATACACAAGTAATTATAATTAACAATAGCATGCCAATGAGCAATACTTAGGTATTCACAAAATATCTAAAGCTTCAGTTGTGTAATATCGCTCAAGCTCTCTAATGAAGTTTTATTGGACTGCCTTTGAAGTCAGGCTAAATAAAATTTCATATCAGAAAAAGCTAACTTGGCAAATTCCAAATGACACAAACATTCGTTCATTGAAAAACTATGTGTGGAATTTGGAATTTCAGAGTTCAGGAGGTGATGCATACCAAACTGCCTAGTGCAAAAATAATGAAGCCAAATTGTGACATAACCAAACCGTTAGAATTACGGTTTTTGTAGGTTAATGCTTCATTAAACTCACAGCCTTCTTAATAACATCAATTTTAATCTAAATACTATTTTAAGATTCATTTTTTTATTTTTTGGTCTGCCATAGGTTAATGCTCATAAATCTATTGTATTTTATAAAAAAATTTAACATAATTGAACAATAGTTTAATATCCCACTTCTGGAAGTCTCAAATTCATTATATCATTGTTCTAATTGGCCTATAGCACAAGTACAACGGTTGTTCAGTCTTTCAGTTCGATTATTTTGTGAAAGGACTCATTGGATGGGGCAGAGGATTTCTGAACATTGATAATTGGGCATAACGCCCAGGACACCCATTTTCTATTTTTCTTGACCTCTCATTACCCTTGAAACAGAAGGAACTTCGACAGGAATCTGGAATGATATGAAGAACATATAACACCATGATTTTATGCTATTATCTTTTTTCTAATAGATCAATAAATTTGTAAAAATCTGAGTCACGAATGGATCATAACGCTCGGGACAAAATAATCTACCCTCTAAATTAGAGATACCAGTGACACAGAGAAAAAGCTAAATTAAAATTGGAGCTACAGATATTTTCACAATTATTATTGCTATCTTTCAGCACAATTTCAGCAATCTATATGCTAGATTAGTTGCATAATTTCTTTGCTAAAAATTAAATATAGAATTATATTTGTGGAGAGTCTTTTGTGAGATGCACAGTGGACAGGCAGAGCAAAGAATAATTACAAATTTCTCTTAGTTTAGAAAACTAGTTTGAAATATCAAGTTATCAGAACAAAATATTGAAATTAATCAATAATATTCAATCAACTTCCAAAATGTCACACTAAAAATGGTAAAAAATGCAGTTTTTCTGCCGTTCATTCAGTTATAAAATCAAAATGGCTGAAAGAATTGCCTCAACTTTTCGGAGAATGCTCACAACATCTACCAAATATGAGGTAAATATAAAAATCACAATAGTTTTATTTAATGTGAGACTAAACATGATATCAAAGGCTTCATATTTGTGCACTATAATTGCATAATGATGAAATTTCTGGCACAAACGGCTATTGCCCCACTGCCATGAAAACGTGAAGGCATGTCAGATAGTAATTAAGTGTCACAACGGAATATAAAGGGGAATGTGTTACAATATAGTTATTTTAAAAAAATTCATGCATTTCCCAATCCAGTTGCTATCTTGATTTGATACTGAAAATGACTTCTTTTTTTCAGCATAGTTTTTTAAGCAATTTATCAGTCACTGGGTTTAAAGATTGTCCCCTTGAAATAATGACACCGTATTTTGTCCGTGGAGTTTTGGCATGTACATTCAAAATTATAGCCGACATGTGACTCGCATGTGCAGTAACTTGGAAGTAACAATGTCCTATATCACATCCATGATCCATTATGGTTAAAGCATATGGCCTTAGCTTGGTTAATCTTTTTTGAAGTAGTCTATACTTTGAAATTTTCTTTAAACGTTCATGTATGTATGTATAATTCTTTATAATCATTATCAGTTTCTAGGCAATTTCTGGGCAGTGGAACACCACTATTAGGACCACCCAATATGAAGGCTACTTCCAGGGGACCCTGAACAAAATGAAATAATGGGCCTCTACTCATTAATCGAAATAAACAAATATATATATATATCTTCTTTTTTTTTAAAGGTTTTGTAGTTACTTTGGTGGGAAGTTGTCTGTGAGCCAGGCGGGTGGGTGTCAGGGAGAGGAACTCCAATGTTCAACACTATTGTATATACCATCAGTATATATTTATGATATATTAGATTAATTTCTTACATTTACCGAGGTATATATTTATCTGGTGATAGATGTAAGCCGATTATTAGCTATAGAAGTGGACAGAAGCAGCTGGCTTTAGCATTGTTAGGCCACAGCCAGGTACAAGGTAGCTACAGACAGCTAGAGTCGAGCGTATTTATGACTAACTGTATACATTGATATGGTTTCGCATTTAATTAGTCTTTATGGCCTAGTTGTGCCACTTGCACCTGTTTTAATTCCCATCAATTGCATAGTTATTAAGTATTTTCTCAAACCTCCATATTTCAGCTACCATTGCACCTACAATGTCCTACATCATAGTAATGTTTTTTTTTTTAGTGGTGGGCCCTCGTGGAAAAATCCTTATCACTTTGGTGATCTCAATGTGTTCTTAAAGCTAAGTTTAACAACATTTATTTGAGTGCTGAAACCTTTCTTACAGTGTAGGAACAACAATATGGTGAAGCAAGACTGAAGACTGATCTCTCAGTATAATCTGAGCAACAGAAGAGAGCTGCTGCAATTGTAGACTTTTTAGATTTGATGGTGGACAGTTAAGATGATGATACAGGCAATATACATTTTTTTATAACATATCTTAGTGCATATTAAAGGTGCACTGTCTGTCAAATTTGCACATTAAAATAATGATAAATCAATACTGCCTTCTTGTCTCATGATTTTTTTAACCATTACATATCCACTTTTGCACAACAATTTAGTTTTAATTTACAATAAATAATTTTTCATGCCATCAAAAACTCAATATGTAAACAAACCCAGTGATGATGTCACAATACTAAAAAATGTTGATGATGTCATTTCCATTGTGTTTCCAATGTTTTAGTCTGGATTTTCTCTCAATGTATGATTTATTTTTAAGTAATTTATGTCTTATAAAATCATTAATTCACACAAATTTAGTGTACCTTGATTAATAAAGGTAATTTTCAACTGTTTGATAACCTCTTAGAAAATTGCAAATTTGACAGACAGTGCAATTTTAAACTTACAATAATATATTAATTAAATTTTTATTTACTTTTTTATGAAATTATTATTATTATTTATTATAATTATTTTATTACATATTTATAGTGCATTATCTGAATAAAATCCATTCTTATGCACTTTACAAAAAAAATTATATATAAAAATATAAAGTTATAAAAAACGATAAAATTACAAAGTCTTTAAAATCAGAAATTTTAAAATTGTAGAGTGTAACGTCTTTAAAATCCAAAAGCTATAAATTTAAGTTAAAAACACATGTTTTTATAGTCAATTCTGTATCTAACTGGCAACCAATGAAGGTTTTTGTAAGTTTAACAACATTTGCATTTAAAGTATACCTACCTACCTACTATAATATACGTTTGACTGCAATTTCAATTGTGTATCCTGTACCTGATGAGTACGAATAAATAATACATACAATATATGGGGTTTGTCGACCCCTACAAAAATAAAACAAATTTGTTTTTGTTTTTTTGCAGTTGGCCGAAATCTGCTTCCCATAACTTCTCCCACATGTTAAGGGAGAAGGGGTGGGAAAAGTGACGCACCAGCAGTTTCATGGCCACAAACACCCTATACTGGCCATTAAAGCAGAACTGGTAGAAGTATTATTATCTCAGAAACTATTTGTATGATACTTTAAAAATATTTTGTGAGTAATGACAATAATTAGGACTAATTGTGGAAACAATCCACGCTTGTATTTTGAAGCCTTCTTGGGTTATGCAATAATGAAAATCGTACTTACTAAAAAAAAAATAGCCTTAACTTCAAGGCAGTTGATGCCAAGCTGAAGTTTTTGTAAGTAGCTCATACAGTTATCTTTCAGTACTAGAAAATTCTGAGAAGTAATATTAATTTTCTAATTTTCCCGCAAAAAAATGTTGAGATACACTAGTTTTATACATTTCCACCAACATTAGCAAAACATTTTGAGGCAGTTTTAACCAGCAGGACAGGTCGTACAAGGGTGAAATTTTTTTGGAAGTAGATTACATAGCTATCTTTCACTCTTAAATGCTGGCCAATCTGTCCATTTATAATTATTCAGAGTAAGATTAATTTGACCAGAATACCAGTGATATCAACTCGATCTGCATCGTCTATTGAAGCTTACAGTTATTACTTTGCACATATAACTTACGATTATACTCCATCACGTGACCTTTTCTATTGTTCTCAGGAGGGATATAACCAACCAAATTGGCTGTTGACTCCCTCCTGAGTGCAAACTGAACTGTTATGCGTAATAAAGGCTTTAAAACAAAACAAACAATCAAACAAATTAGTAAATATGCCTAATGGAATATAAGTTAGTTATTTCCTAAATAGGAGGGAGTTAACTAATACCTGCACTAGTAAAACATATACAAGCAATAAGGCAAAACCCACTTTGCTTGTTTTAACTTTTATAAATTAGTTTCATCGAGATAGAGACCTTTCCCTCAAGGTTCTCTGTGAAACACGGAGCAAAATAATTTTCTACTATCTGACTCAAAGCAAAGGTTCTATTTACTTACATACTTATTTACTTACTTATTTACTTGCATATTTACTTACTTATTTACTTATTTATTTATATGCTTATTTACTTATTTACTTGCTTACTAACTTATTTACTTACTTACATATTTACTTATTTACAACTTACTTATTTACTTATTTGCTTATTTACGTATTTACTTACTTATTTACTTACTTGTTTACAGCTTACTTATTTACTTGCTTACTTTCTTACTTCTTTACAACTTACTTACTTACTTAATTATTTACTTGCTTACTTACTAACTTACTTATTTACTTATATGCTTATTTACTTACTAACTTATTTACTTATTTACTTGCTTACTTACTTGCTCACTTATTTACTTATATGCTTATTTACTTACTTATTTACAACTACTTACTTATCTACTTATTTACTTGCTTGCTTACTTACTAACTTATTTACTTACTTGCTAACTTATTTAATAACTTACGTATTTATGTATTTACTCAATTATTTACAACTTACTTACTTATTTACTTATTTACTTATTTACTTGCTTACTTACTTACACATACCAAGCCGGCAATTTTAGTTATTTGCAGCTGTTGGGAAATTGTCCCAGCAAAATCCCCCTCCCTCATATCCACTGTCAAGTTCATAACCTGCATGTAACCTCTAAAAATTAATTTTCCATGGATGTATAAATCATGTCCAGCCAGAGTTGGTATCTAATGCTCCCTCACACTCATAGCACAACAGTTGAATTAAACCAGCTGTCCATCACTGCTACCATCAAGTTGTGCAAACAGGTTCTGACAACATGGCGGACTTGTCAATTAAAGGTTGTTTGGCTATCCTGCCAGAGGTCTCATTTGGGGCTAGTCATACCCTGAGAAGCACGTGACCCTTTAATCCCAACACTCACATATAAATATTGAATCCCCGGTCTCATTTGGGACACTTTCAACAAGTCCAAAAAGAGCAGTTTATAGAAAAAATATTAAACACTTGCAGAGCCCAATATTGTCATGTAGTGAATATATATATTTGTTCCAACTCAGTTAATGAGATCTTTTTTCTTTATAAGAGGGGGAGACTGATTATCCTTAAATGCATAAAATATAGAAAATATATCTTAAATTTTTAATGCAGTTCCTCTCAGATAAAGTCGTTATAGCTAACACACACTAATCAGGACTTCAGAACTTTATTCATCACTATCATTAACATATCATCATTATCATCAAGAAAAAAAACAAACAAAGCATGGTGATGGGCCCTAACTTGACAAAAAAATTGTCCCATTTGAGGAGCCCTAATTAACATTAATAATTTGGAGACCCTCCACTTCTCCTTGTTACCCCAGGCTGAACATCACCTTGATATTTTTCATATCATAGCATATTACAGTAGGTTAATTCAAGTCATTAAAATGATAATTTTTCCTCCTCAAAAGAGATTTTAAGTATGGCATAGCTAATGACTTATATATGTTGGAAAGAAGGTTTTGTGGTAAAATGTGCTGAAGTTTATTCTTTACTATATATATATAATTTTTATTGACAGTAAAATATGATCCATGATCTATATGTCATAAATAAAATAAAGAACAGAAAATACAGGAATACAGAAAATACAGAAATGTTCAAATAAAATTTGTAAACTAGATATGCTATACTAGTAACGCGGTTCCAGCCCCCAAACTTTATTTATTTTATTTTAATTTTTTTATTTTATAAATAATGTTTATAGTAACATCTATGTAAATATACTGTACCGTGTCAGAAGATGGAGAACATATAACTCACATATCAATATCAATTAAGAATTTATTTTTAAATAATGAAACAATATTCTAACAAACTTCCAGTCTGGGGCCTCATTACTACAACAGTCATAGAAACCTTCAAATGAACTTTATTAATTTGACTTTTCCAGCTCGTCTATGGTTATGCCATAAAAGTTAAATTCATCCACAAATTCTATGACAGTATCAATAATTAAAAGTCTAGGAATATCAAAGTTTTTTTTTTTTTTTGGCATATAAAACAGCATGCCCTTTGTTTTCTTTACATTTAGAGATAATTTATTTAACTTTAGCCAGTTTGATATATCATCCAATTCAGAGTTAATATTAGTCTCAATTATGTTGCTAGCATTTCCTACCAGAAATATAATTTACCAAAGTAATGTTTCCCACTTTTGTTGAAACAAGTAATAATTGCTTTAATTCTGATAGAAGAACTAGAAGATTGTTCTTAAATCCTTAATTGGTTCTGGAGAGGAAAGGAAGGTTTTCTCCTTCTTTTTAAGTAAGATTTTTTATTTTCATACACCAAACGTTGGCTTGACTCACTCCCAAGAACTTTTTTTATTTAAATTGTTATTTTTTTTGTGTTATGTTTCTTTTTCTTTTGTTTTTAAAGAAAACTCTTGAAAGTGGTTTGTTACCTGGGTTAGAAACCTTGAATATCCGATAATGAAACAATTCTCTAACAAACTTCCAGTCTGGGGCCTCATT
The DNA here is from genome assembly GCA_932294295.1 of Alitta virens. Taxonomy (NCBI): domain Eukaryota; kingdom Metazoa; phylum Annelida; class Polychaeta; order Phyllodocida; family Nereididae; genus Alitta; species Alitta virens. Next base: position 34,613,823 of record OW028583.1, read on the forward strand.
CACTGCCACTGAAACATATTTTTAGTGTAAACACTGCCTGTGGGGTATATAAACGTCTGGGGAAAATAAATTGTATTCACGTACCAAGACTGCTATAACCCCTTTTATGTCTTATCATAACCAGACTCCTGAAGATTTTTTATAAGCCATTACCACTGGTAAATCTATAAATATTTGTATAACTCTAACGTCTCTAATCCAAAGCTACAGGCACACCTGCACCAGTTTCCTGTCATAACTTTGACCTCCAGATATTCTAGGTCTTTATGCAATTTCTGCTAGTGAGGAACAAAATAAGACATGCAGCCACAAATGTGGAAACTCTTATGCAGGGATTGCACTTAACTAGGGTTTAACCACTGGTTTTTGCTCCTAACCTTTTCATCAAACAGTGGGAGACCTCCTAAGATTGACAGCACCCAAGAACAGGAGTTTCAAGTTTCATTTCACGCTGTGCGTCGATCCCTTAGTATAACATAGGAAGAAATGGTGTGAGAAACCATTGCAGTTTGGATTATCTTGGCATATTTTTAAACCATGTCCTCTAAATTTATTTATTTTTATTAATTTTTTCTTCCCCTGGGCTCCGCATACTATTATTTTAAGTCCATACATGGATAGCCAGATTGGTTAAAACCACTGGGATAGGCAGTATATATTTGTCTTTTTTTCTTCTTTTTTTTTATTATTTGTCTCTATTGTAAAATTGTATTTTATTATTAGTATTTTTACTTGTCACAACCGGGACTAACTTGCTGTAAATGTCATAGTAACAACATTTAATTATTATCTTATTACTGTAAAAGTACTGTATTATTGTATGTTATTATTTTATGCGTTTGAAAAATGTATCAATTATGATAATATCCTGTCAATAAAATTATATATATTATCATAGAATAATGGTTTTTCTTGCAGAAAAAAAATGAATTTGTACATGCATGTGCTTAAAGTTCACAATGCCACCACCACTGAACGTTTTAAGTGTGACCTTAGGTCTTTCTCAAGGGCCATCACTGCCAATGTTTAACTTGCATTTTCTTTTTACTTGTTTTACATGTTTTTATACTGGGCCATATGAAAAACTCCTGGGAGATTATGTAACCCAGTGGAAATATATAAATGAATAAAAAATAAAATAAAAAGTGCTATGAATGTGTACATGCATACATGTGCTAATAGTTTACCATCAATAATGCATAATTCTAACAGGGCATTTTGCCAACTTGAAAAACACTGATTGCCACGTGTGACAATTTTACTGCAATTACCAGGCATATCATTGCATGCATTTGCATCACTGATTAACTTATTAGTAAGTAATTGTTCTCTAGAAACAAGATGCTCCAAGTACACTGTAGTGGGACTGCTTGGTTTTCAGAGACGTTTGAAGATGTTTTTGTTTGGGCAGTGAGGTACTTGATCTTCTGGATAAGGGCAAGCAGCTGTTGTTGAAAATAAAAACAATCTCGTTAACCAGCACACAAAATTGCTACATCTGCCAAAATAATCTAAATAAATAGTAAACCATAGTACTTTGCCCCTGCAGCTAAGTTGGGGGCATAAATCCCTTATAACATTTATTGCTTTTTTGCTATACAGATTCTTCTTCATCATCATCCTACTAAATCAAGGTCGCACTCATCAAAATATATGTATACATATTATGCATCATCATCAAGAAATCATGTGCATATCATGTATCATCATCAGTGTATATGGAGCTTGCATGGGTCTCTCTATAAATCCTGTCTTTATGATGCCACCCCACTTATTGTAACTATTTTGTTATGATAAGTGAATAAAATTTCTTGAGTCTTGAGTCTTCTTGGATGGTTATAGAAGTGCCAATGGTGCTAGCTGCCATATTCAAGTATCCAATGATGTTGCTGACAATTAGTGCATCTAGTTATGTACAGTAAGTCATGCATCCCTTGAAGTAATTAAGAAAACTAAAACTAGTATACCCACTGTCCCAATCCCTGAGCATCCAGGGTCAATGGAGCAGGCAATTATGAGTAGGCCACTAGGAATATGTATCAATGCATGCCAAAACTATGATTTGGAATAGTCATATATTATAGGAGAGTTTGTCCCCCTCCCCCATTACTCAAGTATCTGGCACTTACATGAATCTAGTTTTACTCTGATATATGTCTCAAATAACACTTGTGTATTAAATTAATCATACAGGAAAGTTAGTGAGATGAATTCATTACATGTATACTAATATTACATCGACACTAAAATAGCATTTGTCTGAAATAGTGTGTGCCATGGAAAGCTTACCAGAATCCATTACTAAGTTTGATGTTTGTAAACAATGCATGCCAATTGAGAAAATTGCATGATTGTTGTATACTGCAGTGCATATTTTATTCCCAAGATACTGTTACTAGTAGATTACAATTTTGGCCCTTATACTACATGCTCCCTACAGGGCAGATTACATGTCAATAATGTATCAATGCTTTCAAACATGTGCAGCCTTTTGATTGCCAAATAGAGCCAACATCTATAATTGGCATCTACCACACCATAAACATTAGCAATACTGTGTAACAGGTATTAACAGTCGCCCTACAATGTGTCCTACATATATTGATGGTTTTTCCCAATACAAGCACTCGGCAAGAAAGCAAAACACAAAACAACCAGGGTTTTGCAATTTAACCATGTAACTCCAACAAACAAACCTTTGCACATACTTCATGTGGAATGCATCAGTACAGGAAGTTTCATTAAAAACGGCCCATCAAATTAAGACTACAAAGCTGTCATAGCTGGCTACTCAAAACTGTATCTAAAAGTACATATTTATGATATATTAGATTAATTTCTTACATTTACCAAGGTTTATATTTATCTGGTGTAGGCTGATTATTAGCTATAGAAGCGGACAGAAGCAGCTGGCTTTAGCGTGTTTAGACCACAGCCAGGTTAATGTCAGTACAGACAGCTAGAGTCGACCGTATTTTATTAAACTAACTGTATACCACAGGACTGGCTAAAAACATCTCATAATAAGTGGCAGAAACTGCATGAATGGTCATTATCATTTTATTTTTAGGATTATATGTTTAATATCTTGGTCGTGCAAAAATAAATGAAATTGTTTCAGAATGAGGATCTACAAAATCTTCCTTTTTTTCATAGATGGCCAAAGTTACCCTGAAGCTCCATACCCCAGTTTATGGAATAGCCAAAATGTCTAAATGTCAGTCAAAATGTCAAAGTGTCTAGAAAGTAAATAAAAATTTTGAATACTGAATTAAAATATCAAAGGGGTAGTTAATTGCTTTGCCTAACATTCTACTGAAAGAGTATCAGTGATATATTCCTGTAATATAATAATAAACGCTTGTTTGTAATAAAAGTACATTGTGTAGGAAATTTTAAATAAAAATGTAAATAGACAAAACAAAAGGTAAAATATTTTTGTTATAATAGCATAAAAAAATATAATGAAAATAAAACCCTTTCCAGCTTCTGTTTTCAGAGGTAATATATTTAAAGAAATCTCTGAAGCTTATTTACAGGCACACAATGAGCTAGAACACTTGTTCTCCCTGGAAAAGATAGTGTTTCGGGTGATAACAAGGCCAGCTAATCCAAACCACTCAAAGACCAGAAGATTGAGAAAGCAGCCCTGGTCGACTAAGCTTTGTTACAATCACCACATTGATTGTTTCACAAGGAGAGAGAGAATGAGAGAGAGAGACAGACACACAGACAGACAGACAGACAGACTAACAGAGACAGAGAGACAAAGACAGAGAGACAGAGAGAGAGAGAGAGAAAGAAGAGACAGAGACAGACAGACAGACAGACAGAGAGGATAGAAACATTGGAAAGCCTTTACACTCAGATTATGCAGCTCTACTTTCATGTCATAATCTGTGCAGTCACTATTTCAGAAAAAAGAAAAACAGGTCTATTCCTCTATGAGTCGCATGCATGAGGGCATCTGCATCAGAATTACGCGAGAAAAAAAAAAAAAAAAAAAAAAAAAGATAAAAATGACAAAAACATGTATCCCAACTCAATGTTAAACAATGCGTTGGACATCAAGCTGCTGCGACCAAAAACAGCAGGCAGCATAAACTTACTCAATATAATGAGTTATTCAGCTCATGTGTATTATTTCCATTGTGCATGCAACAACAAAATTGAATGCAACACCAACCTTTAGGAGGCAAGACATTTGGCTCTCCATCCTTCGTCAGTTCGTACGACTCCACATTTTGTCCGTCTTTCTCCATGCTTGTGTGACAAACAACTCATTCTAATGTTCAAAGGCCAGTAAATAAATATCACAAGGGTGCTGCTGCCTCCCCACGCTGTTATTCCACTTATGCAAGGCGCACACTGCACAGTGGCTGTAGCAGAGGAGGAACCATCAGTAACAGATCAAGGCAAATACAGTTTGTCAGTTTCCAAGTCTGTCAAAACGCTAATCAGTTGGTGGACAGACATGTCATTCACTCAACATAGATCAGCATAGGCTTTAATTATCACCTCTACTGCATTCATTGCACTAAATTCTGCTGTTTTGGCTGCTAGGGCAACAAAATAGCATAAGGCCTGTTGTGTATTTGGATAAGGTTTTCGTCACTACTATATCCAGATAGCATTCCAAATCATTTCAACGTTGGTGCGATGTCGGTGATGTTAAGACAATGTTGTAACGACAGTGGCTTATCTTGAAACGCTGCTGGGCCGATTTGGAATGGTATCTGGGTACGTGGTAGTGACGTTTAATTGTTCTATAATTAGAAAAAAGCAGCATGCCTTGGTCCAGATGCGTGACATTTCTAGCGATTCATCAATGGACCATACTGCCATCATTTACATGGGCATTTATGATGTGACATGGCTAATTCCATCCACTCTTTAGTTACTAGTTTTTCTAAAAGTATATTTTGAAATTTATATCCACTCACTGATACCCTCAGTGATCCTGTAAGTTCTATGTCAAAGGAAAGTAAACCAAATATCTTGTAATGCCAATTGTAATACTATCTCTATAAATATAGTTATCTCAAAAACTCGATTAAAATAAATTAGATAATCAGTGTGTGAAGACTCTTGTTTATTTGCCACTACAACATAAAATACTAACTAACTACTTTACTTACGACTAGTATGAGACAATGACCTTTTCTATTGTTCTTTTGCGGGATATAACCAACGAAAATGTTAGTTAACTCCCTCCTGAGTGCACATTGAACTGTTATGTTAGTAAAAGCAGTAAAACAAAACAAACCATCAAACAAATTATTCGGCATCGTGATATAACCAACAAAAATTCTAATTAACTTCCTCCTTTTTGGGATATAACTATTGGTTATTGATTAAATGGTAATCTGAGCTAAAAGCAAGCCGTCTTCAATAGTGTGTAATCGCTGCACAAGTGCCATTGTCATTCAAGATGAAGACATACAAAGAATACACAGAGTATACACAGTGTTTGTTTATAGTTGTTACAGTGCATACAAGCAATACCAGCATTGACATAACATACAGTTAGTTTCATAATACATGGTTGACTCTAGCTGTCTGTAGCGACCTGCACATGGCTGTGGTCTAAACATGCTAAAGCCAGCTGCTTCTGTCCAATTCTATAGCTAATAGTCAGCTTGCATTTATCACCAGAAAAGTGTATACACTGGCAAAAGTAAGAAATTAATCTATTATATTATAAATATGCACTTTTAGATCTAATTTTGAGTAGCCAGCTATGACAGCTTTGGCTAGGTTCAATTTGATAAGCTGTTTTTCATGAAACCAACTGTAGGCCTCCCTCTACCTGCTGTGCACTTGACTTATGAAACAAGTTTGTATCTCAATAGCCAGAATACCCCTATGATAAGAGCATATATATATATATATATATATATATATATATATATATACATTTGTTTGATCTGTCATGTTACTATTTACCTAAGTGTCTTTCCCTTGAATGACCCCTATGCATGTGTGAAAAATAAATGGCATGCAAACCAGCCATAAAATCATCAGCAATAGCAAGCAAAGTGGCATTGGCCCCATCCCCATATTGCTTAGTCACATATTATACTTCACCAAACTTCCAGGCCGGCTTAACAATAATTGAATCTGATCTATGTGATCCATGTCATATATATCTGGAGAACCATCGTGATCAAATAACATGTTATTGCATATCAAGGGGATGGCAAGCCCCCGTAACCCCCAAGGGTAATCAGAATTTATGGTAGTTTCAACAAGATGCCCAGCATGGTCAATGTAGAGGGGCCAGTGTACCCTGGAGGGCAATCTATGATGGCTGCCCTTGTAAGGCTTTTGCTGTGCACAAAGTGGTCCTAGGGTTGTATACCTTTGACAGCACCCTCTGGAGATTATTCGGGATGGCATGGAGTGCAAATCCAGTTCACCAAGGCATCACAATGGATGTATCATTCTTGACAGTTTGAATTCCCAGAATGCAAACTGCTCTTTCTTCGCCAGTCTCTTATCATTACCCTCATTGTTTTTGGGGTCTTGGGGAATTATCTTCCTTTCATTCCTTGTCTACATTGTAATAATTTTCTGGTCTCTTACATTATACAGACAGACTTCTTTGTGTAACATATTTATGCTTTTATGCTTGCTGTACCCCGGAATCTGGATTAGGGCTTAATGGTAATTATCTTGAAAAACAAGGGCCCGATTTATTCAAAGAAGAAGTTGTGAACTTCATTCACATAAAACCAGTAGGATTTTTTTTAAATCAGATTTTATGATTTGGAATTTAAACTCCAGACGACATCATTTTGAATCCAGAACTTTCATACTGGCTGATTAAGAAACTGCAATACATTCACTTCTTCTGAAGTTTAGTTTCCAAGTCTGTGTTGTAAGCAAAACCCAGAGTATGGTGTAAAATGTTACATTTACATACATCAGATTGGCTGGGTAGTTTTACAACTTCATGAAGGTCCCAATTGGAAAAATATTGATGATTCCATTAAGTACAGAAATATGTCGTGGGTCATCACAAGCTCTACAATGTGAAATTTCTAAAGAGGCTTGACAAAGTTCTAACAATTAAACTGTCTAGCCTCGCAAAAGTAGGGAAACTGTCAAGATCAAGTGAAGCGTTCAGTTGCGTTGGATCATTTCATGTTTTTGAAGTCTGAAGTAAATTTACCATTCATACTTTCGAACCCTAACATTTTATTCGATTGTGCACAGCAGTTACGCCATATCCATGTTTCATAAGTGCCTTTTCTAGAGATTTGATTAAGCCTAGTAGTAATCTTGCACAGCATGGATGGAAGAGTTAATAAGGGGTTCTATTACAAACCACTGCATGGGGACCATTGGGACAGTCAGGCAGGGGTTCATTGGGACAGTGAGGTGACTGCATTATTTACCAAAATTATGCTGAATATCTATCTATTATCAAAGTATGGCGACAACCAACAAGATGAAATTGGGAGGCACAGTTAGAGTGGGCCTGACCTCAAGAAGAGATACTCTATTGCAGTGAAAGGCTGCATGTCAGACTGTCAAAGCATTTCATACTAAATTCATGTTGCCACAGGTATATTTGAAATTGGTAAAAAAAACTGACCTGGCAGTCAATTTAAGGCTATGAGTTTTACTGGCTAAATGAAAAACATCCAGAAAGAATATTTTTCATATTAACCAGTTATATATATAAAAAAAATAATAATAAGGCTTAGTACGGCAAGTTTCAAATTCAATCACGTAAAAACAATTCAAATGATGTGCTTCAAAGTCTGAAAGGAGATCACTGTTCTTAAAATTGTCTTTGTGTGAGTGACAATGTACAAACTGAGTCTGTTCAGTACAAAAATAAAGGTACAATACTGTTGATTTCAATTTTTAAGTTCACAAAAATGCCCATGTAAACGTCAAAAATGTCTTAACGTAGTCACTGTTTAGCTGACGGTTATTGAGGCTCTTGCAGTCTTAATTGCTGTCAGTGAGCTGTCACTCAGTGCGTCTTGATGGAGCCACCTGAGAGTTGAGGCAAATACACAAGGCTATAGAATTCCTCACAGCTTCACAGGTATTTGAAATCTGCAACTTCCTCCCATCTGTTGCCCTGCTCTCTCTATTCCACAGGTCAGCCTCAAAGATGCTACTTCAACTGATAGCAATTAGGCTGCAGTGCCAAGAATGCTGCAAACTTTCAGGCCTTGCTGTGTACTGGGTGAACTGGAGGGCCTTGCAGTACACCCTAAACTGAAGAGTTGTAGTAAACCCCAGGTGATTGATGCAGCTTGAAGTCCCAAGGAACGCCATCAGCTTCCATTGATAGGCACAGCAATGGAGTTTATAGACAGCGACAACTCTCTCTGTGGTCAGGACAGTGTCTTTTTTTTTGTATTATTATTATTTTTTTTTATATTTATTGATTGAGGCTTAGGAAAGATCCATAAACTGCCTGTGACGCACCACAACCCATTTCCATGGTACACCTTTAAGATAAGATAAGATAAGATAAGATAAGATAAGATAAGATAGATAATTTTATTAGACTTTATTTAGTCATCATACAAAGTACAATGAAACGCATTGTGGTCACTACTGGCTGCGGTACATACAAAAGGGAAAAAAAAAAAGAAAAAGAAATTTGGCACCAAGTTATACATGAGTAAATATGAATGAATATTATATAAACATATAAACAATCAATAATACACATTAATGCTAAGCAATCATACTCTACTACTAGTCTAATAGTTGTGCAATCGGATGCTAGATGGAACGAATGATCTTAGTCTTAGACCAAATCTCAGATATTCATGGTACTGATGAAGGGGATGGTCCTTAATGAATGAATGATTGTAAGACTTTATCAGGTGCTTGAATTATTAATGTTAAGTTTGTATAACTCTGTGTCCATCAAAGTTAATGAACGTAAAATTCTAAACTTAGTTGGCCACAAGTGAGACTGTAATCAGGCTTATTAGAAATATAATAACCATTGAAGACTTGATGCGGAAGAGACTAGATCATTTTCCAGAATCAAATGAATTACAAGACTTTATTAATTACTCATGTACCAAATAACCTCATGTTTATTTATCTATTATATATTATATAATAGTTTTGCTACAATACTTTTGTATGCATTTAAATTTTTTTGATGCTGTATACAAATGTGCATGATATAGTTAAGTATAATAAGCTTAGTGGCAGGGAGGGGGAGGATGCCTCATGTGCTGATGATCCCCACCTCCCCTCTCACCAAATAAAAAGATTTATAAATGCTATTATATTTATTAACCAATTTTTTCAGCCATCAGGCAATAATTGGCACAAAACAAAGCACAACTAAATCAATGACTGCATGACAATGCTCATCAAATATATATAAATTTGCTTCATAGATCAATCCATTGATCAATTAATCAATCGATCAAACTATCAGTCAATCATTCTCTCCATCTATATATCTATTAAATAGACTGTCAATCGTACAATCATACAGTCAGCTAATCCAGCAATCAGTCATACACCCAGATAGCATTGGAACGCTATCTGGGCATTGATCAATCAACCAACCAACCAAATCAGTCAGTAAGTTGACCAACCGGTCACTCAGTCAGTCAGTCAGTTGGTAAGTCCGTCAGCCAGTCAGTCAGTCGGACAAAATGGGTCTAGAAAAACTGTATAATGAATGAGTTAATGAATTTTTATTGACATGCAGAGGTAAAATGTATATGTCAATGTATATAGGCCACAAATACCTTATATGATCCCTGTTTGACACAACTTCTTTTTGTCAGTCAAAAAATCACCCTAGGATGGACTATTATTGACCCCACACAATACTTTATTTCAAGGTCAAATCAATGACAAACTTTGTCACATAAGTAAATTTTTCTCTCGAGCTTTTATTTTTAGTTTTAAATACATCAAATATTTATGAGGAGTCATCCTAATCCCAACATCGCACATTGAATACAGGGCAAAAAGCACAAATCTGTTCTAGCTTATCTTTCTCATCAACTATGTCTAATGTCTAATGCCACAATGCTACTGGGTCTGAAGCTAAGTCAGCTTATATTACCAGCTGCCAGAGGCAGACGTAATGATGAGATGATAAGGCTGCTTGGAGTCCACACCATGTTACACAATTACCTCATGGGTGGGGTATTTTACTTGCTTCAGCATAGACACCGAGAACAAGGCACCCTCCAATTTAACGTCTCATGCGATCGACCTCCACCTTGGATGATGCTCATGAAAAGTGCCGGAGCCTGGGATTGAACCCGGGACCTTCTGCAGAGCTGGCCAATGTGGAATTGGCAGATGCCTTAACCATTAGGCTATAAGATATATTATAGACTGTTTAGTCAACAAGATCACCCCCACAGCTTTAAAAATTATTCATGGATTGTCAAAAAAAAGGATATGAATATCTTTCTTATTATGTCAGAGAAAATTTGCAATTACAAGTTTCTAGGTCATAAGGCACAGTTAACAGAGGGCCCTAGAATGTGTAGTTTTGAGTTATCATATTTCTTTCTATCCTAATTGGGGGGGAAAAAGTCATCCAGATTCAAGACCATATACCTTTCTTACCATAATATTTTAAATGAATGGTTTTTAAAGGCAAGGACAAAATCTGCATGTACAGTTTCAGGTTAATTGTTCACAAACTGTTTTTCGAGATCAAATATGGTTGACTGCACTGGACAAATTCCAGTAACCAAAAACAAAAGATACTGTTCTGGCCATAGAAAGAGTTGTTGCTGTTGCATAAACTCCAATGTGTACACGATATCTTTAGCTGTCTCTTACACACGATTCAGGCCTTTTGTTTATTTAAGATTCAGGGGATACTTATAGTAATTGACAGGCATTGCTTGTCTATCTGTGATGTACATTGTATACTCTCCAAAAATGTACTTTGCTTATGTCTTTCATCTCATTATTGTCACCACATATCTGAAACATGCTGTTCTTCTGGTCTTCAGAATCTAACATTACCCACATGCAGGGTACGTGCAATCACTTAACTAGTGATTCAGGCCAGAAGGACCATCTGGATAGCCTGCAGAGTAAGTCCGAAGAGTAATAGCTGATGGTACATTTGGGGTCATATGTTAACATAGTTGGTAAAGTTCCAATCAACAATGGTTTTAATACCAAGGACATCATGTAAATTATCTAAAAATAAAAATGCAAATTTGAGGCATAACCACTTTCACAATTATGTAAATTTTGTTTACATGATGTCTGAAACTTGTGAAGTCATAAAAGTACATACACTAACCTCAATGGCAAATGGTTTGTCCAATAAAATAAAATGTTTGATTGGAAATTGTTTCGGCATTGGCGCGACGTTGGCGACATCAATATATAGAAACGACGCTGGTCCGATTTGGAATGCTATCCGGGAATTGTTGTCACAATAAAATTTGTGTACAACCCTCAGCTGTATGTGAACATGTAGGTCCATAATGAATGAGGAACCACCCATGGACTCTTCCTTTCTCTCACCTCATCAGTCAACCCCCGATAGTGGCAAGAACTTGCCTTAGAGGGCTGCATTTTCCATATCTATCTATCTACCTATCGATCTATCTGTCTACCTATTTACCTATCCATCTATCCATCTATCTATCTATCTATCTGTCTACCTATCTACCTATCTATCTGTCTACCTATCTACCTATTTACCTATCCATCTATCCATCTATCCATCTATCTATCTATCTATCTGTCTACCCATCTACCTATCTATCTGTCTACCTATCTACCTATTTACCTATCCATCTATCCATCTATCTATCTACCTATCGATCTATCTGTCTACATATCTACCTATCTATCTGTCTACCTATCTACCTATTTACCTATCCATATATCTATCTACCTATCGATCTATCTGTCTACCTATCTACCTATCTACCTATCTATCTGTCTACCTATCTACCTATTTACCTATCCATCTATCCATCTGTCTACCTATCTACCTATCTATCTGTCTACCTATCTACCTATTTACCTATCCATCTATCCATCTATCTATCTATCTATCTGTCTACCTATCTACCTATCTATCTGTCTACCTATCTACCTATTTACCTATCCATCTATCCATCTATGCATCTATCTATCTACCTATCGATCTATCTGTCTACCTATCTATCTATCTGTCTGTCTACCTATTTACCTATCCATCTATCCATCTATCTATCGATCTATCTGTCTACCTATCTACCTATCTATCTGTCTACCTATCTACCTATTTACCTATCCATCTATCTATCTATCTATCTATCTATCTGTCTACCTATCTACCTATCTACCTATCTATCTGTCTACCTATCTACCTATTTACCTATCCATCTATCTATCTACCTATCGATCTATCTGTCTACCTATCTACCTATCTATCTGTCTACCTATCTACCTATTTACCTATCCATCTATCTATCTATCTATCTATCTATCTATCCATCTACCTATCTATTTATCTAATTCTATCTACCTATCTATGTATGTATGCATGTATGTATGTATGTATGTATCTATCTATTAGGTACAGCAGTGAAGGTTTGTTGCCGCAGGTTACATACTTACATTATACTGCAGTGTTTATAATATAAAAGAGAATTCATTTGTGTCTGCTCTTTAATCTTCGATTCTTTAGCAACAGTGGCTTATTTTTTTTTACCTCATGGTAGAAATTTGCATTTCAGATTCCTCTGGGTCTTTAGACATTTCTTTCTTGGTTGGTAACAGTTTCTGCTTTCTCCCAAATCTTGGTTACAATCAGTTGACCCAGTGCATAGGAACTGCATGGTAATGCTTTGCACAAATATAATTATGTTGCAATTGATTGTAACCAGTGATGATTCATAAGGTGATGACTTGCATCCTCAGGTGGTCACCATCTTCTATAGAGAACCCAATCTTAACTTAGAATGAATAAAACAGATTTGGATAAGGCTTATGTCCATGTATAGCAGCTGGGTTGTTTAGTGGTAAGACGCTTGCCTGCTCCTCTGAAGGACTTGGGTTCAATCCCAGGCCCGGGCACACTTCAAGAGCAACATATCAACTGAATGTCGTTCAGATGAGACATTACATTGGCGGTCCCTTGTACTCAGTGTCTATGCTGAGGCAAGTAAAAGATCCCACACATTGGGTAAATGTGTAACATGGGTGGACTCCTCCTCTCTCTCGTTTCATCAATCAACCCTTGATAGTGGCAAGAACTTGTCTTAGAGGGCTGCACTTCCCATACAACAATATAGAGCATCTGACCAATATATATATTTCGGTAAAATTAGTTTTAAATAATGGAAGACCACAGATCTGAGTATATAGTGACAGATTGAGTGCATTCCATAATGGTTATATCTGTGTTCTGTTCAAGTGGTTGCACACTTTCGACATCTACTGCATTGCCTGTTTATGTGCTGAGCTAGTGGCACATTCAAGAGAAAAAAGGGGTGAAGGTCTGTAAAGAAAACAGTGAGGAAAAAACCCTTATTAGGATAAGGGGTAGAGGGTTTGCTCCTTTGATATTTGATGGAGCAATTTTTAACATGTGGTCTGCTCCCCTTTAGGATTACTCAAGCCTGCTCTTTTTTTTTCTTCTTTTTTTTCTGCTTTATATTTACCACTGAGTCCCAATGGTTATGTGGACTTTTGGGTTATCCAGGCATCCAATTATGCATCCATTTTAGCCTACATTATCATAGTGTATGTAATGCCATGGGTGAAGGGCTCCAGCATTTCAAAAGCATTTCTGTGCAACTTTAAAATCAGTCAGGTCAAGCGCATGCAGAATCAACCAGCCATAAACATGCCCTGCTTGAAAAAAAAGAAGTGGAATATGCTGTACACAAGCAAGCTGCCATTCAATTGCATCTTAACTGCAGCCATACAAAAAAAAGGTCACTTTCTTGGAAATCTTTTCTATGTAGTCTTTTTATAGTACCGCAAGAAATGTGCCAGGTAAACTGTAATAGCACAGATTTTAAATTTATATTTACGTGATATTATTATAAGCTTTATTAGTATAAAATATACAGTATAAATTCAAGATTAATAACAAAAATAAATTATCACAGATATTCTTTTTTATAGACTAAAGTCTTCAAGCAACTCATCCCTGATATAAATTTATTCCATAATTTGACAATCAATTCTTTGGTCACTCTCTAACACAGTTTTGTAGTACTTTTATTTTACAAGTTTACTAATATAGCTTGGACTACAATTAATCACATCATGTGGTTTTATGCCATAAAAATAATACAGTCAATTTTCTATTTAGTATTTGCAGCAGTTTAGACATGTCTGTAATGGCTAGAAACTTTAGATTTTTCTTTAATAGCCATTACAGACATGTCTAAACTGCTGCATACTAAATAGAAAATTAACTGTATTATTTTTATGTCTACACCCAGATGACATGTGCCTGAGGAATCTTATAAATATCTACTGTAACATTGAGTGGTATATATGCCTACAACATTTTTCACTGGTGTGTAAAACTCGCTGCATGCAGTTTGACTTTGGTGCACAATGGATTAGTAATGTCATTAGTGACTTCATTAGTGATTTCATTAGTGATGTCATTAGTGACGTCATTAGTGACTTTTACCATATCAAACTATGATATATTGTAGGTTGTTTGAGTGTTAAATTTTACTTCTTTCAAATGCTAAATTCAATAGTATTTAAATAAAATGGATTAACGACAATAACCTACATAAAAATATGGCAAAAAATGATAGTCAAAGCATGAGAAGCCAATTATGACGAATGACTTCAACTCATGAAACGGTGTGACCTGACCTCTGATTATATTGTCATTTTAATGTCACCGTATTGTAATGCCCCTATTGGAAAATTGAGATTTTGAGTCATTCACGAAATATATCTATATAGAGCTATATAACAACAGTGCAACATGTGTGCAGGCCTAGTGTCGTTTAGGCTGTTGGAATGGTCCATATTGAATAACTTAACAATCTGCATTCCACACATTGGAACAACATGAAATTTCAGTTCAATGGTAATCGGTAATTGCCCTAACGAGTATGAGCAGTTGCCATGCTGGCATAAGTGTCTTTATTTAGCAATTAAGTATGATGTATGAAGGTGAAAAATACTACTTTGAGTATATATACACATTAACATTGTGGGTCACGCGTTTTTTCTTCTTCTTTTTTAATTGATTTGTCTACGTTGCATAGGAGACATTTCTGTTTAAATATAGGCTTCCAATACATTTTTTCTTTTCTCTAGTAAATATAGGGGAAGGCGGGGCAAAATGGGGCCATGGGCCAAAATGGAACATTGAAAATTCTTTTTTTTTTTCATTTGGCATTGCACCAGGTGTTATAATATAAATTACCTAATGGCATCACAAAGACCTCCATTGCAGTAATTTTGAATGATGCAGACACTTCGTGTTAGTATGCCATGAATAGATTTATCCTATTTTTCTTGAAATATTTACCTTTATTGGAAATTGTAATTAATAGGTTAATGACTGTGACTCATTAATGTACAATATTCACTCTGGTAGAGCAATTACTGCAGTTGATTTTCAATTATACATTCTGAGTGCAATGGACATAATTTTATTGTTGATTAACTTAATTAAGTGCATGTGGGGCAAAATGGGACAGACTGAAAGGGGCAAAATGGGGTTGTCCAGATACCACTGCTAGTGTCCCCATTTTGCCCCACTTTCCTTGTTTTAACCATCAATCACTGAACCCTGTTTTTGTTATTGAAACTGCATCATGGTATAATTAATTAAATAACAAAACAAAAAAAAGAATTGTAATGAGACACTTATAGTCAGAAAACAAGATATGACGTAATATAAGTAGCCTGAAGTTACTGAGTATAGCATACATTTAGGACTCTATTCCTGGCAGCCCAATCCAGAAGCACTAGTTACTTAGCTTTTTTGGCTCATGGTATGATGCAAAACTCTTAAATAAATATCCTGCACTCACTTAAACAATGTGTTCCATTTGACCTCATAGGGTGTCCCATTTTGCTCCAGGCACGGGGCAAAATGGGAAAAAACTGCATTTTACATTATTTTAATTTTGTGATCATCCTTAAAGAGGGAATGCATTAGATTGTTAATAAACTGATAAATGTGTGCGCCCTTAACAGTTTTTTTAAACAATTTGTGGTTTTAAGATCAAACCACCTCCAACCTACATGTATAGGGGTTCAACGTTAGCGGGCCCACTCTGCCCCGCCTTCCCCTATTTGAAGACACTGTAACACGCAGTTTATTTATTTTCAATATATGTTAACATGTTTCAGACTACGGTTGCAAAGTAGTGTCCAATTTAAGCTATTGGCCCTGTAGTACATCATTCCATTGCTCATTGTATGGCATGGGTATTTCTGAATTGCAATTCAATTTAATTGCCCTCAATAGGTCCCTTGCGTGCAGGTGGATGGATGTATTCAAAATGAACATCAGCAAAACAACCCCTCAAAGTTGTGCTATAACAACATGCAACACTGAAATAAATTTATTTTGAAAATGACTCACTTTTCTTCTCAGGGGGGTCCACATCATCAGCCAATTCTTGCTTATAATCCTTTGCACTGTTGTAATTAGGGTCCTTTGACCCTACCAGGCTATATTCTGCCATGATTGTCCGGGCATTTGGGTCCAAATGCAGGGCCTCAACCCCCTCCCCCTCCTTTCATTGGCTGTCCTGACTGTCACAGTCCGCTGACTTCACATCAAATTCTCTTACAGATAAATAAGAGACTTTAGGGGTACCATCAGCCTGCTTTCAACCCACACAGCAATTTACCTGTTTACAATGTGATAGTAGGCTATTTATTCGGCCCACTTTGGTACGTATTTATATCGACCAGATACATCAGAGGTCAGCTGTTATGTTTACCTATTTCCACCAATGAAGTACATGTGTAACATGGTGTGGACTCAATTTCTTCATTTGTCATCTACTCATTACGTCTGCCTCAGACAGCTGGTGATATCAATAACCCTGAAACCATTTACACAGAGATTACAATTTTCACAACTGGAATTGAACAGTTTCACAATTTATAATATCGCTGACAGGAAGCCATCCCCCTGTTAGATAGGAACTAGCACACTTCATTAGGTTGTATTTACGGCAGATGCACATGACACAACTAAAATATTGAATGGCTGTAATGACTATGATGATAATTAAAAATGAAATAAAACAATTATAATAAAGATGTCTCTCATAAATCCACATACTGTTGTGGCATAACATTTTCATGAATATTATAATGATCAGGCATTATAAATGTCTTTTGATGAAATTTACATGCTTTTATGACATAGCATTTTCATGACTATATAACAACACAGCAGAAAAGTAAGTATTGGAGATTGGTGAAATTCACATGCTATTGTGGCATAACATTTTCATGAATATAATGTCATGCACATGATCAGGCAGAAATTAACCATTATAAATGTATATTGATGAAATTCAAAGCTATTTTGGTGAAACATTTTCATGCATATATAATGACATAGACCTTCACATTATCAGGCAGAATTTATACATATTATAGATGTGGCATCGAGACAATATATTCTCGAAAGACAGAAAAAACAGGAACAAACTCATTCAGCCGAGGATGAGTGCTCTATACAACACATAATGGACTTGAGAGACAATTTAATTGAATTTTTTTATTTTAATAAAAAAAATTGAACTTTTTAATTTTCTTTGTACAAAATAATTTCTGTATTTATGTTTAATTAATTTTTAATTGCATTTGATTCTTGGAATTGCTATGCCACAATGTGTGCATGAAATAAATATCTATATATATATTATATAAGATATAAATGCGATAAAATCATTTTACTACAAACAATTGCTTGCCTATTTATTCCTTTTTTCTACTGTATACGGTGATCTATATTTTCCCATTTTTTCAGATGATAATTTTTTTAAATTTATATATACAAAGGGTTCTTTCATGATGAGCAAGAACCACGGAAGTCACTTCTATAAATCACATTGGACAACAAGATGCATATTTCTACACTGACATTTCGCTCTTCGAACTAACCCAGATAGCATTATCGACATCAATACGATTTGGAATGCTATCTGGGGGGCAAAAGGTTACTGCAATTAACCTCATCTTTTTTTATATGACTGCTCTATAGTGACACGTTTTCACTGAGGAGTTAATGCATGTAAGTAGGATTCAAATTAAATGTTCACCCAATTTTCGGTCATATTTTTACAGATCACCGGCAAGACATTAAACGTTGCTAAAGTTCTGTAGATTCTCTGTTGTAAATTCTGCAGCTATGGCCACTCTAAATGGATGATTATATTTAAAAAACAAAAAAATTGTCATTATGGCTTCTACAAATAGTGGACTGCACAGTACCACAAAGACAATCAAAAACTTTTGAAAAATATATTTTTTTGAAATCATTCCTCATACATACGTTAAAGTGCCCAACAGCTGCCACCTCACATGTATTGGTTGTTATTATTAGTAGGTTTCAGCAGTGAAAGACCATTGAATATCACCAGCCAACCTTGACTGTTTATAAAACATAAAGTAAGCATTTTAGGATAACCCCTATGTTGGTTAAAACTCTTGGCTGGTTGAGCAAATTGAATAACTTGTTTCACAAAACAAAGCAATGATCTACGTCACATGAGCACTTTATTTATGTGCTTGCCAAACTCACTATAATAACACAAAAAGTTACGGAAAATTTACATAAATTACTTCTGCCAGGCTCTGGTGGTAACATAAGCCAATAACATGCATAGCCTAAGAGTAGAATTAGACTCGTTTCATGCTGCCCAATACCTTTCTCTGTTTTGGGATTTATTTTTCCTTTTCACCAGTTTCAGTTGCCTTTGTTGCTTCAGCTCCAGAGTTTGACTTGACTCAAGCCATGTCATAATTACTTTTGTTGCGTTCTGAATGTTTTCCTGGTTCTGATTTTTGCTGATCTGTCCCACACGAGGTCATAACTGGGCCTTGCTGCTGCCTGGTCTTGTTATCTAAGGGTTCTTTAGGTATATAGAGCTATACCTTTGCCAGATGCTCAAGACACAGACAGGAAGGCAGTGAATGGTTCTGCTGAACAGGCAGTTCATTGGCAGCTGAGTGGTCTAGTGGTAAGATGCTCACCTGCTCCTCCGAAAGACCCAGGTTCAATCCAGGCTCGGCCAGCCTTCATGAGCAACATCCTAGCTAGATGTCGTTTGGATGAGATGTTAAATTGGCGATCTCTTGTACTCAGTGTCTATGCTGAGGCAAGTAAAAGATCCCACCCATGGGGTAAATGTGTAAGATGGGTGGACTCCTCTCTCTCGCCTCATCGATTAACCCTCGATAGTGGCAAGAACTTGGGAAGTGCTTTACATAATAGTATTAATGCACAAGACACAAACAGGAACTTTAAGGCAAGTTCTTGCCAAAGTATATTTTTAGATTATTTAATTTCATAATACAAGAATTTCTTGCAAACCTATATTCAACAAGAATTGTCAGAGAGTGCAATGATATCAAAAACATTAACACTTTTATGTTGCTCAATAATTCTGCAGTTGCTTTTAATTAAGTCATGACCAACAATTGGCCTAATCAATGGAAGTTTTCCTTGGCAATAAATCTGTCCCTATAAACTAGAATGCCGGATCAGTGTGATATTGTTCAATGTTGAGCTGAGGAAGTAAATATTAATTGTGATTAAAGACTCTTTTTTAATAGAGTGATTTTTCATCCTCTTCAATGTCAATAGATTCTTTCATGTCTTTCAGATTAGAGAACTGAAATTAAACACCTATTTCGTAGACACTACACTAACTCTTTGTAGTTGGGAGAGTGCTTTAATACTATTATGTAAACATCCACTCCGCAGCAAAAGATACGCAATATTTGAAGATAAGAGCATGCGCATTTCTTTGAAAGAGGTCTTGGTATTAACAGAACCCCATAATACCCACGAATATTTTCATGCTCAAGTGTTAGAGAATACAGAAAATGATGTTAACTCAAGTGTGACAACTTCACCAAAGTCTTAATTGCTTATTACAATAGGGCATGTTCAACAGACAATGACATTTTTCACTTCTTTTTGCACAACAAAACAAGGTATTATTTGAAAGCCTGAGAGTGGACCGAAAATCTAAAAATGGCTTTATAGTTACCTACATAAACAATAATGTGGCCTTGCTTATAGGATGAAACCTACTGGTTTGTCATACATATGGTCTTTCCCAGGAAAATGTGGTTATTGCTTGGCGTGGCAGCGCCAACCATATTCATGTAGCTTGCAACCTACTTACACTGTCTATCTGCTGCATATTCACATGTCTATCTGCTGCACATATTCAGTTAAAGTTCTGCACCCACATCAAGTTAACCTATTGATTGGTTTTTTCAAACATGTGCATACAATATAGATATGCTACAATATTTTTAAAAATGGATCGGTCAGGTAGGGTTCTTCAGGCTAGTTAGGAGGGTGGCATTGTCCAATAACCGATGTTTGTCACAGTCTCCTACGCAGACCCTCTTCTGGAAGGTGGGCGAATGCCCTGAGGGCCTGCCAGATTTTGGATGGAGCAACGATCCTGGTGGGGGAGCAAGGTTTTTAACAGTATAGATCAGATTATTTCAGCCATAAGAATGCCAAACCACACCCCAGTTTACTTAATAACACGACTTAAAGTCAGATTTGGTGATATGTAAAGAACATTTTTGTTTGGCTCTTCATTGAAATCAACAGGCGTATTAACTGATCTGTGTGTGTGTGATTAGGGCTAAACGTCATGTATTTCTGCACCAGTTAGGCTAATTAGGACAGAGACCATGGCAATGATACGAAGGAGGAAACAGCAATCCTGACTTAGGCTTGACCGGGAATCGAACCCGGGACCCAGCGGTTGGAAGCCAAGAGCGCTACCTCTGAGCTAGGCCCCCGCCTCGCAGTAGCTGACCTAGATTTGGTGCTGTTGGAGCAATGCTGCGAAATCACAGACTATGACAAACACTTCCTCCAAAGTGGTTCGTTACAAACGGGTTTTAACTGTACTGGGTCCTGCTCCTGGCCTTATTATGAGCTAGGTCTCAACTGGATTAAACTAGGCTACTAAGATCTGCACACATGTATGCAAAGATAATTTTTTTTGGACTACCCTAACATTTGCAGAACTCAGAAGAATTAAATTCATACCAACTAATTTAATTTTTTACGTAGATGTTATGCAGTGGCATACATAATAGGGATTTGGGAGTCAGAACCCCCACTCCCCATGCAGACCCTGGTTAAAAAAACTCATGATGAGGTAAAATGCTGTGTACTCTATAGTATGGTGGCTGAGGAGTTCACTTCGTGGTATTGTGGTTTCGTGGGAGACGGTAACCTTCGTACTACGACAGTCCTAACTTTTGCACCACGACAGCCCCACCTTCGCACCACAACAGTCCCACCTTTGAACCACAACAGTTCAACCTTCACACCATTAAAGTCACCCACTTTTGCCCCACGAAAGTACGAACTTTCGTGCCACGACGAGTGCTGCTAACTTGCCCCCCTCATGGGCAGTTTTAGCTAATTAACTCCATAAATATGGAACTTACACAAATTTTAGGCAAATTCAGGGATGCCCCCCATCATAGATACATCTGCAAAGGAAAATGCAGTAAAAGAAGCAGTATTAATCGAGTGAATGACCAATCACAAAACAATCAGCAAGGGGGGGGGGGGGGGGGGCGGCCGCCCAATTCACTGTTCATGCAGTCTGGGAGCCTATGTTGGATATATTTGATCTAGAATACTGGTTAATACAATTTTACAATATGCAATTTCTTACTCTCTTAGTGGTTGTAATGTCATACTTCTACAGTTTTTAAATTGTGTTCAATCTTGATTTAAAATGATGCAAAATGCCACTAAACATTTTTTAGGTTACGAAAATCATTAGCCACTTTTCAACTCAAGATTGTAACAAAACCAAAGCCTGCAGAAATATTCCATACCGACAGCTAACCGCTTATAACAAGTCTTTTTTAAACAGGTATTAAACATTATTTCAGATAAAATAAGTTTAGAGATACGGGCATGTAAACTAAGGCTTCCAGACTATAGGAGAAAAATAGCATTTTGTGTCATTTTTAACTCAATGTTGTAATCTAAAGCCTGCAGAAATGTGTTGTTCCTTCAGCTAGGAGGAGGATGTGTGTGTGTGTGTTATAACGCCTCATCAGCACCTGAGTGGGCTATGTAGAGGCTATTCTAGAAGGAGGATAAGGAGGAGGAGAAGAAGGAGAAGGAAGAGGAGAAGAAGGAGGAGAAGGAAGAGGAGAAGAAGGAGGAGAAGGAAGAGGAGGATATCTAGCCATTCTTAGAGATACCTGCAGTTAACTGAATTAGCCACTTTCGTGGTGCGAAACCTACAGTGTCGAGGGGCTGTATTACTTTTGTGGTTCAATAGTACTATCACTGTCATGGTGCGAAGGTTCTCAGTGTGAATCTGTTTCCTGGTACGAAAGAACCCACTGTTGGGGGGCAAAACCTTTGCACCAGAAAATGTACTCCTCGGCCACTGTACTATATCTGTTAGCATCATGTTACAGTATCCAACATAAGTTAGTACACATTTGTTGTAGCCTACCAGTAAGGTATTATTTATAACATCAAGATATCTCAGGACATGTTCATCTGCCTACTGTAAAACTTTCAGAGTTATTAAATGCTTTATATGATAACATTAAACACCTTTCATTCAGCAAAGACTGAAAATCATTGCAATGTTCCAGTTCTTCCTAAACGGACGCCCTTCACACATTGTCTCATAAATCAGCTGACATATTACAAAGTGGATGATGATAGCTTGTATGCAGAACAATCAGGGCATGGCTGGATAACTCTAATAACACAAAAAATGACATAATATTAATTGGGGGATAAAACATAGGGAATAAAACATCATATTGTCCACTATAACTTAGGTATACTGATAGGGTGACCAACTATAATCCATGCTACAAACTTCAAAAGGATGTTAAAATAAAGTTTGCATAATAGAATACAGATAGTTTATCACAACATTTCGATCGTGCAGGACTGCAGGTACTGTATAATATCCGACACATGGACAGTTGGGAAAATAAGATTTTTTCTCTATTTGGTATGAAAATTTTGTTTCTAGAGCAAAACTCCAACGCCCAGTTGTGCCTTTTGATAGTCTCATTGACATGTTTCAGTGATGTTTTAAAAAATCAGGAAAAATTGCTATGATTTATTTTTTTTCCTTTCCGGAGCAGAACACTTGACATTACTGCACCTACATGTCATAATATCTAAAATAGTGTGGTTGTGTCTTTTGGGGGTTTTATGGCCATAAATAGGAAAATTTTTGAAAAAGTCATAGTTTCTCACCTCTACATTTCAACTACTTACGTACAATAAAAATTTATATTAAATTTGGCTGAGTGCTTTCACTTTCAAAACATATTTTTGACCTTTTTTTTTCACTTTTTTCAGAATAATGGGAAATATGAAAAATTAGTTTTTTGCTTACAATGATATCCATAAACGGAACAGCAGAGAAACGGAAATGGGAGTGTTTAATTGTCCAGTGTGAAATGGAATGAATGCAAAAACATGAAAATACATGATCATTAAAAGAAAGCTTTAATATAAAGACGGATAACAAGTAAAGCTCTCTTTAAAAAGAGACATGTACCGGACTTGTGTGATAATAGTCGATAGTAGTCATTAATGACATGTAAACATACTTTTAATTTAAAGAAAAAAGTATCCTGGATTGGACTTCAACTGCTGCACTCCCAGCCCTTTTCAAGCAGACCAATGTATTAAACTCAGCCACTGCTGCTTGCTGCAAGAAACTTAACTTATCTGTTAGTAATGGCCTGTAAGCTCTATATAATAGTATATATAGGCCATGCGGTCAATCGCCTGAAAAAAACTATGTTGTTTAGCTTGTTCTACTGTTGTAAAATTCCATGGTTACCAGTTCAAGTATAAAACTGTAATTTATGAACGTTGGATGTGGTAACCAAGGACTTTATCTAAAATTAGCTAAACTATGGTCAATGTAGATCTCACTTGTGCGAATTATCATGATTTTGTGATCATCAGGATAGTAGAAACTTGGAGAAAATATCTTTCTTCATCTGACATCATTTACAAAACAATTACATAATATATGCAGTCTTAAAATTTGTGTTTCATATCTTTCAAAGAGATTTATCAAGTTTTCTCAATTTCACCAAGCAAACTGTTATAAAATGTATGTGCATTACAGATCCTAATTTCCTATCAGTCATTGACCTAATTTTTGTCACAGAACCGAGAACCTGTTCATTATATATATCTGGTATTTTGTTAAAGTCCATATCAGTCATAGTTATATCGTGTTATAGGTCTAGATGCCGGATATAAAAATTGGAGAACTTTATTGTCATATTCTGTTAATAAAAGACACTATATTTATA
This sequence comes from Alitta virens, assembly GCA_932294295.1. NCBI lineage: Eukaryota > Metazoa > Annelida > Polychaeta > Phyllodocida > Nereididae > Alitta > Alitta virens. The sequence continues at coordinate 34,638,348 of OW028583.1, forward strand.
CCTAAATAGTTAGCAAAAATGTGAATAATCCCTTTCTTTGGTCTTTCTGGGGTTAAGCGTCATGTCATAGTATCATTTGTGATGCCCTGAATTGGTGACGTCACTGGAGCTTTGAACATCTTGTAGATAATTGTGCTATCTACGTTGGGCCAAGCTTTGTTCCTTGAGGTACACCTCAGTTAATGCTGAGTTTGGATGTTCTATGGATTGTACGTGTGTATTGAAATTTTGTATACTTTCACAAAGAGTGTGCTAAGCAATGTCATATTTTGGCTTAGGAAACTTAAGGCCCTTTCACACATAGCTGGATCAGACGCCGGAGCGTCCCGGAGTAACATTTTATTACCTCCGGGGGGTTCCGGGATCAAAGAGCTGTTAAATGTCAACAAAAAATAAATGTTTGGCGATGTGTACACGATGTCAATACGGTCTCAACAAGGAGCAACACGGAGCTAACACGACTGTCCTGTTTAGAGTGCGGAGTGAACCGGATTTTCACGGTGCCTTCGCGGATATCACCGGTCTTTACACCGTGTTCATTCGTGTGGAACCGTGTTGCTCCTTGTACTCTCCGGCGTTAATGGCGGCGAAATATTCATGCCCGGTTGACGCCGGAGATATGCCGGAGTCAATACGGAGATTCCCGGAGATCGGCGGAGTATATTGGGAGTCTATATGGATCTACACGGATTAAATTACTCCGGGAACTCCGGCATGAAAAATTAAACATGTTTAATTTTTTTCCCCGGAGTCCCAAGGTTGTCCCGGAGCGCCCCTGACAATGACGGACAATGCCGGACAATCCCGGACATGAACACGATGTCTACACGGCTTTCCCCGGGAGTATGCAGGAGTATTCCGGAGTTGTCCTACGGGACGCTCTGGCGTCTGATCCGGCTATGTGTGAAAGGGCCTTTAGTAAGCCCTTCTGAATATTGAAGACCATGTAATATTTTTCTGAAATTATTAGGCAGGCCCAGGTGTAATTGAAGTCACAAGTCTGTTAAAACGTAAGATTGTGGACTAGTTGAAGAATTAGTTTCTTAAACCTCAATTATAGATAGGATGTTTTATTAGGACTCATGTCTAAGACTTGTTTACTGTCAGAATGCATTTGGTAAAACCGACGTCTGGTTGCTGACCTGCACAGAGGCCCCAACTGCAGCCTACCTCTGCCCCAGATCAGAGATGGCAAGCACTGCTGCCCTAGAGCCCTCTGCTGTAGATGGAGGAGCATTGTCCGTATATACATATTCACACAAATAAAATATGGAGGAGCATTTTCAGTATATTAATATTCTCACACATAATATTCATATTCTCACAAATAAATTCACATACTGTAGATTTATTTAGCAGGCAACTGAGGAGTGCCATATACAGGAATCATCTGTGATTCAAAATTGTTCATTTTGTGTCATGATTCATATATTCTAAAGAGTCCCTGTCCATGTATCTTCCAATGCAACTGATGTTCTTCAGATGGAAAAAAGCAGTTTGGCAAATGGAAGCAACCTGTTGTTTCATTGAGGCCTGTGAATCCATCACCACTCCAAAACTTTTTACAGAGGAATTTGCAGAAATTGTGTTTCTGCTGATCTGAAGTGATGTTTGAAATTGTGGTGCAAGTTTTTTAGATGATAAAAGGAGCGCTTCTGTCTTTTCGCAGTTCATTTTATGTCGAGACATCCATGTCTGTACAGACTTTACGCAAGATTCCATGCGACTGATAGTATCATCAGATTCGTTGGCTTTGAAGCTGACATATAGTTGGCTGTCATCAGTACACATGTGGTAATCCATGTGATGTTGGCGAAGTAGAGCTCCGAGAGATGACAAGTCGATGGTGAAAAGGATGGGCCCCAGGACTGATCCTTGAGGCACACCACAGTTGAGGCGATAGCTGTTGGACTTCACTCCTTCAACAGTTACAACTTGTGATCTTTCACTCACATATGGTGTTATCCACTGTAATGCTGTTCCATTAATTCCAAGGTCTTTGAGTATTTGTAGGAGACAGCCATGATCGACCGTGGTGTCGAAGGCTGCTGCAAAGACTAGCAGCACAGCCCTTTGTTGACCAATTGCCCATATGATATCATTTTGAACACGTAGGAGTGCAGTCTCTGTGCTATGCCCCACTCGATACACTGACTGAAAAGGTTCAAGCAAACAATTATCACTGAGGTATGTCTGAGACCACCTTCTCCAAAAGTTTAGATACTGGCCGATAGTTCTTCAGTTCTTCAAAGTCCAGCCCAGGATTCTTGATCAAAGGTCTAACTAGAGCTGACTTGTATACACTGGGAATTTTCCACATTCGAAGGATTTGTTGATGATTGATGTAACAGCTGGAGCTAATAGTTCAACTTCTCGGTCTAGACCGCACCTTTTATTCGGTGATGATATAATAAGTTTTGAGACCTTATAATTGTTCATTTGCTTGAATTTAGTAAAAGAGTGAGTGCTGGAAATATTAGAAATTAGTGGTAATCCAGCATCTTGTACCATGGAGCTACGGATCATGACAATTTATTTTTACAAAATAGTCTCCAAAAATGTCTGCCAACTCCGATGGGCTTTTGTCTGATGGACAGCATTAGCCGAGTTCCAACCTAACAGGATGGTGACAACTCCAATAAAAGAGATTCTGATTCCAAAACGATTTTGAGTCACCTCTATTTTCAGTCAGCAGAGATCTGAAATGGCCTTCCTTAGCTTCATTAACAACTGTGTTCACTTCATTGCTACACTAAGTACATTTCTCTATGAACTGCAAGGTGTGTTCTGCACCATCGTCTTTCTGCCTGTCTGCGTCTTTGCTTGGTTTCACGGATGGAGTCATTATACCATTGAGACTCGGGACGAAGAGTTATAGTGAGTGTTTTTTTTTTGCGGTGCTAGAATGTCCAAAATGGAACCAAGTTCTTTATTGCAAAGATCCACAAATTCACTGAGGGATCTGCCTGATGTTGGTTGTGTGCAGAAGTGGTTTTATGACCGAGAGATCGAGAAAAACTGGATAGCGGTCAAGAAAACCATGGTCTTCTGAATGTGTAGACAATAGTATTGGATCAGCAGACCTAGTCAGCACAAGGTCAGGTATATTTCCACTTTTGTGCAAATTTTGTTTGACCTGTCGCTGAAAATTAAATGAAGACACTAGGTGGCAGCAACTTTGTCTTGCACATCACCAACGTGAAAATTGAAATCGCCTATGATGAGCAGTGAACCAGTCCATGTCACTAAGCTCTCAAGATAGTCAACAAATTTATCAAAGAATTGTTTAACCGTGAGTCTATTTGTCATGGATAATGGGGGTCTGTAGACCACAGATAGTCTTTATTCTTTAGGTAGCCAGAATTGACCTACATTGCATGTCCTGTGGACCGAGGACTTGTAGCTATTCTTTGGGATGCCATCAGTAAACAGAATAGACTTTCAAATGAATCATATCTCTTTGATGGTTGAATAAGTCTGATGCGCAAGCTGCTGCGATAAATGATGGCTGTGCCTCCTCCTTGAGATTTTCTTGGATTTTGTATAATTTGATAGCCATTTGGATGAAGTGCACTTATTATAGGACTGTCCTTAACTGTACCAGTTAACCAGGTTTCTGTGAGACCAATACGATCTACATTTTGGTCAATGATGAAGTCATGGATGGGTGTGGTCTTATTGCAAGCTAACCATGGGTTAAGTAATGGGTTAAGTTATGAACAATTTAATATGTTCCTGTATCTACACAAATACATTGCATTATTTCAACTTGTGGTTATTGTGTATCCTCAAACATATCAATTTTCATTTATTAATAAAAAAATTCAGCAGAAAATATTTTTACACTTTATTGTCATAACTGGAAATAACTGGTTCAGTAAAGTGTGTCATGTATTAAATAACTGCAACATTGAATATGATATTAGTAACCTCAGAAACTTTGACATTGATAATATCTCTAACACAGTGAAACTAAGACTCTATGAAGCCGAACATGAGCGACTTATAAATGCAATAAATGACAGTTCACAACAACCAAAACTTAGGACATATAAACTATTTAAAACTGATTGTAGAATAGAACCTTATCTTGAATTGCAACAAATTCGCAAAGTGTTAACTAAAATAGCTAGATTTAGGACAAGTTCACATAGCCTGAAGATTGAAACAGGTCGACACCATAAACCAATAATTCCTGCTCCAAATAGAATATGTGAAAAGTGTACGTTAAACTTTGTAGAAGACGAAATTCACTGTTTGATTGTCTGTCCTGGTAATGAGCAACACCGTGTTAACCTTTTTTTGAATGCAACTAAATTTATTAACAACTTCTTGTCTCTAGATGATATAACTAAGTTTACAGCAATAATGACAAACAAGGAACCTGAGTTATTAATTAGTTTAGGAAAGTTTCTCCTTCAAGCTGATGTGTAGAGAAAACCATCTCCTGTATCCACACAGTTATTAATTTAGTTTATTAGTTTATTAGTTATGATGTGCTTGTCATGTTTTGGACTTTGAGAGTGAAATGTTTTTATTAGCGGCTTGTATTTTTTTCTATTGTGTATATGGATTTTAAACACGTATTATAAGTTAACTTGGTGGCTGGAACCTTGATTATTGAAATTTTATTGCTTTCTGTACTTACATTAATGTCTCTTTCATGTTATCTTTTAACTGAATGACATATGTATCATTTATGATATTTTACATGTCAATAAAATCTATATATATATATTTATTGTTAGTTTTATTTTAATTTCACAATTTTAATATATTTTTCATATTTAATTTCTTTTAATTATATTTCATTTGTTGACATTCATTGTTGGAAATGTATAATTATCCATATAATTTTATGAATATCCAACACTGTTTTTGGCAAAATTCTTTTTAATTAATAATAATAGGTGATAGAATATAATCTTATGAAAAAAAATTACAATATATCAAGAAATTGAATATTCATGACAATTGAAAAATATTGATAATAGTCTTACACATTTAAATGTTCATAGCTGTAATGTCATCTTCTGTGTCACAGTTTACATTTTCAATGTTGCATTTAACTTGTCGATATAAATTTTTCAGCTGGAATTACCACATATCAATTAAACAATTAGAATTGAGACATTTTAATTAACATGAAATTATCACGTTAATCGAGAAATTAATAAAACCTTTGCAACCAACGACATTTTAGTGATTAGAGAACAAGTTGTGCTGTAATAGTTATCAGGAATAATCTGAATAATCCAACTAAAAAAGGTAACAGTTATGATACTAGAATTAAAAGATCCTTACCTTCTCATCATAGTCAGTTTTGAAAGTGGTCAAATGTCCAACAAGACGCATGGCAACACCGAGCCAATCCAAGACGTTGCCGTACTTCATCTCTCTGGGCAGCGGAAATTATATGACAAAGTTGGATCAATCAATTTATTTATTTTTACCATACACTCGGCGACAGTGATATTCACCACGACAACGAAATTCTCCATCTACTTAAAACATAATTATACACATTGAAAGTTCATGATTTGTTACAAAACTAATTGTTTACATCATTGACAATGTTTTATCACTCCGAGAACCATCTAGGAGTCTTAACTGCACTTTAATTTCAGTGGCGAATCTCGTTGTCGTGGTGAATTTCACTGTCGCCGAGTGTACATTGTCATATGTTCTAGCTTGAGCCTTTCTCAACTCCCTGGGAGTGGGGATAATTAAGCCAGTCAACCATAGTAAGCACACACCTGTCTACTTATCTACAATTGCCATCACTGCCAATAGTCAAGTACTTATTTGCACCTGGGTGGAGTGGAGCAGTGGTTCTAGAAGGATCTGCTCAGTTAAGCTGGGTTTGAACCCATGACCACACACGTACAAGTCCAACACCATACCCACTAGGCCACAGCACTTACACATATATGTGGAATTGTAACTTTAAAATATTTGGAAACATTACTCATACCTGTATTGCTGGATGCCACAATTCCATGCTTTAGTTAGCAGCCAGAGGATTTCAAGTTCAGGATAACCTTCCTGCAAATGGATGCAACCGACTATAACATATATACATACAAAATTAATTAATTTTACTCAGTGATATTAATAAAGCGAAAAAAAAAAAAAAAATAATAATAATAATAACAACTATCACAACTGAGACATTGCCAATTTATGAAAAAGAAAACTCAGAAAACTTATGAAAACTTTCTCAGAAAACTTTCTCTATTTATATAAATACACAAAGTTTTGTAAAAGAAATTAAATTTGCTTTGTCAAAACCAATAATGCATCTCAACGCTACTTGGTTTGAAGCTTCGTCAGCTTATATGGCCAGAAGCCAGAGGCAGATGTAATGATGAGATAAGGCTTGGAATCCCCACCATGTTACATATTTACCCCATGGGTGGGATCTTTTACTTGTCTCAGCATAGACACCGAGTCTGCCAATTTAACGTCTCATGTGATTGACATCCAGCTGGGATGTAGCTAATGAAAAGTGCCGGGTATAGTGCAGTATAGCGGACCCAAATGTATGCCCATATTTGGCGTCCATTAAATATTAAAATATATCACTGTTTTTTTGCAAAAAATAAGTTCTATCAGAGAAGAGGAATAATATTTGCATAGCACAGCAGGGGTTTGGGGCGGCAGCCCCCAATAAAGAAAAAAATAAACGATGTCTTGTCTTGAAAATTAAGAAAGCGGTAGTTTTTTGTGACGTCATTTATTGAATTCAGGGATATGACGTCATAGGCATGACAGAAAGGCTCGCTACATAAGGTCATCAATTTGTGTCCGCTATACTGTACTTTTTCCAAAGTGCCCAGGCTGGGGATTGAACCCGGGACCTCCAGCAGAGCTGGCCACTATGGAATTGGCTGATGTCTCAACCATTAGGCCACCCAGCTGATAAATATAGCTCTTGGAGAAAATATATTTTAAAATACCTGAGCTATATTATCGAGAACCTCCAAAACATCCATGTAATAACCCCAAGCCGGTTCATAGCTCATTTGGTCTCTCAAGGCTAGGTCAATCAGATTATGGAATGTCTTACTGGAAAATAGAATAAAAAACATTTTTTAGGTGGCAGAGCTAGGACAAGGACAATTATAACGTAGCTTGCAAACACAGAATGAGACAAGGTCGTCCCTTGGCTTCACTTCATTACCAATGTTTATAACAGATATTTTAGGGTTAAATCTCACCTGCATTTGTTGAAATCCACTGCACTTTGTTGTAACTGTTTCTTGATAGCAACTTTGAGAGATCTCGCAGCTAAAGCAGACATGCTCGGTCGGTACTCCATCACTAGATCTTAGAACATTGAAAATCGTGAAATATCGTACAATAGAATGTTATACAGCCTTATATGTTGGTGGTGTTAATAGTGAGGCAATATATGGATGCATTATTATTCTAATTCCAATTTATATTTATTTATTTCTAATCATGAAAAAAAATGCCAAAAAAATAAACTAACATATTTATATTGACGTTGGGAATTCCAGCCCTAAATATGAAGTTAGGTGGCCCCTTGATAGCAGCCTTTGTCTTAAGAGGGTCTCCCTCAGCAAATTAAAACACAAAATCAATATCAATAGTTTAACAAGTAAACCTCATTGTTGCTTTTTGATTATTTTTCTTTTTTTACAGATAGATTTTCTTTGGTTTTTTTGCTTGTATCTATTGTATATATATGTATATATATTTTTTTGCTGTAAGTTAATAATTCTGAGTTCTGAATATACAATGACCAAAAGACATGCAGTTGCGTCCAAAATTTGGTGGTCTAACTGACCGTTATTGCGAGGTGGTTTTAATATTTCACTGTTCACACGTCGAAAAAAAAGGTTAACAAGTGACCGCTTAGATTTTAAAGATATTCTTATTGCAATACTTTATATCATGACTGTGAGGTAGTTTTACAGTTTCAACTTACACACATCACACAACGGAAGAAAAAGTACCGCTAGAGGTCACTGACACCATGGCGGATAAGTATTGTTTGATGACGTCATCTATTCTGTGATGTCATCCATGTTACAAGTGTAGGGACGTCATCTTATTGTCTTTTCATGAACTGAGGTTGTAGTCCCCCCTGTAGGCTCTGTTACTTTTTCTCCCCATTAGGTTTAGACATTTCAGTTACGATTGTCTGTTCATGCTATTCTAATTGCAGTTTTCCCCATGCATTGCCCACTGGCATTAAGTTAATGGTCAACCAAATTGTACCCTGTAACCACTGATATCAACTGAAATATGCTACACAATTCATCGAGGGTGATTTGCATTAAATATCAGTGCAAAACCAGGAAGCCTTACTATACCTGCAAGAATTTCGAAAGTTTTAGGCTCGGTCTGCGGGAGAGAGATTGCACTTTCGAGCACCTTTTCCACTCGAGGGTCATTCAGTGCCAGAAAAACTTCAAACTCATACAACATTAGCAGAACTGGAGTGGTGATGTCTGGTGCAAAATCTGAAAAATGAAGAAAAATCAATCAGTATTAATTAAGTTTTGTTCCCATTATGTTCCAGCTATCCTTGCCAATGTGTAAATCTGTAGCCATTGATCACTGGCCTGGTATTCCCAACAAGGATAGAAATACACATAAATATTTGATCGGTTATTTCCTTCTAATGTACTAAATGGGTGAAACGCATTACTTGTAGAGAAAACACAACATTACTATTGCGATGACACATGCTTCTGTGCAATGGGATGCGACAAGGCGCCATAATATGTCTACACATTTTCCCCAGCTATGACGCAAAAAAGGTAGAATGCCCATAATGTCATAATCACCCAACTGAAATTTGTTATTTCTTCCGAAACCTTACCTTGTGTGGACAGCTTCTTGCATAGTTTTCGGCAACTTTGGATGTGCTCCAGACATAGCGTCAAAATCTGTCTCTTTTAAACATAAAAGTTGAAAAGTAAAAGGTCAGCTTGTGCATAGAATTAGATTAGTACAGTTTTATAGTTTCTCTATGCTGTTGCCGACATGAGGTATTTAAGTTATAAAATTCAGCAGAATCAAATTGTGTGTATATAATTCAAATAATATGGTCTTATGCACCAAATATCACTATTATGATACATAAGGAAATATCATCTCATAACTTCTCTTTTCAGAACTTTACCAATCTTTTCAGTTGCCAACTGGTCGGAAAAAGCCAGTAGAAGGAACTGATGCTCACCTTATCAAAATCAACACTTTCATTTTTAGCAGATTCAATGGCAGCTGCCGCAGCAAGTAATAAACACCGCTTCTGTTGAATAAAACCCGCTCGACCACTTTCACACAACTTGGAGAGCTGTAATGGTGAAAAAAAATTTCGAGCTGATGTACCATCAAATACAATGTTTATAACAGTATTAATCTAAGATTTATCAATTACATTGTGATCACATACAGTGGAACTCCACAAGCAAGGCATCACAATGGCTTTCCTCGTACGCGTCTTCGGGCAAAATCTTCTTGTATATTTGTGAGGACTGCATGTTGGATTAACAGTATAAATACAACTGTCCCCTCTTTCTCTCGCTCTAAGCATTACTGAATCCGTTTTTTCAACATTCAGGCGGTCTTTTTTGCACAGTAGCCACTTTTTGGGACCCAGCTAGGTAGTCTTGAATATCAATTAAATTGGTCTATATATTGGCTTGTCCATTCGCGAGGTTCCCTGTAGATGACTTATATATTCAAGAATAATTTTTTTTGTGCAATATGGGTTGTTCCATTATAAAAAGGGGGGAGGGTTGGACCTGAAGATTTTTCAGATATCGGGAGGGGGAAAACTGATATTGGGGGGAGGAGGGTGGTTGACCAGTATTCTCTTATTATCTTAATGTAGAAAAAAGCAGAGGTGGGGGGGGGGGGGATCTGTCAAAAATCAGATATCAGGGTGGGGAGGGGGGGGGGGTCTAAAAGCTTTCAGGTCCACCCCCCCCCCTCTTTTTAAATGAAACAACCCTAACCAGTTTTTATACTCACTTGCAAGCAAATAAGATAAAATTCATAAGCCAAGCTGGGTTCATCTCCAGTCTGTAATGCTAAATTCCATGCTGAAAATGAAAGTATGACAAAACAACTATGAAATATAAATAGATGTTCATTTAGTCGACTGATTTGTTTGCGTACTTCATATAATAGGTAATACTTGTCCACATACCAACTTTCATAAACCACAGAGTTTCTTCACTTTTCTGATTCTTTAGGACATCGGAAGCTATAATTACGGTGAAAAATAAAAGTTATACATAAACTTTGTCAGGTATTTTTCAAGTTAAATACATTTTAAACTCAAAAAGGCTTAAAATGTAGTTTGAATTAGAACCAAAAAGAGAATAAATTTGCAAAGAAAGTTGAAACTTCAACAACAAATAAGAGTAATCAGTGCTTTTAATGGAACTAGTATCTGTTTTAGCACAATACAATTGAATTGTGTAATAACAGGCCAAAACGTTGTAAAGTTAGCCAACGTTATGTTTGAAAGTTATGTCAGTGAAATTCTCTGTTGTAGTAGATAACAAACCTGATTTTAAGTACTGAAGCAGACACTTCCTTTCTTCACTGGCAATAAACGGAAAAAGAACATATGTAACAAGCCTCATTGCCAGACCTATGACGTAAAAATGCTTTAAATCTATGTTTGACGTCACAAACTAATGTAGTTATGACGGCGGTTTCATCTTCACGGTAAATACAGTGTTTATTTTTGCTTTTCCAAACCCCCGCTTGTCTACACCAAATGTTATTTGAATTGTGCTAGAACTTAAAACTTGTAAAATATTTGATAAAATTTAATTTTCAATGGGCGCCAAATATGGGCATAAATTTGGGTCTGCTATACTGCACTAAACCCCAATAAACAATTATTTCATTAGAAAAGTTTAACCAGATGCTTTGCAATTACAGATCTTTTCTTAGTCTCATAATAATCAAAAGCTCAATCAGCTTATATGGACAAATGACACAGGCCAATATAATGATGAGATAATGAAATTGGGAATCTAGACCATATTACCTTCATACATTAACTAGAGCACATAAGATGTGCAACAAAGGCCGCTGGAGGAGGGTTGTACACTATACATGTTCGACGTCCATACCATTTGACAGCTGACGTTATCAAAGCCAACGTTCGCTAACCACGACGATCGGAGCGCATAACTTTGTCAAAATTTGATCAAATTTCACAAAGTATACATTTAATAAAAGCAGATTGTCATAGAATACCTTTCTGAAAAAGAACGGTATGCACTCCTTTTCGAAACTGCAATATTTGCCATGTTATGTGGTAATTTCCACGGGCATTTGGTTCTGTTGTAGCAGTTTACCTACATAGCCATGTAGACATGTCACTGCGCATGCGCGGATACAATAAAATACGGAAAGAGGCCCCGGTGGGTTTTCAAAATTGAACGACCAATCAATGCTTGTTCTTGCCCGAACATTCACGAATCCATACAAATTTGCCGCCGACCTAATTGCAAACCAGAAACAACCCCTCATCACGCTGGCTTCCGCGGTGCGTTGCAAACAAGAGGCAGCTAATGCTGCTGCCTTTGAATCAAGGGTGGGGTTTTTAACTGCCCTCAGAGACGCAAACAAATGAACTGCCAATCATTTTCTTGAATGAATGATTTAAATCTCAATTCTGTGACCATTTTATGGTAGCATTGATCTTACCTCGATGTAATTTCATCAGATATACGCAGTCTAACCAGGCACTTCAAAATGGTAACACTCAATTTTGGGTCCTGAACATTAGCTAGATATTGCTCCAAGCACTCAATGGCCACATCTTTGTCAGTCTGCAAAAACAGCAACAAAAAGGACAATTCCAAAAGGAGTATAGTATAGTACTCGAGATGGATGACCGTTTTCAATTTGGCTTCAAAACTGACTGTAGAACTTCTGATAACCTCTATATTCTATACTCTCTCATCATGCGACAAAAGTATATCTACAATAATACATTGACCTGGTTTAAAAAATTTCAAGCATGTGTTGCTATTCACTTGAGTGTGAGGGTAAGAATAAGATGTCAAAACCATTATAAAGCACTTGAGGTGAACCACCCTGTAGAGAACCACCCTGGGAAGAACCACCCTGTAGAGAACAACCCCTGTGAAGAACCACCCCAAATTGGTGGTCCCTTGTACTCAGTTTCTATGATAAGGCAAGTAAATATCCCACCATGGGGTAAAAGTGTAACATTAGTGGACTCCTCCTCCCTCTCACCCATCAATCACCCCTCAATAGTGACAAGAACTTGCCTTAGAGGGCTGCATTTCCCATATCTATCTATCTATCTATCTCTCTATCTATCGATCGCACACTATGCAGAAATTTCAACTGTGCTAGAATTTTTTTCTCTTCCCTGTACTGTTTGCCCTATACTGATTTTTAAACCTGTGTGTCACCACAATAAACTAAAAAAGTTCAATTCCGTTAAAAATTTCAAAAAAGTACTTAAGGAAGACAATAATTATTGGGTTTGGCAAAATATGATGGACTTACTTCCAACGCCACTTTGGCAGCCGCAATTATGAATTCAGAATTATCTGGACTCCCCCCTTCAGAACTGATGTCGGAAGAAGAACAGTCCGAGCTGTTTTCAAGGATCTTCTGGCAATACACTTTTGCTTTCAATGAAGAAAAAAGAAAGCAAATAGTGACATACAAATAGTGACTCAATCAATTGCTCCAACTCCAACACAACATATTCTGCCCACCGTGACCAAGCGTTTGAACACATTTTATTGAGGGTTCTGCAAAAAATTGTGGGACCCAGATAGCATTCCAAATCTGGCCAGCGTCGTTTCTATATCAGCCACGGTCGGAGCAGCATTGTTTTGACGTCGACAACGTCGCACCAACGCTGAAATGATTCGGAATGCTATCTGGGGAAAGCCATAAAATGTATAGTATCATAATTGTAATTAATCATATGCAATGCAATTTGGAGTAATAACATTTTTGGTTCACTGATAAATTTAGGGGCTGTATCATTTAAAAAAAGAGGGGGGAGGGATATTTGGGGAGGGCAGTGGTTGACCAGTATTTTCTTAATATCTTAATGTAGAAAAAAGCGGGGGTGGACGAGGTCTGTCAAAAACCAGATATCGGACAAGGAAATACTTTTAAAGCAAATCAGCAGAATGAAGGATGATTTGTTACTAAAGTAGGATCATAATACATTTTAGTCATATTTGGGCCAACCAACTGCAAGCTTTCTATCTTTGCAATGTCATATATTGCCATATTTTCATCTTATGCCCATTTTAAATGGACACAGAGAAGCAGCAGAATTAAAGGGAGATTATATCAAACTAAAAGTTATTTCTTTCCCAGAAGTGCTTTAATCAGCTAGAGAGTTGGGATTTGAATTGCTGTGAACATTTTCTGTCCATTTTTTGCTGCTCCATGTCATTTGTGACAAAATAAGTCCAAAACCCATGAAGACATTCATTATGGTCAAAAAGGACATTTTTAGCCCATCTTATACACCAGAAATTTGACCAAACAGCTGACCGCACATAGTGACATAGGGTGGGGCCAGACATACCTTGTGCTTTGTCATCTGACATTAATGCCAACTTGAACAATAATAAATTAACACTGAGATCTTCTGGTGAAAATCTCTCTGCTGTTTTGGCCGTTTCCAGGGCCTGCAAAAACGAAAAAAAAATCGAAATAAAATTTATCTTAAAGAAAATCAGACGAAAAAACAGACACGGTATGTGTAATTAGTATTTTAGACATTCAGTAAAAGTTTTAGAAAGTGATCAGTACGATTCAGTTGCGGATCCAGGGGGAGTGGGGGTGGGTGTCGCCCCCTCCCCTGGCTGGCCTAGTAAATTAGAAAAAAAAAAATTGGTCCCTGAATTGAATATATTTCAATTTTTCAACCCCCAATGTACATTTTTATCGATCTGCGCCTGTTGATTGAGACCATTACTATTCATGCCTATCCATTCCTATCATCCATTTAGATTACCCCATAACAAGAATCTAGATCTATTTCAATAGATAGAACAAAGCACTGATTATGGTCCATGAGGAATAGAAATGAAATGTTGCCAAACCTGTTCGAGATTCCCAATCTCCATCAAGCAAACAGATTTTAGTCGCAAAAATTCCATATGGAACTCCCTGTCATCTTTTCCTTCAAACAATGGTAATGCCATGTCCAGCCACATGAGGGCAGCACAGATGTCGTCCTATAAAAAGAAGTTTGATGTCACAACAGACAGATACAGTATACTATTCCATGAAATGGAAAAAAACATATATTATGCGGATAAGTTTAACTGGCCTTTACCACCAAAGGTATATGATATATGTATATATTGCCTTAGGGTATCATGCTAGTTTGTATGTCTGTCTGCCCATCATGCGAGTCAATGAAGCAGTTTTGTCTGTCCGTCCGTCTCTGCTCACCAACTTTATGGAACAATAACTTTTGATCTATTGATGCTTGGTTTATCCAACCAACATCTTACAAGTGTCCACTCCGATTGGCTTCATTATTTTAAAATAATAGGCACAAACATTTAACAATTATCGTTAAAAATCGTTCATTCACCTTCATATTATTTTTTCCCATTTTCCAGCAAAGTCCTTTCACTTCAGTGTACGCTAACTCGTCCAAATGTTCACTACCTAAGGATGGAAAAGTATGATGATGATGATGTCTTGTAACCATGGCAAAATGCTTTGGACCCACTTATAATTAGCTATTTGTAATTTTAAAGTAATTTTGTTATAATGGTTATAATTTATATCATTGTGAAGGTAGGCAAAAAATTCTTTCCGGGACATTGGCTTTCTCATAACTGGACTTGGGGCTTTTTTACACACAGTTAAAAAATGTCTACAATTTTTTTTAGCTTTCTCATCAAACTGGAACTTATCTTAATTAATATTGCTACAGTGAAAAATTAATCTTTTACAAAAACTTGTGTATGGTTCAAAATATTTCAGTGTACCTATTGCTGACAGAAGGAAGAATTCGATCATATAATTCCAACTTATAAAGATTTTCACGGATAATTAATGCAGCTCTGTGTTATCACTTACAATTAATCAGCTTTCTGATTATTTTTTCAGCTTCTTCAGTTTTCTTCATTTCCAACAGAATCTCAGCTTTTCTGGTCGACAAACGATTTCTTTCTGACGACGAAGAACCAAATCGACTGAGAAGTCTTCCAAGTAGATTGTTGCAACTTTCATGCCTTTGGGTAAAACAATGATATTTTAGCAAATGATTTATGAAAACGTCCACACACGTTTAGACCAACGACAAAAACTTACAATTGTTTCAATTGCAGCAGCGAAACAGCAGATAATGCAGTATCCATTGTCAAGTCGGGCGTTCCAGCCAATTGCTCTAATACTGCAAAAACATTTTAAAAATTCAATGTAGGTACACAAAGGTTAATTGATAAAAGCTTAAAGTATGATTTTGTTGCCATGAGAAATGCTTTGGTTACACTCGCCTCCATATAAAGATAATGTAGATGGGAGATTACGCAACATTGTCTGAAAATCTCTAAATTAGTCTAATTTTATTCAAAGTTCACCTGCAGAAAAAGCTGTTTTATCCGGCTCGGTTTGGCACAAAAGAATCTTCATTTTCAAAAAACTTCCACTCGCGCACAGTTCTTCCTGCAAAAAAACAAGTGCTTCATATAACAAATATAAAGATAAACTCTGGGTACAAAGGTTGATACCTACTAACAATACACAAGGGCATTTATTAGAGCTTTACACCTTTATCTTTTTAACGATACGATACGTATCATGATACGGTAAAACCGATATGATAAGTATCATGATATGTATCGCGAAGCTGCATCAATAGGAAAATTAAAGAAAGCCTACAGTAAATGACAATTAACAATGAAATATCATGAACCAATCGCTATGGAATAATTCCAGTCTGTTGTTTAATGTCATTGCAATTAAATTGGGCTGATATTTTTCTTCACAAACACTGGAACATCTGGGTAGCAGGTGTTTGTATGCAAAAAAGGTTCCATTTGTGTAGTCGATCATCGGTTTGGG
This sequence comes from Alitta virens, assembly GCA_932294295.1. Taxonomy (NCBI): domain Eukaryota; kingdom Metazoa; phylum Annelida; class Polychaeta; order Phyllodocida; family Nereididae; genus Alitta; species Alitta virens. The sequence goes on from OW028583.1 coordinate 34,654,440, forward strand.
TAAACAAGCTGATGGTCGATTATTAGTCGGTTCCGGGGTAATTTGTAATGAGGTTAATACTAAGGCATGAATTAAAATTTGAAATGGGCCGTGTGAGTTACTATACGTAAACACACTTAAAAATTTCTCAATTTTTATATATTATAATATCTCAGTGTACAATGAAAACATTTTCTTTTAATTTTTCTTTTATGACCATGATGTGTTTTAATTTGAAAATACAGATAACATTTTAAACAAAATTTTCCAATTCTTTGCAAGTATATATAACTTGGCAGATGGATGGATAGCTAAATGAACAGATTCACTAGATATTAGGCCACAAACATCAATTGTTTTAAAAAGTATTCTGTTCTTGACATATTTCAGTGTGATTGCAAAGATGACTTAATTCAACTGAGCTAAGTTGACTTAAATTATGAACAATTGACTCCGAACAAAAGGTTTAAGAACTGAACCCCTCTGTCAATTGCTATTTTGATTTGAATACATGTCATTCAATAGTCCAGGCAAATGCCGACACGACGAAAATCGACTTGGCAAATTTACAATCGATCGTTAAATTTTTTGACAAAACAACTGATGATCTTGATCATCGATCATCGTGACACCACTACTGCTATATAATTTGGCTGAGCCTGATGCTGTTTACTACTCCAACGAAACTACAGCCTGCCGCCTTACAAAAACTTTCATGTGGGCTCCCTAGCCGATGCAGTGTCCTTAGCTTATTCTTTACATTCAAATTTGCCTGGAACACATACAAAATACAACAGCAGCGAGGTCGCAGTGAACTCCACTTGAGATCTATTACAAGTTTGCAATTGAACAAAATATAGTGGAAAAATTACAGTATAGCGGACCCAAATTCATGACCTTATTTAGCGAGCCTTTTTGTCATGCCTATGACGTCATATCCCTAAATTCAATGAATGGCGTCGCAAAAAACCACCGCTTTTTTAATTTTACAAGACAAGACATTGTTTTTTTCTTTTATCAGGGGCTGCCGCCCCAAATGCTCTGCTATGCTAGGCAAATATTATTCCTCTACTGTGATAAAACAAATTTTGGCAAAAAAAAGTGATATTTTTTAATATTTCATGCACGCCAAATATGGGCATACATTTGGGTCCGCTATACTGCCCTATACCCAATACAGTTGACTATTTATATCTGATATCTTACCTTATTTGCCATGTCAACCACCTCGAGCGCTTTTCTTATGTTCTCATCTCCTCCCAAATGCATAAGATTTGTTGCCCACAACCTCAGCGATTTTGCCTTTCAAAATGATAAAAACAAATCTCAGTGAAATCAGGCATGATAATATAGAATGAATATGGAGCCAGGGGTGTAGTGTGTGATGAAGCCTTTATTGAAGCTCTGCATAGACTGAAGGACAAGCCCAACTGGGGTTGTCTATATATGAGTGGTTACATAACCTTACATAACCAAACTGGTCAGCACTGGATCCAACTGGATCCATACAATGGAGCTGACACTGCTGAGCTAAGTATAGCCCAAGCTCAGTAATAATTGATGAGCATCAGGCAGATGCTGATGCTGACTGTTATACCCAAACAAGGGGATATGGAACTATGATATATTTCAACTAAAGGAAATATATCATATAAGAAATGATAACATGACATGCCCCTTATTGGGTTAAAGAAATTACAAAGAGAATATAAAATGATAAATTTTAAATGAACAAGAAATTTCTTGATTAGACTTTCATAACTTTCTTTGTAAGCCTTTTTAGTCTGTTATATAATTAGCACTGTATGCTTGTGGCAATACTGCCTACTGTTTGCATGGTCATAGTGTCCTTAAAAGTCACATATTAATTAGAGTCTTTTTCGTTGTGATACTCTGTTGTTTAGTCGTCCTTGACTGGTCGAGAGTATTTCCTGATGTTGTTCTGGAGCTGATGATCGGGATGATGTTCGATCTCTTCTTCCGGTCCGGGTGTGAACTGATGATCAATGATTAAGTTCGATGTCTTCTTCCGGTTCGGGTGGGTGTGGTCTTCTTCTGTCGCTTTTAGTGCGGTCACTGGAACTGGAACATCGGGGTGGCGCTTGGCTTGGCCTGCGTCTGCTTCAAGCTAACTGTGGCTCCTAAAAATCTGGCTTGTGAGAGTAAAACAGCATATTATGACAGTACTCATGACTTAGAAAGTCAGAGCATTATGAGCACTACTGTACAGTGACAGTGAGGTAGTTCCCAGTGGCAATAATAAACTTACTAAATGTACTTGCATTATATCATACAATTTCGAAGCCAATTAATAAATGTATTAAAGTTAGTGTTTATCATAAAAAATTTAGCTATAATTATGTGTAACTCAGCATGGATGTAAAACAAAAGCAAAAGTAATTTTGAACAACATAAAAGTTTTTATTGAATATCTAATGTTTCTACATTTCCTAGCGTTTCCTACATTGAATGAGTATTTTAGTTACTTTTCACTACCATAATCCAGTTTAGAAAGACTTTTCTGTGTGTCCTAGACACCACTCCTTGATAGTAACCCCCACAGCAGTATGAACAGTATGACATACTGTGTTGTCACATTTTACACTTATTTGAGCTGAAAATTTGTTATCTTATGGGTAAAAAAATTTTTGCTGGTAGACAGTGATCATACATTTGATCCTGTATTTTATAAAATGATAATATTTTATCTCATATGAGGCGCATAACTTGCCATGAGATGTAAAATTCTATAGTAACGACAACTTAGTTGTAAACATCTATTTTGAGCTAATGATAAATATTAATAAATACTAATTTAAAATACGAGTTACGACTGGTGTCTCTTGTGGACTTTAATGCGATTGCATGACCAGTTTTATGATGCTGGGGTCCGATGGCGGTGTGTGTAGTTCCTCCTCTATGTCGTCAGATCGTTTTGATGCTCTTGACGTACTTGTGGATGCTTCCGGAGTTGTGGATGATGCTCCTGGTGTGCTGGATGAATTTGGGGACCAGCGGACACGATTTGCCTCTGCGCCATCCATTGTAGGTGGCATCAGTGGTGTACCAGCTGCTATCTCTGAGAGACGCCGGGTTCGGAACGTGGGGAGGGGGAGCCCGCTGCGTGGGGTCTTCAATCGAGACCATGTGCTAATGGTCCAGGCATCATTTGCTTGTAATAGTACCACCTTGGCAGTGTGTGCATTATGGCACAATTCTGTACATGACCTATAATGTCCCCAGTGGATCCTGGTTTCTGCTGGAGGTGAAACCCTGGCGGTGTCAGTTGCCAGATCGAGGGGAGCCCAATCCACATACAAAAAGCCACAAACTCCACGCCATACTGTGTGGAATTGTGATACTGTGACCTTATTGACACAGGTAATGGCTCTTAGATCATATGGGAGGGTGGTGATTTTGATGTGCATAAACGATTCATTCGAATATAGACACATATATAGATCAGTCTGTAGTGACTCTAGCTGGGTATTAGAGTGCATTACAGCTGTGCAGGCCGGTTGCAACCTATCTACTAAAATAAATATGGTGATGAGTTCGAGATTGCGAAATACGGTTTGACATCCACTAGTATAGTATAAATATTTGTATGATGTGCTGCCGGCACTGGTAGGATGTCAACGCGATATAATGTGAATTTGGAGGACATGGTTGAGATGGGGATTCTAATTTTAATATATATATGGGTGGAGTCATAGGTGGTAGACACCAGGTGGGAATCTCTATAATACGGAGTGATATCCGGACTGACAAATAATTTATCTGAAATATTGGTCAATTGGGAATTGACATCTTTTAAGATGAGCCTTAAATGGGCAGGTTGAATGATGTTGGGTGATAAATGACCTGCCACCAGTTCAGTCATGTCTTTAAGACTAGCCATTGTAGATGTATGAATTTGAGTGAGTGCTTGTATGTGTATGTTAAATTATTTGCCCAATGCATAAATTTGTTTGTTTTGTTTATATGTTGGGTATTTATATATACTTTCTCTGCCAAAGAATCAGTGAAATGTCTGTACTCACCAAGTACGTTCAGTTGCTGTGTCATGTCGTTTAATGTCGTGTCGAGATTCTGGACATGCTTGCCAATTTTGTTGATTCTTCTGTTGACTTTGACTTCGATCGAATGCAATTTGTTGATGTCGTGGATCCTATCTGTCTTCTCGGCGACTATGAGGGACGCTAATTGGCGTATGTGCGCTTGGAGGATTTTTATGTCCTCTTCTGTGGCAACACCAATAATTTTCTTGGCGATGTCTCCCAAGAAGTTGATGAGTCCCCTTCGCTTTCGATCGTGATGAGAGCGTGTTGTCATGATGTCTTGGATGGCGAGCTGGACTCGTTGGACATCGTCAGTCAACGTGGTAACCAGTTGGTTGAAGAACCCTTGTAGTCGAAGGGCGTCTTGGCAATTAATGTCTTCCGAGTCTACTGGACAGCATGGTTCCTCTTCCGGTGTTGGCAAGGTCATGAAGAAGGGCATGGCGATGGTGTGATGCCATACCATGGGGGAGACATTTATAGTCTTCTCTTTCACAAAGACTGCTCCCACGTTAGGTCTTACGACCAAATCCGAGGTGCAGACCGAACTGCTAATTCCACAAAGTGCCAAGATATAGATGGTGAACATACTGAATCTTTACAGTTGCTTTCTGGTGTTCAAGGACGAACTGACTGGTAGTTAGAAATTGGGGTTATTTAAAGGGGTATGCAGTTACCCGTATGTTGTGTGTTGCGCATGCGTTGTGGACCTATCCAATCGCAGTGAAGCTGTTTTTTGCGCATGCGCTTGGCCCTAGTGAGGTCCTAAGCAGGTGGGCAATTGATGGATTAAAGGCTTTGTATGCATTATGACAATGAGATGAGAGAACGAAATGTGATGTAATGAAAGGTAATTTAGAATAGTAAACATAATAGGGGGTTGCAATTAAGGAATGCAACCCTCCTATTGATAAAGATTCAAAGATGCGGATGGCATCTGTTTACATGATGGACAAAAGTGGTTTTATGGCTTTTGTCCTGTCTCTTGTAAAGTGCAATTGGCCGGTAATTGGAAGTGGCATTTACTTGCTCATTGACACGGCAATTTGCTCTGTCATTGTATGTGACAGAAGGATGCCCTTTTGAGGTTGCTTGTTTGTAAAGCTGTACCTTCAAAGTGGCATTGTTGTATTTTGACACAATTGAATGCGTCCCGTCTTTGACGGTTGATGTTTATTGCAAACATTCTGTAACCCTGTTTAATTAATTAATGTAGACGTCAGGGTGATGACGTCAGAAGACCCATTTGTGTTGCTACATGCATATCGTGGCTGGGAAATACCACTATCCCTTATTTCATAACTTAGAGTATACGCTAGGGAAAGCGCTTTGAGTGTACCTATTTTATTTAATCTCTAGCGCTAGGAAAGCCCTATGTAAAGTACCAATATTTGTTTTGAATAGCGCCTGGCTGGAGGCCCTATAAGTTCCTAATTTTATTTTGGTTAGCGCCAGGAATGGTGCGCTATGACATGGTTAATACCAATAAATGATATATAAGTGAACTTTACACCAGTGAAGATCCATAAATAACATATTACCTGAATTGGCATTGATATGGAGTCTTTCTGTGGACTGCCATATGGCCAATCAGTATTATAACTAACATGCAAACTCTAACAGTTGAAGGCATTGCTATGTGTTCTTACCGTAGGACGCCATAGGGCCTTCGCCTGTATCTAACAATTGTAATATATATATATACATGAATAATATACAGTAATTGATTGAGTTTGTCATTTTTGAGGTTTTTGTTGTAATTACAGAAAGCTCAGTGCAAAATATTCTGTCGACCCACTCACTTTGATGTGGTCGTTATCCAGAATTTTGCTTTGCAACTCCGCATACCGCGGATGAGTGCTGAGATCTATCCAGGTCGTTTGACCCTGCGTGTCTAGTTGTACTAGCACTTGCAGACTCCCATGTTTAATGCGAGCTCTGGAGATCTCATAAGCCCTATTTGTTGCATTTGCACTGGCTCTTAGTTGGTCAGGTTGGTCAGTTTCCAACAAGATCGCTGCTGCTCTGTTGTTTTTGTGCTTAGCGTCTTTATTGCCAACTTGTTTGTGTGCCTCTTTGTTGAGGTCTTTTATGTTGCTGATGGTACCTGCATCAGTACGAAGATATGCCATTTTGAGTCGATTTACATGAATGATTCCTGTTAATCGTTGACCTTCAAGTGTTTCTAACAAGGCATGAGACCTATCTAACATTTCTTTAATGACTAAGGGTCCAACATAGTCTAAACGAATCTTTTTAGAGTTCGTTTGTAATGCACTTGCGCTTGGGGCCAATAGATAAACTAGCATTCCTTCTGTAAAGACTTGGAATTTGGCTGTCTTGTTGAGTTGCCTTCGTGCTTGCTCATGTTGAGCTTTAGCTTGTAGGTCTAGCATGGTCCTTCCAACTTTTTCCAACTTGTCTTTAAGTTTTTCCACATAATCTCTATATGAGGACGCCATTTCAGTAATTTCTCCACATTGAAATGTGGTTGGTGGATTTCTCAAATATAATAAGAAATACGGCGACTTGTTGCCTAGTGCTGGGCTGGAAAAGGAGTTGTATGCATATGCCACAGAGTTGACATATAGTGGCCATTCGTGACCATTGTCTGTGAGACATGCCGTAATGAGATTGGATATTGATCCAATGAATCTCTCACATTTATTTGATTTGTGGTTTCCCACAGAAACAAACTTATGTTCAATTTTGAGAGCTTTAAACATGTACTGTATGACCTTATTATCCCATTCCTTGCCAAGGTCACTGATGAATTCCTGGCATGGGCCATACTGGAGTGCGCATTTCTGCAGTAGCGCTTCTGCTACCGATGCACAGTCTTTGTTCTGTAAAGGAACTAGAGTAACAAATCTCGTAATATTACAAACAAGGACCAGTATGTATTTATGACCTGTAGTTGACCCAGGCATCTGTTTGAGATCCGCATAAATCTTGGAATATGGGGCATACTCTACAGGTATGTTGAGTTCAAATGGTCTTTCAGCATTAATTGGTGTCTTTCGTTGCTGACATGTGGTACATGTTCTTATGTACTGTGTGACTTGCTGGTGCAAATGTGGAAAATAGAACCTTTCTTTAATAGTAGCGGCAACCCTGAGGATACCTTGATGGCATGCTAATAAATTATCATGATGTAATGATATGATAAAAGGAACTAGGACTTGTGGAATAGCTAATCTTACATGCAATTCATCATCTTTCTTGCTGATTTTAAAAAGAACTTGATCAATGACAATGTATTCTTCAGCTATCAACATAATTCTTTTGGCTGCTCCTTTGGTTTGGGGCAGTAGACTTTCAGTAATGTACGCATATATGTCTTTAAAATTATAACATTGTGCTTGAAGGCGATCAACTTCTCTCTTGTTGTATGGTAAATGAAAATTTTTCAGAACTTTCGCCTGAATTTTCTTAACCATTTGGTCAATCTGTTTCTGTTTAGGCAGATGTTTGGCCCAAACATTATCAGTGTTCAGTTGTAATGTTATTAAGTCTGTAGTCATATGCGCTGGTACATTTGTATGAGTCTCAGTGATGTCGTCTGCTTTGTCTGTAACATTTGCTGTGTCCTGTCTGTCTGTATCTAGTGTCTTTGATATAGTGTCCACTAGTCGCGTCGGTTTGTTTCGGTCAATGAGTGTAGCTCCTATCTTAAATCCAGACACAAATGATTGTCTGTGAGATTCAGATGGCTGCTGTGCTTTTACCTCAGCCTGCTGTGGCGGAGGCCTGGGAGCGCTGAGCACTGCCCCGGCGCCTGGGCATGGGCCTGGGGTACTTTGTCGGAGGTCAGCTACTGGAATGTCTTGGGAGCATGTTCTGTTATGTCGTGGTCGACCGCGTGGCCTGGGCTGATGCACTGTTCCAGCTGACTGGACTGCAGGTGCGTTGCGTGGCACTGCTGGAGTGCAATTAGGAACTGCATTGGGAGTTCCTCTTGCTTGGCTGCGGGTGACAACAAATGCTATATCATGGCATTCCCTTACGTCCTGACTCTTTGGTGGATATCGAGAAAGATAGTCTGCAATCACTAAGGATTTACCTTTAACATACTGTGCATTCAACGAATAGTTTGACAGTCTTTCAAGGAGTCTTTTAATACGATTTGTCGCTGGTTCATGCTTGGATTTAAGAATTTGTGGAATCGCTGCATGGTCCGTAAATACATCAAAGTCTGTGCACTTGAGGAGATAGCGGAAGGCCTCAGTTGCGAGGGTTAGACCTTTCAGTTCCATTTCCGTGATGCTATAGTTAGCAACCGCGGGTGGCAGTGACTTTGAAAAGTATGCTATCAGTCTGTCAGTATTGTTCTGAACTTGCCATAAACTTGCACCTACACCTACTTTGGAAGTGTCAGTGTACAATTTAAACCTTCCATAGCTGTTTGGCATAGCCAAGACTGGAGGTTTCGTCAGACGTTTTATGATCTCGTCATACGCTGTTTGGCATTCTTCTGACCAATTGAAGGTGACCTTCTTCGAGGTCATTGCATGCAATGGTCGCAACAATGTCTGCAATTGTGATACATACATCGCAAGGTAGGAAACTTTCCCAATAAATCCTTTTAATTGACGTTTTGTGGCTGGGATTGGCATCTTTATAATGGCTTCCGTGCGCTGCTTGAGCGGGCGGATACCAGCATGGTGGCCTTCAATCACGATTTCATGACCCATATAAACAACTTGTTTTCTGAATAATTTGGCTTTATCTGGTGCTATTTTCAAACCATGATCCAACAATGCTTTGAAGATGGTTTCAACATGCATAAAATGGTCTTCGGTTGATTTTGAAAATACGATCAAATCATCCATGATACCAATACAATATTCTTTTGTTTTATATTTATTCAAAATGTTGTTAATATGTTTTTGAAACTCACTTGGTGATATATTTAACCCCATAGGTAATCTTTTATAGGAATAAGTAGATCCCCCACTATATGATGTAATTGAACAATAACTTGATGCTTTGTCACTGAGCTGCAAACAATAGTATGCCTGCTTCAAATCAATGACGCTAACTACAGTAGGTTCTGCATGTCCTATGACTTGTAGTGCATCTCTGATCAAGGGAAATGGCAGATTCCTCTTGATAATTCTTTTGTTCAAATGTCTAAAATCAGTGACTAACCTTTTGGCTGTAGTGCCTTTCTTGTTAATTAACATAATGGGACTTGAATATTGCGACGTGTTTTCTTTCAACACTCCCATTTGTACTAACTTGGTCAGTTCTTTGTCAATCAGAGGTTTCTCATTTGGTGAAACAGTAAATGGCCTGATAAAAAACGGCGTTTCATCTGATAATTTAAAGTCAATTGTAAGATTTGAGTTACCTACTTCATTATGCAGGCTGAGCGCCTCTTTGTATTGATTTAGTAGTTGTCTGAGTCGTGTTTTGTCTGTAGCAGTCAAGACGCTGTCTAGTAATTGTACATCCCTGTCAATTATTTCGTCATCATACATGGCTAGACGGTGGTCGTCGTGGTCTAAGTATGGATACTTCTCAGTCTTGATTTTCCTTAGCTCCGGACGTGATATGTCTCTGTCAGTCTGTTTGTCAGTCTCAGGTGTTGCTGTCTTGGGTGTCTGTGTTTCTAGCGCAGTCTGTTCTGTTAAACTAAAACACTGTAACGTAGTAACATGTTCATTTTGACTCACAGTTTGTACATGATTATATGAATTGAGTACGCTCTGCAGGTTAAACGTTGCAACAATTGCATTACTCGGAATGCGCCTGACTGATTTGAATGGATTTGCGACAACAATTTGCGCTATTCCATTGTTAAACTTTACTAGCATATTCTTTGGTGCAAACGGGCTGAACCGTTGTGTTGTTTTTAATACACCTTGTGAATGTGCAAATTGTCTTGGTAGATGACCAATTAAAGTGACTGTCTTAACTTGGCCGGGCTGCAAAAGGACATCTTGCGCTGGCTGAAAAGACACTGGACGTCTTTTGAAGTGAATCTTATGCTTCCTGAAATCCAGGTTGGCCTCTAGCTGTTCTAGTGCTTCGTTGCCGATGACTAAATTAATTCCACCTAATGCATTGACTGCTAATGCAGTGACGCTAAATGCATGACCGCTGAGTCTGCATGTGAATTCGATGGCATAATTGGACGTAATGTATTGGCCATTGCCTACTTTAAATTTGACTGGTGTTGTCTGAAGTTTTGGCAATTTCGACAAGTATGGTGAATTTTCAATTGAGGTCTTACAAATGAGTGATTTTGTTGCCCCAGAGTCGAATAGTGTGAGTAGCTTTTCCCTGTTTGGTAGGGTTGCCATTGTCATATTTTGCTTTGACAATTGGAGCGTCATAGAGTCATATTCGTCAGGAATATGGACTATTGAGTCAGACTGCTCTTTGTCGCATTGAATATGCATACATGCGTCATTGTCATTCATACAATTTGTACCCCTATTGGGTTGTTTACATACATTTTGGTCATTTCGAGAATTTCTACTTACATTTTCTACTGATGATTGACATTCTACTTCTGGTTGCAATGGTGATAGTTTTTGATTTGCAACTTGCTGATTTGGTGATTTGGTATGACTTGCGGTGATGGGTGAGGTTGCATGAATGGATGAATTTTCATAATTACAATAATCTACATGGTTAACTAACGGCACAACATTTAACATACAAAGTTTGGATCTATCATTATCGGGGTTTACAGAGAGGCTGGTGCTTCCTGGCTGTTCCCCATTTAAAAATGCTGCTTCTGTTCTTCCTCTTGCATTTTCTGCTTCAGTCTCCTACACTGGATGAGTTTGTGACCTGGCTTGTCACAATAATTACAAACCATTTTAAATGACACTTGTCGTTGTGGAGCTGGCGATTGTCCTCGATAACCTTTTTGGTCTCTTGAGGCTGATCTCGATCTTGAGTGGCTGTTGGATCTGTCCCATCGTGATCGGCTTGTGGGCCTGTCTCGTCTGGAGCGGTTGTCCCAGCTGGAGCGGCTTGGTTGCCTATCCCATTTTGATCGGCTTGCTGACCTATCTCGTCTTTGTTCTCTGGATGGAGTTCTATATCTGTCATACTTGTCATAGTTAGACCTGGACGGTGGTCTGGAAGGTCGGTCATCTTTTTGTGCTGTCAGGATCATGTTTTCTAATTTTTCAACTAGTGAGTCCTGAAATGCTGAAAAATTGCTAGCACCCAACTCTTGTGCGATCAGGACTTGGTGTCCCGCTGTGGTGGGAGGATTTTCCGCGAGAAGTGCTTGTGCTGTCCACAGACAGTCGTCTAGCGTGGAATCGCGTTTTGCCCTCATTGCCCCTCTTATATGGGCTGGCAGGCCTTCAATAAATTGGAATTTAATACTTTCTATGTCCTTAACACCTGCTTTTGTTGCCGCCATAGTGAGACGATTTTTGTAGTCGGTGACATATTCTCCTGACTTATAGGTCTCTGAGCGGAATGCTCTGATGCGGTCGGTGTGTGGAATATTTTTCCCAAATCTGGCTTTGAACATGGTTTTTAATTTTTCCAGATCGTCGCCAAATTCCGCTTTGTTCGCCTCGTACCATGCTCTAGGTGTAGCCCCTAGTGGTAGGCGAAAGCGTTCTACGGCCTTTTTCTGTTCTGTTATTTTATTTTCGTTCAAATAATCATCAAAACGTAACAAATGAACAGTGGCACTTTCCTTTGATTCACCATTGTAAGTGACTGGCATATGATCATGCTGAAGTACATACTGTACGGCCATGATAACAAAAAGTAATTTCCAAAATACGCAGAAAATGTGTAATAGAGTACTGGACTATAATTTGAACAGTAAGTAAAAATATCTGTACTATGTAACGTTTTTAGAAAAATAGAAAATTTGTGTATATCAAGTAAAAAACAGGTCTATAAAATTGGTAAATATGTGGGTAAATGGCACATAAAAAATTGGATTGATCCTGCTAAAGCATTAGATCGATGCTGAGTACTGTGTAAATAACAAAGTAAATATTCTATTTTGATAATAAAATTGGCTTCAAAAGGAGATACATGTAATACAGTTTCAGTTCATTTAGCATTTGGAGCTAGAGCTCACTGTACCTTAAAGTAATTTGTAGAGTGCTGTCTGTCTGATGGCTCTTGGAGTCTGCTGTTGTTGTTTCCAGGATGAGGATTCTTCCACCATATAGAATGAATATGGAGCCAGGGGTGTAGTGTGTGATGAAGCCTTTATTGAAGCTCTGCATAGACTGAAGGACAAGCCCAACTGGGGTTGTCTATATATGAGTGGTTACATAACCTTACATAACCAAACTGGTCAGCACTGGATCCAACTGGATCCATACAATGGAGCTGACACTGCTGAGCTAAGTATAGCCCAAGCTCAGTAATAATTGATGAGCATCAGGCAGATGCTGATGCTGACTGTTATACCCAAACAAGGGGATATGGAACTATGATATATTTCAACTAAAGGAAATATATCATATAAGAAATGATAACATGACAATAATTAGGAATTTATGCCATGGCGAGTCTTAGTACATATAATTAATAAAATATATATATTTTTTATATGAATGAAGACATTTAACAGATGGACACCTCAGGGCTGTTCCAATTTAAAAGTGTGGAGTGGGGGTGGACCTGAAGATTTTCAGACAACCTCCCCATCCCCCCCTCCCCCCAAAAAAAAGTTTACAAATTGAAGATATTTAAATATATATACCTGTTGATTTCGTGTTGTACAATTATTCTCTTTTCCCTGTCTGACGCTCAGTTCAAGCCAAGATGAGCTGTCTGTACGAAAGCCACAGTTGCAGGACTCAACACCAAAGTTGTAGCATAACAAAGTGAGATTGTGTTTCTAGGTGAAAAAAAAATAAAATAAGCAAAACCAGTATTCAAACTAACTTGAGGAAGCGAGGGTGGGTGGATTAGGGCTTTACGTTCTGCATTTCAGTAATGTAAATGTATTTCTATAGTCCGTTACACCGCTCAAGACTCAAGCAGTCTCATCTGACTTTACAATTACACCCTTAGCAAGCCTGTTCAAGCCTGAGCCTTTCTCCCCAGGGAGTATACAGATGGGCAGCTTTGTTAACAGGAAAAGTTAAGAAGAAAGCAATATACTTGGTCAGCAGTTTTTGAAAGACTCCACGCTTTTTCTACATACTCTTTGGCAGCTTCGCTGTCTCCAGTTTTAAAAGCCTACAATCAAATATAAGAAATTCATAATAAAATTTTATTGTTGATAAAAGGGAAAAAAATATTGTAAAATTTATGGTTTATAGTCAAAAGTTAAATAAAGAAAATTTTACCAATGCTCATTTCTGAAAAAGTTAGAGAAGAAAATGAAATCTTACACATAAAGCTAAGTGAAGGAATACCGCAAATCTGTGGTTGTTGGTTTCTTCTGATGTTCCCAGAGAATCGGATGTCCCTTCCACCTCAAGGATCTCATAAAAACAAGAAAACATTTCTGAGATACTGTACAGTCCAATAATTAGGCAGTATGTTAAATGTAAAATGGAAATGGAAATGTGGTTTATAGTTCCTGTTATCACCATCCAAGCAGTTGCAACTGACTTTACAATTACATCCTTGGCAGTAGCAGATTTAGGGGGGGGGGGGGGGTTTGGGATTTAAACCCCCCCCCCCCCCACCTTTGGCCTAGTACATTTTAATGAGAAAATTCAGTGGTCCCCACAAAACATTTGAGTTCGGCACCCCCTGAGAGAAAATGTTTTTGTATCCACCCCTGCCTGTTCAACCTTGAGCTTTCTCAACTCCCTTGGGAGTATACAGCCAGTTACACAGAATTACCTGCACTTACAATTGCCATCAGTGCCTATAGCCAAGTACCCATTTACACCTGGGTGGAGTGGAGCAGAGTTACGGAGGATCTGCTCAGTTCCTCCATTCCATGCATGGTGGGGGCTCAAACCTGTAACCTTTCGGTTTGAAGGCGAGCACCTTAACTACTAGGCCACGGCACCTTTTGTTACCTTGTCAGTAATCCATTGGAGTACGATGCCTTGGCAGTAATTTATTTGACACATATTTTTATCCCTTCTATGTAAATAATGCAACTTTCCATAATTGTATCCTCATGCTGAACATGAAATAAATTCTGATTGAAAAAGAAAAGAATATGTGATCCTGATTGGTGTTGCGTTATTCATAGATTGATGCTACTTGAATATTCCCTAATATAGCCTAGAGGTCTTTTGTGACTTCACATGTGCATAAAATGTATTGCTTCATACATATAATTTTCTAAACGAACAAAAATAAAATGCAAAAAGGATAACTAGCTCACATCATCTGCTGTCTTTAGTGCATTTTCAGCCATCTCATAGTTTTCACAATCTGCAAAATAAAATCAGTTTCAAAAATCTGGCAGATAAAGCGACTGTCCAAGTTCAATTGATATATTTAAAAAATTATGGCTGAAAAAATATCTCTCACACAATTGACACACATTAATTGTATTCTATTTTTTTAAGCATAAATTTTCAAAGCTAATTTTGTTCTGTTGGCCAATAAATTGAATTAAACTGAATTATTATTTTCCATTTACGAATATTACACACCTACCTATCCAACCCTTGGCAGTTGATAAAGCCATCTGAAATAAAGAAAAAAAAAGATTGCACTTTCCCTGAATGAAAATCAGTAAATTATATTACTGGATTTAACAATTACGTTTGAATTTGGACATTAAAATTAAATTTTACCTTCAATAACAGAGAGCTGTCTCTGTCTTCCACGACCGCTAGGTGAACCATCGCCAAAACGCAGTGCCTGACTGGAAGTTCAAATACAAGTTTTATTAGATACTGTCATGAGACAGTCATAGCCTATGACAGACCTGACAAAATTGCTTTGACTTTTAATTTAAAAAATTCAAAATGCACTTGAACATGAGCATAGAAAGAAGTCGCTTTACTAACGTCTGGCTACGATAGCTGAGCTTGCTCTACAAGCAGACTTGCCAACAGCAATATTCCAGAGATCTATGCCATATTTTGGTATCTGAGAAAAAAAAATAACAAGAAATAAAAAAGATATGTGCACAAGACTTGTGGGAGGCTTGTGTTTTTTTTTTGGGAGGGGAGGGGCAAGAGGGACTACCAAAAAAACTCCCCCCCCCCCCCACAAATAAATAAACAGATAAATACATTTTAATAACCCACAAAAATTAAGGAAATTACAAAAGGGACATGTATCTGTCTGAGAAGTGATCCCACCAAAAAGATCCAGAGACCCACCCCCCCCCCCCCTTCAGCTAATTTTTAAAACATTGCAAGAAAAGTCACAGGCAATTTAATGCCCCGTCTGAAATTTTCTGGATCTGCAGCTGGTCCTCCAAAAGTTGAAACTTCCTACCCATTAGGCACTATGAGACATAGATATAATACCATGACAAAATATTGATCACCTTCTAAATTTATAATTTGAAAATGGTTTCAAAATATCTTACCCTTTGCTTTGCCAGTAAACTTGGCTCAGAATTGTCAGCAGATGAAAGAACATTTTCTAAGTTTGTTAACAAAACCTTCATGTCAGCGTCTGAAGTTTTAGACTCAGAAATTTTCTTTGTAATGTCTAAAAAAGGAATAATAAAGAAATGTAAATTTAATATATATATATATATATATGTGTGTGTACAAAATTATTCAAAAATATTTTGCCACACACATATTGTGAACATGGACTACAGAGATGCCAAGTTCTGGAGTGGTGAATATACAGAAAGAAAACTGGCTGGTCGAAAAAAAGTGGTTGCAATGCCTTCGCGCTGTTCAGCAGGGGAGTCTTTTGATGAATCGCCACGTCTGATTGGCTGAGCGACCGTTTAATTAATTGATTCCGTGCTTCCATAGTTGTTTACAAGTCTTTATATAAAAATAAAATTTTTGAACATACTGTGATACATGGTCGAAGCACAGAAGCGATTGTAAAGTTTTCTTAGTGTTATACTGAATAAGCAAGTCTTGGGCCTTTCCAACCAGGTTACATTAAAATGTTTAGATTTATTCTGGTTCTCTTAGAGTGTGACAAAATAATAAAGGAAATGCTCAAGTCCAGAGGAGTGAGACAGCAACCAAATGAGTGAGACTCACTCTGAAATTATGAGCGATACTTATCTCCACACATTATAGAACTAGATAACCTGAACCATGAGGATAAATTTATAAAAATCATGTCTAGTAGAGAAAAAATGTGTTACTGATGCACTAGGCAAATTTATTTCACAGTGTTTTAACAGAAACGTGATCAAACTGTAAAGTAATAAAAAATTAGAGTAATAAATAATTATGAAAGTAACGCATGACCAGACTCATACACAAGCTAAACCTAAAATTATTGTCACACTATATGACAAAACACAACTCAATAATTTGAATCAACCACAAAACATTAAAGTTAGTACATTAGACAAAATTTGGGCATTGTGTCAGAGTATTATGTGTTATGGTAAGCTCACAGGGTCAACTCAAACCTACCTGTTGCATACCTGGAAAATTAAAGGCAGGGCCAGCGCAATGCTGCCTGCTATTCCCTCACCCAGAATATTGAAGATATTCAGCATTGGACCATCACAGCAGGGTCAGTGCAACGTTGCTGGCAACTCCCCCCCCCCCCCCTCTACGACGAAACAATGGACTATTCTTATTTATTAGATAACATTAATGTAAATGTTTTGCAACTGTCACTATTTTTTTGTTTATTCTATGTTTTATGTTCTTTTGTTTATTCTATGTACTATGTGCTAGACATTTTATCTTAAGTTACCTATTATATGGAAACTACGTCAATGCGGACATTTATCATTCGGTGCTAACCAATGTGATTTGATAAACTGACATTTTGAAATCTTGGACAATGAGGCCTATAACCCTCATATATGTAATTTAGCAAAATGTTAAAAATTTTGGCTGGTGCAGTAAACCTGGTGCTAGGCAATATATAACAGCTACTATGAGATTGTGATATATTTCATATTTTATTATTTAATTTTAATTTTTCAGTATTATGATATTCAGTATGAGATGTGTTCACTGTGATGCTATAGTATAGAAAATGAGATTTAATATTTGAATCAGTAGTTCTTGAAGTAGTATTTAGTTAGTATATTCAATATATGTAAATTTTATGTCTGAATAATGCATTTTGCAGTCCATGTACCTTGTTTATGACGAATGGGTCAAAACTGACTCCGTATGGTCAAATAAAATGTATCTATCTATCTATCTATCTATCTACTTAACATGTTTGACTTATACCCACACTACCTTGAATTGTTGCAAGAAAGTCTTCATCTGTTTCCATGGGCACGGGTTCCATTGTCAAAACTGATAAAAACAAAGAGCTTGCAATTTTTAATAATTCAGAGATGCTCTAAGTTTTAGTTGCTAAATACATTTTTACACTACAAATGTATACTTTACATTAATTAGTGTAATCACACCTGTCATAACAAATTGAACTGTACTATATCTAACAATTAATACCTGTTGTCAAATCCTAAACAGAAAGTTCAATCAGAATTAATAAAATACACCAGACAAGTAGCAGACGACATGTTGATATTACTTGCGTCAACACCAGAGGGCTATATCAACAGACGCGCCACCTGTGGCCTGCTGAAAACTCAACACATTGAAGCGAAATCTAACAAGGCAGCTACAGTGTACTAGCTTAGACCTATTGTAACTTGTAAAGTAAGTGAAATTACGGGCCCGTAGCTAGCCAAGAGGGGGGGGGGAGGGTCAAGGGGTTCGTTCGACCCACCCAACTTGGTCCATGCTAGCTGTTGGCTATGGGACTGTATTAGGTAAATTAAGCTGCACAGTTGTAAATTTCGCACATATAAAGGTCACTTGGTCCATGTCCACACATCGGTCCACTTCAGGGAATGCTATTTTTCTGTAGGCCTATTGAAAGTCCACTAGTTTACAAAAAAGACCTACCCAACGCAAGAGGCTGGCTACGGGCCTGACCACCCCCACACACACACAAACACCAGCCCTCCAAAAAAGGGAAAAGTAATAAAAAAGGGAGTCAGAAAATAAATCAAATGACTGTCATGTAATTTTAGCACTCAGCGAAAAAAGTTCGAAATGGGTGGGCCGCCGTGGGCGCCTTGACACTTTGTTTCTGGAACAGAACTAAAACACAAATTGTTCTGGTAATATACTTATGTACCTACATGGCCTAGTTGTGCTTTTTGATAGTCACATTGCCATATCTTGGCTGAGTATATTTACAAAATCATTATGAAAATCATATTAGTTTCCAGAGCAGAATGCACGAATAACCATTTTACGCGAAAGCGTATCAATCCCAATGAATCAGACCACCCCCCCCCCCCCCAAATTTCTAAATCCACCCCTGAAGGTAGTCCTATCTATAGCCTTAACCAATTCTAAACCTATATTTAATATTCTTAACATATTGAAAAATAAAAAGCAATATGATGTACCTTGGAGGAATTAGAGAAGGAGAGGACACTCGGAATTTGCAACATGAGCATGCCCTAATGGAAGTCAGTATTTCCTCAGATTTCACAGGTTTTCGCTTAGTTGGACTTTGAAATCGTCATTTTAAGCAATTAAGCATCACGGCAATAAAAGTTCTTTGTGTGCAATCAGCGTCGCGCTGGCTGGCCAGGCGGGGGGTAAGCAGTGGCCCTACAAGTTAAATCACCTGCTCATTAAAAGGAACTGTCCTAAGCAGAAATTCGTCTATATAGATGTAGTTATTCACTCAATTAAATGCTTTTATTTTATGCTCACATAAAAGCCAGTTTTGTGGTCTACAATTAGAGCTATCTCCCGTGAAAATCAAACAATTTCTGGTAGAGATATGGTTGTAAGAAAAAAAAGATGACTGAGTTTTTTCAAATTTCCGTTATAAAAAAACCCACAAATACCCACACAATCAAATTATGCTAAGATGAAAGCAAAACTTCTGGCCAACAAAATAATATATGCTATATTCAGGGCTTGCTGCGGCATGTCTACTTAATATTGAGATAAACACCACACACTTTATTGACATTAACATAGCAATTACTTGACAACTATGCATCTGAGTGAATTAAAATTTAAGTGAATTATCCATAAGTATGTTGTCTTTCTAATATCATAATCAGTATGTGTTTTTTAGTTCTTTTGTGTTCAGAATAACCAAATTATGTGTATCATGCAATACAAATAAATTTGTGTGAAAACTGATAAATATCTATATTCCATGCTTATTGTTGCACAATTGCCCCGCCCCCCCCCCCCCCCAATTAGGGGCGATTCCTAAATTAGGTCATTAAGCTTTGTGCGCGACGGTAATTCAACCTTTGATGTACCCAAGTGTCCTCTCCTTCTCTTCTCTAATTCCTCCAAGGATGTACATATCTTTGGCATAAAAAAAGGCACAACACGAAATGTAATAATTGTATATTTTTTACTGCATTGGGGTTGAAATATTAAAACATGTACATTTCAGGTATGTAAACAGGAATGAAAATATTGTTGTATGATCTTGCGAGCAGTTTCAAGTGTGTCAGGTACAGAGCTGTCCCAGATATGATGCCCAAGAAAACCAGTATCATAATTCGCAGGGATCTGTCTGAGAAAGAATTTTAATTACTAAATAAATTAAAACTTGTATGCATGCAGTTCTCTATATTGAAATTATTAATTGGGTAATTTACCTTCTGCTTCCATTCTTGTTATTAGCTGACTCAATGAAACAAGACCATTTTATGTCATTCAGGGAAGTGTAATGATATCCTAAATGCCAAAGATAAAATTAATATGGATATGGTGCTGTATCTTCACTGCGTCTCCTAGCTCTGGTACGTCTCCATGGTGTGGATTTCAGTTCAGATTGCGCACACTAGGGGGTTATCTCGCGGTTATGCACATTACATTAAAAAAAAATTAATCTGTGTACATTCTCATTCTAAACCACATGTTCTTTAAAGACTTATATTTCATCTGTTTCTGTAACATAATTGTTCTGCATTTTTGGGTACAAGTCTAGAAAGAATAGAAAACAAAATTGAGAACGTGGTGGCGCTACAATCAAGTTTACAAAACAGGCGCGCCCTCTGTCCGGAATGCAGAGAACTGCCGTCGCTCAGAAAACAAACATGGAGGATCTGGGACGCAATGACAACATCATTTTACAAAAATAGATTGCTTTTGGTAAATGACACTGCGTCGCAAGGTTGCATACAGCTAATCAAACAGAGGGAGGTGTGACTGAAGTTATTTAATTCAACGCTCGTGTGATCTACGCAACATGGCCACCGAAATAGTTGACAAAGTCAAAGAGGACTCGAATCCTGAGGTGAGATTATGAAGTGGGTGGGGATCATGGCTAATTCAAAGTCATTGACAACGACATTACGTAACTTACGTAATGGAGAATCATGTGCAATTGCAATTGCTAAGCCTTGAGCGTCTCATTTATCATGATGCATTTTTCAGGTATATGTTAAATCCAGTGGAACTCAAACTCATTGCCACATTGGATATCAAAAGTATTAAAAAGTTGTTGGACCAGTTTTCGTATAAAATATATTTGATTTGCAATCAATATCAGGTTTCCAAAACCAGATATAATATATACCTTTATAATATCATCTGTTTATAAACAAGTGTAGGCCTACAAATGAGGTTGCAGTGAAGGAGGTCTACTAACTGTTACGTGATTGGGGTTTGATAATTCAATCAAAATATAAAAAATATGTATACTTTTTTTTTTGCCTGCACTATAATACTGGTCATTCTGGGAATGAGGGTTCAATTTTTTTGCATTAATACATGCTTAACGAATAAGAACACATGATTGCTTGAGTGGAAACATTTTGCCACATTTAGTGGGCATAAAGAAGATGAATTACATGCTTGTGTTTGTGGACACCCATAGGGGGACACAATATAAGTAATATACATAATAGTATGTCAGAAAGGTTCAATAGAGTTGTGTTGGTTGAAAGCATCACATGACCCTGGTGGTCATTGCAAGGTATTGCCTGGAATGAATGTTGCCTTGACCAAGATGGCCGTTAACCCCATTTACACATTAATGAATATCATATATTGATTGATTTGAAATTCTTATATTTTAGTCACAGAGTTATTAACATAATAATAACGGTATAATACACTTGAATACATACATGACATTGTGTTATTATGTTAGGTTGACCAAGCTGGGGTTAAAGAAGATTGGGAACGCGGCTTGGAAGGGATGACGATGATTTTGAACAATGACTGGGATCAGGCTGAGATGCTGTTTAACACTCATAAGTACGTACATGAATTTGAATTACAATTGAAAATTTTCAACATGATGTCATCATGCAAAATATAAAATGATAGGTACTTCAACGTAATACACTTTTAACAAGACAATAAATAAAAAAATAAAATGAAAAAAAAAGAGAAAAAACTTATGTTGATGGTCATGCTGTGGCTTTTAACAAGCCGTAATTGGCATGTCCTTATTTGAGAGTGAATAATGAATGATGTGTGCTGATCATGTATAAGCATTACAAAAAGTTTGAAGGTGAATCAAAAAAAGAAGCTCTCCATAGTAGTAAGTACAGATTAGAAATATGGAAATGAAAAAGTGGAAATTATATATTGGAATCCTTAATTGCTGTCTCTATTGCAGATAAAACATAGATTTATACTACATGTCAAACAACCACCCCAAAAACATGCCTTGTTAGCCCAATGACGGCATAATCAGGCGGCTGACATTGCACCAGTGATGGGCCAATGTATCATGTTTTCAGGGAATATGCTGTACTGATGCTAAACTGCCTAATTCAATAATTATTTGCTTTCTGATGTCTTTTGTGTAATGCTGCCAATTGTGTTTATAAGTGAAATAGTAACATGCATAATATGTGCCCATTGAATAATTTTTATTTTTTTTTCAAATATACCTGAATTTCTGATTTCAGGGAAACGAGCCCTCTCATGAACTCAGGGAGCAGCTTTGTCGTGTTTATGGTATGGATCATTATAAGCAATTTTGATATTATAAAATGACTTTGATATATATCATTGGGTAAAAATACTCTGCTAAATATGGTGAACTGAAGACTTACTTGCACTAACTTTCTATGAATGAAGCTGCACAACATATTGTACAAAGAAAATACAGAAATAAATGCGATCTAGATGTTGATATGCTGGTGCTGTGCTAATTGTAAGATTTTCGCAAGTTGTTCATGTGATAAAGCAAAGTCCATGAGTCTAATTATAAAGTGTGCGGACTCAAAATTGTGAATATTAGGCCATACTTAAAAATATTCCTGTTGCGAGTTACGCGACCGTATAAAAGATATCATTGAGTATGACAAATTGTTTCCTTGGTTTAAAAAAAAAAAGTCCTCAAACAATTACTGCTCTAGCGCGGGGCCCTGGTAAGTTGAATATTGGTGAAAAATAATCTTCTGATGTAATAAAAAAAAAAAGAAATCCAACCTACCTGATGGGTTTTTTAAGTTGCATGTAACCCGCAACAGAAATATTTTTAAGGCTGGCCTTAAATTATATACATGTATACATTTTTTACTAAAAATTTCCCACAAACCCCACCTATGGGTCACAGATATTAGCTGCCAATTGTAATTTCTCTCTCTCCTTACCTTATACTCTGAAGTCTAAACTCTACTATGTACACAAATATATGTTCTGTCTTTCTGTCTGTCTAGCTGTCTGTCTGTCTGTCTGTCTGATATATGAATTTATGATCAATGATCATACAAAAAAATATATTGCCCATTGTCTCTCTGCCTGTCGGATATTAAATTCACTATCCTACTACCATTTTCAGCAAGCGTTGATGACTTTCGAAGAAGAGAAGTTAGCAGAAGCCATGAAAGCTTTGAGAGAAACAGAAAAACGTTGTGAAAAACCTGACAGTTTTGGAGATGATCACAAGAAAAAGGGCAAAAAGAAGAAAGAGGTATTATTGTTTTTTTATGTATAACGAATTGATATATTTATAATATACATTGTAACGGCATGTTCTGGAAAATATATTAAAGACGTTGAGATGGTAGTACATAATTCTATGCAAAAAAGACCTCAAATGTATACTCCTAACTCACAAATGTCTTGGTTCTTATCATGGGGCAGCTAAAACTAAGGGTTTTTTTTACTCCCAAATCTTTTGAAACCTTTCATCAATGCAGAAACTGCTTTCTTGTGATATTTTACATTGTCCCTACAATAAGAGACCAAGTATTCTGCAAAGACGGTGGTCGCCCTTAGCAGAGAGGCTGTGTCATATGCCGTTGTGTTTTGAAACAAATGAAACATTATTGCTATTTGACTAAAAAATAAGAACAGTTTTTATCATGGTGTCTTTACAATTTGCAGTGACTTTTACCTTTATTTTTAAAGACACATAATTATATGTACTTATAGTTTTTATATATTTCAATTATATTTTTAGATATTACTATTTACATTTTTGTATACTTTATATACTTCAAATTATTCACTTCTTTCATATTTCATATTTGCAACTTCCAACTTTCGAAGTTGCCAAAGAACAATATCAATATCAGTATCAGACTCGTTGCATTTATAGAGGATAGTCATGACATTTGTGATTGTAAAGTGTCCGTTAATGTCATTCACTTAAATACAACTGTATGAATTACACGGTGACACTGGGTGACTTTAACACCATACTGATGGAACCTAGGTGGGCCTCGCTAGCGTTACCCTCTGGTTTCTTAGAATGCTCTCCTGATCTGCCCATACATAATATGTACATTTCTGAATATTTGGTAATATAATAGATCGGTATGTTAGTTGAAAAATGTTAATTGTATATGAAATATGTATTGTGCAGTGTGCAGCAAATAAAGTGTCTTGAGTCTTGATTGATTTGCCTTTCCAGCAGCAACATCAGAGCGTTGAAGACAAGTTACAGAGACAAACCATCATAGCCGACGCAATACTTTACCAGGCTGTGCTGACCTTCATTAACCAAGATCTGACCAGTTACCTCAAAGGAGGATGGCTACTCAGGAAAGCGTGGAAGGTATTTTACACAAATTGTTGCAATCAATCTGATAGCATAATATTATATATTTTGATTACTAGTCTGGATGTGCGGTAGTTTAGCAGACACTGTTGAAATGCATGATCTGTTATCATTTTCAATTATTTTGTTGAAGGTCATTTGGTCCTTATATATATTGATAAGGAAGTTTATAATCATAGTCTCGTTTCTGTTACAATAAATGCGATAGGCTAATCAATGTACTAAATATATCCGTGGTAATGTAATAATGAATCAAGTATAAGTTATCAAATAAGTTGACATTAAGAAGAATGATATTGAGTTTAATTGAAATTTAATATATTATCATCTTGAGAGCTTGATTCAGATTTGTTTTATTTATAGAAAAGTATAGCTTTCTTCAATTAACTAAATAAGTACAATTATTCAAATAAGGCATTACAAGTTATGACACATAAGACAGTCTCAAATGTTACATTGGGTTTAAAAAAATTATTAATAATCTTCTTTTTTTTAATATATGAAAATTTAAAACTATTTATGCATGATATGGAATGATTATAAAGTTTGTCCTGAGTATCAATTGGCATATTATTAAAATGAATAGGGAACCTGTAGCTTATAGATTGTCTTGCAAACTCATGCCTCACAGCAGGGGCAGCTGCAGATTGGCATGCTCCAAGATGATTATAGAAATTTCCTAGAATTGTTATACTTTTGTGTAATAATTTTTAAATGGTTAAGGGAGCATGAATGAATAAGTGAGCATCTTGTAGGGGAGCATGTATTATAGCCTTATGACAGTTTGGTTTTTTTTAAATACCCCAGCTATGGTTTTACACCAGTATCTTTTTATCTTTACAGATTTTTTGTAAAGCACACCAAAATTCAAATTTAATATCAACTCGTAGCCTTGACTTGTGACTTATCAAATTACACAAATGATATTTTACATTTTAAAATACTAGATTGTTTATATTCTTAATGCATGTAGTGCTATATTGATGATTTTATTGAATTGATAGGCTTAATGACAATGCATTTTTCAGGTCTACGAAAGAACGTACAAGGAAGCTAAGCATCTGTATGAAATACACCACGGTGGGACTCCAACAAAGAACATCGGCAAAAACATGAGAAAATCTGTCTCTACTCCGGTCAGCTTAGACTCTGCTTGTGTTTCTTCTATCAGTCCAGATACTGCCGCAAGACTTCTCGGAGCGGTCAGTTTTGGTTACGGGGTTTTCCAGCTCTGTATTTCCCTCGTTCCTCCGAAACTCCTCAAACTTATCGAGTTGATAGGTTTCGAAGGAGACCGAGAAGTGGGCTTAAATTGCCTCGATTTTGCAAGCCACACCAAAGATATGCGAGCTCCAATGGCTATGTAAGTTTGATATAGGTCTTCTTTCTTCTCATGCTTACTTGTACACCTTGCTTTATTTTTACACTATTGTACTTGATTTACGACATGCGCTAAGTTTCAGCCACAGGAAAATAAATAAATTGAAATTGTATAAAAAAAAGTAGGGCTGCTGATGCAGCAAACCCTCAGCAGTCAGCACTAAAAAAAATACATACGATATACTACTGATTTTGGCAAATTTTTAATCATACTGGATAAAACATTTTAGCATAGTAAAGTTGTTAGTTTTCAGGGTTAAGTAAAGAAAATGCTAGTTACATACTATTAAGAACCCTTCACTGGAATAAAGTCATTATATTGTTATTTTAAGCAAAAATCTACATCAGGCCGTTGGATTAGTAGTAGCGCTGAAGTCAAGTTTTCTGCTAAATGCTACAATGATTTACATCCAAAAATGCAGAAGCGTCCCTTAAAATATTGCAGAACATTCCAAAAAATTTTGTTTACATGCATAGTAAGCCAAACTATAATCGTATATATTATATAAGTTACCTTATTTTTGTTCAGGCTTGGATTGTTGTGGTACCACACAGTCATCCGTCCTTTCTTTGCACTGGATGGGGGTAATGTTGATGCTGGTACAGTGGATGCTACCATACTCATCGAGAGATGCCAAAAGGAATATCCAAATTCCGCTCTTTTCCTGTTCTTTAAAGGGCGCGTTGAACGACTGAAGGTATGTCTCTGAAAATACCTTGTTAAGTAGTACATGTAATGAGTTATTGCAATGCAAACATTTGATTTAACATTTAAATTTTCACCCCTAGATTGGACATCAAATTGAGAATGTGGTTTATTTTAGCACCAGATTAGAAGGGGGTGGGTGGACTAGGGCTTTTTGTCCTGTATTTCTGCACCTGTTGGGCTAATTATTATATCTCATTGCCATGGTCTCTGTCTGTCCTTTATTCAACTTGTAACAGAGTTAAAACTACGGTGCTAACAGTTTACCAATCCTCATAAAGTTTTGATAGTTTTACTCAGAATAAAAAAATGTGTGTATTCTTTTTTGCAGTCTGAACTAGACGCAAGTTTATCAACATACAACCAAGCCCTGGAGTCCTGTGGGAATCAACGGGAAATTCAACTTATCTGTTACCATGAAATTGGTAAGTTTGCCACAATTACTTTCCTTGGCAACTTATGACGTATTCACTTGATTATTAACAATACAAACACTGGGTTTAATATACCTAATTAATATATTTTGATGGTTAACCTCATAAAATTATGAAAAGCAAATCTTAAATTAAGTAATAAAATCTTGAATCATAAATAAGATAAATTAAGGTAATTTATAATGGTATATATATTTTGTAAATTTTGTAAATTTTGAAAATGCTATACACAAATTCCACAAATGTTCATTCGATACGCTATATGCGTGTCTGTGGCTTCAGATATGTAAAAAAAGGTTACCGTAGTAACAGCGCATGTTCAAACATATTAGAAACAAAGACTTTTCTTAAAATCTTAAGAAATGTATGGTCAACCACCCCCACTTTAAAAATCATCCCACCCCATGCTTTTAAATGGAACAATCCTCAGAGAATCAAGTTGGATTTCTGTTAAGCTTTTGTTTTTCTTCTCTAGGTTGGTGCCACATGATGAAACTGCAGTGGGCTTCTGCACTTGAATGTTTTGACCGTTTGAAGAGAGATTCGCGGTGGTCAAAAAGTTACTATTCTTATCTTTGTGGTGGTTAGTATATACATTTTTTATATCATTATTATTTATATTGATACTTTTGTATTATGTATGGAAGCTTGAGTGTTGTTATCATTGTATGTATGTCACGTCTCGCAAATAAATATTTATTCTTGCTTATTTTATCTACATAGCACACTTTATGACAGCATGCTTGACTTAAATTCTCTTTGTTACTACATTATAATAATTATATTGTGGGGGTATCCCTAACATGTTTGTCAAAATATATCGAAATAAGTCTGAGTATGATAATGAATCCAATGAGTAGAAACTCGGTCACTCATGATTTGCTAATTTACTCCTGGGTGCATTATCTTAGTTCATTCAATGGTGAACTTTATGGTCGAGAATACATTCTGTAGATCTGTGATGTTCTATCAGAGAGAGCGGTAATTTTGCTTGTGTGTAGATTTTAATTATGACAACTAATTAACTATGCGTTGTTCTTTTAGTATGTCAAGGCGCGGCAGGAGACGTGAAGGGAGCGGAGAAACATTTCTCAGATGTCCCAGCACTCGTCAAGAGGAAAAACAACCAGATTGAAGCGTTTGCTTTGCATAGAGTGAGTATGACACATTGTTACTAAAATGTTTGAAGGATTAATAGATTCTGACTTGTGGAAAATCACTTGTGAAAATCTTTTTGTCTTGAAGAAAAGAGAAGTGGTTTATGCAAAATAAAAAAAGGTTATGATGATGTTGAAATCTTTGCTGCATCATCATTGTGTGATCTGCAATAAATTAGTCAATTTATAGCTGTTTTTTAATTAATATTGTAGTTTTTAATAGCAGCATAATTTTCAATGGTCTAATATTTGTTAATTTTTGGTGATCATTGGCAGATTCAAATTGTTTATGATATATAATATTATTTATAATAAAAGGAATTAAATTTAAAGTTTAATCTATGTTTTTATGAATGTGACATTGTCATTAGGTTGTGTTTGATATTATTCATTTAATTTGTAGGCTGATAAATTCAAGAAGAATAAACCTACCCAAGAACATTGCACATTGCTAGGTCTAGAAGTCCTGTATCTCTGGAACGCATTACCTGTGTGTGGAAAGGATACTATACAGATTATGTTGCAAGGTATGGAACGCTGATTATTTTCCGTACGAACAGTGGATGCTTGTCAGTCCATTTCAATCAAAAGAATTCATATTATACTGATATAATAATAAGTAAATATATTGTATATTGGCTGTTTCAGAAATGATTAGGACTTCAGGTAAAAAAATAAAAATCCAACTTCATAAGAAAATTCGGAATAAATTAGTTTTTTGTTTTTGTATAAAGCCTTCATTTATACTATTCAGCTTGACATATCTTCTGATGGTTCATTCCAGACGTGAGGTGCAATGACTGAGAAGATTTGGCACTAAATTTATTTCTAGACTGAGGTTGAAGGAGCAACTTTTTGTCATTACAAACTTAAAATTCTTTTATTCTTTTGCAGAATGTGCAAAGCAGATGGACAAGAAAGTCTTTCACTTGCAAAGTCTGGTAGAAGGAACACTTTACACGCAAGCAGGAGATAAAGAGATGGCAATACAGGTATGCCTAATTCTTTGAAACATTTTCACGGATGTTAAAATGACACTCGAATGAAATGTCAGAGACTAACACATTTAATTGGTTATTACGAACAGTCTGTGCATCACTGCATATAGTTTAGGTGCCCATTTCCCCAGAAATGTGCCATAATTATACATAATATCTTGAGAGCCTAACTTGCATGAGCTTTCATGATATTCGTCAGACCAAATTACAGAGGCACAAGTAATGACTCAAGACAGTTTATTTGTGAGATTATATAACCAAAATATTCCAGCTTGCAAGTCTGTCCATTTTATAAATGCCTTTTAAACTGCAGTTATTATGTTATTCAACCTTATTTTCTCATCCCAAACGTTTATATATAGTGAAATTTGAAAGTAAAAATACAATCAGCTCTGAGTGCAAATGTATGGCACAGATATTTAGAAAATATGAGTAATGATAAAACATAATTTCATGGTCCCAAAATTGATAAGAGTTCAATTGCACATTGTCAGGTATCGGAAATAATGATATTTGAATGTTTTCTTGTAGTGTTATAAAGAAGCGATTGCACGGCATCATGGCATGAAGGAAGATGGACACATAGCTGCATTTTCTCATTACGAATTGGGCGTCCTAATGTCGAGCATTCCTGGGGTAAGTCGCAACTTCGTGGCTCTGTTCTGGGTACCTGTGTTGAAGGAATGTGCTTGATTGATAATTTTGGTCATCGTTTTCTTTTTTCTTTTTGAAAATTCATCCAGTTAACTGCTTGGACTTATACGGTTCGAATAGTCTGATATGTTATTGAAACAAGGAGAATACTCCTTGATTGAAATATACAATTCATTCTTTGTTAATTCTTTCAGCAATACGAGGTGGGGAGGAGGCATCTAATGGAAGCAAAGGTGGGTCTTGCCAAAAAACTATTTGGTGATATTGAACCCCGTAATTGAAAGAACCCCCCATAATAAGACCAGCTCACTTTTAAGATTACTTGTTAACTGTGATTACTATGTAAAACTGCACATGATCTACTTAACGATAAAACTGCTATGTTGATTTGTGAGCGAGCGAGGGTGGCTGGTCATAACCATTCAGTTCCGCTGCACCATCATTTACTGGAAATTAGAATGCCTCTCACATACAATCCCAATTTATATTGTGAGTGCCTTCCACCCAATGTAATTTCTGTGCTCTCCGCTATATACTAGTACAATTATAAGTGACTCGGACACCAAAATTTAATGGTCTCAAGCAATGTATAACCCAAAGTACATGGCAAAGTTATTTATCTTACGCAGTTTCAGAGCTTATAGTAATACGATCATAGACCTAACTCTCATTAATGCAAGGGTCGGACAGTATATACTGACTTTGCATCTTACTTTCTTTCCAGGACAATTACAAGGATTATGATTTTGAAAATCGTCTCAACGTTAGGATTCACGCCGCCCTTAGGAGAATCAAAGAGGACGGAACACCTCTATAAGTATATTCCTCTTAACGAGACTTAAGTTCTCTGTTCTGAGAGATACTTCATCAGGGTAGCGATATGAAATTAACGACGACAATCTTTGTTTTAAACACGAGACAGATCTGTTAAACTGTTATACTGTTATGTGATAATTGAATTCGAGTAGTTTTGCTATACTTTTATATATTTACGTGGTAGGTATGGATAACATGTACTTATAGGCCGCAAGGGGGTAATTAGGAGATTTCCCATTTCGTACGTGAATGCACGCGCGTATACGCGTTGCAAAATATTTGTGGTGTTGTTATAGTACTGAGGTATATACACCAATTTAGCTGTGTTATATATATATATTGTTGATGGAGGGGTGAAGTACGGAATAATAAGGTTATGTAATGTAGGCATCTCTATAAAGTAGCTCGAAAATGCGTCGATTGTATTTATTATCTATCTGTTTTAGATAGAATGAGACTGGAAACAAAATACATGTTTGCTTTAGGCATTTTTACGCAAGTTTTATTTTTATTCCCCAATCATAAATGCACCAGGGTATTGTGATACATTTTATTCAATACTTGCTTTTTTATTCAGTAATTGAATATTTATTGTTTACGCAATTTGAAATCATGTTAGTGCCATTTACGATTTATTTATATTGTTTGTTATGCGATGTTACATTTTATTGAATGCGCGATAAGGCTGTGGTTGTTTTTAAACCTGACGCTTTAATTACAAATTAGCATGAAAAGGAGAAAAAGTACAGTATAGCCGACCCAAATTTATTACCTTATTTAGCAAGCGTTTTTGTCATGCCTAAGACGTCATATCCCTGAATTCAATGAATGACGTCACAAAAAAACAACCACTCTTTTCATATTTAAGACAAGGCTACGCAAATATTCTTCTTCTTCTGCGCAGGAACATATTTTTATGGCAAAGTTATTATATGGGCATACATTTGGGTCCGTGATACTGCACTATACCCTGAAAAGGTTGTGATGAATATTATAATGATACACTGCATTATTTATGTAGCTAAGTAGCTTATACATTGTATATACTAACATTTTTGTATTTAGAATTAGTCCCTCTCTACTGGTGTCCATTGCGGTTCTTTCATCTTGTTACTGGAATTCAAAACTAAGTCCATTTATAATAAACATTTCATATTTTCATAAACATAGACAGAAACTCAAACTGTCAAACAAGAAAGTATATGTTGATCAATGATCATGGCGGATAAATAGCATTTAAACAACGGAATTTACGTACCAAAAATTATCAGGACTTTTTAACCCCAGCGAAGGACATATATATGTCAATGTGCCTGTCAAAAGGCACCACTAGGCCATATAGAGTATTACTATACAAAATTTCATCATTGGTGTTTCGAGTTTTGCTCTGAACGAAAGTTACAAGTCCACCTGTTGGACGGATACTGAATAGTGATAATGATTCAGGATTCGCTGAGGGTTTTGCCGCAGTGCACTCTATGTTTAATCTTTAAAATATCTCAGCTAGGTCTTTAAAAAATGTATAGTCGACTAGTCGACGTCATATTAGCCTAGCTGCTAATCAATAATGTAGTTTTTTTTACTTACGACATTAAATTTTGTTGAGAAATTGGATGCGAGGATAATAGCCTGTTAATTTTTTTTTTAGACATTTTATTATTTTCCAACATGCCAGTACATTGATTTACAAGTATAAATAAATGCGAAGTGATATAGTAATAAAAATATAATGTGTTGGAAGGGGATACATCCGATTATTTACAAAATACCATTACCTAGGGGTGGATTTATCCCCTATTAATTATGTTTAACAATTAAAATTGATTATTTTTTATATAGTAACAAAAATACAAACAAAAAAAAGCAAGAAAAAAAATATTCATAGAAGCACAGGAGTATTTGTCATAACACAATAAAAATAATTACACAACAATACATTCAACTTATTTACAGTTCACTTTTAAATAGCTTTCATTGCAACACTGTCAACACAATAATATAATTATGTCTTATGCTGATCACTATGAACTCAAATACATGTTCTTTTATAAAACCTTGTGTAGCAGTTTCTTTGTTTAGATTGCTATGCCATGTATTAAATGCAGTTCTCATCCAACCTCAGGGTAAAGAGCTCAATTATTGTGGCTATTGAAAAGTGTTGGTATCGTGTAGATAGGTAAATATGTTATTTCAGTGGACGCACATCCTTCAAAAAACTTTGAAAGTCTTAAATTCAGATCCTCACATTTAAGGCTTTTAAAACCATGCATTTGTTGCAAGAGGTAAAAGAGAGAAAAATCTTAAATTCAGTTCTCAAGTGAAAAAATTCTTTATTTATCAAGAGTTAAAGCAGAAGTTAAGCTTTCATGTTCAGGAAAATGTTCATAATTTAGACTAGTAATTTATGTTCAACACTAACGACAAAAGTAGACATTGGTTTCAGCATAAGACAATTTTAATGTAATGCTTATTAAATTAGAATAAGATGAAAAATGGGCACTACAGAAATATTAAATCTGAACTTTATGAAGATGTTATATAATGTATAAACTTAAAATAATTGGACACAGACCATTTATAGTTTCTGTATAATACACTTAGAATTTTAGACGGATGTTATAACTGAAATATATTTGTGTAATATTAATTTTGTGCATTGAATTACATTTTGATGAGAAACTACATTATTATCACATGTATCTTTAATAATATTTATCAGCAGAAATTCTATTATGACAGGTATGAATATAACAGTGTAACGTGCCAATAGTGGATTTTCACGGAAGGTTCTCTATAATTCCACCAGGTGGCTATAAAAGAATACTGCCATTCTATTGGCTGAAAAAGTTCCCGCCCTTGATTATGATTGGCTGAAACAAAGTGCATCCTAGCAGCAGTATTTTTAGTGCTTTTTAATGTATATTTGACACTTTATCATTTAATTGATTTTTGTTATTTTTCTGAGAAAGTTATATTTATGGAATCAGTTAGTTATTACCTACTGTGTCTGAACAGCAAAATGAGTAATAAGAGGAGAGGAAAGACTTATGTCCTGCTGAACTCAGGGCTGTTCAGTGAAAAGACTCTATTAGGGTACATAGGACTTGTAACGTGCCAATTGATTGTCATGGTAACCAGAACATACAACTTACTCTAACCTCGTATATATATGCATATTTTTATCTTTCTATACTTATTTTGCCGTGCTGAGTAAGCCTAATTTGTTGAACTTAACCTTTTGTACTTATATTTATACATCTTGTTATCTTTGTTATGCTGTTATAGATTCTTTAATGCACATTCTAACACAATGTTAATCTTCACCAAAAGAGGGCGTTAGCAGTAACTGCGCAAATCATTGTTTAATGATGACATATACATATAATTTTATTGACGGACGATGTCAGACAAGACATATATGTCACAAGTACAAATGATAAAAAGAAATAAAATCAAAACAGAAAATAATCAAAAATAGGGAATATAACAAAGATTATAGTTACAGATGGTTCCAAATTTAAGCATTTACATAGAAGTTAACATTAGTTTAGCTGTTTATCCACTCCTTATAAAATCGAATCAGAATCTTTATACATACAGCTTGTATCATAAACACACAGTTATATTTTACATATATAATACATATTAACATGTTCATATAATGAGCTCACTGAGTGCTTTAATAATGTCACAATTAGATGATGACATCAACAATGATTGAGCCCAGTTACCATGGCAATAGCTCGATCCCTCTTTTGGTGCGATTGTTCCGCGTTATTCTTACGTTATAGAAACGAGATGATATGAACGCTACTGTTTGTGTAATGAATACAGTGTGTGATGAAATAATGAACATTCCCAAATAAAGGTTGTGTTATATCAAGGGTTTGCCTTCTTGTATTTTTCATGGGAATATAATGAAATTATTTTGTAAAGTTTTTGTGAACGATCTTGAAGCTCTGATGTTTCTAGATTTAGCATAGGCAAATAATTATATAAACCAATACTACCTTCTTGTCTCATGATATTTTTTACCATTACAAGGTCATTTATGCACAGCAATTTAACTTTAAGGTACAATAAATGATATAAATAGAGTTTATCATTCCATCAAAAATTAAATAAATCCAAATGATGATGTCACAATACTCAACAAAGGGTGATGATAGCCCCATGGGACTGGCTTATGCTACATGCGTAAGCCAGTCCCAAACCCATGTATTGAAAAACCTCGGGGGGTCGCCTTCACCTTTTGATTGTAAAAAATTCGGGCCATAAAACCCCTAAAATTAATCGCCAAACTCTATAGCTACGAGGGCGCTAACAAAAAAATGCTGTTCGCTATATTACCGGCTGTCAGGATCAGCTTTTCCCAAAAAAAGTTGGATATCTAACAGGCGATTTTAGTGTTCTCAAGCAAGTATGATAGTCTTTGTCTCTTTGACCGTGAGTTTATATAATTTGGGGCCCTAGCCCATGGACTTTAAATTCCGCGAAGAAGTTTATAGTTTATCACTCAAGAGATCAACCGACTCAACAATTCCACCCTCTCCAAGCAAGTCTTTCTCAACTCACTGAGGAGCATAAAGCTGAGCAGCCGTAGTCAGTGCAGCATTATTGCCATTATCATCTCAGGCCAAGCAACTTCAGTTCGAGAACATAAAATAATACAACTCATACTTTTCTTTTTTTTTGGAG
The DNA here is from genome assembly GCA_932294295.1 of Alitta virens. Classification (NCBI taxonomy): domain Eukaryota; kingdom Metazoa; phylum Annelida; class Polychaeta; order Phyllodocida; family Nereididae; genus Alitta; species Alitta virens. The sequence goes on from OW028583.1 coordinate 34,689,387, forward strand.
GATTTATTGTGGTGAAGTATTGTGCCATTTTATGTGGCTTTAACATTTTAAAATAACAATTTTGAATAATTTAAAATAATAATAATACAATTCATTAGTTGGTCTGATATATAGAGATGGTTGGTACAAAAAATATAATTGAAATCCATGGTAAGCCTAGCAGCCAAGCCGACAAGCAGGCCCGACCAATGTGACCCTGCGGACGTGGTGCCCCTCACTGGCAAAGCCACCACAAGGATCCTGATGTTGGTCTGGTCTGCCTTGTAGCAGGCCAAGTTTATGGATTTTTACGGCACGCCAGTGACTTACACGACTTACCGGAGTTGAATCCACGCCAGAGGTCTTGCATCCTGTTCTCCAAGGCACGTCGGACCCAGGACCCAAGCTAGTGCGATGCCCGGCTGGACACCAGCCCAACAGGACAGCATGGTGCAGACCTATCTCAACGACTCGACTGCCAGGCTATAGCAAAATTTAACACTGGTGGTAAAGTGGTAGAATGTGATTTGATATTGTGCATGTGTTGGTGTTGACCAGGAAGTTTTTCAGGTGGTGTGTTGTTAAGAATTTATTCTGTTGAACTAGTGTTGAATTTTTTAAAGTTTAGTTGCAATATTTCTCTCTCCAATTGTTACTTCTCTTAAAATAAAAATAAATAATTCTCATATAATATTTTGTGTAGTAACTTACTTGCTTATCACACCCTCTGTGATTATTATCTTTAAAATAAACTGAGAAGCATATACTGAAATTCAAAGTTTTAAATAATTTTGTTTTCCTCTTCTGATAGAAATAATCCATCATCTTACCATAGGACACCTCTAATCAGATAAGCTAGTTTTAAAACGTTTACCAACATTTTGCATTTCCTGTGTTCTCATCCCTCTAAAAAGATATTAAAGAATAGGTACTACCACCAGCTGGTTTTCCTCCATTACAAGAAAAACGAATCAGACTTAAAACGCTTACAACGCCCCCACTAATTATTTGCAACCCTCCCTGCCGGGACCTTAATTAAGCTCCCTGCGCAGTTAGTTTAAGATTGACATTTTCTTATTGTTTACAAAATTACAATCACATGCCATTTGAACTTTGCTGCTTTTTTTCTTGGGTTTTTTCAGAAACTGCACCTGAAGCAACATACATAATAATTGAATGAAAGTCACATGCTGAGTAACCATAGCAATTTCTGATGTCAACAAGCCAGTATTGTCTCTGGTACAATGAATGAATGAATGTACTGCTTTATTCAACACATCGAGCCATACTTGGCAATGTTTCTCATTCAACAAGTACCCAAGGCAAAATTTTATCACTTTCAAGCAAGGTGACTACACCCTCCAAATTGCCTGACTTGGCATGCTTGTGGAGTTCTTGAATACACCGCACCGTCATGTCTACCCTATAGTCAACTAACTGCATTCTTCCCACAGTAGAGCTCTTTCCTTACACATTTAAACATTCCCTGCTAGTTAGGGTTACTTAAGGCCTGGGCCAGCCTTTAGACCCCAATAACCCATGGGTTTGAACCAGGGGCGTCGATTTCTCTCGACGGTGGGGGGATGCAGGTCTACTTTGTCTGTCCCACTGTGACTTTCCCTCGAAAAGTAGTAGCAGTTATAGCACGGACACTGGCCAAGAGGTAAATTAATGGTGGATCAATGATGCCAAACTATAACCTTGTACTGATATGTGATATCAAGTGTAAAGCTGTTTAACAAAGCACAAATGTTCCAAAACAAATGTGTGTGAAAAAGGGTAATTTTCATTGTGAATTTCAGGGGGGGGGGGGGATGATTGCATTGATCATCCCCCCCCCCTTCTCAGAAAGTTGGGGGTATATATATCCCCCACATCCCCCCCTGAATCGACGCCCCTGGTTTGAACACTCTGGTTCCATTCATTTGTGCATTGAAGAGGTTAGAATATAAAAATAAATGTTTTTACTAATTAACAATAAATAAGGTAAGCAAGTTTTATTGCAATATGTTCAACATGTCACACTTAGAAGCAAGTTTTTAACTTCATTAAACAATGTTAAACAATTAAACAAACAGTTTCAATAACATTCAACCAATGACTGATCATAAAATGCCATGCCACTCTGTTTACATCTAAACAATGTGTATCACATTCAAATGAAATGCTGTATAAGCAAAACAAAGTAATATAAAATTGCTGACATTTAATTGAGCCCAGCACATTGCATACATTCATATCAACAATTATTAAGCTGCTCGCCACTCATTTTGATTAATTCAAATATTTCATATAAATTAATACGTATCTGATAATTATATTTTACACACCATAATTCTAACTGAGTACATATAGGCCTATTAAATCACAAATGTAAAATAAAGATCACTCATTCATTATTAAAGATAAGTCTCTCTAGTCATGAAAATATCTGTTAATATCATATTTAATGGAATAATAATGTAAGGATCATTCAAACTGTTACACAGAAATTTCCTCGTTATCATAAGGACTTTCTGTCACAAAATGACTATAAAAAAAACATCAATTTAGCTTTTTACAAACTTAAAACGTGTTCCCTTATTCCATCTTTACATTTGCATGCAGTTTCTAAGAGACTGCATTCACAGCGAACGCAGGCATCACAAATTCCCTCTGGTGTAGCACAAACCCCCAATTCCCCCTCCGACCGCTGATTGTTATATATTACTTAATGCAAGTATTAACAGTCAGCAGGTTGTGCTACACCAGAGGGCACTTGTGATGCATGTGACAGCGAAGTACGGGTAATTGTGGTTAATTATACTTCTACTGAAAATGCAAATGAAATGCTTTGTTGTATAATTCTTCAAAAGGTAAAACAGTCTCTAATTGAAGCATTACTTGTTTTTCTTTGAATTACGTTTCTTGATAGCATTGTCCAAAAGTGTCTTTCTTTTGATGTTTTCGTAGAACAGTTGTTCCATCAGGCTAAGATAAGGTTTCTTAGATGATGGAGAAGTGGCAGATTGAGTAGCAGTGAATGGATTTGCGGTGGCCTTCTCTAGAGACTGCGGAGGTGCATACGTTTTTGCGACAGGTATAAACTGAAAAAAGATCACATAGAGTAATGATAGCGTACTTGTAAATAAGGGCTGTTCCATAAAAAAAAGAGTGGGGGGGGGGGGGGGGGGTTTATATTTTTGGTGGGCAACCAATTTTCTGTGTGCGCTTGTCAGATTTACTGAATTATTAGTCCTTACTGTGTATCATCAGTCCACACTGTTTCGCATCCAAGTGTACTGAGTGCAAAACAGTGACAAGTACCTGTCTCTGCTCGGGACCCTCGCATCCCGAGAAAGTCATTTTGAACAACTCAAATGAACAGGTGCACAACTAACCCAGCCACTTTTGACCTTTGGTCTTCGATTAAAAAATGCTCAATATCATTTGGGGAAGCCAAAAACAAGAATCAGTAAATTATGCACTCTTTGTTAAACAATCTGGGGAAAAAGTGCAGTATAGCAGACCCAAATTATTGACCATATTTAGCGAGCCTCAGAGCCAGGCCTATGACGTAAATATGCTTGAATTCAATCTGTGACATCACAAACAAACTACGGCGGTGAGGCAAGAACACAGTTTATCATAGTTTATTTTTTATTTTCTTGGGGGCTGCTGCCCCCAAACCACAGCTACTCTAGACAAACGTATTCTTATTGTGTGCAAGAATGTAATTTGGTAAAAAATAGTGATTATTTTCATATTTCACGGATGCCAAATATAGGCATAAATTTGGGTCCGCTATACTGCACTAAACCCCAATCTAGAGTGGTGCACATATAACTATTTAGCACAGTTCGCAATGCATTCCATGGACATAGTGATATTGTAAATATTGTAGATTGCTCATACTTATTTCTTTGACTTTGAGACACAATACCCACCTTTGGTTTTTTGAATCGGAAATCCTTGAACAGCAGATTGTTCGGTTTAGTTGAGATTGGTTTTGTTATCTCCTCATCGAAGAACAGCATCATCGCACCAAAGAAGTTTGCAATTGCTCCTGCGATTCCACAATAATAGGATCCATAGAAATCCACATCTACTACTTCAGCGTAGAGGAAATTGGTGTGCTCAAAGTATGCAGCGAATGTGTACAGAGCAGTGAACTGTTGTGTCACTGGAACAAAATGTTAAAAAAATTCTCATAGAAATCTTTAATATTCACAATATCTGATTATCAATATTGTTAGTATAAGATCTCACCGGTTGCAGAACAACGCGCCAAATTAGTTTAGTGGAACAGTCTTGATTTTGAAGTAAATAGCAATGTTAGGCACAGAATATTGTCTAATTGTTTTACTAGTTGGTCTAAACTCTTCACTGTGAGGTTTTCAGATCGGCTACTTTACAGGTCAAAAGATTCCGATCTATCTATTAGCTTTAATAAAATAACACAGGCTATTGCTAATCAATCATACTTAGAAACCCACAAAACCATCCCAACTCTTGAAATCCAAAATGCTTTTGCAACTATAGTTATATTTTTATGAAAACTATAGTTATATTTTTATGAAAAAACAAATTTGATAAAGAAATAATACCTACAGGCTGTTCCATTTAAAAATGTAGGGTGAGGGTGGACCTGAAGATATTTAGACACCCCTTATACCCCACTTTTGTAAGACCTGGCCAGGCTGCCCAATCCACCTCTTTTTCTAAATCAGGATATTAAAGAAATACTGGTCAACCACCCTCCTCCCTCTCTCTCTCTCTATTGGAGAACCTCCCTTCCAAGCTTTTTTTCCAAAATGGAACAGCCCCACATGAAAAGTTACAATAATCAAAACGAAAAAACTCATCATGCTCATAGTGTTCTTCAAATGATACAATTTTCACACATAAAAATCATTATATTGCTGAAAAAGAAGTAAAAATACACATACCACTGTACAACAGCCAAAGTGGACTTGTAAAATTAACATCAAAGGAGAACAAAAAAGTTCAGGAGTCACAACACTGAATTATTCTGTGAAAGAAAAAGACAAAAATTTGTACTCAAAATATATGTACAGAAATCGGGTAAAAGTGCAGAAAGAACTGTGCAGATATAAACATCGATAAAATAAAGAAACAGATAATAAGTACAAAATTAAATATTCAAAATCACAAAAATAGAAAATAGTAATAAAATAGTACACCTGTCATATAAAAAGGATTGCAATTTAACACTTAAATATCTACAAAAAAAAAGCAAAATCTAATTATGACAATTAAATGACAGTAAAAAGATGACTCTGATAATAATTTTACCTCCAGCTAACATTAGCAGAACTAGCATTTGATTCATCGCTGTAGTCATATAAAGTCGGTTGCCCTTTTTTGAAGATACTAACACAAACATTGGAATGGCACAGCACACGCAGCCGATGAAGAAACACACTTGGATCATGTGAAACCAGACTGAATTAAATAAAAGAGATAAGGCTTAGCCATGTTTTCATAACTCTGCATTCAGCATTTTTGTTAAGAGTGTACACATGCAATCGCTAGCTTGCCCAAATGATTCAGTGATTAGGAATAAGCAATATACACACTGTGTACATTGCTAATAATTTATTATATCTATCTTTTTGAATATGCCTTACATGTACCTAATATGCATCGAGATATCATGGATCAGATCTATGGTTAGTAAATAAATATAAAATTCATTAGCAATTGATGTCCCTTTTAACTTTGCATACAAGATTTAATAATGTAACTGAAATAATATGCATTAAAAAAAATTTCCCAGGTGGCCCAGGCATCCCAAGCTTCATCAAGGCCACACCCCCTTTTCCCAGAATGCCAGTGGAAATGGGAAAACGGCTACAGCCAAAAACGGCTACAAATTTTATGGTATTACCAAAACGGCTACAACCAGAACGGCTACAATGAACAGATGACCAAAACGTCAACACGGCTATGTCAAAACGGCTACAAGATGACCAAAAAGGCTACACTTTTATACACCAACGTCTACACTTTCCATGATGACAACAAGTCTGCAGACATTTTGGTCTGTAGCCGTTTTGGTAATTTGGCTGTAGCCATTTTAGTATCATTGTAAAGCACTGTAGACGTTATGGTTAAGTACTGAAAAAGCATGTTGACGTTTATGTCCCGAATATTGGTATAGACGTTTTGGTTAATAGATAGCCTTTTTTCAGTGTTGAAATTATGGTTGACGTTTTGGGTGTTGGCCTTTTTCGTGGGTAGCCGTTTCGTCCGCCACCCCTTTTCCCAATGTATGTTACTGTTTGAATGTGAGCGGGTCTAGAAGGGGGCGGCCCCCTCCCCCTTCGGCGCTTATTCTACATTGCAATATAGCTAATAGTCATGGGAGAGGCACTGACAATCAAAGTGACGGCGTCCCCCCCCCCCTTTCTGAAATTTTCTGGATCCGCCGCTGTGCAAGTCTCTCATCACCAATGCAAGGTAACAATTTTATACGAAGCCCAAATATTCCTGCATCACTTACAAGGTACGTCTCTTCCAGGTATAACATTATCGTGGATAGATGTGCATACTCTGCCATTGCAGTAATGGAAAAGACCAAAGCTAAGATCCTCTCCAGGAAAAGACCCTCTTATGCAGGCCCACATTGGGGTTGTGAGGGCGATCACCGTTAAAAGAACTCCTGTAATTATAATCCTAGACACAACAGGCATCTGTGCCCACGATGAATCTAACGCAGACCCCATTATGTGCAAAATATCACAGATTTTCAACCAAATTTCGATCCTTTTCTCAAAAATACATTGCAGGACACAACCCGCAATGGAGCCCTTGTAGTTCTTATCATTTTTTATAGAGGGCGTCCCTTAGCGCCCTCTTGTGAGTTTCCTCATAATCAACAATTGAATTGGTCACATGATCAGTGCACATGGCCAAAATGGCAGCTTCTGTGAACCCAGCTCTTGTAAAAGAGAGAAGTAAAGCAAGTTTTAATCGAGAACTGCTGACTAACATCCTCGATGGAGGCGAATGGTTCACAACGAGGAGACAGGAGATAGGTTTGTAAAACATGCACCTCTGGGACATTCTAAACATTTAATATGTGCATGTTTTGATGAAGGTTTGACCATGAGTGTACTAAATTTTGACATTGTGTTAAATGACTGATTTGAACTGATTTCACATTTTTCCTGATCTGATTTACCATGATCGAAAAAATAAAAGAAGGCAAGGACCGAGATAGCGTGGCCATTACATCAATATATATACATGTAGCCTTCCTTAATGGCGCTCTTTAATAGTGGATTTTCACGGAAGGTTCACTATATTTCGACCGGGTGGCTATGACAGAATACTGCAATTCTATTGGTCGAAAAAGTTCCCGCCCTTGATTGTGATTGGCTGAAACAAAGTGCATCCTAGACACAGTATTTTAGTGCATGTTAATGTATATTTGACACACATCTTATCATTCAATTAATTCTCGGTTTTCCCTCAGAAAATTATATTTAGGAAATCAGTTATGATCTACTATGACTGAAGAGCAAAATGAGTAATAAGAAGAGATTAAACACTTATGCCCTGCTGAATTCAGGGCTGCTTAGTGAAAAGACTCTATTTTGCAGCTCCTGGTCAGTTTTTGTCTGTTAGCGCTGTGACTTGCAGTTTATTTTTTTCTACCTTTTGGTGGGGGAAAATTAAGGACATATTTTGTCTATAGATGTCAAAAATTAGTTACTTAGTCTCAGAAACATGCTCAGCATGCTCCTGGATATTTATTTATATATTGTTGATATCTTTCTAGACTATCTTTTAGTATGTTTAGCATGGTATCAGTTCAATATACAAGAGCTTGAATCTGACAATTGAAATAAACATCAATGAAGCTTTGATGCCATGTAGATAATCTATCTTCACCAGATCGGACATTATTTTGTATATATGGTAAATGACTTGATCCTAAATTTTGGCAAAAAAAATAAAAAACATTCAAGACATTTTGTTTCTAAAAATGTCCTGAATTTTGTGCGTTGACTTATTTGAGAACAATGCACCTTCAACCATGGAGCAACCTTATCTTTCTAACTGTTGATATCTATGTGTGAGAGTGGCATAATTTAGTTACTTTCTTCATTGAGATAAAAAGGAATCAAATCTTCATGAATTATAAGTTTTAATCTATCTTATCTTTGGGTCATAATTCTGTGACAAAATTTGATCATTATCAGTTTAGTTGAAAAGATTAACACTGATGACAAATTAAATTATTTTATTTGACCCAAAATAAGACAGTTTACTTTGTTTTTATTGATGTGAAAAGGATTAATAAAGGTGCACCTGGCCATTTTGTCATGATATTTCAAAAATAACTTTTGGTCAAAATGTTATGTGCCCAAAATATCCACCCTGGGTATGAATATTTATGCCCGTTTTTCAGTTGTTGATTGTCAACAAATATTGTTCCTAGAAATACTGTACATTGTAATTTGGGGGGTACTGGTTTCCGAGAAGCTTGTAAAAGATCATCTAGATGAATTTTTCAGCCGTTGGTTTTTGCTGATTTCAGAGAAGTTGGTCTTGGATGACCCAGAATATAAGGGACCTGAGTATCACTTTTTATCCCGAGATGAAATCTACGAAGAAGGAATTAGGAAAACGATGGTCATGGTTAAACGGATCAAAGAGCATGGGTTGAAGGAACCTGCTGACCTCTACTGGTATAGAAGGTAATTATTCGCTGATGCTAACAGTGACATCTGGTGCAGAAAATCAAAGATCACAAGATTTAGGAATTTTAATTCAGGCATATTGGGGTGGATTCAATTAGTTGAGCAGGAATTATATGAAATATTACATTCTAAAAGTATGAGGTTTTCCAGTCAATTATATTACCCTAGGCTGTAAGTGTATTGCTTACTATGTCTCCCCCCCCCCCCCCCCCCCCGATATCTGTTTTTTTTTCTACATTAAGATATTAAGAAAATACTGGTGTGTTCCGATTGAGGGTGTTATAACATTGTGTCTAGTTACACCACTAAAAGATTATTTTTGGGCAATTCCGATTGCAGATAATTATACTGCATTATTTTAACACCACATTTTTATGTTCTGCATTATCATGATTATGCGATATCAAAGAAATGTGTATGCATCAGCATTGCAATATTGCATTTTGAAATTCACTGAAGATTTTGAGTTGCTAAATATATACATATGGCATGGTGGACGAATCCGAGGGTCCTGGGCTCAAATTCCACCCCCGGGCCAGCCCCACTGCAAAGATTCACCAGGTTCTGTTAGCCAACACAGGTGATACAAAGAAGATTCATTCAGTGCATCTTCAGATACACAAAAGGGATGTAACATCCGCAAGATCAAGCAGATTAGGATATTCATTGACAGCAACAACATTAGCATCATCGCTGGTACTAAGTCACTTGGATTACTCCAACAGTGTACTTTGTTGTCTTCCTGACAATACCATTCGCAAGTTACAGAGGGTCCAAAACTGGGCAGCCAAGGTTATTCTATGCCGTTCCAAGTATGACAGCTCTTCAGGGGCACTGCTGGCATTACACTGGTTGCCCATTAGACAGAGAATCGATTTTAAAATTCTTTGCTTAGTTTTTAAATGTATTCATAAGACTGCACCAACTTATCTGTCTGGCTTGATACAGATTCGATCATTTGCTCGGATTACAAGATCATCCAATAGTGACAATATCATCCTCACTGTCCCATTTACAAGACGTTCGACCTTTGCACAAAGGTCATTCAGTGTATATGGTCCTCGTGTGTGGAACTCTTTGCCAGGAAGCATCCAAAATATAGACAATTACTTAACTTTTAAAAGCAAGTTAAAGACATTTCTTTTTCAATCTATTTAAATATCATTGTACAGCGCACTTGAATTACCTTTGTAAATAGTAGCGCTATATAAATTTAATAAATAATAAAAAAAATTATAAAATAATAGTAATGTCATATAGTAAAGATCCCTACAGCAACCACCTCGCCTACAAGCCACTCGGCTAGCGGGGAATTCCCTTCAGCTCAGTTGGTTAGAGCATTGGTTTTTGAATTGCCATCTAACTTAATATTTTCATCTTTTTTGACAGTTTAGTGTTTCCAAATGAAAGTGCACCAGCTTCTCTGCATACCTCCATGTTCATTCCGACACTAAATGGCCAAGCAACCGAAGAACAGAAAGCGAATTGGCTGAGGAAAGCTGAAAATAATGAAATTATAGGGACTTATGCACAGACAGAACTTGGCCATGGTATGTCCAATGTGTATTAACAACATTTTAAGCAAGCAATAACTGAGTTGCCAACTTTTATAATTGTGAATAATTGATATTTGTCGCGGTTTATTTATTAAAATTTGAACGATTTATTCTAATTCTCTGTGAGTGAGACAAATTATGATCTTGAAAAAAAAAAATACCTAAAGAGTGTGATAGACGCCAAATGCGCGAGTCACATAATATTTTAATATTATGAAATATATTTCATAATATACGAAGAATAATAATATATATATATGAAAATAATTCACTGATTGCAGGGACATTTATAAGAGGCCTAGAAACGACCGCTACATACGATGCACGCACCGATGAGTTTGTAATCAACAGCCCCACTCCAACTTCTACAAAATGGTGGCCGGGATCATGTAAGTGCTGTCTCTTAATAATCATAAGCGACAAGAGAAATTCTAATTTTTTATTGACGGATGTGTGTCCCATCATACGCATGAAAATTAATTAGTTTAGGGTGGCTTAACCTGCTTTTGTGATGCCACGATTATAAATAATCTACATTGATGTAGTTATAAATTGGGATTTGTGAAACCACAATGATTGTAAACACAACATTTATCCCAAATGCTTATTGATATAATCGTACAGATTGCATTATGAATAATTGATATTTGTCGCGGTTTAATTATTAAAATTTGAACGATTTATTCTAATTCTCTGTGAGTGAGACAAATTATGATCTTAAAAAAAAAAATACCTAAAGGGTTAGAGTTGCTGAGAAATCATATCTTGCAGAATGTGACAAGTTTTAAAATGTATTTGCGATCCTCTGTGACAATGCCAGCTACTATTGCAATAATATTATTAGTTTTCAATCTATTATCACTTTGTTTCAGTGGGAAAAACATCGGATCATGCAGTTGTTATGGCTGTAATGCACATCAATGGCAAAAATCACGGACCACACGCATTCATGGTGCAATTGCGAGACATTCACACACATCAACCTTTACGAGGTAAGATACATAATCAAAATAGTACTGAAAATCTAAACACCTTTAGCATTACTAAGGGCTGTTCCATTTTAAAAAGAGGGGGGGGGGGGGGACCTGAACATTTTTAGACCATACCGATATCTGGTTTTGACAGACCCCACTTTTTTCTACATAAAGATATTAAGAAAATACTCGCCCACCTCCCCCCTCCTCCTCCCGATATCTGAAAAATCTTCAGGTCTTATTTAATTGGAACAGCCCTAAAGGAATGTGTACTAGGAGCACAATTTTGGATATATTTTTTTTCCATACGGAGCTTCAATCATCTGAACTTTTATGAGCAAATAAACAACTCAAAACAATGATTATACTTTAAATACTATCATTGCAGTATTGTTGTTTTTTGTAATCTCTGGCATTGTATTATTGTTATCCTTCCTGAATTATTTAAATCCATTTCTTGTATTTGTAGGCATTACTTTAGGGGACATTGGCCCTAAGTTTGGCTACACAATGATTGACAATGGGTTTTTACGAATGGACCATGTGCGAGTGCCAAGACAAAACTTGCTAATGAAAAATTCAAAGGTATGAGACTTGAAGGAGATGCTGGGTCTACTCTTAACTATGCTAGAGTTGTAATCGCTACAGTATCTTATGAATAGACTACTCAGTTTAAATTATGAACTGAGGTTCATTATTTTTCGCAATCATCTAAATAGTTAAGTGTACGCTCCAAACTTGTGGAGTATCTCTTGTGATCCTGTTGACCCTCTTTCATATTATATTTTATTTTATTATTTTTGCCTGGGATCCCGAGTCGCATAACTTAATGGAAACATTTAATATGATATGATACTATGGATAATGTGTCTTTCTTTTAATATGGTGATACTTCTATTACTTTTAACTTCTCGGATCCGCTGATATGATGAGTTAAAGTGCCAACAGAAAAGTAAAATAATGTATATATACCGATGTTAATTAATAGCAATTTTATTTATTTTATTTTGGGATTTTCGACCGACCAACCCTTTAAAGATGCCACTGAGGGAATCCGAGCAGCTAAAGATCATATAAAGTGTGGCCTAACAGTGTGCAAAATGTTTCATTAATTAAGCAAGCAGACTAGTCTATTGTTGAGTGGATAACATAGCAATGTCTTTTGGTAAATGACTCACCAAGTGAATCCTTCAAACTATACAACTCTTTATTTGTCTCTACACAGGTGCTGAAAGATGGGACATATGTCAAAGCTAAGCATGCAAAACTTTCTTACGGCACAATGGTGTTTGTGCGTGCCATGATAGTGTGGGATATCGCTGCTAAATGTTTGGGTCAAGCTTGTACGATCGCAATTCGCTACAGCTGCGTGAGGAACCAATCAGAGTTGAAGCCTGGGTAAGACTTTGTAAATAAAACTCTTTAGCATCATTCGATAGATAGATAGATAGCAAAATAGATAGATAGATATGGGAAGTGCTGCCCTCTAAAGCTAGTTCTTGCCACTATCGAGGGGTTGATTGATGAGGTGAGAGAGAGGAGGAGTCCACCCATATTGCACATTTACCCCATGGGTGGTATCTTTTACTTGTCTCAGCATAGACACATTAGATTGTCCTCACAACTTCTTTATTTTGATTTATAGTTCATGGGCTTGGTTATTACATACTTCAGCAAAATTAATGAATGCTTCAGCAAAAATTTCTGCTAATTCTTTGTGTCATAAGTGGCTATAATGATGACAAAATGGCTAAAAATTACCGTATATTGCAAAGATAAGAAACTTGAAGTTAATGTGTATAGAGAGGAGGAGTCTTATAAATGAGTTAAAAAGTTGGGATGTGACTATTTGGTTACATTTATTTCTAAATAAGACCAAAAAAAAAGTGGACATTTATTTTGGATTATGCCATTGATTACACTATAATTGCTATTTAATTTGATTTCAGCCAAGGAGAGCCTCCCGTTCTTGACTTTCAGTCTCAGCAGTATCGTCTCTTCACTCAGTTGGCGTCTGCCTATGCTTTCACCTTCGCTGGAATGCACATGAGAAACATGTACTTCTCAATCAACGCTGAAATTATGGAGGGAAACGTGGATGCACTGCCCGAGGTATGGGATGTAATTAATTTATGCACCCTTCGCAACCCCCCCCCCCCCCCACCCCCTCCTGCCTGGCTAAGGGCCTGGAACTGTCAACCAGTAAAATATTTCCACTCTTGTAATATGATAAAAATGCCTGATAAACCTTTAATTCTTCTCTTTCCTTGATCAACTCATAGCTACTCTTACATGATTTTGATGTCTTTGTTGTTACATTTGTTAGGTGTATTGTATAACCGCTTAATTAATTTTTTGTCTTGAATTTGAGAGACTGCCTGTTAGGGTCTGCTAAATGTACTCTTAATCTGACGGTTTCTTGTGCTTTGCCTTTGAGAAAAGAGTATGTGGGATTTTAGGGAGCCTCCTGACACACAGAATTAGTTATTAAATATTAAATATATGTGATATTATTGATGTTAATGATATTTACATGTATTATAGTTGAATTTCTGTGATGTTAATAAATGTCTGAGTCTATGGATTAATGAAGAGGACTTGAATTATCACAACTTGTATTGCAAGCAGAAATGCTCTACATAATGGACGTATCGTGGACATGGTATAGCTCGTATTCTTTCTAATTTTTTCTTCACACAGCTTCATGGTCTGTCGAGTGGACTCAAAGCCTACACAACCCACCAGAGCGGGGTGGGCATTGAAGTGTGTCGATTGTGTTGCGGTGGTCACGGATATGCTCATTACAGTGGTATTCCAAAGATTTACGTCAATTCCACATGTGCCTGTACTTACGAGGGAGAGAACAATGTGATGTTATTGCAGTGTGCAAGGTAAGGCTCGGAGATATACGGTGGCCGACAATAGAGGATTTTCCATGAAGCTTCTAGATATTTCCGCTAGGTGGCTACTACAGAACACTGCTATTCTATTGGCTGAAAAAGTTCCCACCCTTGACTGTGATTGGTCTGAAGCAAAGTGCATCCTAGCAGCAGTATTTTTAGTGCATTTGATGTATATTTGACATCTTATCATTCAACTGATTCCTGTTATTTCCCTGAGAAAATTATATTTATTGAATATGTTAGCTATGATCTTCTATGTCTGAAAAGCAAAATGAGTAATAAGAGGAGAAGAAGGACTTAATATGTTTTGCTGAATTCAGGGCTGCTCAGTGCAAAGACTTGGGATATAGTTCACTTAATGTTAAGATCTTCAATTTAAGACCACTGTTCTAGGTCCATAAACTTTCATTACCATATCAAAAAGTTTCTGAATTAAGAACGCTGTTAGGTAAATAGGGCATCAGTTGTTCAAAAACATGTGCCATATACTGCATTAAACATGTTAAAAGAGATGAACATTATAGTAGCAAATGTACAGCTAATTGATCTTAATTCAGGGTAACTTTTCTCAAAGAAGTGGCTGGATGGCTTAATGCTTAAGGCTCTTGTCAAATCTTCTTGCTTTTTTGGGTTCAAAGCCTGATCCAGGTTTGGTAAATAATCTCAGCTGGTTTTTGATAGCAATTGTGTAAATTTATGTGCTGGAAAATCGTTCGCTATTTCCTGATTTCCTGAGACAAGTAAACATGTTGTCTTTGTCAGGTACCTGATGAAATGTGTGCAGATGGCGCGCAAGAATGAAAAAATGCCGGAGACTGTTGCTTACTTGTCTGAAAATGGATCCGTTTGCTCCCTTGAACAAAACATTCGTTTGCAGTCATTGGTTGAAGCATATAGGCACCGAGCTAAGAGGTAAGACTTCGAGTACAGAATTAACACTTTAAGGAGCTCTTAGATCGTGTAGATGGTTTGTGCAAATATTAGCCATATAACGCTGCCTCTATTCTATAGAAAACTACTTTATAAACTTTTAGATATGATATACACCGCTAGGTTTCTGCATAGCAGTCACAAGTGGAACATTCTTGTCATGTTAATTTTAGGCTTGTGCTCCGAGCTGTGGAACAAGTGGACACTTTAATGAGCCGAGGCCTGGACCAACACGATGCTTGGAATCAGTCCCATGTGTTGCTAATGAGAGCTGCCGAGGTATGTGCTAATTGGTTTAATTAACTGTTAATTGGTTTAATTAGCTGCTAATTAATGGGGAGAAAAGGTAACAGAGCCTACAGAGGGCACTCCGACCATATCAGACAAAAAGACAATAAGATGACATCACAACATAATTGTTACATGGATGACGTCACAGAATAGATGATGTCATCAAAGTTATTTTCCCCCAAAACTCATATTTTCCATCCAATGTCATATTTTCCCATGTTAATCTGATATCATTGCCTGGTTTTCTCTCTGTTTTTAAAATGATAATTATTTTAAGACCTGTCAGTTATTGGCAAACATAGAATAAATACATTACGACGCATAGTTTGTTGTGCATTGAACCCGGTATTCACCCTGCCAGCCTATATTTTCCCTGGCAGGATGAACACACGAGTCGATGCAAAACAAACCATGTAATGATATATTAATGCATGTATATTACACCAATGTTAACTTTCATCGTTGTTCAGGTGCACATTCAGCAGTACATCATGCAAGTCTTCGTGGACAGAATATCGGAGGAATCTGATGCCAGAGTCGTTCCTGTTTTGACTCGTTTAGCTCAGCTCTACGGTCTGCGAGATATAATTGAGCAATCGGGCGATTTCCTTGAGGTATGCGGTAAATGGATTGATGGACAGATAGATATTTTAATTATAATGTCTCCATGCTACTGGGTCTGAAGCTTAGTCAGCTTATATGACCAGTTGCCTGAGGCAGAAGTAATGATGAGATGACAAGGCTTGGGGTCCACACCATGTTGCACATTTACCCCATGGGTGGAGCATTTTACTTGTCTCAGCATAGACGCTGAGTGCAAGACACCTCCAGTTTATTGTCTCAGCCAGCTGGGATGTAGCTCATGAAGAGATTATTTTGCAGACTTAAGCACGGCAATGTATATATTTTATATCTTTCCAGGATGGTTACCTGAGCCCTGCACAGGTTCGTTACAGTCAGCAGAAGTTCTACTCCTTGTTAGGAGAGATTCGACCCGATGCTGTAAGTCTGGTGGACGCGTTTGACTTCACCGATAGACTTCTTGGAAGCGCAATTGGAACTTACGATGGAAACGCTTACGAGAACATCATCAAGTTTGCAAAAGAATCGCCGTTGAATAAGAATGAAGTTAGTACAGTTTTAGTTTTAATCTCGGAATATTGGTACAGTGTGGTGACACGTTTTGACTGCTTTAGTCTATCAACCCTCATGAGTGGCAAGAACATGTCTAAGAGGGCTGCACTACCTCATCTATCTATCTATCTATCTATCTATCTGAATCTTATATAATGACCATAGACAGCCATTTTAATGTTTGATCAATGAATGATAATATTAACACGGATTAAGGGAGATTCAGATTCCATCTTGAATAACAAAAAGACTCTCCAGTGTTGAAGCGCACTAAAGCGCTACTTCCGGGAAACAACGCTGCTCCCTTAAAGTGCTAGATTGCCATGTATCTGACATGTTCTTAATCAAATTTACCCACCCAGCTAGATCATGTGATGTACTGGATACATCGACTTCACTAAAAAGATGTTTTTTATTGAAAAGCGTTGGGAGAAAGTGATTACATGTACATCAATTGTTTATTTTATCTTTTAGGTCCACCCCGCTATTCTGAAGTACATGAAGCCACCTGGTGGAATTGCCTCAAAACTGTAGGCATTCTTGGGAAGTGTAATGAATAAATATTTTCATGATGCTTGAATTTATTTCTACAAACCAAGAGCAGATTTTCAAATCAGCGATATACTAAATGATTCCAAAATAATATGCCAAAAATGATGATAAATGAGTATATATAATTGTGTTACTGTTTGTGTGTAGGAATTATTTTTATTGTTCAAGCTAAAGTCTGTAGGCAGCATGTTTAGATGCACAGACGTTTTCAAAACTTGTTGATCATAATATTCCTTCACCTTGTAGTTATAATTTTATATTTTTTGTTTATGTATCATATGACATGGATTGTCTTTTTTTTAACTTTTAATTTATAATGCCTAAATGACTGTGATAATGTTTGTAAAACAATGGTTTTTATATAACTAATTTATTTCTATGGACTCCTTTAAATATTGTTTAATTGTTGTAAACGATTGTAATAATTATAGTAATTTTTACTGGCATCAAATGTGAACTTGCTAACAATGAAAGCAAAGCTTTGGTTGTATATTGATTTACTTTTTAGTGCTTTATGAATGATATGAAAGAGAGACACAGAAGGAGTGACTTGTCTGTTAGGGTTGTTCCATTTAAAAAAGAGGGAGGGGGGGTGGACAGGAAGGTTTTTGAAAAAGCGGGGGAGGGGCGGGTAGGTTGACCAGGATTTCCTTAAAATCTTAATGTAGAAAAAATAGGGGATGTCGGTCAAAAAACGAAAAGCGAGGGTGGGGGGTGGTCCGAAAACTTTCCTGTCTCCCCCCCCCCCCCCCCCAACTCTTTTAAATCCAACAGCCCTTAGTCTGTAGGTCCGCCTTTCATAAGTAATTCGGAACAATTTCCTTGGCAATTTTTCAACAACTTGCCGAAGATTTTCTACAACATATGGTCGTGTAATATGGATTTTATGTTTTAGTTTCTTGTAGTGATAGATTTCCTTTTTCCACTCATAATACTCTTTCCATACTCTGGAGTTTTCAGTAAATTTAAAAATGGTGGTATTCGTTGGTCAAAAATGCTTTGTACTGAAGCATGTGAATCTCATCAAAATTGCCTAATGATCCTCTATGTAAGTTTAAAACTGCACAAAGCACTATATGGATTACAGAAAACTGAGCAAAGAGGTTTTAATACCTGCACTCAGATCCCTACATTACATTGCATTACATTAGGGCGGGTGCCTAGCTCAGAGGTACCACTCTGGGCTTCCAACCGCTGGGTCCCGGGTTCGATTCCCGGTCGAGCCTAAGTTGGATGGCTGCTTCATCCTTCGTCTCATTGCCATGGTCTCTGCCTGTCCTAATTAGCCCAACAGGTGCAGAAATACAGGACGTAAAGCCCTAATCACCCACCCACACACACACATTGCATTACATTAAACTGCTTTGTATTGACAGCATGTGATTCTCATCAACGACCCCCAATTGTTTGACTTTATTCTTGGTTGATACAAGTTTCACAACTTTTTCCAAGTTCATTGATAATGGTCCTATTATATTTATTAAAATGCCTTGTACTGACAGCATGTGATTCTCATCAAAGAAACCAATTGTATAACTTTAGTTAATACAAAGTTCTCCTTTTTAAAGTTCAGTACTTCTACTATTTTCTTTGTTACATTGAAAAGGCTATGCCATAAGTAGCTTGTGAATTTTATTCAAAATTGTATGCACTCTCCCTGTATATTCGATGTTGATATAGGGCCAAGTGGCAAATGAATTGTGTAGTCCACCTTCAGAAACTCCCAAGGGGTCTCCTGCACAATTGATATTAATTGGTCTATATCAAATCTTTACATAAATTTAGGTTTTGTGAACTAAATTCTACACTCCTAAATAGGTAATACTCAGTCTCTGATCAATTAGTAGAGATATCCTTTCGGCTGAACTGGCTAAGGACTGCTGGAACATAGTTGCAGATATGATTATTTAATGTTTTTGTCCATACTTTTATCTGTGATAATGAAGGGGTGGGGGCTAGCTCAGTGGTAGCGCGCTGGGCTTCCAACCACTGGGTCTCGGGTTCAATTCCCGGTCGAGCCTAAGTTGGATGGCTGTTTCATCCTTCGTCTCATTGCCACGGTCCCTACCTGTCCTACTTAGCCCATCAGGTGCAGAAATACAGGACGTAAAGCCCTAATCCACCACAATTTTATCTGTGATGTCCTGACAGACAAATCTATTTTATTTCATTTAATCATGTTGCAGATTGTGATTTGTGTGTGGTGGAATGGTCTCATGATTATCTAGTACCAAAACTTTTTTCTCGCTGCAACTTGTGTGTCAAATGAAGTGTTTCAGCTTAACGAATACAATGTCAGGGGCAATGTTCTGAATGCCAACTCTTTCAAGTTTAATTGTGCTCCCGCCTTCTTTTTGAATCTTCTAGTGCCCAGAATCACTTCTTCGGACTGCACAAAAAGAGATAATTCCTGATGGTATGGCAGGGTTGTGGCCTATGAAATGACAGACCGTGGGACATCTTTCAGCCATGATTTTGGGTATTTGCCCCCCCCCCCCCCCCCCCCGCTATAGAGTAAGGGCTAGATCTGGCAGTGGTTTGGTAAGGCAGGGTCGTGCCAGAAGCCTGGTGGATGTCCGGTCTCGATTGGTTTTCTGGTGTCATTTTCATATTAATATTCTTCTATGGCAAGCCTCTTAAACATGCATCTTATAGTAACAGATAATGGATGGCAGCTCACATTGACATTTTGAGTAACTTCTTGTGATGGAAAAGACTGGCTCTGAACTACTCACACTACTCATACTAAGCACTGGCGGATCCAGCCCTGACTCTATGGCAGGGGGGGGGGTAATGGCCAAAATCATGACTGATTTAGACACCAATCAATTTAGCATTTCAGTGTTCATGATTTTCTCAAGGAGTCCTTAGGTCACTTTATCATTCAAATTAACATGTGGGGGGCGGGGGTGGGGGTCGAAGACCCAGCCAAGATCTTATTTCGCTGTAGTTAATTATATTGCAATCAGCCTGTTGGCTTTTCAGCCTGCTGAATGACATCCTTCTTACCCTGACGGTTCTCAGCTGTCAATGCTTAAATTCTCTTGCGCAGGTCGGTCTTTTCTGCTGTTTGTTTTTCATATGACTTGCTCCAAGCCTGTAAAAATAGAAACGCAGGCTCTATGCTCCCATAGCAAGCGGACATTGTGGTCTTGATTAAGGCAAGCAAGCCACTAGGTCAAGTCTGACCTAATGTCTATATTCAAACACATTTTATGTCGAGGCAAATGAAGCAGGCTGATGGCCTTGAAAATGCTGGCCATAAAATCTCTGTGTGCGGATTGTGGTCCTCATGTGTACTCACTACTCGCAGTCTACTGACAACAAATTTAAATTTGAGAACAATTTATTATTACATGAATTATCTTTTACATATGTACATATTGCCGACACAACTGTGTATAAGAGTTATTTGTAACACTGGTTTTAGACCATTAAAGTCCATTAGACTCTCGCATAAAGTCATTAAAGTGTCTCATAAGACACATATGTCATATAACCAAGTACTGTTGCTGCAACCAAATGTGTTGATCCAACGTTGATAAAGTTGATCTAGGCAAAACGACAATGCTGTCATTGAAGATGTGAACTGTAGACTCAAATGTAAATTGTAGGTTCCAGGCAAACATGCCGGTTCTCTTCAAGCCAAACGAAAAGATTCTCCTTATGATGATCCTCCAAATGAAGGCATGATTCTATCTATGAGCTGACAATGGATAAACACACATTAGGTGGTGTACATTAAATACTCAGTGACCTCAATCATTATAAACCTTTGAATATAATGATATAATTATTTGAACATAATCAGAATATTTATATACTAAATTAATATACCAGAAACATACAACCATTGAATTAACTCGAACTATCTCCACAATGTAAAATACAAGCTGACTGAACTGAAGGGAGCAGTAATTATGCAACATCAAACCACCTACCTTAATTGATAAACCACATAATATTAACCCACCATTATATACACCACACACTAGCTATCAATATCAATATAATTGTTTATATTGATTTACCATAGCATTGAATTAACTCCAACTTCTTCAAAATATTAAATAAAGTATAGACTACTTACGTGGTGGAGTCAGGAATAAACACAAGACCAAAATCAGAGAGAGAGATAGCAAGATGCTGCTCCTCTGCAATCTATTCTGCAAGTGACAATGTGACACCAGCCAAGATCTCCCACATTGGCTCAGAAATTCACTCAAGCACGCATTACGACCCACATTGCTAATCCTCTTGTCTCCCTTAATCTCATTATTTCAATACTCATGAATCAGCTGACTGAACTGAAGGGAACAGTAATTATGCAACATCAAACCACCTAAATTAATATACCAGAAACATGCAACCATTGAATTAACTCGAACTATCTCCACAATGTAAAATACAAGCTGACTGAACTGAAGGGAGCAGTAATTATACAACATCAAACCACCTAACTTAATTGATAAACCACATAATATTAACCCACCATTATATACACCGCACACTAGCTATTAATATCAATATAATTGTTTGGCCGTGACATTCTGCCCCAAGGGTGTGCATTTGCAGCCAAGTTTAAGCGACCACCTAGGCTTGGCATTTGAGTCTTTGAAAGTCTCTTTTTTCCAAAATATGGGACTTTAAATCCAATACTTTGTCAGGGTCTAAACATAAAGATCCTTTAACTGTGTCAATCCTAATCCCAAGGAAGGTCAAGCTCTTTTCCAGTTACTCAGACCCAACTTACATAACAGTTGGATCAATGCATTCGGAGCCAGAGAACACTCAGTCTTTGTAGGGGCTTGTATAAGAAAATCATCCAGATAGCAGGCCCTCGAAGGTCCTGGGCCTCCACGCGGCGAGGGTGGAAACACTTGGGGTGAAGTCCTCTATCCCCAGTGGCTAAAACAGGACAGTGCGCATTGCACCAGCTGCTCCTGCTTTACAGGAGGGTGTGTCCCCTACCATACAGGGGAAACAAAAAATGGAAATGTCTTCAGAGAATAGTCCAAACCGGCTCGCACGTCGCCCGGGTGAACAAGGTGTGCGTCCCTCAGCGGTAAACCAGGCTGAGGTCGAAAAATTGGCTTCTGGTTCCAGACAAAGTAAACGTTTCCGCTCATCTACAGATGATGCCAATCCAAGTACCTCTTGTGAAGTTAGATCTACGCCATGGCCTAAGTTTCTTGTTGTTACTGGCAGTGACGATGGGTTTTCCCGTCTCTCCGCCATAACAATTTGTCGAACGTTAAAAGAAAGCATTGGTTTCGTTGAAAATACGAGAAGGCTCAGAAGTTCATCCTTGCTGGTGCAGGTTGCCCACAAGGACCAGTCATTAAAATTGCTGGAGCTGAGGGACTTTGCGGGTACCCCTGTAAAGGTGGAGCCCCATCGGTTCTTCAACTCCTGCAAGGGGGTTGTAGCATCTCATGAGAGCAGTCTCTGCTCCAATGACGAACTGAGGGACTGGCTGAATGACTACAATGTCATCTACATTCACCGCCAGCCCCCCAGATATTCACGACAGCTACTAACTCTGACCTTTGATGGCACAGTGTTGCCTGATAGGGTCAGCATAGGGTTCGAGTGGTGTAGGGTACGTCCCTACATCCCGAACCCTAAGAGATGTTACAACTGCCAACGATTTGGTCATTTCAGCGGCTCCTGCCGCTCCAAAGCAACCTGCGCCAATTGTGGGTCACGGGAACACACTCATTCCCGTGACTCACCATGTCAGAAACAAGCTTATTGTGTTAATTGTGGAGGTGATAGGCCAGCCTATCACCGTGGCTGTCCCAAATGGCAGCTAGAGAAAGAGATCCTGAAATTGAAGACCACCAAGGATATCTCCTTTCCCCAAGAATGCCATATAGCTGAACAGGCTGCTGGGGCAAGCTATGCCTCAGTCCTGTCTCAGATGGCTGGACCTAGATCTCCTTCACCCAGATCATCGCCCAGGCGAAGGATTAACCTAGATCCAAATTTTAATTATTCCAAGGCAGGCCAAAGCTCGCAGAAAGATAAACCAGAATCGAAGACTTCACAGTCAGACGATCACCTGGCAAGAATGAAGCAGTATGCTACAGATGTCGGTAAAGGACATCTCGTAGCTCCATTAGTTGCCTTCACAGCTTAGTGTACCCTCACAGGGTGCACCTTCCGGCGATGAGTCGTAAGAGATACACCAGCCGATGGAAGAGGAGGCAGGGACTACCACCATCCCTAGGCCTCCACGGGAGGGGGCAATTGATAAAAGATCAATTGTTCCCAAAAGACCCCCTCTCATCAGAAAAGCACTAGATAAATCTAGTGCACTGGGCATCATAAGACCACCATTTAACCATGGTGGGGCCCCCAAAAAGATCTTAACACCAAAAGAGGCAGCGACTTTGAAGAAAAAGTAAATATTCATACTAATTCATACCATGCACTAGATTTTACTATGATAATATTAAACTCCTTTAAGTAACTCATGGACAGTATCATTCAGTGGAACTGTCGAGGTTTCAGAGCTAACTTCGATGAAATAGGTTGCATGGTCCAAGACTTAAACCCTAGTGTTTTCTGCCTGCAGGAAACATTTCTGAAACCTCCAAATAGTTTTAAACTGAGAAACTACCATATGTATAATACATATGGCAATATTGCCCACGATAGAGCCACTGGTGGCTCATCAATTTTAGTTAAAAATGGAATCATTCATTCTCATATTTCACTTAACACAAACCTTCAGGCTACAGCAGTTCGTCTGAACCTGAATAAAACATTCACTATATGTTCCTTATATATTCCTCCACCCTTTCACCTTACAGCCAGTGATTTGCATAACCTTTACAATCAACTTCCTGAACCGCGTCTTATCCTAGGAGATTTTAACAGCCATAACCAATTGTGGGGAAGCACTTCCCACAACAACAAAGGAAAAACCATTGAAGATTTTCTCAATGACCACACCCTTTGTTTGTTCAATGATGGTTCATCCACATATCTTCACCCAGGTCATGGAACATTTTCATCAATTGACCTTTGTATATGTGATCCAGCGTTATTTCTGGAATTTGAATGGAGAGAGTATTAGAGGACACTCACGGCAGTGATCACTTTCCCATTGTCCTACAAAACGTAGAAGGTACTAGAGAAGTGGGTCAACTCCGATGGAAGTTGCATAAAGCGGATTGGACCTCCTTTGAAAAGCACTGCTTAGAAACAATTACTATGTCTCATTATAGGAATTGTAATAGTCTCGTTGAAGATTTTACTGATGATATTACTGATATAGCCAATAAAACAATACCGATGACAAAAAATAATTCTAAACGAAGTGCAAGACCCTGGTTTGACGACGAAGTAAGAGAAGCTATTAAAAACCGTAAGAGAGCCCTCAGAATTTTTAAATCACAGCCGACCATCAACAATCTGAATAATTTTAAGTGCCTGAAAGCCAAAGCGCATAGAATTGTCAGGCAAAAAAAACGTAGTTGCTGGAGAGACTATGTCTCCAGACCCACTGAAAGAACTCCTAGCAATAAAGTCTGGAAAATGATTAAGAAGATTGAAGGAAAGAACCTAGCTTTGCATGTAAGCATTCTAAAAGTGAATGGAGAACATCTCTCCTCACCAGAACAAATATCAAACGGGTTAGGAGAACAGTTTGCGTACAACTCCTCGTCAGAGAACTATACGAGAGAATTCCAATGTTATAAGGCTCAAGCTGAGAGATTAACCCTAAATATACAGTCTGATAACAGCGAAGATTATAACTCCTACATCACCTTAGAAGAACTTCAGAAGGCCATCTTAAAAGCGACTGACTCTGCAACAGGTCCTGATAATATACATTATCAAATCTTAAAACACCTACCTCAATCCTCTTTAAAAACATTACTGTATATCTTGAATCAAATTTGGGAGAAGGGATGTCTTCCATCCCTCTGGAAACAAGCCACGGTCATCCCAATTCCCAAGCCGGGGGAGGATCATAGTGATCCTCTGAATTATCGACCAATAGCCTTAACCAGTTGTCTATGTAAGACAATGGAACGAATTGTTACTGATAGACTGGTTTGGTTCCTGGAGTCGAACCTGCTTATTACAGAGTTCCAATCTGGATTTCGCTGTCACAGGAGCACATTAGATCATTTAGTCAGACTGGAAACTTATGTTAGAGATGCTTTCATTAACAGAGAACACGTAGTAGCCATATTCTTTGACCTAGAAAAAGCTTATGACACTACATGGAAATATGGAATAATGAAAGATCTCCACGACTTAGGGCTTCGAGGTCGCCTTCCAGTTTTCATCGGATCCTTCATACAGGATCGCTTCTTTAAGGTCCGAGTGGGATCAACGATGTCAAGCCCCTACTCTCAGGAGAATGGAGTCCCTCAGGGTAGTATTCTCTCACCCACCCTCTTTAACGTCAAAATCAACAGTATAGTAAATTCCATCTCAGAAAATCTCATGTCGTCCCTATATGTTGACGATTTCCTCATTGCATACCGTTCCAGATATATGCCAACCATAGAACGACAACTGCAATTAAATTTGAATAGGATTCACAAATGGTCACTTGAAAATGGCTTCAAGTTCTCTAAACAGAAGACAGTTTGTATGCCTTTCTATTATTTACGATCAAACCATCCAGATCCATCATTAATAATTGACAACTGTCAAATGAAAGTGGTGAATGAAACAAAATTTTTGGGTGTACTCCTGGACTCCAAATTGTCTTTCATTCCGCATATCAAAGCACTGAAAGCAAAGTGCCTGAAATCAATGAACCTCCTTAAAGTAGTGAGCAAATATAATTGGGGTGGGGACACAACGGTCCTCCTTCGTCTCTATCGTGCAATTACTCGTTCTCGACTTGATTATGGTTCTGTGGTATATGGCTCCGCCAGACCATCTTATCTAAAATGCTTAAATTCTGTCCATCATCAAGGGTTACGACTTGGCTTAAGAGCTTTTCGTACATCTCCTGTAGAGAGCTTGTATGTACTGGCAGGGAAACCTCCACTTTCCTTTCGTCGTATCAAGTTGTCCATGCAATACCTACTTAAAGTAGCTTCAACTCCAACAAATCCTACATATGATGTAATATTTCATCCAAAATACATGCATCATTATGAATCTCGTTCAAACGTCATTCGACCACTGGGATTACGCATGAAATTCTATCTTGAGGCTGCAAAAATTGATACTACAATCATTGCCGAGACGGAAGTACCACCCATTCCGCCATGGATTCTCCCAGTCCCGAAAGTTATACTGGATTTAGCAGAGCTTAAGAAAAGCGAAACTAATCCGGTAGACTATCAAAACCTATTTTATAGTATAAGGTTTAAATACGAATCGTACAAATTTCTATACACAGATGGCTCAAAAATGGAAAGACGAGTAGGCTGTGCAGTCACTTCTTATAAAACCGTTATAGCTGAATGTCGTCTTCCAGACCACTGCTCAATATACACTGCAGAATTAACAGCTATTTACCTTGCCTTAAAGAACATCGAGGACTCAGAATCAGATCGTTATGTTATCTGTTCTGATTCCAAATCTGCTCTTCAAGCAATCCAAAATAAACAACTTGACAACCCTGGGATCTTAGATGTTCTTATTAAGTATTTCTATCTTCACGAATACAAAGACATAGTATTCTGCTGGATTCCTGGACATGCTGGCATTGAAGGGAATGAAAAAGCAGACCTGGCAGCAAAAAGGGCTCTTACAAAAGAGATAACTGATTTTACCATTCCATACACTGATTTTAAAATGACTATAAAATCTTTTATCATGTCATGCTGGCAAAGACAATGGAATGAATGCAATAACAACAAGTTGCATTCAATCTTACCTTGCATTCAAAATAAAATACCTAGTAGGTTCAATACTCGCAAAGATCAAGGAATATATCACAGATGCCTCATAGGACATTCAAGACTTACACATTTACACCTTTTAGTCAATGTACCGGCACCGGTATGCCAGAGTTGTCGGTGCCCCCTAACAATCAAACATATTTTATTAGATTGCACCCACTTACAACGCATTAGAAGACCTCTGTTTCAAGCTACTACCTTACAACATCTCTTTACTAGATATCCAACCCAGACAATTATTGATTTTTTATATGCTTCTGGTTTCTACTACCAAATATAGATAATCAATCTTAACCTAGAGAGCCTCTACATAGCCCACTCAGGTGCTGATGAGGCGTTAAACAATAACTCACACACACACACACATCCAGATAGCAGCTAAATCTGAAGCCCTTTCTGAGCATGGCAGGGCTTTTTCTTGCACTTAAAGGAAGCCTGCAATCTGCTAGGTATGTAGGATGGTTGTCTTGCATAAAAGTTCAGGACAGACCTGTAAGGGTCTGCTGATCTTCCTTGATAGGTACAGATCTATAAGCCCACTGAAGATCTAAGGTGGCCAGGTAAGATCCAGGGGTGCAGTGACGCAGTGCTTCATCAACAGTGATATATTTGCATGGATCTTTGCAAGCTAAGTCATTGAGACTATTGGAGTGTGGTCGGGACAAGTCATGGATAAACCTTATATCACCATTAGGTTTGGGGACTGCTGCAAGGGCAGAAACTAGAGTGGGGGCCTTAGGAAGCACTGCATAATTTCCATCTTGTATTTCTTACAGAGGTAGCGCTCTGGGCTTCCAACCGCTGGGTCCTGGGATCGATTCCCGGTCGAGTCTAAGTTGGAAGGCTGTTTCATCCTTTGTCTCATTGCCATGGTCTGTGCCTGTCCTAATTAGACCAACTGGTGCAGAAATACAGGACATAAAGCCCTAATCACACACACACACACATATCTTGTATTTCTTCAAATATACGAGTCTCTACCTTGTCCTTATTGCCTGCATCTAAAGCACTTGGGTGATTAGCAGTGTAAGCAGGGGGTACATTCTTGGGGGCGCCATCAATAAGTGAAAAGCCATTGTTTAAGCCATTAAGAATAAAATCTTTGTCATGATCTTGTGCCAGCTCATCCTCCCAGTCATGTAAGTGAGCCCTTATGCCATGAGAGATCAGGGGTCCATTTATGGCTGCACTATGGATGATCTGCAAAGCATGTATGACATACATGGGCATACCTGCAGTTGGGCAGCTGGCATCGATTCACTCTACATTTAATTTCTGACATAATAATTCCAGATTTAGGATCACGTGGCTGTGGGGTTTTGTTGGCAGCAGATTTCTTCCTGACATCAATGGATGGGGAGGCCGCAGGCTGGTCATCAACACAGGACTGCCAATGCCCCATATAAAGCTTAGCTCATGTTGCTCCTGTCTATAGTCCTTGTCATACGAAAGTGCATTTGTCCAAATAAATGACTGAGCAAAGACAACCACTTGGATCAAATAATTCACAAAATCCATTGAATTCCCCAGATTGATGCCATGCTCAATGACCATGGCTCTGAGGATAAGTAGTGCCCCTTCCATGTATTGGGGTGCTGTAAGTTTTTTATGCTGCAGTTTTCTAGTGGCTGTGGATTTGACCTCCACACCACCTAATGTCACTGAATTTGTCTCCTCACCCCTAGACAAGCTCAAAATAAAGTCCACAACATGTCTTTTCTTTGTAGAAAAGGTATTCCTTCCAGACTGATATGGGTCATAAAACCCTGAGGTCTGGGGTGAAGCAAGATCAGCCTGGCTGGAAGTTGCAGAAAAGTTACCAGCTAGTGATGCATTTGTGCGCAATAGGTTGGCCACTTCATGAGCGGACAATGATGATCCATTCTGCAGGGCCAACAGTGGGCCCTGAGATGCAGTGCTGGGTCCTGGTTCTGAGACCTGTGTGGTCTGACACTGTGTTGGATCCTTCCTGCTTGGGTTGATGTCCTGCTTGCCACCAGTTAATTCCTGGACAGCCTCCTCCAACATCAGTAATTGTGCAGGGACATTGGCCAAAGACTTGCCAAAGTACTGCTGCACTTTGTCTTTGTCCAGCCTGTTGATGGTATTGTATGATTTAAAGCCCTTTGACTCGAGCAATTTTTTGGTGTACTCTAGCCCAGGTGTTGGCCCAGTCCTCCAACATGCAGCTGCCTTCATCAGGCATGTGGGAGGGCTCAGGGGAAGCGGCCTCTGATGGAATGCCTGTCTCCTGAGGGCCATGGGGTCCAATGACTGGAGTCTGCAGGGTGCCGCCAAGGCAGCCTCAACTTCTTTCTTTGGCTGTGGAGCCCGTTTCCTTTTGGCCTGGGTGGACTTCTTCCTGGTGCTGGTTTTTCCTGGGTCGGTCTTGGTGCTGGGCACAGATTGGGACAGGCAGGGTGGTGGGGTCACAGATGCAGCTCCCACATTGGAAGTCACTTAAGCAACTCTTTGCTGTCCATCTGGACAGCACCCTCCTCTGGGCAGTGATGAGGTTCTTGTGAACGGGTAATATATTGATACAACTGATTAATTACACTACCTTGTTAGACTATGACACTGTCCAAAATATTGTGTCTTTGAGGCAGTGTCCACCTTGGAAAACTGTTCTGGTCCATTTCAAATAACAAGTTGAAGTTTTCTAATGTAAGATAATTCTTACAAATGCAATCCTGGTTAATATGAGCCAAGAATGGTGCCTCAGGATTAAGCAGAGCTTCCACTCCATGTAAAACCTCAACACAATAGTCTATCATCCTGCCTAAATTGAGTGAAGTTTGCCCAGTTCATAATTTACAAGCATCCTAGAAAGATCGATAGGTTCATGTGCTTCTTGTGCCGAGTGAAATACATCCATGGTAATGTATAACCCAAGTTTCGCTACTACAAGTATGATTGCAGAATGTGTAAGCTCTACACTGTTCTAAATTACCAAGCAGTAACCTCTGCCCTCCAGAGGAAACCTCTACACTCCAGAGGGAGTATGGTGCACACCAGGGGGAGCCAGAAATACTACTTCCAGGCATTCTCTAGTGAGATGTCTAAAAGTACCGGCTCCCACTAGCACCTTAACGATGACTGCAGGCTCCCTCTGGGTAGGAACACTTGTCGCACACCAGGGGGTGCCAGAAATCATACAGTACTGCCTCCTAGTGCTCTCTAGTGAGATGACTGAAACTACAGGCTCGCCCCAGCAGTTTCAGCCACGACTACAGGCTGCCTCTGGTGCGCACGCCTGCCGCACACTAGGAGGTGTCAGGAATCATACAGTACCACCCCCTAGTACTCTCTAGCGAGGTGCCTAAAACTAAAGGCTCCCCATAGCAGCTTCAGGGCGGGGGCCTAGCTCAGAGGTAGCGCTCTGGGCTTCCAACCGCTGGGTCCCGGGTTCGATTCCCGGTTGAGCCTAAGTTGGATGGCTGTTTCATCCTTCGTCTCATTGCCATGGTCCCTGTCTGTCCTAATTAGCCCAACTGGTGCAGAAATACAGGACGTAAAACCCTAATCACCCACCCACCCTGCCTGTCCTAATTAGCCCAACTGGTGCAGAAATACAGGACGTAAAGCCCCAATCACCCACCACCCCACCCATAGTAGCTTCAGCCATGACTAGAGACTCCCTCTGGTGCGCACGATTGCCGCACGCCAGGAGGCACCAGGAATCATACAGTACTGCCTCCTAGCGCTCTCTAGCGAGCTACCTAAAACTACAGGCTCTCCTTAGTAGCTTCAGCCATGACTACAGGCTCCCTCTGTTGCACATCCCTGCCGCACACCAGGGGGAGTCTGGTGACATACAGTACCACCTTCTGGCGTCCTCTAGAGGCCATTATTTCAAATAAAACTGACCTCAAGACACAGTACTGACTGCTTGCACCCATAGGCAGTGCATGAATAAACAGATGAATTCCCTATGTGATGGACATGTTTCTCATGCATTTGCTTTTTGCTGATCTGGTGAAAAAGGTTTTTTTACGCAGTGACACTGCAGCTGTTTTAATGGATCACCCTACCCTGTCGTGACCTAAATTGTTTTCCACAACCAGGGATGCGGCAGTCATACATAATGCTTCATGAAATACAAAACAAACACAGTATATAATAGCATTTTCAATAACACTTGACAGATATCTAAATTTTTGTGTATACTGGACGTGTTAAAAAAAAAGCCAAACCCGTCAGTTCAAAGCCACACCAACAGATATTTATTTATTTCACACAAACATCTGCATAAATACAAATTATGATTTTTAGTACATTGCAAATTAGTAAATCCTACTACCTGGTAAAATATGCCAGCCTAAACAGTCGAGTAAAGCCACTGTCACACGGGCCGCTTGTGCCGTAGTGAACCCGTAGTATTACGTAATAGTTATGTAACAGCTCTTTCCGCCGGTTTGGCGACCGGTTCTGGCAGCAAAAAGGGGCGGGGCAGCACCCGCCGGGTTACCCGCCGGGTGCTACGGGTAACCCGCCGGGATACCCGCCGGCTGCCACGGGTTACCCGCAGGCTTCCAGGGGTGCCTCGGCGGGTTCTACGGGTGCCTCGGCGGGTTCTACGGGTAACTCGGCGGGTTCTACGGGTTACTCGGCGGGTTCTACGGGTTACTCGGCGGGTTCTACGGGTTACTCGCCGAGTTGTAGGAGTAAGCCGGCGAGTAGTAGTAGTAACTCGCAGCTTCCAGGAGTATACTTTAAAAGGCTGCTGCTTCCCTAATATTAGTCCGATTTTCGTTAAATAAGAACTAAAATTGTAGTATAGTTTATACTGATTCCATACCTGTTTTCGGATCGAAAATATACCAAATATTAAGCGAGTTATTTGTCTGAGAAGGTAGCAAGGTTGGCGGAGGCAAACAGTGGTGCTCTCGCAGACGTCCGCGCCGGGACTGTATCAATGCTGAGCGCTTCTTTAAAAGGCTGCTGCTCCCCTAATATTAGTCCGATTTACGTCAAATAAGACTGGATTGTAGTATAATTCATATTGACTCCATAGGTGTTTTCGGATTGAAAATAGACCAAATATTAAGCGAGATATTCGTCTGAGAAGGCGGTTGTCTGGTGGAGGCTGCTGCTCCATTCATATTAATCCGATTTGCGTCAAATAAATATTGAATTATAGAAGAGTTCATACTAATTCCACACATAATTTCAGATTGAAAATAGACCAAATATTAAGTGTGATATTCGTCTGAGAAGGCAGCAAGGTGCTCTGTGTATGTTCATGACTTGAAATGGTGTGGTCAATATTTTTTACCATTATATATACATTGTTTGGATGAGCTTTATTGCAATTAATTTCTACTCATTCTGCCAACTGGCCAATGGGAAGGACTTTTCCTTTGGTTTTGTAAAGTCAATTAACCTATATATGTAATAGCAATCTGCCTTGACCGTTATGTCAATTGCTATTAGCATTTTGAATAATACAAAGAATGGGGTAAGTCATGCTTTTTCATCACTGATCACAAGCATGAATTGAAATCATTGATCACAAGCATGAATTGAAATTCTGAATTGACCGTTATGTCAATTGCTATTAACATTTTGAATAATACAAAGAATGGGGTAAGTCATGCTTTTTCATCATTGATCACAAGCATTAATTGAAGTTCTGAATTTCAACTGATTCCTGTTTAATATGCATATTAAAGAGGGAGATTGTTTTGATCATGGATGGAACATGCAATATCAATATTAATTTCAGTTGGATTATTTTCAGAAACAACAACGAAATATTGATAATTTATATAAACTAGAGTATATCTATCTATAGATAGTTGTTATAGCTCCATAGACATCTTTATCAAGTCAGAATTTTATTGGCAACAAGCAAACAAATAGTAACATATTATTAGGTGAAGATCTTATAACTATCTGTCTATCTACATATCTATATTCTATGAGGTATTACTAACTTTATTAACAAGAATATTCTTGTTTGTGCCTAGTATACTCCATTAATTTTCCCCACCTTAACTATTATATAAATTCTACACATTTCCCTGAATAATTCAGTCTTTATTTGACGAAAATCGAATATGTAGATAGACAGATAGTTTAGAGAGACAGATAGATTTATATGCTTATTATATAATATAGAATATCTAGCTTAATATTTGGTCCATATAAGTACATAAAAGATAGCAAATAAAATCACAGATCAAATCACAAATAATAATTACAATATCAATATTACATTTAAATTTTACAAAAATATACACAAAAAGATAAGAATGTTCACATGTATAAAAAAAATACCAATATACAAATATAATCATTGCCTGGTAATTACAATACAATACATTGTTTTTTAATTAATGAAAGCAATTATATCTTTTTGTAATTGTGAATGACAATCAAGACAATGTCATATTACTGTGTCATCTTTGAACAAACTATGAAATGACAGGTCAAAGAACCCCAATTTAGGCAATTAGGCAATTGACACATGTATTGAGCATTTGCTGTATTCTCTACACCCATTCTTTATATCATTCAAAATGCTAATAGCAATTGACATAACGGTCATGGCAGTTGGCAGAATGAGAAGAAATGAATTGCAATAAAGCTCATCCAAACAATGTATATATATCAAGGTCAAAAATATTGACCACACCATTCAAGTCATGACCATACACAGAGCACCTGGCCGCCGCCAAATTACTGCATTCTCAGATGAATATCTCGCTTAATATTTGGTCTATATTCAATCCGAAAACATGATGGAATCAGTATGAACTATGCTACAATACAGTTTTAATTTGACGAAAATCGGACTAATATTAGGGGAGCAGCAGCCTTTTAAAGAAGGGCTCAGCCCTTACTGCATTGATACAGTCAGGGCGCGGACGTCTGCGAGAGCACCACTGTTTGCCTCCGCCAACCTAGCTACGTTCTCAGACGAATATCTCGCTTAATATTTGGTCTATTTTCAATCCGAAAACACGTATGGAATCAGTATGATTTATAATACAATTCAGTCCTGATTTGACGTAAATCGGATTATTATAAATGGAGCAACATCCGCCGCAAGACAACTGCCTTCTCAGACAAATATTCGGGTTTTTTTAAATCCGAAAATACGTATGGAATCAGTATGAGCTATACTGCCATTCAGTCTTTATTTGAGGAAAATCGGACTAATATTAGAGGAGCAGCAGCCTTTTTAAAGTATATACCTCCCTGCCTACGCTGACGCTGGTAGCAAAAAGCCGGCGGGTTACACGTGAAAGCCGGCGGGTTACACGTGAAAGCCGGCGGGTTACCCGTAGAACCCCTCAACAAGCCGCCGGGGTGAAATTAGAGACTAATAATTCGCCAGGTTCTACGGGCCACCCGCCGGGTTCTACGGGCCACCCGCCGGGTGCAAGCATGGCACAACCGGCTACCGGGGCCGGGTTTCGCGGCTTGGCCAAGGGTCCCAAGGGTGCTTGACGGGTATCCACGGGTATCCACGGGTGGCCGTATTGGGGCCGCCGGCTTCGAGCCGGGTAGCGATTTCCGCAACTATTACGTAATACTATGGCTTCGCTACGGCACAACCGGCCCGTGTGACAGTGGCTTAAGTGTACTTTATTACCACAATAAACCATCATTTTGATTTGTCAATCACAAGTAACATGTATAAGAATCACTTCTTATGAGTGCATGAGCAATATTTTGAAGCAACGTATCTGATATGTTGACACTTGATTGAATTTAAACTTTTAAGCATTGACCTGTTTGGACGACTGAAGAGTTAAAAAAAGCCAGCCCATTGACAAAACTAGGTCGCTTGGCTTTACGGTGACGATACACAGGATCTCTGCTGCAATGTAGACCTTTTTGTATCAGAGTCTCAGAGTATATCGTATAATTAGCAGAACTCATAGAGATATATATCATGTATATATACTTGCTAAGATTGGTTTTACAAATAATCTTCTGAGCCTTGTGAAGATTGCCAGTGACATCACTGATGTTTGTGTACCTTTAAGCTGTGGCCAGATCACTGATCTTCACATCCTTGAAAATGGCTTAAATAACCTAACTATGGCACATTTGTCTTCCTTGAATAAAATGAAGCAACTTTGAATGGAGGACCATATGTCAAAAGTGCCTGGTTTTATTGTACTGAACTCATTCATGTTAGTCTGATTTCCCGGAAATCGGCATGGTTCATTTTGGTCTTAGGGGTAAAAGCTGGTGGTTAACACATCAGAATTCTACTACAAAATGTACTACTGCTAGTGGCAGACAATGGTGTGATGATAATGCACACTGATCTTTCAATTGCTTCAGCATAGACACCAAGTACAAGCACAATCAATTTAACAGCCTGAGATGTAGCTCATAAAGTGCCCGGGCTTGGAATCAAACCCAGGGCCTTCAACAGTGCGTGCTGGTGTTGTATTTAATCGTTGTAAAATAATTTTTTTCTACCAAAAGAAATTAAGGCAGATGTCTAATTTGTTTAAGGACTGATAATCTCACAATTATCTATCAATGTCAAAAGTTCAGCAAAGAAAGGACACCAATATTTTTGCACATTTGTCCACGCCTCTTGAAGATTAAAATTAATTTATTATTGTGTACAAATGTTTTTTATACAGTTGTTACTGCTTCAATGGAACTTTTCATTAAAAATAACTCTCCTGTTTGTGTTTTATAACTATTGCATTCTTCATTTTTTTTGGAAATGGGTTGAGAAGTTGGATTCTAACATATAACATACAAATTCACGACAGTAAATTCCTTTCCTTTAAACCGGAAGGATCATATACGTCTGCAAGATATAGGCAGAGTTATCTTACCACTAGGAGTTTCATGTGGATTAAAAAATGTATATCTTATCTAATCTTAAATTATCTTAGACAGGTACACCTAGTTAGCAGATTTTTGTTACTGTTTTTGTCCTTTGTTCGTTTGCTTGCTGAACATTCATATTCCGGAGGCTTTAAAAGATGAAGGAAATCTAAGCTCTCAAACAAAGATACGGTTCTTGTGTATTATATATTTCAATTTCATAATTAAAAAAAACAACAGCAAAGGGCTAAAAGGGCCCAAAGATCACAATGCAATGAAATGATTTTTAGCCTGTTGCAATCAATGCATGCATTCAGCCTCTCTCAGACTGATAACGTCTAACATCAGCTACAATAACCCACCTGATTATCCTGAAATTATCTTGTTAGCTGGGATCGGATGTGATTTCATCCTGAGTCATAAAATATATTCAATAATCACAAGCTTAAATACATTAGACATTAGAATGAAACTTCTTATGACAATCTGCCACCCTTTTCAATATGTTATCTTTCACAATAATTTTAGCCTTAAAATATGGAACGGCTTGGTGATGGTGCGAAAATGCTAAAGATGTAGGTACATCAGTGTCAGTTCTAACTTTCGCCAAATATTTCTCTGGATAATGAACTCCAGCCATCTCTGTATCGATTGGATCTCCTATGTACTTGGAACGACCTTTAAATTCCCATATTTTCCCATTTTGTAATTTGGTCAGTAATGCTGTGATGCCATATTTTTGTGCTGTAGTGGCATCTGTACCATTCAAGACATCTGGCTGTTTAAGATTTGCTCCAAAGGAAAGATTACGGAATATGGCAGAGTTAATCTTTTTAGTGGAGTTCTTTTGCAGTGCTGACATTACTTCACCCCAGCTGTTGACAGAATTAGGCACCAGGACCTCATCCTCATCTATGATTGCGATAAACTTTGCTTTGTAGAGATTCCTATAATAGTATTGTTATCAATGGAGGCTCAACGATTGATGGTTTGCACTTTTATTCAACGCAGATTTACTGGTAAACCTGTAAATCGAAATATGACAAATTGCAGAATAATTTGATAAGAAGTCATGTAATAATGCACATCAGAGATACATTTAAACTCTTCATTTATAATAACCATCATAATCATGTCATTACAGTTACACAAGAACTGACATAATGATACTACAAATAACACACATTATACTTTTGATAAATATCAATCTAATATACATTAACTGATAATAATTAATCACATTTCTATGATACTTATGTTAATAACAAGGAAAGTAAATTGTAACAGACACAGACGAAATGTAGGTAGACTTTAAATGTCACAGAATTTATTCTCAATCTCACATTCATTCATTCTTGAATTCATTAATCCGCAAATTCATTCGTGACACTGAAATAATGGAAATGATGATGAGCATGATGAACTATGGAAAGGTATAACTATAAATGTAAGACAAATATGTTGAGCTTAAATAAAAATTACCTTTTGGAGTCTGTAAGCAATTATAGATCTGTGTCTATTGAAAGCAGAAGTGAAAGTGAGCAGAGAGAGGATAAAAGGAAGGAAATTGAGTAGGAAGAAAACTGCGAAAACTAAGAAGGTGTGAAATGAGTGACATGAACAGCATGAGCAATATAAGCAACAATGATAAGCATAAAACTTAGCAGTTTTATATAAGCATGGTCAGCTGATTGACAAATACAACATAAATACTTACAACAAAGTGTCATCCAAAGATATGTTGCTGTTGCTAAGTGACTTGAGTGAATATGTAATGAAGTGACTATTTGACTGTTAAGCTCAGAATGAATTGAAAGCTGGGTTTCCTGTTGCAAGTTGACCTGATTGTTTAAGCAGAAACTGAGAACATGTTTGTATGGTTTTGACACTTCAGAAACTGTGAATATGATACAATGGAAACTAGAACAATATAGTGTGAAAAGGGTGGTTAACTGTCTGATCAATGTTTATGTTTACATAACTTTACAATACTACTACTGTATATAGTGGGGTAGGACACTCACTTTCAGTGCCCAAAAAGGGGCGTGGCCAAAGGGGGCGTGGCTAATTAGTATTCATAATTAGTATTCATGAGCTAATTAGTATTCATAATTAGTATTCATGAGCTAATTAGTATTCATGAGCTAATTAGTATTCATGAGCTAATTAATATTCATAATTACATAACATCATTATAATTAACTTGTTACATAACTCGTTAATGATTGAAAACATTTTTTTTTGTGATAATTAAAATTGTTGCATAACATCGTTAGTGATCATAATTATTTTCTCTAGTGCTAACTAAAATTGTTACATAACATCATTAGTGACATAATTATTCTCACTATGAATTTGTTAGTGACAAAGGGGTGTGGCTAATTAATATTCATGATATATTAATATTCATCACTAATTAGTATTCATGAGCTAATTAGTATTCATGAGCTAATTAGTATTCATGAGCTAATTAATATTCATAATTACATAACATAGTTAGTGATCATAATTATTTTCTTTAGTGATAATTTAAATTGTTGGATAACATAGTTAGTGATCATAATATTTTCTTTGGTGATAATTTAAATTGTTGCATA
This sequence comes from Alitta virens, assembly GCA_932294295.1. Lineage (NCBI taxonomy): Eukaryota > Metazoa > Annelida > Polychaeta > Phyllodocida > Nereididae > Alitta > Alitta virens. The sequence goes on from OW028583.1 coordinate 34,727,706, forward strand.
ACATAATTATTTTCTTTAATGCTAACATCATTAGTGACCATAATTATTTTCACTATAAATTTGTTAGTGACAAATGAGGGGGTGGCTAATTAATATTCAGGAGATATTAATATTCATGAGCTAATTATATTCATTACATAGCATTGTTAACTATTTATTTTTTTGGCAATACCAGTGCAAACCAGATTCACTGGATGACTCATAATTACACAAAGGATGTAGTTTCGCATCAGTGCACGCCCTCAAGTCACAAACACCATTGTCATAAAAAGAACAAAAATTTAATTTTACAGTCTGCAAAACTACAAAGTTATAAAAAATGCCACAGGGGTATATATTGAGTTATTTATTTCTATTGAAACTCTATCACAATGCCACAAATAGAGAGAGTTCCACTTCAGCACATATCATAATTCAACAATGGCCAGCTATATACCTCCAGGATATGCTCACTGATTAAAATCTAAAAATACTCTGTTATTACATAACACCTATGTATATAAGCAGATCCCCCCAGACTCTATCAGTAGAATTATGTTCTTCCTACTGACTCTGTCTGATCAACTCCTCGCCGAAATGAGAAGACCAAGAAAATGCCAGATCTGCACCGTACTAACAGCGAAATATGCATACTCCTGCTGCTTTGCAAAGAATAATAAACGAATGAAGGTCTGCTACCACTGTTTTCAGGGGAACGCCATTCAAGACATCACTTACGCAGTACTTGATCTTGACGACAACCCTGTTAAGCAGGTATCATGTTTTTCATGCAAAACAAGGGATATACGCATCATCAATTCTCAAGGACAAACCCTGAGCGTCTACAGTCTTTTACAAATCGATCAAATAATTAAGTCAGCAGAATTTGCAGGACTATACCTCGAGGACGTCACGAGTAGAGTTAATGTAGACATAATCGCTAACCAACAAGACCTTATTTACAGAGTTTTGAAACCATTAATGGAAATTCTGCATGTTACAGAAGATAGACTGCTCTCATTTCTACGTCATCCTTGATGTACTACGGAAATAAAATATTTCACCTCCGATATATATGTCTCTGTTTTTTACTATTAGATTTCTATAAAATCAAAACAAGTCCTTCATATCTTACCAGAAAATTTATTAAGCATAAAAAACATACAAAAAAAAAAAAATACATTTACACAAAAAATCTACAAAAAGTTTTAGCATTGTCTATATATATATATAAATGAAAAAATCTACAAAAAGTTCAAACATCAGGGGTAGAGGTGGGGTGGGATCTGCAAAATAAATATCAGTACTTAATATTTTTACAGACAGATTTTACGCACATTTATATATTTTGTATATTATATATATATATATATTAAAATAAAAATGCTTACCTAGAAACACTTCTTTATTTTTTCCTTGGCATCCAGGAAAGCCCTGCGTCTCTGACGCACATCTGGAATAGAAGCATCTGAAAATGTCATGTCAAGTAGACAAGAGTTTGTTGACATATATATATATTTTTCAAATTCGACTCATACCAGCAAGTTACTTACCGCTACTATCACTGCCCTGGCTTGAAGTATCCCAGTTCTCTTGGCGCATGTTGAACACGACTGTAATAAAAAATATATATATATATATATATATTACCAGATCAATGAGCATACCTGTAATAAAAAAATGTTAACGGGGCAATAATAAACTATTTTACCTTCTTCATCGTCCTCGTCATGAGGGATGATAGCGGGTTCAAACAGCCTCTGATCCAGCTCTATACCCTCCCTGTCACGGATACCCCGCTCAATTATTTCGCCGTGACGAACTCTCTTCAAGATCACTACAAATAAAAAAATATAATGTTGATACTACGTAAATAAGTACAGATAAAAAAAAATACGTATATGTAAATATTATATTGATATAACGTATCCTAAATGCATATATAATAATATATGCAACTAACACAGATAAAAAAAAAATATTGCTATAGCGTACCCTTAATGCATATAATAACTGCAACTAAGACAGTTACGGTTGAGCCGATGGTCGCCGGTATAATCAGCTTCCAGAAAGAAGGGCCTCTTCTGGACATCTTAACTGTTGTCTTGACTGTCGGTATTTCGGTGGTTGTGTCGACGGGTGGTGACATCTTATCCATCGTCGTAGCGGAGGTGACTGACATTTTGTCCAGTGTCGTATCGGTGGTGACTGCTAGCTTATCCGTTGATGTATCAGGGGCGTCTGACATCTTGATTGTCGCCGAAGTGACAGATGGCAGATCATCCTCCGAGGTCGAAGCTGAAGAGACCCGGGGGAAGGTCACAACTCGCCCTGAGCGGAAAACCACCTTCAGAGCTACATTCATTGCTGACAGATGGTCAACAACCTCCATCTCATGAAGAGTGAAAAATCTGGAATAAAAACTTATAAGCTGAACAACCATAATTTACATAGAGCTCTTAATTGTTTTGAAAGTCAGCCACTCATTATGTCAACACCCCCCCCCCCCTCGCCCACCCCTAATTACAATAAATTTACATATTAGGTATTTAATTATTTGCTTAATTCATGTCATAACCTGGCGTGCATCCAATCACCCTAACTACTTCGCATCCAATTACCTTACAATAAATATGACGTAAATGGTCATAATGCATAGGGGTGTATCTAATAATATATATATATATATATATTTAAGTTAAGACATTCATGTCAGCTAACGCATGTACAGCATAGGGTAAGGATTTTAATATTTATAATTTCAATCTACCGAGCAAAGACAAAGGTAGATTTTACCATATATTAATGTCTAAGAATCTCATAAAAACGAGCGTAATGTCTATAAATATAATATAGCGCAAGCAATGATTATAATGTAATGTATATAAATATATATAATAATATAATAGAGATTAAATATATTAACACATAGCAGAATGCAAAGGTGAACCTCTAGGGTCAAATATGAATATCTCTGTGACATGAAACAATCAGTTTCAAAATCATCAAGTTATGACCCTACAAAACAAGTAATAATTCTTACCTAATCTCTTCAATTGTGTCGAGATCCAGATATCTGATATCTTCCACGTCATCCTCGCCGCATATCAGAAGTCCTGGGGCCTCCTGTCGACACCCCATCACGCATGACAAAACAAGCATCCTAATCATCAAAACGATCATCGTGGTAAAAAGCCGGTAATAGCTTAAGTATAATTCTGTTCTTGGTAATAGTAAAAAGTGATATGACTCTCTCAGACATTTTCATATATATATATACAGAGATTGCGTGTTATACCAGTGTCATCCAAATGTAGTATCTATTGCACACATTACATTAATTGAACGATGACAATTATTAGACCCCCCCTTGTGCATCTCAGTCTATTCAATTATAACACGTAACATGCTAGAGGTGTTAATATGAAACCCTGTAGAGGTTCAGATGTTTCTTAAACCACCTGCGTACACCCCCTAAACTTACGACCTGAGGCTAAATCAAACTGTAAAGCTGTGTCAATTTGAATAGGCAGGGTCTCGGTTATTTTAAAAATAGGATCATTTTCACCCTCAGTGCCAAGTTACTCAATTTAGCATAACCGCAACTTCGGCATCAAAAGTTATTACTACAGGCGTTTAACACTAAAGCCAACAAAAAGGTCTATACAGAAACTTTCTTTATTGTAATCATAAATATTATGGGCAGTTTTAAAGTTCAGTGATACAGGTAACAAACGTAATGAAAGTCAGTCATACAGTGTATAATTAAATTATGGACCATGCAAATACCATTTAGATTAATATATACAGAGTAATTTAAATTTAAGTAATAAACAGCCAAATATATGCTGAGCGGCTGAAATAAAAGATCCGTAAGTACATGAAGATATATTTTACAACTTGGCCAAGATCAGCGTCTTGGAGTGGTATTCCTTGTTACTCGCCTATGCTCAATGTTCAAAAGACGGGACAGGGGGAGGAGAACTTCCTCAGTCATACGTCGCCTTTGCTGAGATAGTTGAGCCTCGTGATGACTTCTTAGATTTGCCCTCATACGTTCCATTTCCTCCATAAAGTGATTTTTCGTGAACTTGATAAGTGCGACCGACTGCTGTAGGTTGATAAAATCTTCAATCAGGTACTCGCCCCAGCTTGTTTTGTCATATATCATAACGTAATTTTTACGACAGAATGGACAGGGTAGATTGAAGTTACCATTCAAATCAATAGGTAGATCATCAACAACTTCCTTCATGAGTTTATGCATGGCTATTGATTCGATGCAATCCCTGCATATCTTCATTTGCTCGTCCCTGAAGCAGCATTTGAAAGCGTGTGTAGAGGGTGACAGATAACAGATGTGGCAGGGTAGCTCATCAGCATTCAGTAATGTAGTAGCCATTTTCAGTAGATTCTGTTTTCGTCTGTAGTTTAACTAAAACTGACCAGTAAACCGTAATACTGACCATTGTCTCATGCCTCTGGCTAAATTCACACTTTTCTGCATTATGCCACCAATCAAACGGGGGTTGCGGGAGAAACCCCCTTAAATTTAAGTTGCACTTTTTTTAGCTACTTTCAACAGCCATTAGGATCGTTGACATTGTCAAATCAACAAATCAGTTATATCGATATTTTTTTTTAAATCACTCTGAACAAACATGGAATTTATACCTATCACCGAAATTACGTTTACGGCTTTTAAACATATTAAGCAAAATCACATGCTAGGATACAGTCGCTCCACGGAAAAATCGCAGTTTAATCCTAATCCAACAAGAGCTCAGCTTTTAGAACATTGTCTAAAATTAACAGACAAGCATCTCGATCCCCTTCATGATGGAGGGCCTGTCCGCTGCTACTTTCTGAGGACAGAGCGCGTTGCGGGATGGGCCCCTGTACAGAGAGAGACAGACTTCCTTAGATTCGCTACCAGAGGACGGTCGGTCATAAGCATCTATCCCATTGTACCGTCTTTAAGAAAATTACAAATACTTGAAGCACGAGGTGTAGCCTAGGTAAGTAAATTTTAGATCTATGTAAGATCTATATATTTCTATATATGAGATCTAGTATGCTCCTACAATCCTTTTTTTTTTTACTTGCAGACTCATCAAGAGGGATCTATGCAGACATTTCACTGTATATATATATACATATATGAATGTTTTTTGTAATATTAGATCAATTTAGACTTGCATAAATGTTTAAAACTAAAAAAAACGTTTGTTTGTCTTCATTCAGACACTTCTCTACAGTGACCAAACGAACTATGCGTAATTAAGAGGTTAATATAATTTTAACGGTTATTTTTAAATAGTATCATAAGTTATCTATAACTATGTACAATCGTCGTGGCTTATATTTCGATAAATAGCAAAAGCTCGTTAAATCATAAACTAGTGACAACCAACCGTCTTACTTTAAAGAGTATCTGCCGACCGGTAGATGTCAGCACATACCAGATGTCGATGAAAGGCCAACCTACTCATAATTCAGAGCGTTTCCGTTAGGAGCGCTTGTGATCTCTTATAGAATTCGCTGTATTGTATATATTTTCAACGAACGGGTGGTTTGATCAAGTTATAAATTATAATTTATATTAAGATGAATTAAGCGGCCCTTCAAATTATGAAAATCCCTTGTCTTACGAAACTATACTTTGTTTATCAATTCGCCGACCACCCACTTCCGGTTCAACACGCGATGACAAATTTGACCATGATGATAGAGACATTTTGCAGTTTTCCGCTATAGACGCGAGATTTTAAACTGTCTTTATTTACATGATTTTTAAATGAAAATGAGGAACATAGATGTCACTATATTATGAGTCTCTGTATTTATAACTATCTTTACAGGCTCTACAAGCGTGATTACGCATACACATACACACGTGGAAGAATTTTGAATATGACATATTTGAAGGTAATTAGATATGGCGTCGATTTTAGGGCATGTTTTTCATAACTATCTTTACAGGTTCCTCAAAAGATATTACACACTAGAACTCTGACTGTGATGAATACGTAGAAGACACGCATGGGGTAATTCTTGAAATGAAATGTTTATTTGTAACCGTGTACATAAATTAAATGAAATATATGACATGTTTAGACAGTAGAAAGATAAGCCATTCAAATTGATAATGCTTCATATGAATTCCTCTCTTGACGAAAACTCCGTCATTCTGCTTACAAGATAATCTTCTCAGGCGAATATCAACCTTCCCTCTATTTACAGCTAGGCTTATACCTTCGGTGAGGTAAAAAATTTTCTGCTCAAAATCCAGCAGAGCTAGTGAAACTTGATGCGCCAGTTGTAGTAGACGATTGACTTCTTCAACCGACAGGCATATGTATTTTCGAGTGGGGTATTTTCTTCTGAGAGTTAATTTTCTTTGACCTTGATACTCAGTGAAAGATACTCTCTGAGCTACCCCAAAATTATGTTTGAAGATGGTTGTACTCCTCATAATGCTGAATACTTGTCTGATTCTATCATTTACTATATATATAGGTGCTGAACAGTCTAAAGACTGATGATTGGCTGATAGTATTACTCATTTTCCGCATGAATTAAGAAAGACACATTTTGAGACATAACAAAGGCAAATTTTCAGGTTGAAATGTTTATTTGTAGACATACATTAAAGAAAATATATACTGTATTCATTCAGCAGATCAGCAAGTTGATCAAATTCATACTGTTTCATGAAGATACCCCTCCTGGTGAAAACTTTTTCGCTTTGGTTAGGAGGAGTCCATCTTAGACGAATGTCAACGCATCCTCTGGTAACTGATAGTCTTATATGTTCATTGATTTCAAAAAAATTCTCTTGACCGTCTGTCAAGATTTGTGTAACTTGGGGTATCAGTTGCTGTAAGTGCTTGACATCTCTAGCTGACAGACTCAGGTATTTTCGAGCTGGATATGAACCATCCAGTACTCTGAGGTTTAGCCTTCTTTTCCCCTGATATTCAGTCAAAGATGCCTGGTTAGCATGACCGAAATTATGTTTGAAGAGTGTGGTAGTTGTCTTAGCCATGATCTTCAGTTCAGGATAGTCATAGCATGTTTCTGATCTTCTTATATACATGACTGGTAGGTTAAAGCGACTACTGATTGGTAGTTATTTATAGAGATGTTACATAACAGGTGCTAGATTCAGTTATGAATACAGTTAATGGGTTAACCACCGGGGGCGCTTAATTGGTACCCCGGGGGGTGTCAAGGTTATGAGTGACAAGGGGGTGTTGATACGCTTCAGTGCTTCTAAGAAATCTGACCAGCCCTCAGGCTTTCTTATTGTTCCATGAATGGCTGATCTAAGCAGATCAATAATGTTTGAGCCTGTAATCAATTTACCATCAATAGTGACTAGACCATTTGATGACCATGTTATTTCAGGATCATGTCTTCTGATATAAGTGACAAGTCTCAATGCCCTTTCTTTTGAAGTTCTGGGGAATGCATCAATGATGAAGGTATCATCTGGTTCCTCAGTCTGTTCAAATATTTCATCGGTCTGTTCAGCCTGTCCAGACTGCTGGTCTTTTTTCTGCTTATTCTTAAGTCGGTGATATGCTGACTCAGGTATTATAAAGTGTTTCATTATTCCAAGAGCTCTAGTTGAGGTAAAACAGCTTTAATAATCCTAGACCAGACGGTTCTCAGTTTTAGACAGAGTAATTTTCGTCCTTTCTCTTTGCTATCTGCCAACTTAATGAGCTTGTTTTTATATCTACCTAGCTCTTTATCGAACTGCTTGCTGACAATTAAATCGCCTTCAACAATATTTCTTGCTAACTGTCTAAGTAATTCGATCTGGCTCTTACTCATTGTATTCAGTAAGGCATCCTTCTGCTTATTCTCAGCTATAGATAATAGCTTGATAAAGGCCATGTTCTTTTTTAGAGCTGTCATAATGACAAATGAGCTTTTCCAATGTTACTCTGCCTTATAAACAGCTGTAGGGCCTTCGTCAGGGAAAATATCTGACCGTAATCTTAAATTCTTGTCAGTTTTCATATGCAGATCGATAACAAAGTATGAGTAGGGGCTCGTTGTAGCTGTTAGGTAAGCCTGAAGCAGCTGTCGATAACCCAGCTGGCGACCCAGAGCTGTAATCTGCCCCTTGTCTCGATTGTTAGCCATTATTACAAATACATGGGTATTTAGATTTAAAGTTCTTGAATGTTTGGACTTTAAAAACAGATTATGGGTCAGTAGGATGACTGAGCAGTTATTATGGTGTGTGCCTATTGTGAACAGTTTTAAAATAGTATCTGTATTCATGGCATCAATCATTAGATCGTCAAATACAATGACAGAGTGTCCAGTGCTCATAGTCTGGAAGGCTTCCAGATCATCTTTGGTTGGTATGCCATAGTGAAATGATATATTATCCATTTCTGACTCTAGGGTACTAAACATTGACTGCCAGACGCTGTTGTAGCAGTATAGAATTTTTTCAGGGGGTTCTCGAAACATGTCATGTTTCAATAAACGATAAACAAATGTTGATTTCCCTCCTTGACTCGGCGATGATATTATTATATTGCATGGTGTATTTAAAAGCATAAGAATCTTGTCTTCAGACATGATCTTCCAAGAATCTGGGGTATTATTGGATGCTACAAAAGCCTGGTCTACAGTGTCTGGCCTCTCCATGGTAAATGATATCGGTATGATTAAATAGTGGCTATTTAACTGTAACATTGCGGGTGTTTGTTATCTCCATAATGGCTGGTGTTTCTGCATGAATCATTAATACTACAGGCTCAGCCAGTGCTTTCTTGAAACTCAGAGACAGTCGTACATGACCGTGGTCAGGTGCATAAGATGTGCCGTAAGCAGGTTTTATATTAAAGGCGTACATGCAGTAGCTGTGTGCAAAGTCGTACAATGTAATGTCATTACCGAAATCATTCCCCAGCTCTCTAAATGTCTCATAGAGACTGAGATAACTGTTAGAGACCCCGTTTCCTTGAGCATGATCAAAAGTAGGTGTGAAAGTGTTGATAGTATCATTATTTACAGAAAGTGTTATTCTTTGCAGGTCAAAGGGTTTGAAATTGAAGGGATTTAGTTTTAAATCCCCATTGTAGGCCTTAGCAGGAATGAGGGTGACAAGAATTCTGGAGGGTAGCCTGTTGGGGAAAATATTATCCAGGGTTCCTGAAGTAAAGCCTGTGTTTATATTTTCTACTCTAATTTCTCGCTGAGTGTAACAGTAAAGCGCTGGTCTAGTTTCTAATGACCTACCAATAGCAAACTGTGTACGAGGATCAAGCTGAATCATATGAGCTTTGAACATTACTTCTTCCAAACGAATTTTATATGAACCTGTAGGTTCGTGGTTAATGAGAGCAAATTCATTAGAGGTTCTATCCAACTTTATTGTTAAGCGTGTATTGTTTAGTAGATATCTTTTTTGCATAAAAATATCCTCATACAGAGGCCCTTGAAATTCTACAATGTTGGATTTTTGAAAGAAATCCTTCCTTATCTGAGCCCCCTTATTTAGATCAATCAAATCAATCTGCTCGGAATCATCCTTTACATATCCCTGGGCTCTTAGTTGAGAATTTTTAGCATCTCTACCATAGGTCAGCAAAGTGCTAAACATGGCTTTATAAGGATAGTTGCTAGACGAGCTAATTTCTTTCCCCTCCAGCGAAACGGAGATTTTCTCAAATAGAGAGTGTAAGCAGTTGTTTATAGCTACTACTTTCTTATTCGCCGCCATAGATGTATTGTCCTGTTTAACAATTTTCAGTTTAACATATAGCTGGCTATTGTAGAGATCCAAAAAGTGTTTTTGCTCGTTGATGTCGAATAGTATAGGACCGTCATCAGTCAGTTGGTTGACCGGTCTGTAATCCATATAATACTGTCTTTCAACATTTTGCTGAAGTGCTGGAGGCGAGAAAAGGTCCAGTTGAGGGAGACTAGTTGTTTTAACATCCATTATTTCTTCTTGCGGTGTTGACTCTTTGGCTTCTTCTTTCCGTATGATTGCTTTCGGGGTTTTGGTTTAGCTTTATTTGAGTTAGTCTTTCTTCTCTTAGCAGGAGGTTTTGGCGCCGCCTTCCTCTTACGTTTAACGGTTGCCATTTCCTCTTTGGTCTGATCTAAAGTTTTTTTAATATCTGATATTAACTCGACCTTGACCGGGGGGGTCCCTTTATGCGTCTTAGGGGTTTCTATAATATATTGAGGATTGTCTGCTCCTGAATAACGTCTGAGGCCATCAGTTACAAAGGGAGTAGGTCTGTTTTCCTGAGTAGAAAAATATGCTTCCATTACGGCGGTCTTTGAGGGAATGACTAGCAAGGCCGTTGTGAGGGTTTATATACAAAGTGTAGAGTGATATGTGTAGTACCATCGCCTAGCTCAAGCTTTTGTTCTGTAGTAGCGTTTAACATGTATATGTGAATACTATCTATAAAGTTTTGTGTGACTGGTACATAGTAAGGTGTCAGATTCATTTCTTGATTGGCTATGTATCTCAGTACATTTAACTGCTTTTGACCGACAATTGTAGAGTCGCAAATGTTACTACATATGTATACATGGGGGGGAACTGTGGACCTGTATTGACAGAGAGCAACTTTCCATCCTTCTCCCAGTCTTAAGGCTCTGTTTAACCTTACTTTGAAATTAACAGAAGTATTTTCAAGATTTTCTGATCTATGATAACTGTTAAGTATAACGTAGAAGTCATTCATATTTTCTTATTTCGGACGTCTTAATCCAAGAGTCAAATTTCTTGCTGTAACCTAGCCAACGAACTAGTGACTCTCTCTTTCCTTGCCTAATGCGGTATCTGAGAACTTTCTCGATCTTATATAGGTCGTCATCAGTTACCAATACCCCCTGCATCTCAGGCTCATAGAAGCTACCATCGACCCCTTCCTTGTTTAAATCGGTTACTCTATAACGAGGAGGGTGAGATGCTGTTCTTTTGTCAATTATGAAAATTTCCTCTGTCCATTTCCTGTGAAACCCCCTTTCGAACTGTAACCGGGCTAAAGATAATCTTACTTTATCCTTTATGTTAAATTTATATACAATAGGTGTTTTTTCTCTTTTAAGCTCAAGGGGTAGATATAACTTTTCGTAAAGCTCTTGTTGATTCTCTATTGTAACTTGTGAAGGCGCCATTCCTATTGAAGAGTGTTTAGTGTTGTTATAACTAGAGACAATCTCGTGAAGATGATCGATATATCTATGATCTTGATGTTTTGTAAAAAACTTATATATGCGTGATTTGATGGTTTTGATTACTCGCTCGGCATAGTTTGCATGGTAAACGTTATAAGCTAGTACATGGTTTATGTTTTTAGTCTTCAAGTAATCCTGGACAATTTTAGCTGTGTATTCTTTCCCCTGGTCGCTTCTTAACTCTTTTACTTTGAAGCTGTCCTTGAAAATTTTTTTCATGACTTTAACCATCTCTTCCCCTGTTTTACTTTTCATGGGCTCAATTCTTAGATATCTTGAAAATAAATCGATGAATATTGCCAGGTATTTTACTCTATCATTACTCTTGCTAAATTTCTGAACATCCATTAAGTCAGTATCCATAATCTCATTCATTTCTCCTACTATGATAGATTCGCGTTTAAACTTTAGTGTAGGATGTTTGTGTACCAGATAGGTGTACTGTCCTGATAACCAGTTCTTTACATCTTTGAACTTGAGCTTGAGGGGGTTACCGTCGGTTTTTATACTCTGCCAGAGTTTGATTATTCCTGAGTAACTACCGGGTTTACTAGGGTTGTAGTAAATCGATTTTAAATAATTATCCATTATTGAGTAGTACTCTTCTGTCTTTTATAGTAGGGTTCGGGAGAAGAAATCCTATACTACTGCTTAAAAGTCCTACCCAGAGCTCGCTCAGGGGGTGACTGATTGATAGATTGACGATACATGCTATTATTACTACATAGAGTATGATAATTTGGCTAAAAAATACGACCTCGCTCTTAGGGATTTTAATCCCCAAGACCTGCCAATTCTCGTTGTTTAACGACTGAGTCTCCATGACAAACTGATCACGATTTTGTTTCACATCTTTATTTATAGCGTATGTGGAAAATTTCACAGACATAATTATCATGTAGAAATAGTTAAATCATCACATAGGTGGTAAAAATTCCACAATTAAGCTTTGCCTAGTATATACATATGCACAAACGACTAGCTTTATATATATATATATATATATATTTACATGATATATATACACCTTTCAGTATATTTACATATGTACATATTAACCAGCTAATAACCATATGGTAGAGTGTCGTAACTGTCTAGTAATACCCTTTTGGTATATACTAATCTTACAGTCTTGTAAGCTGCCTTGTTAAAGACTCTACCATGTACTTTATCTCTAACAAACATATTGTAGGTAGGTAGTCTGATGACCTGCCCCCTGGTTACGACCTGTTGGATGTTGTCAAAAGTGACGAGCTGACGGTTGACAGGGTTCATGACAATACCCTTGAATTTGACTATTTCAGTGTTGTCGTTAAGTCTGTAACTGTAGGACTTCGGTCCTGAAGAAATGAATGCTGTTATGTATGCCCCTGACGGTAACTCGTCGGTCAGCTGACCCAGAAAATCTCCTAAGGGGGGCATATCTTGACCTTCAAGGGATGTGAAGATGACAGAGTCTGTGTCCATGTAGAGAACCCTTCGTTCCAGCTGTTCTATGAGACTGTAGAGTTTTAGCCTTGCCCAACATGTTGTAAATGACGCGACGACATCATTAGTCTTGATATTGTCAGGTTCAAAAGTTTCTCTACTTCTTGTTTCTACCAGCAGGCAGTCTTCGTTGACCATGTAGATCATCAAGATTTCGGTCGATGTGTCATTGGCTAGTTGTTTGAATTTGGAGGGGTCAAAGATGTACCGACTTTTGGACTGGTTCGGCTTCTCTCCAAATTTCCCCCAAAAACTGTTGAGTGCCAGCTTGGCTACAGTTCTTAGACCTTGGTTATGGCAGATGTTTTCCTGCCTCAGCATAATCCCCTCTGCTTCTTGGTAGTTTTGGATGTAGGTCTTGCGATCTTCTAGATCTTTGACCCATCCAGGGTATCCTGAAGACTCTTGCTTAATTCTGAGGAATGTATCAACATACTCCCTGAACAAGGTGTCTGAAGATTTTTCCCAGTGATAAACCTCATAAATCTTGATGACGGTGTAGCCTTTCTCTACTGCCTTCAGGATTTCAGGAGTGCAGTAGGTTCCAATAAGGGATCTCTGTTCAATGCTGCATTGACATGGTAACTGGCTGTGTCCGTCAGCGCATGTTCTGCATAGGGGGAATTTGAGTCGTCCTCCTGATCGGTATGGTAGAACGGGGTGATAGAGGCCTCTTGGAGGTAATATTTTAATTTTGGCTATGCCAAAGTAGGACTCCATTGTGTAGTCAAAATCCTTGGTTAAAATGCGAGGGTGGCCTACTGGGAGAGAGTTATATTTGTTTACCGAGGGATAGAGACTTGTGTAATCGTAGTAATGGATCTTCTCCCCCTTTTCTGCCTGGTAATGGAGACGTACTGATGATGTCCGTCCTCCGAAGAACGAGTCTCGGATGTTGAGTCTTGGGGGGATATCGAGCGATGAGATGAAATCCTTCATCTCCCGAGTGTCTTTGACTTGCATGTCAAACTGACATTCCCATACAGTGATGACTGTCGAGTTTTTGGTCTTTAGAAAGGTCTCTCGTTGCAAGGTCTTCTGGTAGATCTCTTCCATTGTCTGATTATTGTAATTGTCTTTGATAGATCTATCGGGGAAGCAGGATGGGCATCCATGCCATCTACAGCCATAAAACTCGTAGAGTACCCCGTTACCGTCCGCTCCGTCTACTCTGTATTGACCTACTGAAAGCTCGCCTATATTGCGAGCATGCTGTATGAATATCTTGTTGCTATAACTTAGATATTCAAGCCATTGAATAGCCTTGTAACTATGACCGTACCGGGCTACGTAACCTTGAGGTGGAATGTGAGCAATGTCTGAGTTTAGGAAGGTTTTCTCTTTAATCTTGTCGTCTGGATATGGCTGATCCTTGCTGTAATATTGTCCTCCTACCCTTGTGACTTCGACGGTGGTATTGTTTTCAAGGGTTACCTGGTAACGTTCCTTGAGAAAGTTTTGTCTGAATATCTGCATGCATGTGGAGGCTATGGTGACCTGAGAGAATGGATCGACCTCCATGGCTCCTGTCTCAGTTTCTATGCTAGTTATGTCCTTGATGAGTTGACGGAATTTCATGCATGCTTCCCTAAGAATCTTGACATCAGTCCTACAGTACTCTTCCATGTCTTTGTGCATGTCATAAGGTCCTTGTATACTTTTGTACCATTGTAGATCAATGTCTTTACCATAGAGCTCTACAGGAGGGTAATGCGGGAAATATCTCTGATGAAAGTGTTGTCTTGTATTGAACATGTGAGGAAAATCGCCCTTCTTTAATGATGATGAGAGTCCTAGTGTCTTGGGTAGTTTTTTGAGAGCCATTGGTAGGAAGTTGAGCGAATCTATGAATCTGATGTTGGTTTGGGGTACATGCATGTACATTATTTTTGTCCCGACTTTAGTGAGAGAAGGCTGAATCCCATTCTGAAGTAGGTAACCTTGCAGGAAGAGGAAGTCGTATCCTTTCCCGTTGTGAGCAATGCATGTGTAGCCCTTGTGTTTGTCATTGATTAACCATTTGCCGAAATCTTGAACAGTGTTGTCTCCTTTAAAAATTACTTCCTTCCGGTAACAATCTTGACATGCTTGTTTATTGTCATGGGAGAGACATCTGATACCGCATTGAGGGCAGTGTGTCTGATCGTCGTCGCATTCATCGCAGATAGATTGAGCTACGACGAAGTTGGGTATGTGTTGTTGAAGACCGCAGTACCATTTGTCGCAGTTTCTGCATCTTCTACATGGTGAACAGATGTAGCCGTCTGTACATGTAGTACAGTCGTTCTTCTTTGACCGTTGATGGTAACCTTTCTGACATTGGAATATTTCGTCCTGTGTAGATTCGAAATCGAAGTAAATGAATTTTCCTGTACCGACTTTTGGCGAAGCTGCTCTCATGTAACAAAGATGTTCTCCTGTAAAGTAGCCTTGACAGAGCCGACATTGCCAATCTCCGCAGACATGGTCCTCTTTGGATCTTTTCAGTGTATCAAGCAGTTTATTACATCCTGTGCAAAAGTAGTATCGTTGACATTTGGACGGTTTTTCTTCTCCTCTGAGAGATCCAGTCTTGTAAATCTCTGTCTGTCGATGGTTTGAAAAACAGTCTGAACTGCGACATGTTCTATTGCAGTCTGGACATTTGACGGCTTGCTCCCATGCACAATCTTTTCTCAGACAGACCATACATTTATTTTTACAGAAGTGTATTGTATTTTTGTTGTGATATTTGAGACATTCTGTACAGATCTCTTTATTTGAGAAGAGGCCTGATAGTGAAGTTATGCTGTGGAAATGTTCTCCGTCTTTGTAAAGAAATATCTTGTCCTCTCTAGACTTGGAACCTGCATAGATTATCTCGTGACATGTATCTTTGTCTATGACGATGATCTGTATGTTGAGATGGTCTTCGATCTTGCAGAATTCTCTTATTTCAAGTTGCCTATCTGAGGGGAGGTTTACTTCTTTAAGAAGTCGAAGTGCTCTCCCCAACTGGGAATTTGGACCTTTTCTGTGTGCTGTTGAGGCTCGACGGAGATGTATGTAGGTGGCGTCCTGTCTCAGTCTGGCTATGCAGACAGTTATTGCTCGTGTAGCGCAAGTGTAGTCGTCGGGTATTTCAGGGATGTATACCATACATTTTTTCCTGATGATGGAATTGTTCTTGTCTTTGATGTCGGTGTTAGTGATGGTCAACGGCCGATTTGCTTTCTTGGTCTGGATAGACAGCTGAGTAGTAGTTGAGCATATGTGGGTATCTTTGTATAAAGAGAAACATTTTTTGCATATTTTATATGATTTTAATAAACCTTGGATGTTGGTGACTGAGTGGGTACCTTGATCATTCTGATAGAGGTAAATTGTGGTCTCCTTGGGTACTCCTCCATATAAAATATTGTTGCCTTGGTCTATGAGGATGATCTGTAAATCGAGATGCTCCTCAAATCTTGGAAGATCTTCAATCGTGACTTTGTGATCTGGTGGTAGATGAAGCTTCCTTAACATTGATAATGCCCGACCTCTCGGTGATTTAGGGCCTCCTCTGTGAGACCTGCTAGTTCTACTGATCTCTCTTGCTCGAGGGTCGTTTTTAACTCTGGCTGCTGCAACAACTATGGCTCTGGCAAACTGTGTAGTGTCGTTGGGTAGAAGGGGTATTGTTATGTAAGATCTACCACCCCCTCTGTCATGATGAAGAGTCCCTACTTCTACCTGAAATGAGCTGTCTACGCTCATGTTCTGGTCTGATTGCAGGACTTTTTCCAATCTGTCCATGATAGTCTTTGCTGTGATGAGGTTTTGAGGTCTCATGTGAATGACAATGTCTTGCTTGAGATCATTATGCTGAATAATTACCCTGGCTCTGTCTTCAGGGTCGTTGTGTTGAGCTGCTCTGTCAATAACCTCTTGAAACATATCCTCAAGTTCTTGATGTATGTCAAGTAATCTGTGACCAACATAAGCTTGGTTAAATGTAGCTCTGAAGTTTCTTTCTTCATACCCGAATCTCCTAGCAACTCTGTGTTGAGTTTGGGTGATCTGGTAGGGTAAAAGTCTTGGAATCTTTGCTAGGGGTGGAGGGGGTGACAAGCTCCTCTTAGCCATGATGACTGTATGATAGCTGAAGATTGTGACTTCCTTATATACTAGTTATTATGTAATAACAGTATTTTTAGATCTATATAAAAGATATTTCCTCCTGGCCTGGAGACAGTGACATATGATGTGATCATAAACCTGTCATGGTCTTTCATGTGTGTGTGTGTATTGAAGCGTAACCCTCTCTACTTCAATAGAAATAAATAACTCAATATATACCCCTCTGGCATTTTTATACTTTTGTAAAATTAAATTTTTGTTCTTTTTATGACAATGTGTTTGTGACTTGAGGGCATGCGCTGATGCGGAACTACATCCTTTGTGTAATTATGAGTCATCCAAAAATGCAGACTATAAAATTAAATTTTTGTTCTTTTTATGACAATGGTGTTTGTGACTTGAGGGCGTGCACTGATGCGAAACTACATCCTTTGTGTAATTATGAGTCATCCAGTGAATCTGGTTTGCACTGGTATTGCCAAAAAAATAAATAGTTAACAATGCTATGTAATGAATATAATTAGCTCATGAATATTAATATCTCCTGAATATTAATTAGCCACCCCCTCATTTGTCACTAACAAATTTATAGTGAAAATAATTATGGTCACTAATGATGTTAGCATTAAAGAAAATAATTATGTTATGCAACAATTTAAATTATCACCAAAGAAAATATTATGATCACTAACTATGTTATGCAACAATTTAAATTATCACTAAAGAAAATAATTATGATCACTAACTATGTTATGTAATTATGAATATTAATTAGCTCATGAATACTAATTAGCTCATGAATACTAATTAGCTCATGAATACTAATTAGTGATGAATATTAATATATCATGAATATTAATTAGCCACACCCCTTTGTCACTAACAAATTCATAGTGAGAATAATTATGTCACTAATGATGTTATGTAACAATTTTAGTTAGCACTAGAGAAAATAATTATGATCACTAACGATGTTATGCAACAATTTTAATTATCACAAAAGAAAATGTTTTCAATCATTAACGAGTTATGTAACAAGTTAATTATAATGATGTTATGTAATTATGAATATTAATTAGCTCATGAATACTAATTAGCTCATGAATACTAATTAGCTCATGAATACTAATTATGAATACTAATTAGCTCATGAATACTAATTATGAATACTAATTAGCCACGCCCCCTTTGGCCACGCCCCTTTTTGGGCACTGAAAGTGAGTGTCCTACCCCACTATATACAGTAGTAATACTATTTAAATTATAATTGCCCTGAAAATATAACAAGTATTCATTGTATTGATACACCAGCTGGAACTGGCCATTGCAAAACATCAACCACTCCTGCTTGTTGGTATTTATTCAAGTATCTAGGGTTTTAGCACCAGCTACACAATTGTAAAACACAAAATGGTCAGCCCCAAACGCTGAATTAACCTCTATCATATTGATAACACTGTTGTTGTCGTCTTTGTTAGAATATATAATAGGTCCACGTACAGTGAAGTTAGAGGTGGGTTTCCAGTTTTTCTTGTAGTTGTTTATCACAGGAAGAACATTGGTGACATCGCATTTTTCATGAACAAGAGACACAGCGTGAGGGACCTGACCTTCGTTTATTAGTCACAAAAATTGCATCCCAGTAGAGCTGAAAAACAGAGAAGTCAGCCAGTTAGTTAAACAGATAGGTGAACTTTATGTTGTGTTTCCTATTTCATCTGAATGACATCTTTATAATTATCGAACTATTTAGTGACTCAGTTCATTGTGTATTTATCTGTAGAGACATTACAGTATTTTTTAGAGACTATACATGTGTGTATGATTAGGGCTTTACGTCCTGTATTTCCCGGGACCCAGCGGTTGGAAGCCCAGAGCTCTACCTCTGAGCTAGGCCCCCGCCCTTGGAGACTATACATACATAGCTATTTAACTATCAGTATTATTTTAACATGCAATTTGTACATTATAGTGCATATTAAAATATTAATTGTGTATATATATAATAACTTTTACTTTCATATTTTCATTAAGGCAGGGGCATAGCTCTGAGGTAGCGCTCTGGGCTGCCATCTGCTGGGTCCCGGGTTCGCTTCCCGGTCGAGCCTAAGTCGGATGGCTGTTTTTGATCCCTCATCTCATTGCCATGGGGTCTGCCTGTCCTAATTAGCCCATCAGGTGCAAAAATACAGGATGTAAAGCCCTATTCACACACACACACACACACACACACACACACACATCATTCTTGCATTGCTTTCTTTACTTTTCTTTACCCTTTTCTATTGTACATACTTGATGATGTTTTTGATGTTTTAACTTGACACATGTATCTTTTTTATATGGATTTGTCAATAAAAGTTTACATATATATAATATCAGAGCTTATAATACAGATGATTCATGCACTTTATCTACCATCTTCCTTGTGTGGAAAGTGAAGATCACAATTTTATTATAATTAGGGATGTTGGATCACACTAAATACCTCATTGGTTGTTCCTAATAGCCCCTTTACTTAAGAAACATCATTAGATTAAAAAAAAAACAGAAAATATAATTTACTGCCTGATTATTGTTTCTGGGGTCCTTTAAAGACAATGTGGGTATTCAGTTCTACACCTGAGAATGCCATTAAATTGTGTACAAAGTAAAGGCAAGTGTTCTGGTTAAAATTATGAAAGAAAAATGGTGGGTCACCATAGTTTTAAGAAATTTGGCTGACAAATACTAATTGCATGCCTGGCTCAAGGTGCCCCATGATAGAGGAATCATGAGCCACTTGACCACATTTTTTAAAGACAACATTTCCCCCTCTTACAAATGATATGTACAGTGTTTGTCCATGTAACAATTTTAAGTGATGTCATCTTATTATCTTTTTATGTGATATGGTTTTAGTGCCCCCTGTAGGCCGTACTTTTTTTCCCCATTGTCATGGGGGTGGGGGCCTAGCTTAGTGGTAGCGCGATTGGCTTCCAACCACTGGGTCCTTGGTTCAATTCCCGATCGAGCCTAGGTTGGGTGGCTGTTTCATCCTTCAACTCATTGCCATGGTCCCTACCTGTCCTAATTAGCCCATCAGGTGCAGAAATACAGGATGTAAAGCCCTAATCCACCACCACCACTCCCCATTGTCATGCTGAAAATCTGCGTTATGATACAAGGTTCTAAAGAGCTGGAAATTGAACTTTGATATGACTACAAAATTGTGACATGAACAGTATCCGGTCAGAACAGAACCTGTGATTGAAATTTAGTATTCTTTACTCTTTATAAAATGTCTAGTCATTTAGGGTCGAAAATTAATGTGATAGGTCAATATCATTCAACAAAGTTGACAACCTTCAAACAGGCAGTAAATGTTACGTCTTGGGCATGGTTCAGTAAGAATGGTGTATTTCAATGGATGTCACTAATTTGCATAAAGTTCTGTATCCAATGTCATCTGATTTTTACAGTATAACTAATCTCCATCTGATTGGTTAGGCTATTTCCACATATAAGGTGACCAGTAAGGAGACTCCGTACAAGGGTCTGCCTAATTTGGTCATTTCTGGTGGTGTTACATCCCAGAAAATAAGAGATATTTGTTCATTTGGATCCTTATAACTTGGCCCAAGTAGTTATTCCAACTGCAACGACCATTTCATGAAAATTAAGAGCTCATTCTCTCATTCCCTCTTTTCAACTCTCTCTTTTGCTCTCTCTTTCTATCTCACCCTTTCTACTCTCTCTGTCTATCTCTCTCCTTTTCTCTCATTCTCTCACTTTGTTTCCTCTGCTAAACAAAGTGGCATCAGCTACTGTAGCGACACCACCACCAACTACAGTTGATAAAAGTATAAAGTATTTAAGGCTTTGCATCCCTTCTACAATGCTACTTGCACAGACACTGCCGACAAGAACAGTCATCACCTAAAATGTCGGTTATTAGGTTAAATTGGAATATAACCACCTACACAAATCCCTGTTGCCATGCCGACACCGACAGGCTCCCATCTCTCTACCCAAGTAAACATCTCTCTCCCTCCTCTCTTATTCTATCTACCCTGACCTACAGTGCATTGACACTGCTGACAACGACAGTTTATACATTGTCAAGTATGATTTACTAAGGTTAGTACAAATTTTACAACTGGCATCCAGTACACTACCCTGCTGACAACGACAGTCCCACTAACGTGTGTCCAATTAAGTCCTCCTACATGAACCATAGATTTCGAACTTCGATTCATCAGTCCAAAGCACCTTGCACCACTCTTCTTCGGTCCAATTTCTATGTTGCCCAGGACAGTCTCTTCTTCTTATTCACAGGTCTTAACATTGGTTTTCTTGCAGAAATGCATCCTTTTAGACCAGCATCCCTCAGTCGTCTTTGTACAGTAGAAGTTGACACATTGATGTTGTGAATATCATTGATTTGGGCTCATAGTTGTGTTGCTCTAAGCTTTCTATCTCGCAAGCTGGTCACCCCCAGGTACTTGTCATGTGCTGGAGTTGTTACCCTGGGTCTCCCACTTCTTTCTCTGTCCTTATTTGTACCACTTTCATCAAGTCTTTGCAGTGTGTATGCAACTGTGTGTGTTGGGAATGAAGGACTGACCAGTTGATACTTAGATCACTTTATTAAAGATCTTTCCATGGTTTCAATTCTGACCAGACATGGCCTTCATCCAACAATTAGATAAATTCACAGACATGGATTCAGATATGTAAATCAGTAGACAAATCAGATCAGATGAATCAGAGATAAAACAACTTCACAGGACAGGTATCATTCAAATTGCCTTTGCTGGGCCGCTGCGACTAGCTGACGCAGTACGCAGGTAGGGGCTGCCATTAGCCGGGAGGGATTCCTCCCAGTAGCGTGCGCGCGCATCCTAGGCTTTAACATTGAAAATGCCTGGACCGGAACGTGATCCCCAGTCTAAAAATAGCAAAGCCAATCAGAAAATTCAGTGCTTGGCCAATCAGCCATGGGAGATGGACAGCACCGACCTGCCTATTGCGTTTACTCTTAGGCAGTTCCCAGCCAATCAAATTGCCCAGCACACCAAATACTTCAGGTAGACGGTGCTGCCCCTAGTGGTACAACTACTGCCCTGCCACCTTGTGGGAATAACACTGCTTTTACTGCCACCTTGTGTTAATGCAAAACTTTACTTAGAAATCACATACTCATTTCAATACACTGCTCTTAGGAATGCCCAGTTTTTGGCAATACCTCTGCAGTTGTAGCCCTCATCTCCTAATACTTTTGAGTCTTATTTCATATGCAAGCTCTTTTCTAGGTCCCATAGTTAGAGGTTTTTTGCATTGAATGCCCTCTAATCCAAAAATATAGGGCACTTGGTGATAGACAAATACCTTGCAGACATAACATAGTTAAAGAGCAAACAAAGTGTTAATTAAGACCTGATAGTTACCTGCTGCCTTAAGGCTTTGATATTACATCGATTTTGAGTGCATTTGAGGACAGCATGTATCTAGAAATGAAGTTCATACTTGCAGCTGACGACCTTCATCATAGTCCTTCTCCAATAACTTTCAATTTTGCGACATACTGGTTTCTTGGCTGACACTTTTGGTTGTTATGTATTCTTTAGATGTATTACAATTGATATACATTGCATTTGATTATTCAGACTGGGTAATTATGGCAGATCTTGGGGTGTCCAAAGACTTGTGGTCCCTAGACCCTTTGGCCAAGTGCCCACTGTCACAGGATGCAGTTGTCACACAGCACTAGCCAACTACACCTTTGTTGTGCTGTGTTATTGCAACTGCTAAAATATGGCCAGTAGCATATATATATAAATTAAAGCCAAACATTTAAAACCAAACAAAAACAAGTATTCAACACCTTCAATTGTTTGGCTTTTATTACAGTATTACTTACACAGACATATTGAAATAATGATTATACATTACTATTTACTATGAAATACACAGATGCCAATCAAAATATCTTCCATCCTTAAGTAAAATATATTGTATTGACAATGAATTGAAATCCAACCAACCACTGGGTCCCGGGTTCAATTCCCGGTCGAGCCTATGTTGGATGGCTGTTTCATCCTTCGTCTCATTGTCATGGTCCCTACCTGTCCTAATTAGCCCATCAGGTGCAGAAATACAGGACGTAAAGCCCTAATCCACCACCACCACCACCATGAATTGAAAACATCAACAAAACGGATTTATAGCTTCCCCCTAAACCACGCTGTTTCTGAAAGCATGTAACATCTGTGCTCTATTTCATACAGAACAATCTTCTATCAGTCTGTTAAATGTGTTAACATTACAAGAGTGTTCGATTCCCGGTCGAGCCTAAGTTGGATGACTGTTTCATCCCTCATCTCATTGCCATGGTTTCTGCTTGTCCTAATTAGCCCATCAGGTGCAGAAATACAGGACGTAAAACCCTAATCCACCACCACCACCATGAATTGAAAACCTCAACAAAACGGATTTATAGCTTCCCCCTAAACCACGCTGTTTCTGAAAGCATGTAACATCTGTGCTCTATTTCATACAGAACAATCTTCTATCAGTCTGTTAAATGTGTTAACATTACAAGAGTGTTCGATTCCCGGTCGAGCCTAAGTTGGATGACTGTTTCATCCCTCATCTCATTGCCATGGTTTCTGCCTGTCCTAATTAGCCCATCAGGTGCAGAAATACAGGTCGTAAAGCCCTATTCACACACACACACACACACACACACCATTACAAGAGTGCAAATACCGGTATGAAAATTCCTGAAACAATTCTTGTATGATATAGTCCCATAGCAGCGATAACTTTCGCCTTTAAGTTTCCCCACAGACCTGCAAAAAATACACACAAGTTACACAGTATTTTTGTTGTTGATAATGATAGATAGATACATATATACATACATACAGACATTCATACATCCTTACATACACACACACACACACACACACACCATCACACACACACACAAAGAATTTTTTTTCTCTCCAAATTTTTGTAAAACATGGACGACATGTGTTTATGTGACTATCAAAAGGCACCACTAGGCCATATGGAGTATTACTGTCATACTGAATGAAATTCCATTAGGGTTAGTGCATTAGTATTATAGTTCTGCTCCGGAAACGTTAAGTGATATGCCCCGCCAAACCTTTGGACGTATACTAAACCGTTTTAATGATTCCTATGTACCATGTGGGATTCGCTGAGGATTTTGCTGCAGCACACTCTATGTTTTATTTATCATTTCCAGCTCGTGCAACGAATTTTTATCTGATCTTGTAATAAAATGTTATCTTTATCGGAATTTCATTTGGAAATGGCAATATTTCAGTCTTCACCAAATCAACAGGTTGTAAAGTTCAACTACCCATTTTGGGGGATTGTACATGAGTACGAAACGAGTACAAGTACATGGAACGATGAATTACGACAAAGAATCATTTTCAGTAAAAAATGAGTTTGGATAGGCCCCCATGCAACATCTAGTCACCCTGCACCATGTCACATGACCAACTTAAATACCCATGATCCCTCAGTCTTCTACAATTATTCACAACATTTAGACCACAAATTATTCAGGTTCGTTTACAACCACTTACTATTTAAAATTGATGTATTTTCAATATCGCCTGCAGCCTATTGCTGAAGGCATACCATGTAAATTTTAAACAAATAAAACCCCTGTAATTTATAACACCAAAACTACTATGTTTGTCGTTGCTTGGGGGCAAGGGACAAAGAACAATATAGAATATAGAACCACAGAGTAGATGGTTAATGTTTCTGAAGTCAACTCTTAGTTAGTTATAGTGAATAGGTTTATATTGTAAATTAATGAAATAGATGTTATTTTCAATAACTTCTCACCTGTTATTACTGTATCTTATTTCCCTTTGTTTCGTCGTGTACTGATTATTAAGTGGATGCTCTTCGTCTTTGCAGTCATTTTGAACATAGTTATTAAATCCTAGCCATACTCTTCGTGGTAATCATCCCACTCTTTTGGAAATTCTGATCATTTTATAAATTTTCTGATTATTTTAAAACATTTCTGATTATTTTATGAATTTTTTTTTTATTATTTTATACAATTTTCCTTGATCTCGCTTGTAATATGAAAACACAAGCTGCATGAGCAGCATTTCCTCAGTAAATTTAAAATTAAACAATGAATATTGGCCTCAGTGTAAAATTTGACAGTAAAGTTATTTATGGTAGCCCAAAATTAAATATATTGCAATACAATTTCGGCAGGCACCATTCAAGAGACAGTAATTAGTGCTGTAAAAAGTTGAGCAAAAGGGCAAATTATCATTACCCAATTATTTTACTTTTTTTATCATAAATATGGTGTCATTTATTCAAAAAGTATGGCAGAGAATAACGTAAATTTAAAACATATACACTTTATTTCTCAAATTTTATGGATGTCATTGTAAATTAATTTAAGGAATATTGCAAACAACACAATTTTAGCATTTCCTAATTTTCCTTTATTATGATAAAAGTGTCAATTTAAAAGTACTTTGATTAAGACATGCTGAATAACAAGCAAAGCTCTCATTAAAAAGGGACCTGTACCAGACTTGTGTGTGGGACCTGCCTAAGCGTAAACGCGATAGTACACTGCAAACTATAAGGGTCATATTCTTCAGCAAAATGTTTGTTTGAAAATAAGACCACCAAGAGCTGTAGTATGAAAGAATAGGTAAATATTTTGTGAACCTATGGTTTAAGCCCACTCCCCTGAGGACATATAATTAAACAAATATCCTAGTATCATATTATATTCAGGAATATATGCAAACAACATAATATAAATAAGTACGGTTGGTATTAGATAGAACCAAGGTCATAAATTGTGTGAAGCGTTATGCACCATATCTATTATTAATTTCATTGTCTGTTTATATGACAAATAAACAAAACGTGATAAAAACATAAACAAACAGTAAAACATGAACAAATAACTAAAGACCCCCACCTCTTGCAGTTCTATCTAGTCTATAAATATCAAAGCCCTTTATACTGAATTGGTGGGGGCCTAGCTCAGTGGTAGCGCTCTGGGCTTCCAACCACTGGGTCCCGGGTTCAATTCCCGGTCGAGCCTATGTTGAATGGCTGTTTCATCCTTCGTCTCATTGCCATGGTCCTTACTGGTCCTAATTAGTCCATCAGGTGCAGAAATACAGGACATAAAGCTCTAATCCACCCACCCACCTTCATACTGAATTGGGAGTTTGGAAATAGTCATTTATCTTTGTTTCTGTCAGCCCCAAAATAGGGCGGGGGCCTAGCTCAGTGGTAGCACGCTGGGCTTCCAACCACTGGGTCCCGGGTTCAATTCCCGGTCGAGCCTATGTTGAATGGCCGTTTCATCCTTCGTCTCATTGCCATGGTCCTTACTGGTCCTAATTAGTCCATCAGGTGCAGAAATACAGGACGTAAAGCTCTAATCCACCCACCCACCTTCATACTGAATTGGGAGTTTGGAAATAGTCATTTATCTTTGTTTCTGTCAGACCCAAATGTCCTCATATTCAAGAACAACTGTTACTTCTGGCATCTTGTGATGTACACCAGCATTTGATTCTGGTGATTTGTCGGGTGAACCATTGAAAGACGCTTCAGTTCGACAGCTATCATTTTGAGATGAGGGTGAGTTAAGACAATGTTCTTGCTCTATATAAAAGCTTTTGCAGTACACATTCAGAACATCTGAGTGTTGTCATTTCATATAAAAACATATCAGTGTTTATAGAACTTAGAATTTTCTTGATCACTGTAATATCTTTATCTATCATATTGATACATTTTTGACACCCTTTTCTCCATGATGATGGAAATATCAAAGTTTAATAAACATTAGTGTTTATTCTCCTTCTTGGTATAAACACATACATAAAGCACTCTGGTGTTTAACCTTGAGCAATTCATGTTATTGTTAAGAACAATGCAGTCCTCCACCCGTGAAGATCAATGACTATTTTGCTAATTGACTGTGTTAGATCCAGACAGCACTCTAGGATTATCTTTGAAGAGGTAAGCAAATACTTTTTGTGTGATTTGAAATTTGGCAATGTTATTTAAATAAATAGCTGTAGTACAATATACCAATTGTGTGATTAAAAATCCTGTTGTATAATATATGCATGAAAGACTATAGCTGTAAAATACCACATACTATTTTTATCACCCTCAGTAAATGAATTTTGGAAGAGGGTATTGTTATCACTGATGTCTGTCCGGCAGTTGGGTGGGTGGTTGTCATAGCATGCATAGAAAGTAATTGGTGAAGTGTCTTCAGATAGTTGCATTAGGCAATGTCTTTTATTCAAAGAATATGACAATGAAGTTAAACATTTTACCATATACACTTAGATTCTCTAATTCTTTTATGGATATCATTTTAAGCAAACAACTCATTTTTCAGCAACATCTTTCACATTTTCCATTATTATGAAAAAAAAGTGTAAAATAAAGGTCAAAATTAAGTTTTGGAAGTGAAAGTTGTATAATTTAGAATTTATAACCAGATTTAATGCATGTAAGTATAACAGTACTTAGTTCAGATGTAGAGGTTTGAGAAACTATTTTTCCCTCATTACGATATTTTCTTTTATGGCCATAAAACCCCCAAAAGGCACAACCACACTATTTTAGACATATTTTGACAAGTTTTAAGCATGTAGGTGCAGCAATGTCAGCGTTCTGCTCCAGAAAGGAAAAAATATATACTTTAAAATGTTTTCCTGATTTTCTAAAATTTCACTGAAACATGTCAATGAGACTATCAAAAGGCACAAATAGGCCATAAATACTAAATACCAAATTATATGAATTCACATGCAGTAGTGTTGAATTTTTGCTCCCGAAACGAAAGTTTCATTCTGAGCAGAAAGTGTGAAAAAATCCTATTTTCCCAGCCGTCCATGTGGATATCATACAGTACTTGCAGTCCTGCACGAATGAAATTTTGTGAGAAAATATCTGTATTCTATTATGCTAACTTTATTTTAACATCCTTTAAAATTTTGTGGCATGTATGGTTTATAGTTGGTTACCCTATCATTTGTACAAAAATTCATGCACGAAAAGAATGCTTAATTGTAGTGGACAGCAATATGTTATTTTGTTTAATTTCCTATGTTTTATACCCAAAATAATATTATGCTGTTTTGGTGTCATTAGAGTTATCCAACCATGCCCTGATTGGTCTGCATACAAGCTATCATCCATTTTGTAATATGCTAGCTGATATATAAGAGAATGTGTGTGAAGGGTGTCAGGTTAGGAAGAACTAGAATGTAGCATTGATTTTCAGTCTTCGCTGAAAAAAAGGCGTTTAATGTTATCATATTAAGCATTTAATAACATTCAGATTATGGAAGACTTCTACAGCCTGAACCCATCAGACATGGAGGAAAAAGGTGGTGCAACATGACAAGATTTTGTTGGATAAATATGATGAAGGTAACGATAAATGCAAGAACATCAATCTGCATTAATATTCTTCAATTCACTGAATGTTGATATGCAGTCTTTCAGCAGGAATCAACGGTTAACCTGGTGCGGTTTTAGCATCATTATTGATATACAGTGGGTTGCAAAAGTATTCATTCTCCTAAAGTTTGCATGTTAATATGTCAACTATAATTCAAACAGGGCAAAAATGGCATATGCAAGAATCACAATTTTCTTGGAGGCAATAATTTACCATATTTTCCAAATTTTAAAGCCACTTTGTGACTTATGTAATGTTACATAACCTGTGCATGTGTGAACGCATGCCATTCAAGGGTAGGGGCAAGTTTTGACATATATTTTCATAACTACTGTTGATCTGGCTATCTTTTTATCCAAATGTTCATTTCTAGTCATCAACTAGTTAGTTGCAAAGAAAAATTGCAATATCACTGGCACTTTTAAAATTAAAGTGGCCTTTTCACTTGATGTAATTTCACGAAAATGCTATAATTTCCTTTTCACTTTGATCTAATATCAATATCTGGGTGTCTGTTTGGAAACTTTCACTTTTGGCCCAGTTATTGAAAAATGTAATTTTAAAGTACAAGAACTAAAAATTGCCTTTTGAAAAATAATATGTAATTATTATGCACTTTAACCAATTTATTGCTCAACTTAAGTCCTTCATATTTTCAGCCAGCTGATGAAAAACTAGTGCAACAACGAAATTATTCATTAGTTCACGCCTCTAATATGTTGTCTATATGAGTTCATATGTGGACTGTTTATAACATTACATAACAATTGTCGAGTGACTTGAAAATTTACAAAATATGGTAAAATATCATAGTGTGTTTGTTTCATTTACGATTTTGTCCTGTATAGAATTATAGATGACATATCTGCCTGAAACTCCAGAGGGAATGAATATATATATATATATATATATATATATATATATATATATATATGTGTTTATTGCTGTAGACACACATAATGCATTACAATATGGTGTATTTGCAAAATATTAGTTAAATTCAAATTGCAAAATTACAAAATGTTATAAATAATTAATCAAATAGTACAAAAGTAAATCAAAGTGTCATTGTGTGAATCTGGATCCACATAAAGTTCATGACTTCGTAAATCTCTGATTAACCGTATAATACAGTAGTCTTCAGTAGAGCATTTCAATACTTGTGTGAAGTTTGAATTTAATTTTGTTAATTCATTCACCGGTACTTTATTAGCATGACTAATCATACTTAAGTTTTGGCCTACGATACTCTTCATTGAGTTCAGACCATTGTTTGCAAGGGATTTCACAGTTTCGTTCTTGCTTTTTAGCATTGTGTGCACAAGCTTTATTATCCTTTTGTAAACTTGTTCACTGGAGTGGTCTATTTTCAAGAGATGAGGCAGGTACCTAGTGTGTTTGGGCAGATAATCCAAGCACTCTCCTTGCACAACTGTTCCACATTGTGTGAAATGCTTTTGTCCCATTATCACTTAGATCCCATGCCTGCATTCCATACATGTGAAACACTTGTTTCTGAAAAGCCTCCAAGATAATTTTATCTGGAGCATCATGGAGTGAGGCTAACAACACATTAGTGCTGCCAATTAAGTCTCCTTTTTTACAGTTCACGTCAGGAGTTTCACTAAGGTTATGGTTCAGTACATTCCCAAGGTGTTACACCTGCTTCACCCATGAGAGTGCTTCACCACACAATGAAACTGGAGGATTGTCCATAACTGCTTTCCTCGAGAAAAGAATACACACAGATTTCTTAGCATTATACTTTAGCCCAAAGTCTGCTGCAAACTCCTTGCATGTTTGTAGCATGCTCTGCAGACCTTGGTTTGTTGGTGAAAGTAAAGTTAAGTCATCTACATAACACAGGGAAGCCAGGTAATGCCTGCCCATCCAGCAACCATATCAATCGTTTTTGAGTCTACTTAAAAGCTCGTCCATGTAGATGCAATACAAAGTGGGCGAAGCAATCCCTCCCTGCCTTATTCCATTTGTACATCCAAACGATTCTGACATAGAATTATTCCATTTGGCACAAATAAATTGCCTTTGGTAGAGGTCTTTCAGTGCCTGTATGTCTAAAACATCAATAATCCTGTCAATCAGCAGGTAGAAGAGGCGATCATAACGTTAGCGATCAAAGGCCTTGGTGGCATCCAAAAAACACCCGGCTACATTTGATCCATTGCTTACATAATGCCACACCACCTCCTTTACAGCAAGTGTGCACATAACAGTTCCATGACCCTTCTTAAAGGCATACTGTAGGTCAGAGGTCAGAGGTAATGAGCTTTCTTTCATTTCGTAGTAAAAATACCAGGTCAAACACCTTTCCAACAGGAGAGGTTAGTGCAATACCCCTATAGTTTTCAGCACAGCACAAATTACCTTTGATGTCTTTTGGGATTGACTGGATCACAGCCTTCAAAATTGCACAAGGTTGGTGCCCTTGGATCAAGATGGCAGTCAGCAATTGTGCTGTCAGATGCAAACAATGGGTGATTAGACACCAACCCTTGTTACCATCATACTTTCCAGACTTGAGAAGTTTCACAGCTTTCTTTATCAAACCACTGTCTACCACAGCTGATGAGAGTTGTTGGCTGGGAACCATTGATCTTATGTGATGATCAATATAAGTCATGAGTGTCTTAACAGAAGGCACCGAGTTGTATAAGTTCTTGTATTTGTTTGCAAAAACCTGAGCTATCTCACTATCGCTGCTCTTGCCATTTATGCACACACCTTTGATTTTACTTAATATCCCTTAAAGAAATCACGAGATCGATTTGCATTTATATGTTCAGCCATTTTCTGTAATCTATAATCCTTTTCTTTCTGCTTGCAGCATCTGACAGCATACCTATACTGCCTTCTGCTCACATGTTTTCATATCAAATTCCTTCTCGGGGTTTGCCGTTACATTTCCAGGCATTAAACCACCTTTTGCATTCAGTATTAAATAATCTAACATTATCACTCCATCCAGGAACTGGACTTTTTGCTGTGGGATTACTTCTTTTCTTTGGAAATACATCCCCAGCGATTAAGCAGGTATCAATTATGGCATCACAGAAGCTGTCAATTTCCTGCTGATGTGACATATCACCACAGCTAAGATCACTGCACTCTTATGCATTACCATATGGCAAGTCCTTAATAATTCTGTCAAGGTTTGACCTGTACATATTCTTGTGAGATTCTCTTACTCTATGCCATAGAATACTTTGGCAACCCATCTTAATAATATGTTAAATGTTGTATGATTTTGTTCTGGTATAAAACATGCAATTTTTATAAGTAACTTTTGAGGCAGATAGGAATTTCCTGCTCGTTTGACCAGGCAAATGTCCCATTTCTGTCCTAGCACTGTTTTTGAAAAAAAAAAAAAAAAGACTAGCTATTAAATTGTCCAGGATCATTGTTCTTTCGGGTTCTATATGGTTACTACTACAAATAAACACACACTTTAAATCTAAAGCAGTTTTATACCATTATGGTATCATTACCCAAAAAACAAGTCTGCAAGTATTGCAATGATGGCAACATCCTGTAGAGTGTACAAACAAAATGTTGTTTAAATCTTTAGTTCCAAATGGAATTTGTAGCATTATACCCCATAATGGAATTATTACCCCACGGCAACCATAAAAGTGTACCATCATAAGGGTAACACCCCATAGAGTATGGGGTGGGGGCCTAGCTCAGTGGTAGCGCGCTGGTCTTCCAACCACTGGGTCCCGGGTTCAATTCCCGGTCGAGCCTATGTTGGATGGCTGTTTTATCCTTTGTCTCATTGCCATGGTCCCTACCTGTCCTAATTAGCCCATCAGGTGCAGAAATACAGGACGTAAAGCCCTAATCCACCACAACCACCACCACCCCGTAG
Organism: Alitta virens; assembly: GCA_932294295.1. NCBI lineage: Eukaryota > Metazoa > Annelida > Polychaeta > Phyllodocida > Nereididae > Alitta > Alitta virens. The sequence goes on from OW028583.1 coordinate 34,759,898, forward strand.
AGTATACAAAGGAAAAAAATATAGAAGAGCACAGCCTGTTTTAGAGAACCCTAATTGTTTGCTCTTATCATGCTTATTTTCCCACAAAAAGGACCCTGATGACAAATGGGTTATACAGGTTCACCATACTTACTAAATTTGATCCATTAAATCTGTATGCCAGGATAATGAAGTCCAATTCGCTTCTGTCAGTACAAATCTGCTTTCCAGTACCACCATATTTTGGCTATTTTTCATATCAAGCTCCCTGTGTTTAACTGGAGTGTGGCTATCAATGAATTGTACCCCTTAAATGGAAGCAAAATACATCTACAGCAACCTCTGAAAGTTTGACGGTAGGCAGATGAACATTTCCTCAGATATTGATGTAATAAATAATACATTATTGGCAGGCTTCCACAAGGGTGTACTCTGATTTGTTGGATACTGTGGCATGATGCTAACACCCTATAGAGTATACAAACCAAATTTGAAGTAGATCCAATCACCAAAACAGAATGTACAGCATTTTATCTCATATGGGGTAAGTAGGGCAGTGGGGCACCTTGAGCCGTGGGGCACCTTGATCCATTGGCTCTGCAGGCCAGTTGGTTGTCATTAACATTGTAAATGGCAATGATTTTGTCCCCTTAATGATAATGAATAAGGTCACTAATAATTGTTCAAGTTTCCTATCAGAGCAATGTGTTAATTCAGAATTTAAACTAGGCAATATATATATATATATATAAATTTTTATCGACAGCAAAATATCAAATTGATACATATGTCAGCATAAAAAAAAAGGAAAATGGCAAAAAAAAAAAAAGATCATAGAAATACATGGATCAACAGTTAAAATAATTAAATAAGTAGAGCTATGTTATGACTGATACTAATCAACGTTACATAGGCTGTCTAATTCTAAAGCACCCGGAACTAAACAAATAATAGTAATAATACTGTTTAAGAAGCACCAACAAATAATTTTAGCAAGACAATTCAGGTAAAATAACAATACTAAACACTAAGCATACATGATGTACTCTGACTGTTATCAACAAGGTAAACAAAATGAAGTGATATACAGTATGAGATGGCAATATTGACATACAATATGAAGTGACATACAATAGTAGATATTTATATTCTACTTTCTAATTTTAATGCTACCTGTAGGAATTTACCAAAAGCAAAGTTAAGGTTAGTGTTCTTAGTTGTTAATATTTGTAAGAACTGTTCAGTTGGAGCGAGAATAGTAAAGCCCTCCACGCATTTACAAGCAATTTGGAATAAGTTTAAAGGATATCATTCCATTTTTTACACCTCATTAAACAATGAAATTCATCTTCTATTTGGTTCAGAATGCATTTTTCACAAATTCTTTTATCTGCAGGAACATGAGGTTGTTTGTGTTTGCCAAATTCAATATTAAGGTTGTATGAGCTTAGTCTAAAACATGCTATATTACAATAGACAGATTTGGGTAGGGTATAATTCAGATAGGGCTCTATTCGAATATCTTTCTTGAAGGTTTTTCTAAGTTTTGGGAATAGCGTATTATCATTTATCTCAGTGAGCATCTCGTTTGAGGAACCTTGGTGTCAATGGTTTAGTCCATTCTGACATTCATACATATAACCTTAATTCATTTGAACCCTTGTGTCAGTGGTTGACTCCAATCTGACTAGGTTTTTATTCATAAATCAATATAATATAACGAAGAAATAAATACACATAAGAACATAACAATAAATAATGACATTGAAATTCTACAGTCTGACATTCTATGTAGCGCTCCCAGGCCTTGGAAAACTTGCCTTGATACCGCTTGTAGGTTTTCTTCTGGTGTTTTTTCAAGATATCTTGTGATATCAGCACCAGATTAACATGAATCTGGATACTTTCTCCACCAAACGATACAAATTTGACTTGCTGCGTTTTTCTACCCCCTGTGTTGCATTAATTGCATTTGATCCCAGTGTGAAATCATCAATGGATTATGCTACCTTTGGAAGTATAATGACAGATAATGTCTTGTAGGATTGCAATAAATACATAATTATTTTTATGATTGTCAGACTTATTGTCCTTAGCCCAGTTAGATCTACAACTTACTTTATTTGGATAAAATTAATAAAACCGTATAACCTTGATTTGAAATTGTCTGCTCATTCAATGCACAATACCTATTAATAATACTGGATCTAGATTACTTTTAACTATACATATATATATTGGGTGCCGTTTTGGTATGGGGCCGTTTTGGTATGGGGCCGTTTTGGTATGGGGCCGTTTTGGTATGGGGCCGTTATGGTATGGGGCCGTTTTGGTATGAGGCCGTTCTGGTATGGGGCCGTTCTGGTTTGGGGCCGTTTTGGTATGAGGCCGTTTTGGTATGAGGCCGTTTGGTATGGGGCCGTTTTGGTAAGAAATGGCGCATTGTTTACATTCTTAATTGTTAAAAGATAGTCGTCAAATTTTGAATTCTTTTTTTAACCATTTGTAAGTTCTTAGCCTTTTCATGAATGTTTCTTACTAATGTGCACCAATATGAATGATCGGCATTATGTTATTCTATGTGCGTCTCTTCCAGAGAGAATTCTACTCCAAAAGTTAATGACTGTTGTTTTGAATTTTAGACCTAATGGGAATCTTCCAACTTCGGCATATAATGCTACAGTTGTTGTAGAACATAGCAAATGTAGGCATGTTTGTACTTCAGGGCTTGACATTATTTCATTTCAAGAAAATAGTGTATTTTATATCATATCATACCATATGTAATTCAAACCAAGGCACTCTTCACTTGCCCTGGAAAGTCAGGCAATCATTGAGGTTGGGCCCTGCATTTTAGTAGATTTTTCTTGGGCTTTATCAGTATATCTTCTTAATACATATGTACAACTGTCAAGAAATCATGCAGCTTGAATTATATTATTTCTCAACATAGTATTACACTGTATATGGGTTTTTAATGGTTCATAATTAATTGCTGATTGCTCTTAGTCTTTTTCAATCCATGTTTGTGCCACTAATGAAGCAAACTGAAGCTAATTTAGCAAATTCCAAGTGTTTGTTAGGTTGGTTCAAGGTGCCCCAAGTCTGACTCACGGTGCCCCATGGTCGGAGCACCATGAGCCACTTGACCACATTTTTTAAAAATAACGTTTCCCGCTCTTACAAACAATATATAAAATATATATTCAACATTTCACATAAGTTACTCAGGATGTTAAACTATGGTAAGATCTTTCAGAAAGATTGTGAGCCCTCGAAGGTCCTGGGCCTCCATGCGGCGAGGGTGGAAACACTTGGGGTGAAGTCCTCTATCCCCAGTGGCTAAAACAGGACAGTGCGCATTGCACAAGCTGCTCCAGCTATCCAACGCAGACACTTGTTGATTTTTTGCATGCTTCTGGTTTCTACTACCAACTATGGATGATCAATCTTACCCTAGAGAGCCTCTACATAGCCCACTCAGGTGCTGATGAGGCGTTAAACAATAACACTAACTAACTAACTAACAGAAAGATTGTACGATTGTCACTCCATGCTCCAAAGCGAAAAAAAAAAACAAATAGCTCATGGTGCCCCACTTTCCCCTACTGGCAACCATGGTTACATGATTCTAACACCCTATGGACTGTACAAACCAAATTCAAAGCAAATCTAAACACCCAAATAGAAGTTATAGCATTTTACCCCATCATGGGTAATTACCCCACAGCATCCCTGAAAAGTGTTAAAGCATGATGCTTACACCCTGCAGAGTATGCAAACCAAATTTGTTGAAAACACCTACACCCCAACAAAAGTTACAGCATTTTACCCCATCATGGGGGGCGGGGCGGGGCCATAGCTCAGAGGTAGCGCTCTGGGCTTCCAACCGCTAGGTCCCGGGTTCCATTCCCGGTCGAGTTTAGGTTGGATGGCTGTTTCATCCTTCGTCTCATTGCCATGGTCTCTGCTTGTCCTAATTACCCCTTCAGATGCAGAAATACAGGATGTTAAGCCCAAATCACACACACACCCATCATTGGGTAATAACCCCATGGCAACCATGAAATTGTAATAACACGATGGTAACACCCTGAATAGTATACAAACCAAATTCAGTGAAGATCCAATCACCCCAACAGAAGTTACAGCATTTTATCCCATCATGGGGTAATTACCTCATGACAACCATAAAAGTATGATAGCATGATAGTAACACCATGTAGAGTAAACAAACCAAATTCAGCAAATATCTGATCAACCAAATACAAGTTATATTATCATAATTTAATTACTCTCATGGAGGTAATTACTCCAAGGGAAGATTGCCCCATCGCAACAACATACGTTTCAAAACTTTCAATTGATTTCATCCTGTAGTGTCCTCTACATAGCCCACTCAGGTGCTGATGAGGCGTTAAACAATAACACACACACACACACACACATCCTGTAGTGTAGAGCATATAAACTAAGCTGGGCAAAGATCTGTTCACCCAAACATTAGTTATAGCATTTTACCCCATCATATGGTAATTACCCCAATGCAATCATAAAAGTTTCAGAACCCCAACCCTAAATTATATCCCCATGATATGTTCTTCACTCACAGAAGTAAACATGCTTTCACCAAAATATCATACCCCCACAGTAATAATTTTTTTACATATTTTTGAAATGGCGAAATACTTCAGTCATTGATTGTGAATTAGGGTGCATTTTCCATTTCACTTGCAGGTTGACCATGTTCCATACCAGTAGATGCTCAAAAGAAGATTTCATAGAGTACAAATACCATGCATTTGTAATGGTTCAATTCCCAGTCGAGCCTATGTTGGATGGCTGTTTCATCCTTCGTCTCATTGCCATGGTCCCTACCTGTCCTAATTAGCCCATCAGGTGCAGAAATACAGGATGTAAAGCCTTAATCCACCACCACCACCACCATGCATTTGTTAAAGACAGCCTACACAGTGGAAAATTGAGATGTTTGATATAAACACCACTTGTTAAACATGTTGTACACTGACATGTTTGATATAAACACTTCACTTGTTAAACATGTTATTGTGTTAATAAAGTTCAACAATAAGGGTGTTTTAGTGTTTATTTTCATAACACCTCAACATGTTTAACTTAATTGTCTTAAACATTTCAACATGTTCATGAAGTGTAAAAAAGAAGTGTTTAGAGTACTTATCACTGAGGGCGACCACACAAGGGTAATCTGGATTACCCTTGGTCCTGTGGCATCCATTTTACCTGTCGATTCACAGGTTTTTCATAATTTTCTATCCATATCTAGGAGGAACTGATGCCTGGTAAATGACGTAACAAGTGATAAAACAGGCATATATTACAAGTGCAATTGTCGCATAGAATGGTCTGATTTGCAAGAAATATGACAAAAATTGCTCCTACAATTTCGAGGGTAATCCAAACTTGTAATCCCTGCATATTAAAATATGGATTACCCTCAAATCCAGATTGCCAAAATTTTATTAATTCCGTTGAACACATTATCTTAAAACCATTGAATGAATCCAACATGTGAACTAAACAACTTTCAAAATGTCTATAACTAATAAGTGGGTAGATTCATTTCTTATTAACGTAATAAAATTCCAAAAATTGGAAATTAGATTCCAAAAATTGGAAATTAGATTTCGCCATGTTCATTTCGGATATTTTTTCCATCAAGTCAGCACACGTGTTTGCAGATTTAAGATCAAGATTAATTAATTTCCGAAAAGTAAGGAGAACAGTACCACATCGTGGCAATCAAAACACGTACGAAATTCGCAGTCCAGCTGACTTTTTCCCAGATTAATTAAAAACACGTTAACAAGGTCATAAAATATCAAAATATTCAAATAAGTAATGTTTTATCCTTTTCTTGTATGTGTGAATGCAACAATCATAGCTAATTGAAAAGCTTAATGGTGCCAATATCTGACACCCTGAAATTTGATAATTTCTCATACAGATTAGTTCTACATATTGGAACATGACATTTGTTAGACTGATGTGACTGTCTCTTGATAAAACTATTATTTAGTTGAAATAAGTCCTGTACAAATCCCTTTAGAAATTTATAAATAAAGATCGATCTATCTATCTTTATTTCTATCGATCTGTCTACCTGCCTGCCTACCTACCTACCTGCCTGTCTGCCTACCTACCTGTCTACCTGTCTGTCTGCCTACCTACCTACCCACCTACCTACAATAAAAACACTCATTGCAACTCCACATTTTATAGAGGAATTTTGATTTTGTTAGGAGAAAAATCCTTGTGAGAGAACAATTTAGTATATTGGTCAAACGTTCCAAATAGATGGGAAGGTTTTCTTTGGAATACTTGAATGAATATCATCATAGCCTGGACTAGCATTTTTAAGAAGTCCCGATGATTCTATTGACCTTATATGTGAGTTGACCTCAGTAAAGTCACAGGAGCTTCCCCTCAGAAAATTGGTCAAGTGTCAGCGAAACAAATTATTTGATTGTATTATTATTATACTTGAGCTTGTCATTTTGATCATAAAAATCCTATAACGAATTTAAACAATGGTCTTGCAAACATTTCAAGACACATGTCTAGACAGTAAGCAAACCTCTCATATTACAAAAGAGACCTGTACCAGACTTGTGTGATAGCATATTATAATAGTCAATTATAGATAATGTAGAAAAATGTTTTGTAGGATAAGGAGAAATTGTACTCTTCTCTTAAGATGATGTAAATGATTTATTCCCAAACTTTATTTACAGTCGGAACAAGCAAACCTCTCATATTACAAAAGAGACCTGTACCAGACTTGTGTGATAGCATATTATAATAGTCAATTATAGATAAAAATGTTTTGTAGGATAAGGAGAAATTGTACTCTTCTCTTAAGATGATGTAAATGATTTATTCCCAAACAGAGCTAGTATTTTAGAAGTACTCTTAAGCAGTAAAATATCTTAGTATAAGGTATTCTATAGATTGAGATCTGGTACAAAAAGTCGTACTCTCAAAATATATGTAAAGAACTCCAGGATATCCCTACAAATGAAAGCTCAGTGTGCTGGGTTATTGGCCATTATAAAGCAACAAAGATTACAGCTGACTCAGAATATAAAACTTTTTTTGGTGAATGAATTTATCGACATCCTGGTATTACATGCAATAAAATGGCAGACTTCTTCTGTTTTTCCAAGAAAAGCACTACACAATAAATCACAGATAATACCATGCCGTACATTGGTTTTAGACCAATTCATGATGTCTTTCTGGCAAACACAATGTGTTAACAACAAGTTACATACAGTGGGTTGTAGAAGTATTCATCCTCCTTGAAATTTGCAGGCTGATATGTAAGTAATAATTCTATACAGGACAAAATTGGTACATAATATATCATATTTTGCAAATTTTCCAGTCAATTTGCAACTTTTATGTAATGTTACACAACTTAATCATACGTGATTTCAAATACACACCATTTTAAATGAGCAATTAGGGGCGTGAATTATTGAATGTTTTCACCTTTTCGATAGATTTCCATCCGATTTTTACACACATTTCATATAAAATATAATGGAATATAAGATGGCTGGCCGAAAATATGAGGGACTTTAGTAGAGCAATATATTGGTAAAAATGCATCAAAATTACATCATTTTTTTTCAAAGGGCAATCTTTAATTCTTGTATCTCAAAACTACCTGGTCAACTAACAAACGAATGTGAAAGTTTGCAAACAGACACTCAAATATTATTATTTATTCAGAAGAAGTGGAAAATTATGTCAAATAGTCAGCCAAATATAATCACTGCTTTAGGCAAATTTACTATGACCTCATAAAGATATGATTCCTGGAGATAGACAGACACCGTCACTATATCACGTACATTCTCAGGCGGGGGCCTAGCTCAGAGGTAGCGCTCTGAGCTTCCAACCGCTGGGTCCCGGGTTCGATTCCTGGTTGAGCCTAAGTTGGATGGCTGTTTCATCCTTCGTCTCATTGCCATGGTCTCTGCCTGTCCTAATTAGCCCAACTGGTGCAGAAATACAGGACGTAAAGCCCTAATCACACACACACACCCACACACACATCATGTACATTCTGGAACTGAACTGAATTCTAGACATTACCTGAAAAAGAATAATTTTAGAAGTCAGATTGGCCAAAACCAAATATTTGTATATTCTCCTGTGCCTGTATAAATACAATACAAAATTGTTGTATACACTTTTGTTAAAAAAAAAAGGTGGGCTTATTATAAAGCCCCGTTCCCACATAGCCGAGTTACTCGTAGTCAACTCGTAGTATTACGTAACACGCCTCTCGGGCCCAACTCTTACTTAACTCGGCGATTACTCCTCGCACTCGAGAGATGCTCGGCGAGTAACTCCTGAGTCTCGTAGCGAACTCGTGAGATTTGGAGCCGAGTTTGCCGAGTCTCCCGAGTATGCCGTGCTGCACGGCACACTCGGCGAATTATCCAGGAGTCCAAAAACTCGGCCATGACTCGCCGAGTTACTCCTCGAACTCGCCGAGTTACTCCTCGAACTCGGCGAGTTACTCGGCGCTATTTTCGCTCGTATTACACTCGGGGGGGATGTTCAGGAGTGCAGGAGTAACTCGGCGAGTTGTAGGAGTAACTCACCGAGTTGTAGGAGTAACTCGCCGAGTAACTCGTCGAGTTCTACCTTTAGTACATGCATCATCAGCGTAGGGGGTCGTATATAATATAAAAGGCCGCTGCTCCTCTAATATCAGTCCGATTTTCGTCAAATAAAGATTGTTTTGTAGTATAATTCATAGTGATTCCATACGTATTTTCGGATTTAAAAAAACCCGAATATTAAGCGAGATATTTGTCTGAGAAGGCAGTTGTCTTGCGGTGGCTGCTGCTCCATTTATATTAATCCGATTTTCGTCAAATCAGGACTGAATTGTAGTATAAATCATACTGATTCCATACGCGTTTTCGGATTGAAAATAGACCAAATATTAAGCGAGATATTCGTCTGAGAAGGCAGCTAAGTTGGCGGAGGCAAACAGTGGTGCTCTCGCAGACGTCCGCGCCCGGACTGTATCAATGCAGGTAAGGCTGAGCGCTACTTTAAAAGGCTGCTGCTCCCCTAATATTAGTCCGATTTTCGTCAAATAAATATTGAATTATAGTCGAGTTCATACTTATTCCACACAGATTTTCAGATTGAAAATAGACCAAATATTAAGCGAGATATTTGTCTGAGAAGGCAGGTAGTCTGGCTGCGGCAAGGTGCTCTGTGTATGGCCCTGACATGAATGGTGTGGTCAATATTTTTGACCATTTTATATACATTGTTTGGATGAGCTTTATTGCAATTCATTTCTACTCATTCTGCCAACTGCCATGACTGTTATGTCAATTGCTATTAGCATTTTGAATGATACAAAGAATGGGTGTAGAGCATACAGCAAATTCAATACATGTGTCAATTGCCTAATTGCCTAAATTGGGGTTCTTTGACCTGTCATTTCATGGTTTGTTCAAAGATGACACAGTAATTGCTATTAGCATTTTGAATGATACAAAGAATTGGTGTAGAGCATACAGCAAATTCAATACATGTGTCAATTGCCTAATTGCCTAAATTGGGGTTCTTTGACCTGTCATTTCATGGTTTGTTCAAAGATGACACAGTAATATGACATTGTCTTGATTGTCATTCACAATTACAAAAATATGTAATTGATTTCATTAATTAAAAGCAATATATTTAATTGTAATTACCAGGCAATGATTATATTTGTATAACTTTCTTATCTTTTTGTGTTAATTTGAATCTTATTGTGATATTATGATCAGTATAAATTTGTGTATATTTTGTAAAATTTAAATCTAATATTGATATTGTAATTAGTATTTGTGATTTGATCTGTGATTTTATTTGCTATATTTAATTTACTTATACTGGTGCTCCCTGAAGCGTCCGCGCCCAGACTGTATTAATGCAGAAAGCTGAGCGCTTCTTTAAAAAGCTACTGCTCCCTTAATATTAGTCCGATTTTCGTCAAATAAAGATTGTTTTGTAGTATAATTCATAGTGACTCCATAGGTCGGATCGAAAATAGACCAAATATTAAGCGAGATATTCATCTGAGAATGCAGGTAGGCTGGCGTCGGCCTATCATTCGATGGGTGACTCGTCGCTGTCGTAGACACCTTGCTTCACCCGGCGAGTTACTCCTGGTACTCGGCGAGTTACTCCTGGTACTCGGCGAGTTACTCCTGGTATTCGGCGAGTCACTCCTGGTACTCGGCGAGTCGCTCGCTGAACCCGCCGAGTAACTCGGCGAGTAATTCGGCGAGTAACTCGGCGAGTCACTCCTGGTCATTTTTTCCGCAAAAATTCGTCGCCAACTCCTCGAATTTTGGGTGTTACGTAATTTTTGTTATTACTACGAGTTGACTACGAGTAACTCGGCTATGTGGGAACGGGGCTTTAGTGTTACATGATACAATAACTGTATAAGTGTATTATAGTTATAATTTTCTGAGTGTAGTTATGGTCCTCTATGTTCTGATACTGACTAGTGTTGCGTAAAAATTGGATAACCATTTTAGGGGGATACGTTGTAAAATAAATGGCGTAGGTTATAAGTATCAGTACATTCAAGCAAGATATGTTTTACTGCAAGGGGGCATTTACATCTAATGCATATTGGTATTGGTTAGTTAAGTAAAAGGTAGGAATGTGCAGTCTTGTATGTCCTATAAGACATCAATGGACGTCAATGGAGTACGATGTGGTCTCTTCAAGAGATTGAGTCTGTGGTTAAGCTCTTATTGACTATGTGTAAGATAATGCAGTGGGTTGTAAAAGCATTCACGCCCCCTGGAGTTTGCGTGTGAATATGTCAACTATAATTCTACCCAGGACAGAAATGGCACATGTAGGCATCACGATTTTCATGGAGGTGATATTTCACCGTATTGCGCAAATTTTAAAATGCCACTTCACATCTGTTATGTAATGTTACATAACATGTGTATGGGCGAACACGTGCGCATGCCTTTCTAGGGTAGGGGCACATTAAGGGCAGAGGCCTAGCTCAGAGGTAGCACCCTGGGCTTCCAACCGCTGGGTCCCAGGTTCGATTCCCGGTCGAGCCTAAGTTGGATGGCCGTTTCATCCTTCGTCTCATTGCCATGGTCTCTGCCTGTCCTAATTAGCCCAACTGGTGCAGAAATACAGGACGTAAAGCCCTAAATCATACAAATCACATCACGGTAGGGGAACATTATGGTTTATAGTCAAAGCTCTTTGGCTGCCAACACTATTTGTAATAACAGACTCAATCTCTTGAAGACACCACATCGTACTCTATGGAAGTCTTATTGGACAAACGAGACTCACACATTCTTACCTTCTACTAAACTAACCAATACCAATTGACATTTGGTCCTTGGATAGTTGCATTCCCGCAACCATTTATTTTGTTTCACTATACCAATAATTATTGAAAAATCTGACTTTAAATAAATTATACATACATACATAGTGTCATAAATATTGTCGATCTGGCTTTCTTTTTATCTACATGTTCTTTTCTAGTCATCAGCTGATTAATTGCAGAGAATAACTGCAAAATCATGGGCACTTTGTAAATTAATGAAGCTTAAACACTGGAGTGTGACGGGCAGCCAAAGAGCTAAATTAAGTATTATATTGGTTCAACCATTTCTGTACTAACAAAGCAAGTTGTTTTAATAGCATTTTCGAGGAAAAAATGTAAATGAGCGTGTGTTATTATACCTTCATGCTTCAGGGTTTGTGTCTACAATTTCTGCACAAATAAAAATTAAATTTAATGAAGCCATATGTGGCCTGCCTAAGCTTACATGTACAGGCCAGACTTGGAAATTGGGTCCTTGGATAAGTGCCATTAATGTTTGATTCACTGCGCCAATAATCATTTTGATATGCTAATTTGGGGTTAGGTCATTGAAGTAGATAGCTATAATGGTGAGCTAATTTGAATAAAATAACTTCCAATCTTGCTAAATAAAATCCAAAGTCTGTTACATAAATTTGCTGGCTTTAGAACTGCAGTACACTGTTTTAATGTGAGAATGATGTACAAAAGAAAATAGAGAAAATAAACGTGATCTGAATCTTAATCTTAATCTGGAAAGCAAGTGCCTATAAAAGATGCACTGAGCAACGTATCAAATAAAGCAGCCTATATATATAAAATAGTCTCGCCTATCATATGCGCTCTTAAAACATTTAGAGTTTTGGGCATTGTCACCAGTCACATAAAACTGCGCACTATAGATGGTAAACCAGACGCTTCTGAATAATATCGCCTTAACAAGTTCTGGTCAAATATTGCAGGTAAAAAGTTTAATGTTTTTTTAGGTAATCAAGATTATCCTGGCTTAACGTCGGCCTAGTGTCGGCTAGTGTTGGCCTAGTGTCGGCCTAGTGTTGGCCAGTGTTGGCCAGTGTTGGTCTGATCACTTGCAATGTGGGCAGGGGCTGACCTGACCAAAGACCAACACAGGATTGGGACAACATTGGGCCAACTGAATACTTAGCACAATGTGAACAGTGGGCATCACATCATGGGCCAAAAAGTGTGCCGATATTGAGCCTAGATCTAGTACATTCAGTGGTTCTAGTGGGCATTGGTGGATGTTTGTGCTGTCTGATTGCCATTTACTTTTTGTCATCTTCCTAAAGCAAGACGCCATATCTGCGTAACTATGTTAGGCGCCTTGCTGGATATGGGCACGATTGTGTGGTTTTTGCTTACCCACTTTGATTGGTCCCGGGGATCTGTGTACCGCCAAATCAGCAGTAATGTTTACAAAATATTTCTATATTTAGCACAGCATGGCCTGCAGTGACGGTTGAGCAGTTTGAAGCACTAGTGCGTCGCTTGCATTGGCTGACCTACTTAGACATCTAGTCACGTGTCTATTTACCGCTAGATGGCAACGGCGAAAAAAGTCACGGCATTGCCATGAAATCTAGCAAGGCACATGCCTTAGGCATGCGGAGGAGTGTGGCTTGCTTCACGAAGATGACTTTTTGTGCAAATAACACTATATGCAATATCTACCATGCGTAATTTTAGACATATAAACATAGCTAAGCTCACCAATCCAGTCGATATCCTAGACCTGATGAAGTGTCCCAATACTTATGACTGGATGTGATAAACACTTTAACCTAATGTCTTAAAAATAAACTGATTTAATGAAAAAAAGTGCAGTATAGCGGACCCAAATTTATGAACATATTTATCGAGTCCCATTGCCAGGCTTATGACGTCAAATTCTTGATTTCAATATATGACGTCACAAACAAACGGCAGCTTCAAGGCAACAACTTAGCTTATTATAGTTTATTTTTTATTTTTCTTGGGGGCGACCACCCCCTAACCCCTGCTACTCTACATAAATGTATTCTTATTCTTTACCAGTACGAAATTTGGTAAAAAATTTTGATTATTTTTATATTTTATGGGTGCCAAATATGGACAACTTTGGGTCCGCTATACTGAACTAAACCCAATTTAATAATATCATAGCATTGCTATGAAATTATGGTTGTAATTGTCTGAGATTAAAACTTTTGAACACGTATGCCCCAATAGAGCCAATACTTTTGGAGGGCCTTGTAATAAGCAGTTTTGGGGTTAGCTCTGATTTTTGTGAAAAAACTCCCATTCCCTTTAAATTTCATGGAGGGGTTCTGAGGAATTAACCTTGGCTACAGTTATAGAGATGCCCTGGCCTAGTGGTTAAGGTATTCACCTAGCTGCAAAGTGCGAGGTTGTAGGTTCAAACCCTAACCATGGCATGGAGGAACTGAGCAGATCCTCCGTAACTCTTTGCTCCACTCAACCCAAGTGTAAATGGTACTTGGGTACAGGCGGAGATGTCGTCAGTATATTTAATATAGAAGGATGTTCAACACGCTTATTTCCAAGAGCTTGTAATGCAGACTTTTAATCGGAGCAGACAACAAAGTTTTCATATTCTGAGTCAGTTATAATCTTTGTTGCTTTATAAATGGCCATTAATTCTGCAGTGTAAACAGAGCTTTCATCTGGAAGGCGTTCACTGCAGTAGTTTGATTTAAGAGAAGAGATTGCATGAGTAGTGCGTTTATCATCTTTGGAACCATCACTATATAGAAATGTGTGTGATTCATAGTGGCATCTGATGATGTTAAATCGTAGATTGATCGGCGGACGTTCATCAAACGCTTGCTGAACATCCGACGCCAAGCATACGTGAGGCATATGTGAGGCACTCGTAGATCGCTCATAGGTCGTGGTTCGAGGATGGGCAAGGATGAGCTTGAAAGATGACGGGCGGAAGACGGGCTGACGACGGGCGGACGACGGGCGGACGACGGGTGGACGACAGGCATTTTACGAGTGGACACGAGTGGACACGAGTGGATAGCGAGTATATACTGATGGACAGTGGCTACGTATGGCCACATACATACGTACAACGCATGTAGAACGCTCACCGAGTGAATTACGAGCAAGTTACATAACTAATGTAAACAATCACTCGTAGGACTTCCGCCAAAGTTTTTTTCCCTCTCTATTCCATGCTCTTAAGTGATCAAGAGTGACCAGGAGTGTTATACGAATTAGCGCCAGTATACGTAAAACGCTCGGCGTCTTAATCACGTATGGACAAGAGTAAAATAAATTTTCATCCGTCGTCTAACGTAGGTCTTATCCATGACAGTGTGAATGCCCCTTAAGGTCTCCAAGGAAAAGCGCTCATCATGAGGGAACGCATTCTTTTCATGAGTTTTTGAGAATACAAGAATTTTCACGAGGAAACCCGAATATGTTCCTATATATATTTTTTTTTATACTTACAATCTTTGGAGAAACACGCATAGACTGCATTACACAGCGGCCAAAGTGGTCTTATGTTTTTCTTATATCTTTCGATGGTGTTCTCCTTTGCTGATAAAAAACCCGTTCCTGATACCAAGTGCATTTATTGTAGACAAAAATTCTTAGGTTACATCATTTTAGTTATTTAAGATGATAATTGATTAAAATATATAAACATTTCTATATTATATTTACTCAGTCTTATCTGATCATGGCAAATTGTTTAAATTGTCATATCATGGTGAGTATTACTCCATGGTCACACTAACAACACAAAATTAAAAGTTTATGCTTTAGTAGCTCCACTGGATCTTGACAGACGGCTTGTAGAAGAGCCAGGTGATGGGTTAGCATTCGTACCTCCTTTTCTACACCCGAAAGTCCTCTTCACGCTTTCACGATAAGCTGGCATGAATAGGGCGTAGATGATAGGATTGACGCACGAGTTTGATCCAGCAAGAAAGACGCCTGCTTTCTGAACTGGGGAGTTCTTCTTGTAGACAACAACATTGTTGTATCCGAGAATATAATACCAAAGATCATACCCCAAAGCAATCATGTACCAACCAGTGACAACCATGGCTGTCTTTGTGAGCTGTTTTGTTGCCTGGTCAATGATCCTTGATTGCGCCAATTCTGTCTGGTTTTGCCTCCGGATGAGAGTCGCGACAATTGAGCCATAAAAGAGGAAGAAGGCTGCACAAGGAATGGCATAGAGGACCAGGAAGCTGTAAGAGGAGAAGCCTCGCATGAGGTTCTTGAACACAATCGTATCATAGTAAAACTGTGGCAGACACACGCCGTCGTGAAACTTGACTTGAACGTAGGCAAGGCAACAAATGAGAGGACTCAAAGGATACAGAGCAATAAGAACAATCCAGATGTGTTTCCTAGTGAGGTCATTGTGTTTAAGAGGTTTGCAGATGGCCATGTATCTCTCCCAGGCTATTACTTCCAAACTTGTAATTGATATCCAGACGACACCCCAGTATAAGGCTTGGCTATGGAAAGCCTGGCAGATTATGAAGCTGATGCTGTTGTGGCCATCCCCAACTACCCACATTTCAGGAACTGCAAAAATTAAGAGAGTCATAACGCACACCCCCATGTCTATGAAAGCTTGGTGGCTCAGCAATGTTCTGATAACAGGTTTAAATCCATTGCCATTTAGTTTTAGTGTTATTAGTGTTGTTAGATTTAACAAAAATCCTAAGACCACCATAGTTCCTTGAAATGCATTAAATATATCCAGCCAAACAGGAATGGCTTTGTTACTTATATCAGACCAGGTACTAGCTTCATCACTAGCATTAATTGTCCAGGCTGCTGTGTTATTATCATAATTAATATCAATATTATCAGATGAAGTAGTAGATGAAATATTATCAGTTTTATCCATGTAGCCAAAATGAAAAGCGCATAAAACAAAGAGTAATACAAATCTCACAGCTCTTAACATTGTTTGTCTGTTCTTCAAACTTAAGAGACACGTGTTTGGTGCTGGCGTTTGTTTTATGGCAGAAATGCCAGCGAGCAAAGTGCGCACCTCCGTCACAGTAATTATGTTCGCATATCATTATTTCACAAACCAGACTACAGCATAAATGTGCATGTTTATCTGGGAACAACAAAGGTGCCAGGATGCCGGAAGCAGTGCACATATTTTGGAATAACACACAGAATAACTAAATACAGAGTAGGTTTTATGAAACTATGCCGAGAGCGCAACAGTTTCACATTTTAAATTAAAACTAATAAAGAAAAAGGTGTAAATAAATGTGAATGTCTGTTATCCTCGTGGATGAGCTCAACCGACTATGACATTTACACCCTTAGCAGGCCTGCTCAAGCTTGAGTCTTTCTCAACTCCCAGGGTAACATACACCCAGCATGCAGCCAATTACGGCGGTTCATGGGTCAAGCACTCAGAATTGAGTATTTGTACAATATTTACGTGAAACCAATGTATATTACCAATTGTAATATTAAAATCGTGAACCAAACTTGAATATCCTTAACCATTCTAGCCTCTACATAGCCCAACAGGTGCTGACAAAACTTATTTTAGGAGGCTAAAGCAGTGCCATCAACATTGGGTACAGTAAAAATGAAAATATTTGGTTTTGAAAATATTTTTGGTTAAAATAAACTGGCAGTGTGTGATAAACCATATTGTCACATGTTTAGATGTGAAGATACTGAAACCATTTCTTGGTTTTCTGCCTTATTTCCTATGGGCATTAAGATGGTACCTTTATTTCTGGTGTCAATGTTGTGTAATGCCAGGGTCAGATGTACATACCATAATGTGATAAACAAAGCCCATGTGGACAGGAACTGGTCACACTTCAGTGAATTCACTTTCCTGGGCCTTTTATCCATTTGGGTCAAGTTGTGTCTGATGAATTAACCCCCTAGATAACTTCCTCTGAAATAAGTTGGTCCAAACATTTTTGCGTTTCTTTTGTAGTTGAATGTACATTACATAAACAAACAAACAAACAAACAAACAACAAATCATGGCAATTTCTAAATCATGATGAACATGATGATTTAGAAATTGCCACGTTGATTTAGAAATTTCCATGTTGATTTAGAAATTGCCATGTTGATTTAGAAATTGCCATGTTGATTTAGAAATTGCCATGTTGATTTAGAAACTGCAATGTGTCTCCATGAATTAAACGGATAAAGTTCAAGTTTATTTACCGCTATACTAGTACAATGGTAGGCAGACAACTGGTGCCGTATAATCCTTTATCATGAAAATGGAAATGAACTATATAACGATAATCAAAGAAAGACACATACTAAAGAATAAATTTAATTTACATATATATCTAGAGGTTGATATATAATTTAATTTACATTACAGAATACACTTACAGTATGAAAAAAATAACCAAAAACATATATGAACAGAGAAAACAGCTTCAAGCTGTACTGTCTGTCAAATTTGCGATTTTGTAAGACTCAATCAAATAGTTCACGAATAACCTTTATTAATCAAGGCACACTAAATTTGTGTGATCTAATGATTTTATCAGACATTAATTACTAGAAAAAAAAATCATACATTGAGAAAAAATCCAGACCAAACCATTGGAAACGCAATGGAAATGACATCATCACCATTGTTCAGTATTGACGTCATCACTGGGTTTGTTTACATATTGAGTTTTTGATGGCATGAAAAACTAATAGTATATTATTTATTGTAAATTAAAACTAAATTGTTGACCAAAAAATGGTCATGTTATGGTAAAATAATCATGAAACAAGAAGGCAGTATTGATTTATATCATTACTTTTATGTGCAAATTTGACAGACAGTGCACCTTTAAGCAGTAATAGTAAATATGGTGTTTGCACTGGTAGGAACAACAAGATGTAGATGATGAAACAAATGTGATACTTGATATGATATAAATAGCTATCGGTTCACAATGCTAAAATACCAGCAGGTAAAAATGGATTATAAAATTTAATAAATAGCAAGAAATTGATCCAATAAACACAAGTACACTTACAACATTTGCAGCAACTGGGTCTTATTTGACATCAATGACTAGGTCCTTCATATAACCTGTGGACAATTGTAAAGTTCAATTGATTAATTGATTGATTGATTATATGGGAAGTGCAGCCCTCTAAGGCAAGTTCTTGCTGCTACCTTGTTGGTACAATTATGTGCACAAAGCAATAAATATCCAATAAATATTCATAGCATGAATCACTTTACATGTAGATAATAATACAAAAATGACAACAAATAAGCATCATATATTCATAAGAAAATAGTGAAATACCTCTACTATTTTAATGAAGTCTGAAAAAAACAATATGGCTGACATGATAAGTTGACATGAATGACATGAGTGAAATAAAATGCATCTGCTGGTGTGACAGAGCAACCTTGACATTGCACAACTTAAATGCTGTGATGCCATCCCAGAATGCATAGGAAATACCCATAATGACCAATATGCATATTCAATTAAATGAATAATAATCACTGATAATGTAGAGTAGCAGTTTCTAAATAGCTGAAACATAAGCCGAGTGAAACCCACCTTTTACCACTCTGCCAAACATAATTTGTCCTTAACATATTCTATAGTTATTTGAGCACCAGTACATAATCACCCTCATCCCATTCCCTCCATTTTATATCACTCATCTCATCTCCCGTTTCATTGGTGGCTAATGAGCGCTAGCTCCATCATAATTGCATCTTCTCATTTCATTTATATATTCTAAAATGTACTATTTATAAATTATGAAAATAAATTGATCTAAATCTAATCTATGATACACATTGACAAGTGGATAACCAGGAATGTCATAACCAGGAATGCCATAACCAGGAATGCCATAACCAGGAATGTCATAGCCAGGAATGCCATAACCAGGAATACCATAGCCAGGAATGCCATAACCAGGAATGCCATAACCAGAAATGCCATAACCAGAAATGCCATAACCAGGAATGCCATAACCAGGAATACTATAGCCAGGAATGCCATAACCAGGAATGCCATAATTTGTCACGAATGCTCCAATCCAACAATCTTTCTTGCCTGACAGAGTAAGGATGAGCATGCTGTTCTGCTAAATTTCATCATCTTATCATCTCATCATTAAATCTGCCTTTGGCAACTGGTCATATAAGCTGACTGGGCTTCAGCAAGATGTCAAGACAGAAATTGCAGAGCTTACAACAAGGCAGTAAAAAAATACATAAATTCAAACAAAGTCGTCAGATCAGATAAAATGAGACATACACGATAAATGACATGTTGATAATATAAGCAGGATAGTATAATGGAGACATTGTGTTGACTATTATCAAGACCTTTTAGTGACTCACACTGTAATTTTGACTTATATGCTATGGATTCCTTGATCTTACTGTCTTGCATGTAAGAAACCTAACAGGATTGATGCAAAGGACGGAAAATAAATAAAAGGCAACATTCGAAATCAATTACGATTACGAGATCAATTACGATTACGAGATCAATTACGATGTTGATCGATTGGAATTTTGCCAAACAGTTTGCATGGTACATCGGCTCAACATTGCTGTCATGTGCAAGCACGCTGAGGCAGTTTGTCGGACTAGATCTGGTTGACAGGCGTGTCAGTCTTGTTATTAAAGATGGTTGTGGTTAATTTTCATATTTTTCATGTTTCATGGGTGTTTTTTTGTGTGTTTTTTTTAAAGCTTGACAGGAAAAATATCATTTGAAGAAACTAGGCTTTGATCTACTACCAGGGAGCATCTAATGAGCCTGAAGCTAATGATTTGATGTGCTTTTTCCCCTCTATGTATAACTATATATACTCCAGTTGAATACTATCACATGTTTTGATCAAAGACTGAACACAATGTGGCATATCAGCATTTTGCTTTCATGTGTAATGGCTCATGTAACATGATATTTTTATGATTGTGAACTGTAGCCAAAATGTAATGCAGCATGTTTCATATTTTTGCTGATATTTTTGTTTGTGTCTTTGTAATTATTCATCGAGTGTAAATTGTCGCCATCTGATGAATATTTTATCTCATGACGGCCATGAGACCCCAAAAGGCACCACTGCACTATTTAAGATATATCATGACAAAGTTTCAAACATGTAGGTCCAGTAGTGTCAGAGTTATGCTCTGGAAACAAAAAATAAAAAAAAATTTCCATTTTTTCTAAATTTCTAAAACATGGCTAATATATGTCAATATGACTATCAAAAGGCACCACTAGGCCATATAGAATATTACTCTACCCTATTTCGTTAGGGTAGATCTACGTTTATTTGTATGAGAGTTCTTCTCCAAAAATTGAAAGTGTTACAAACGCCCGCCCGTCGGACGGACGGACATTGGTGATAACAATAACCCTCTTCTAACTTTGTTAGCTGAGGAATAAAAATAATAGGCTAGAAGAGACATATGGAATCCAATGCTGAATCAGCAAATATGTTGAAAAGTTTGCTGAGTATCATGATGAACAGTTTCCACAATTGGCTCACTTCCAAATAATTTAATTTCGGCCTCATTATGTTACCGTTTTATCAAGTTATTTATACAGATTCCATTAAATTTTTGTGAATGAAATCACAAAGACCACACAGGTCTCGCAATTGTTCAATGACGTCATCAACAAAAGGTCAATCAGTGCATTTGATGACGTTACAGTTGGATGACGCCATTAAACAATAGCAAGACCGGTGTGGTCGTAGCTCCATCTCTCGACAGGACAGAACGCCATTAGATTATCATCTTTTCATTGAGCAGCCCTGAATTCATCAGGACACAAATCTTTCATTTCTTTTTACTAGTTTTGCTTTTCAGACATAGTAGATCATAACTAACTGATTCCATAAATGTAATTTTCTCTGGAAAAAAACGGAAATTAATACATGTAAAATATACATTAAAATGCATTAAAACACTGCTGCTAAGATGCACTTTGTTTTAGCCAGTCATAATCAAGGGCGGGAACTTTTTCAGCCAATAGAATTGCAGTATTTTGTCTTAGCCACCTGGTGGAAATATAGCGAACCTTCCGTGAAAAAACCACTGTCAGTTACTGGTCCAAAGGTGGAAAATAGCAAGGCCACAATGTTATATATATATATAGGTTGATGCGTGAATGAAAAATTGCCATGTATGTATCTCACTCAAAAATGCCAAGTTTTGTAATTTAAACCACACAGAAAGTTTCCACTAGTCAGCTCATATATTTTGCGTTAAATTAGAGCAGAGCTGTTGAAATCAGAGTATGTTGTTTCTGTACAATTTGCAACAACTTGTCACCATTTATAAGGGTCAATAAAATATGCATACAAAATATTGTAAATGACCACATGACACAGTTGTTGCATTTCAAAAGGAGTAGGCCTATTGCAAGTGGTCCAAGGAAAGTATATTATTCTGCTGTGAAGTTTAGAATGAGATGCATTTTCAAGCATATATATATATGTCAATGTTGATTTGAATTATTTTTCTGCCAGTACTTAGATTCTTTTCTCATTTGGGTTTTCATCCAGGTGTCTGTGATCGATACTCTTGCAAAGCTTTAGAGTCTATAAAATAATTGCCAACCCCCCCCCCCCCCCTCTTAATTTATTAAGAAATCTAAAAACCAGCTAAAGTGCCCCCCCCCCCTCACCTTCCAAAATCACTCCCACACCCCTGTATTGTACATCTATAGGTAAACAGTAGGCCTAGATCTATTTTCAAATAAATAAAAGTTTTTTTCGATGGGGATTAATGTTAAATTTGCCCTAAAAATAATGTTTATTATATATAATTATATTTCCAATAAATTGTAAGCAGTTTATTTATTATTTCCGCTGTAGATGGATACCATAATTTTAATATATAATTATATATTTCCATAATTATGGGATATCTGCTAAGATGAAGTTGGCATTGACCAGTTTCTCGTGCACTGTGCACAATTTACGGGAGATGTCGCTGCGTTCAGTTTCGTGACGTCATCAGCAGAAGTCTCTGACGTCATCATTCTACGTGACTTTTTACAAAATGTTAAAAATGTTGCGCCTGTGGACATCTCTACCACTTCTGCTGCTGGTGTCAACATTTGTATCAGCTGACACCACCCTGAGCGAAGCAGACTTCAAGAAAGTTCTGGACGATCTTACCATTGATTGGAGATTCAAAAAGAACTGGGACTTTCGACTGAAACGTTATCAGAAGCCTACCTTGGACCTAAACCATGAAAATCGTATGTTTGGCAAAGATGCGGCACGGTGCAGCTCTCAAGTATTGGATAACATCGTTGGAAAGATCTCCCAAATTTATAAAACTCCACAAAGTCTCCCAACACGAAAGATCATTGACCACCTGATGCTGCAGTATGACCGCTATGAGGGTCCTTTTGGCAAATACTGGAGGGCAGGTTACAAAAAAGCAGTCAAGGACAGCCAGTGTAGGAAGTTCCTCGTCACCTTTTTTAAAATGTACAAGCCATTTGTGCAAGAGTTTTGGATAGCAGCGCGTCCAATTCTTAAGAAATTGGTGGCGGAAAAAACAGAGAGGGAAGGTCACTGCAAAGAAATCGACAAAGGTATTCCTGTCAGTTTATATGGGGGGAAATTCTATAACGGACTTCAGTACATGTCAAGGGAAATGGATAAATTAAATCCCAGGAAACCAGAATGCTATGTTCCAGTCATACAATCTATGTCCTATATTTGTCTGTACAAAAAGATATTTGATGAAGTTCTCAGCCAGTTTTGCAAACCATAGGAAATAATAATGGTGCAACTTGATCAATAAATGATTAATAAGCTTGCAATACTCATATGATTAATAAGCTTGCAATACTCAGATGATTAATAAGCTTGCAATACTCAGATGATTAATAAGCTTGCAATACTCATATGATTAATAAGCTTGCAATACTCATATATCTGATTGTTTATTGCAATTGCAACTTTTGATTGTATTACACTATTGATGTGCAAAAAAATTGAAATGCATATTTATATATGTATGTAGGCCTAATTAATATTACTGTTAAGATGACCAATCCAAATTTGTATATAATAAGATGAAAAAATATGTCTTATAAATTATCTTAATGCATCTGTACCATGAATGACATCTATGTTACTCTAATGCAATTGAAATTGAATATCTCTGTGTATATATGTATGCCCAAGTAATCCTGATTATAAAAAAAAAGATGACAAAATAAATAAATAAAAAAAGTTTGTGGATGTAGTTTATTTAGCCCCGCTGGCAATTAGTTTCGTATTAAAAATAATTATAATTTTACTCAATTATTTGATTTATTATTATTAACATCTTTATTCACGTTCAAAGCGCACATGTGATTTATCGGTTACATTTTAATTAAGAAATAAGGATGATTCAGTTATATCATAGTTCATTTACATTTAAAACAGTTGTCATAAGACCATCTCTGGTGGCACATAGCTCTTTTATAGCAAGTCCATCACATTTTGTAGTCCCTGGCTTACAGACTCTATCACAGATTACATCAATATGTTGTATAAGTGACTCAGCATATATGTGCCAAGTTTCGAGCACTTTCAAATCATTTAACAAATATTTCACATTACTATGGAAAAGTGAAATGTCATTTCTGAAAAATGTACTTGATAACATCTTGCTTGTGATGCATTGCCGACATTGCAAATTTACATATGGGCAAAGGACATTAGTAATCCCTGAAATGTATGAACAATTGGACCATGATTAGCATAGAGTGCATTTCTTGGCTCCCACAAAATATCAAGGAGCTCCTTGGTAAAGGGTGACATGATAGCTGTTTGATTGATTTTTACTGTAGAATTGTAGATACTTCGGTGAAAAGTTGTCCATGTGCCGGGCATGTGGGTGGGCAGGCGTCACGCTTTTGATTCTGGGAGCAGAACTCCTACACTATTGACTGTACATACATTGATATAATTTGGTGTTTATTTAGTCTTTATGACCTAGTTGTACCTTTTGATAGACATTGACATGTCTCAGCTATGTTTTATGTGCAGAATTCTGACACTATTTCATCTACCTGCTTGAAACCTTGTCATAATATGTCTAAAATAGTGCAGTTGTGCCTTTCGGGGGCTTTATGGCCATAAATTATATGGAATTATTGATATGAGGAGAAAATGTGAAAAATTAATATTTCCCAAACCTCCCTTGCTCAACTACTAAATATTATGCCTATACATGCATTAAATTTGGTTGTGAAATGTCTAAATTGTGATACGTTCACTTTCTACACCTTATTCTGGAATGTATTTCATACTTTTTTCATAACAAAATTCATAAAATTGCTCAAAATTATAGTTTCCATATGTATGTATGTTTTAAAATTTTGTAACATAATTATCATATTCTTTGAATATATCATATTAATGATGGGGAAATGTGGAAAATTCATATTTTCCCTAACCTCTAAATCTAAACCACTAATATACCTACATACATGAAATAAAACTTTTAAAATGTATAAATCATAGTAATTTCACTATCAAACCTTTAAGTAGACATTTATTTCACACCTATTCATAAATATGGAAATGTATGCTGCATTTACCAAACCCTGGTACTGTGTGTTTATCATGACATTCATAAAATTTTGGAGAAGTGTATATATTTATGTTTTATAATTTCGTATCTTTGCCATACACTATGTATGATATTTATGAAAATATACCCAAATAATTGGAAAAATATGAGAAAATTGCCCTTTTGTCAACTACAATTCAGCAAATATTAGTATAATTCATGCACAAAGTTCAGAAAATGACGAGATGGGCAATGCATAAGCAATTTTCATAACTGATCATACGGCATTTGGTGTATTGCTGTTTCTTCGAATTGGTGAAATAGGACAACCCATTGGTGGGGCGGCGGCCTAGCTCAGAGGTAGCGCTCTGGGCTTCCAACCGCTGGGTCCGGGTTCGTTTCCCGGTCGAGCCTAAGTTGGATGGTTGTTGCATCCTTCGTCTCATTGCCATGGTCTCTGCCTGTCCTAATTAGCCCAACTGGTGCAGAAATACAGGACGTAAAGCCCTAATCACACACACACACACAGGACAACCCATTGGCGCACCTTTCTCATGTATGTAGAATTGTCCACTGTACATGAAATATTTAAAAAAAATTGAAAGACACAGAAAATCTAGTATCATCTACCACATATAGGTGAGACGGGGAGGCTCCTTGGGAAACGACTTGATGAACACCTGGGCCCGATTTCACCAATGCGGTTTAGCAGCTCAGACCAGGTTTAGTTAGTCCATTTCAACGAAGTTTACAAGCCAGGTCTTGCTATTATTAGCCAAGTCTTAGGTAATTGAATCCCACTCTAAAGAGATTATCAATAACTCCAAGACAGGTCTAATGCAACAACATACTTAAAGGTGCACTGTCTGTCAAATTTGCACATTAAAATAATGATATAAATCTATACTGCCTTCTTGTCTCATGATATTTTTCACCATTACATACCCACTTTTGCACAACAATTTAGCTTTAATTTACAATAAATAATATAAATATTAGTTTTTCATGCCATCAAAAACTCAATATGTAAACAAACCCAGTGATGACATCACAATACTGAACAATGGTGATGATGTCATTTCCATTGTGTTTCCAATGTTTTGGTCTGGATTTTCTCTCAATGTATAATTTATTTTAAGTAATTAATGTCTTATAAAATCAATAATTCACACAAATTTAGTGCACCTTGACTACTAAAGGTAATTTTCAACTGTTTGATAGCCTCTTAAAAAATTGCAAATTTGACAGACAGAGCTACTTTAAATAGATAAGAAAGAAAGATTGATTGATTGTTTGACTGATTGCTTGGGAAAAAAGAAAGAAATATTGATTGACCGAGATAGATAGATTGAAGAAAGAACAAGTAAGGATTATTGATTGATTTGGGAAGAAAGAAAGATTGATTGATTGATTTGGGAAGAAATAAAGATTGATTGATTGGTTGACTGATTACTTGGGAAGAAAGAAAGAAATATTAATTGATTGGTTGACTGTTTGATTGGGAAGAAAGAAATATTAATTGATTGGTTGACTGTTTGATTGGGAAGAAAGAAATATTGATTGATTGGTTGACTGATTGCTTGGGAAGAAAGAAATATTGATTGACCGAGATAGATAGATTGAAGAAAGAACTAGTAAGGATTATTGATTGATTGGGAAGAAAGAAAGATTGATTGATTGGTTGACTGATTGATTTTGGAAGAAAGAAAGATTGATTGATTGGTTGACTGATTACTTGGGAAGAAAGAAAGAAATATGGATTGATTGGTTGACTGATTGCCTGGGAAGACAGAAAGAAATATTGATTGATTGGTTGACTGATTGATTGGGAAGAAAGATTGATTGATTGGTTGACTGATTGCCTGGGAAGAAAGAAATATTAATTGATTGGTTGACTGTTTGATTGGTAAGAAAGAAATATTGATTGATTGGTTGACTGATTGCTTGGGAAGAAAGAAAGAAATATTGATTGACTGAGATAGATAGATTGAAGAAAGAACCAGAAAGGATTATTGATTGATTGGGAAGAAAGAAAGCAAGATTGATTGATTGGTTGACTGATTGCCTTGGAAGAAAGAAAGAAATATTGATTCACAGAGATTGATTGAAAGAAAGAAGAAAGAAAGAAAGTCTCTGAAACAACAAAGTTTACATAACATCCAGCCTCAAACAATTGGCATAATTGGTTGAACGGCAGTGAATTCACCTTAAACTTTTAGTGTGTACTGTTATTGGACGTAATGACAATGACGTCATTAAGCCGATCTTAGCAGAAATAGCTGTTGAAGCGTGACAGCAGTGCAACCTCAGAATCTTGGTTCAGTGCAGCGATACAAACTGTAAATCTGAATAGACCACATGCCTTGTAACATATTTTCTATTGTGAAATAAAGTAATAATGATAAGTTTTGTATTAACCCCGGGAGGTCCGGGTTCTTAAAAGGACCAGGGTGAAGGAGTGAAATTCAGACAATGCATTAGTCCCGTATCATATCAACAATAAAATTGATGACATATATATATATTTCATGAATTAATTTGCCAAGCGTAGTGAATATAGTGAACTATATTCAGTAAGAATATTTTATCTCAGCATGTAAAGATTGCTAAAACAAATTTGGTGGGAGGTTATTTAAAATAGCTTACTATTTTAGCTATCTAGTTGATTTATTCACTTCTTTCAATTTCAGCTCGTGGAATTGTTCGGTGCTGGTTCATAACAATGCATCTCATCGTAAATCTCCGGCGTTGCTGTATATTTTTTGCTCTGCCCTATATTGTCCTACTTCTAGTTTTACACTATAGTGAAGGATTTTTTAAAATTTCAACTTATATCAACAACATTCAAAAGTCAGTTGGTAGTAACCAGATATCATTTCCTGTGAATACCATTAAACTTCCTGTAATACAGAACACAAATACATCGAAATCCACTAAAAACCAACTGCCAACACTCGATAGTTCTACAACAAGCAATATAAAACGCAATGCTACTACAAGTAAAGTTGCAAGTAATCCAACACAGATGTCCAATAATGGCAGTATCAGCAATGATAGCATCTTTACAAAGTGTCCAAAGCTTAAAAAACCTTCATCGCTTAAGGAAAGCCAGACATTTCAACCCGTAGTGAATGGAAAAGTATGGGTTTACTCTGCATACTATGATGCTCGCTTGCCGAAACACCGGATCAGAATAATAGGAATATCTCACGTGCAACACAACATCAATACCCTCCTCTGTCGGATGTGGTACAACCATACCAGTGAACCCGATGTACAAACTATAGCTGCAAATGATTCCTGTCCATACAAACGAGCAAAGGGGTAGTGTATAATTTTATGTCTCAATTGTCTTAATTCTACTGGCTGAACCTTATTCAGCTATCATATTATCCAAGGGTGGACTTTACTGTGGTCTTACATTGTATTAATTGTAACCCAGATTAATTTTATCAAGACCTCGCCCAGATAAAATGTGAAGCAAGAAGTAAAATTTGTGCATGATGAGTCATCAATGACCGATATTCCTATCTTTTCTATTGCTAATGTGAATGCTGTATGATGACTCATGATAGGCAGCAGGTCTGAAGATGTGTCATAACCGTACAATGCACTTGATCAGCTGAAGGAAGGATCTAGATTCACTGATCCATATCATCCGTGGGCAGATCAACCTGCCTCCCGGTGTAAAAAAGGCCAGACAGGCCTTAAGTATAATTATGACAGCTGTTTCTGGCCCATGATGAGTCATCAGCTTGATGTGATTACAGTTATGAGTCACCAAGTTAACATGAGTCACATAGGGTTCACTCTTACACATGTCACTGTAATAATGGAGAACAGATTATTTGATTTCACTCGGCACTAAAACTACAGGTCAAATTACTGCGCCTGTTGAATTCAATGTACCAGCAAACAAAATATAGTTCTGTTAATATTTTAAACATGGATTGCCGCAGTTTTGGACTCTAATGATTGATAGAAACTGATGCACACCGTCATCTATCTATTTACTAATAATTGTCACCATTTTTTGTAAAGTTTTGTGTACCGAGTTTAGACTTTGTGTATTGTTCAGGGAAATTTTTTTTTTTTTTTTTTTTTATATTTTTCTTTAATATAGGTAATCTATATATATATAAGACCCCAAAAGCAGTGATGGAAGTGGGGGGGGGGGGAACTTGGGTGAACTGTGTCCCCCGACCAAATAACAGGGGGGGGGGGGAGCTCTGCAAGGCCACATTTCTCCCAATGACCATGCTTTTATAATATTTATTACACTAAAATATTTAATTTTCAAAGGTATATATTTGACTTTTTACACTGGATGTACATTGTACGCATTGCACGGGCCACAACAGTTTGGCTATTGGCACTGGAAATTTAATGGCTATCAAAAATCTTGGCTGATGGCACTGCAGACGGATAAGCACCCTCTGGTAAAGGGACATCATTTGGTGAAGGGAACAGCCTCCCTCAACCTAGGGCCTTCTTCTTGGGCCAATCTCTCTGGCGAAGGGGCCCATCTGCCTTACTCGGGCCAAAATTCAAGTGAAGGGGCTAGTCTAGCTCCTCTAGGCTCTGGGCCTTCCTGATTCAGGGCATGACTACCAAACTGGGGGACAGCCTACCTGGAAAGGGGCCAGTCTTTCTGTCTTTGGGCCAAACGTTTCCGTGAAACAATTGGTCAGCCTTCCAGGGTTTTTCAGGTAAATTGCCAGCTTCTGATGGGCTCATCACCAAATGATGTCTCTTCACTGCAGATTGCCCTTATCATCTGCAGCGTCTATGGTACTGCATCTTCAGTGTCAATAGCCCAAATTGTCTGAAGCTACGATCAATAACCTAAACCATCTACCATTTTAAGAATGCCCTAGTATGACAGACCTTAATGGTGCAATGTTTATTATTTAACATTGAATCAATATAGAGAAAACTTCATATAAAAAAAAAAATATATATATATATATATATATACATATATATATATTATATAAACCACAAAATATATTCAAAATAAGTTAATGTAATTGAATATGTGGTTAAATATATAATTCAAATATAATTATATTATTTATTACAATTTTCACGCTAAGTCAAGTCTTTGAAGTTTAAGACATAGCATATTTATAAAACAAGTGGAAAAAGCCTTTTAATTCAGTCCAATTCAATGCTTTTGTTCTTCCTGCCTGTGATCTTTCTGAATTGCATAAATAGGCAAATGGACTCGCCCTCATAACTTCCGTGCGCAAAACATGACAGACCCAGAGAGATCAGCATTTTCTTCAATTATAAAATTTCTAAATACTTTCATGTTGGTCCTATCTCAATCATTTTAACTGGCGATTGCAGCTTAAGTTTTCAAGATATAGTGAGAAATTCGTTTTGCCAAAATATATAAATTCTGTACCCAAAAATTGATTTTAAATGATGTTATGTCAATGAAAATGTATGCCTGCCTCTATAATAATAGTATTATTATTAGGGCTGAACACCTTTATCTTTTTAACTATACGATTCGTATCACGATACAGTAAAAACCGATATGATACATATCATGATACATATCGCTGAGCTGTATCAATAAGAGAATTAAAGAAAGCCTAAAGTAAAAGATAATTAACAATGAAATATCATGAACAAATCTATATGCAATAATATCAGTCTGTGGTATTGCAATTTAATCGGGCTGATATATTTCTTCAAAAACGCTGGAACATTTGGGTAGCAGGTGTTTGTATGCAAAAAACGCCAATCTGCAGACCGTTTTAGTGTATCGTTATTATTACATAACGGTTGTCAATACCCTTATCGTTATCATTGTACCGGTACAAACGGTATATCGAGAACCAATGTACAGCCCTAATTATAATGTAGCCAAATCATTACTTGTTTCCAATGTCTGTGAGCGCCACACACCCTAATTATATAACTAAAGAGATGACTGAATTTTTCTGTTTTTCAGCTCTACTGGGATGATATTTTCATGTCTAGTGAAAGAGGGTCAAGTACCTTATGCTGTGTCTCTTGTTCATGACAAATGCGATGTCACCAATGTTCTTCCTGTGATAAACAACTACAAGAAAGACTGGAAACCCACCTCTAACTTCACTGTATGCGGACCTATTATACATTCTAGAAAAGACAACTACAACAATGTTATCAATATGATCGAGGTTAATTCAGCGTTTGGGGCTGACCATTTTGTGTTTTACAATCGTGCAGGTGGTGCTAAAACTCTAGAATACTTGAATAAATACCAACAAGAAGGGTTGGTTGATGTTTTACAATGGCCAGTTCCAGCTGGTATATCAATACATTACCATGCCCAAGTAGCAAGTCTTAATGATTGCTATCATAGAAATCTCTACAAAACAAAGTTCATTGCCATCATAGATGTAGATGAGGTCCTGGTGCCTAATTCTGTCAACAGCTGGGGTGAAGTAATGTCAGCACTGCAAAAGAACTCCACCAAAAAGATTAACTCTGCCATATTCCGTAATCATTTCTTTAGGGCAGATCTTCAACAGCCAGATGTCTTGAATGGTACAGATGCCACAACGGCACAAAAATATGGCATCACAGCATTACTGACCACATTAAGAGATGAAAAAATTACCAAGTTTAAATATCATGCTAAGTATATAGCAGATCCAATCTATATAAATATACCTGGAGTTCATTATCCATACAGATATTTGGCAGGAGTTAGAACTGACACTGATGTACCTACATCTTTAGCATTTTTG
Organism: Alitta virens; assembly: GCA_932294295.1. Lineage (NCBI taxonomy): Eukaryota > Metazoa > Annelida > Polychaeta > Phyllodocida > Nereididae > Alitta > Alitta virens. Next base: position 34,791,618 of record OW028583.1, read on the forward strand.
CACCATCACAGAGCTTCTCCTTATTATACGGCTAAAAAGATTATTCAAGATAACTCTTTACTCCGACACAAGGATGCCATACTGAAAAGGGTGGCAGAACGTCATAAGAAGTTTTGTTCTAATGCCTAATGTATCTAAGCTTGTGTTAATTGAATATATTTTGGTGTCACATCAAATCCCAGCTAACTAGACAATTTCACTGGAGACATATGAGAATATTACAATATAAGTTTTACTATTTTTCTTGTAATCATTGTCCCTGAAGAGATCAGTTGTAAAAGTTATAATCATTGTATGTAATATTAGAAATTTCACCTGTGTTGTTATATCATATATTATTATTATAGTAAAATTGATCATGTCCAATACAGAGCAATGCAGTTCTTTTACAGTGTTCATAGATGTGCACCAATACATATGCTAGAAGGTGATATAGGATGGACTAGCACCATCTGCAACAGACATGTAAATATGTGTAAATATTATAATAGGTTATTGAAAATGGACAGAGAAAGACTAACTAGAAAAACATTTGATTACCATATTAGTAAATGTAGAAATAATTGGTCACATGAGTTAAAACAAATTTTTAGCAAAGTAGGAATGGTTGAATTATTGCATAATGATTTGGAATGTGATATTAGACTGCTTAAATGTAAACTAAAACAGATATATTGGGAGAATTGGGAAACTACTAGATATAACAAACCCAAACTAAGGTATTACAATATTTATAAGATGTCATGTTCATTGGAAAAGTATGTTACATGTAATTTACCACATATTCATAGATCATTGTCAGCTCAATTTAGAGCAGGGATATTGCCAATTAATGTCGAAATTGGAAGATTCAGGAATGTTCCATTGGAAGACAGAGTTTGTAAACTGTAATTCTGTTACAAATAATATAGAAGATGAATCTCATGTACTATGTGTATGTAATGCCTATAATGATACAAGAACCAGTCTTTATAATAATATTAATGACATTAAAAGTAATTTCGATGAGTATGATGATTTTGAAAAATTTGTGTTTATTAATAACGAATATAGGTACAATTGGCTAACTTTTTGCTGAAAGCTATGGAAATAAGAAAACAGTTAATTTTTGTTATTCAGACATCACGTATTCAAGTACTAAAATGGAGTGACATATAAGCCATGTTTCCACGTCTGATGTTTGTATTGTTGTAATGCTAAACCACATGTCAATAAAGATAAATAAAGATAAATATTATTATTTTCTCCTTTCTATTTTTTTCCTAACTTATATCTAATTTATCTAGTATTATATTCTTTCTTGTTCTAATATTGTATCAATTTAAGGTGGCCCCTAACACAACCCATTGAGCATCTTTGGGGTCTCCTGGCAAGTATAAATATTAACATAATATATGCAATAATTTTAGATGTATCATGCCAGAAATAGGGCGGGGGCCTAGCTCAGAGGTAGCGCTGGGCTTCCGACCGCTGGGTCCCGGGTTCGATTCCCGGTCGAGCCTAAGTTGGATGGCTGTTTCATCCTTCGTCTCATTGCCATGGTCCCTGCCTGTCCTAATTAGCCCAACTGGTGCAGAAATACAGGACGTAAAGCCCTAATCACCCACCCACTAAAGCTGCTGCTGATAGCGCGAATTGCGCGATTTTTCGCTTGTACAAATCGTAACTTGCAGAGCCTATCCCAGTTCCAGTCTTCTCTGTGCAGCACTTTGTGTAGAATCCTGAGACTTTAAGTAACACTTCCTGTCAGACTGAACTCATTGGGCAAAGAACAAACCTCAAACGAAAGGTAACTCAAGCCGCAAATAGACTGAACGGTGCCATTGCCAGAAGAAGAAGAATGCCAACAAGCATTAAGCTAATTGTTGCAGCTGAAATGGTCATATATTGGATTGTCAATTTTTCTCAGATATGATATATAATGCATAGAAACTAGATTTTCATCTATCTATCTATTCATCTATCTATCTATCTAGCTGTCTATCTATCTATGAAAATGTTTTGAAAATTATGTTAAATGCATTTTGTTTGAAAATGCTGGTGCCTATCTGCAAATGCTGAATCTCCAACCCGAGGGGTTTCTAGTTAAGATTTCGTGGTAAGCGATCATCACCACTTTATAAATACTGGTGCCGTAATTTTATCGCAAAGATACTGCATTTGTCAGAAAGATGCCGTAAAAACTACAGGATTTTTGTTTACAGTGTACAGACATTTTTCTGATATCAACATTATGGACACATGAGCAGAACTTGTTTTGGACCAGAAACGTGTGCCAACTACGACTCTACTACTCTGTCAACGACAGTCCAATGTGTAAATTGCAGTCAAGACCATGCAGGCTTTGACCACAACTACCCAAAATGGAAAGTAAAACGTGAAGTTAAGAAATAAATAAATAAAATCCTCCCAAGATATTTCATCCCCTGCTTGATTTGGAACTACTTACTTGTTGAATTAAAACTAAGTTTAAATCATTATTAGCAAATGGTAACTCTCATAATTTCTCATTTTTATCATTTTCATTATTTTACCTGTGAGTTTAAAGCTTTGTAGCTTATGTTTGATTGTTTTAAACATCTGACTATAGATATAGTTTTATCTTTCTTGTCTTGTCTTGTCTTACCTTATCCTATCTTATATCTTATCTTATCGAATCCTATCTTATCTTTATCTTATCTACTCTTATCTAATCCTATCTTATCTTTATCTTATCTAATCTTTTCTAATCCTGTCTTATCTTTATCATATTATTTTATCTAATCCTATCTTATCTTTATCTTATCTAATCCTAGCTTATCTTATCTTATCTTATCTTATCTTATTCTTATCAAGTTCAACTACCTCTTACCCTCCCTTCCCTCAAGCTTTAATGGTAATAAGAATTTATTTTCTGACAGTGAGTGTACAAACATACATTCAGACAACATTCATACATAAATACTGCACACAAGCACACACATACTGTCAAATCAAAGGGAAAAAGAACACAAGGGGCAGAAAGAAACTGGCAAAGTATACACATAGATAAAAATCTAACAGAAAAAAAATACTATTAATAATCAAACATTCAGTCATTATAATTTCCTATAGAGGCAAAGACCGGAGGAAATGGACTTCAGTGCCGTTTGAGCAGCTTCTAAAATACAACAAAAAACTATTTATTTTTTATGACATATTTTCCAGGGTGACTCATTCAGAGAATCTGTTTTTCAATGAGGCCCTGGTACAAACGTATAAAATCAATAAAATATATACGATTTAAATTATTCACAGAAATGAAAGCACCATTAACATGTAAAATAAACTGACTAGATTGCAATACAATACATACCCATCCAGAGGAGTTGGTTAATTTTTCATCTCAAAGAATAATATCATATATGATATTGCTGGCCAATTATAGTTAATGAATAATAAATACACGAAAATGCCTATGTGTATTGTGATGATGTAGCTAGGCGATGGCCTTAGTTTTGTCACAGAAATCAATATCTATAGATGAAAATGCAACAGCTTGGCAGTCTGTGTACATCTGGGACAGCAGCTACAGACGGCGCCACAATGGAACGAGAATGGAAGCGCAAAGACAAAGTTCAAATCTCTAGGTTTTCCTCAATGTAAGTAGTCCAATCACGGGCATGGATAGAAATAATAGAATTTGCATTTGTTATGTCTACTGTTTAAATATAGTCATTGTAGGACTAGGCTATGCTAGACAGCATTTGATATACATTAATAATTAATTCAAAAGTGCTTGTTTTATCGAGCTGTGTGGTAAATAGTAAAACATTATTAGAGTTGTTTCAGACCATGGAATAGCATACCAAGACAACCAGACTAACCAAAGATAGAACAAGACAGAGAAAATACATTAGTATCACACGCCGATATTTAGCAATCTATTGATATAAAATATTTCTTACATATTTATGTATTTTCCCTAATTTAGTCCTAATCCATTGATATATCAGGATTGCAAAAATATTTCTTAAATATTTATGTAATTTCCCTGATTAAGTCTAATAAATAGATGCAAAAAAAAAAAAAAAACCACTGTTGATCTATTATGAATAAATTAGGGAAAATACATAAATGTGTAAGAAATGTTTGTTATAGCTATTGTGGGTCAAGTTTGACAGCTTTTATTTGTGTTTAAGGAACCTTTAATGATGTTAGGACAGAATTTCAGTCAAATTACTGGGCAGCCTTTAAGAGCCAGTTCATGTAGTTTTATCTAAAATGACATTGTGTACAATCTTCAAAACAATTGTGATGACATCACAATGTCCATTGTGTTCATGACAAGTGATCCGCAAGCCAAGCTGTCTCAGTAAAGTTATCGAAGCATTAAAAGCTTGAGTACATGCATCCTTATCAGGAGCACAGCAAATAAAGTCATCAAGGTATGCACACACCTGGTAACCACGTTTCCTCATCATGCGTTGTATAGCCTAGGTGATCCTATTATAAATAGCAGGACTTTTCCTGGCACCAAAGGGTAATTTACCATCCATAAGAAAGGTGGGATGACTGTCACCTTGAAAAGTTCATTGTAATCCAGTGATGTTGCGTTGGGAGTGTGCAATTTCAAAACTTCTGTAAGCCCACTTCAAGTCCAACTTACACATGTATCCATTTGGGCAACAGAAAGCTAGAGCCTCCCCAATAGAGGTATAATGACATTCATCTTTTGTAGCATAGTCATTAACACTGTTGTCTTTAGGTCTTGAAAGATCATGGATCAAGCGTACATCCCCAACAGGTTTCTCAATTGCAGCCAGAGCAGAGACCACAGTAGGGCGCTCAGAGGTGATTATATAATTACCATCTATAATTTATTCTTTAATGCGATGTTCCACTTTGTGTAAAGTCCTGGGGTGTTCAGCACTGGGATGATTGGGAACAGATGCAGGGAGGATAATTCCAGGGGCACAGTCAATTAAAGAGAAGCCATGCATAATGCCATTCAAAATAAACACACTGTCAGGATCACCTTCTAGTTCTTTTTCCCAGATATGAAGGCAGGCTTTAAAAGATGATGAGGGAATTTCTAGTTTTTTGAAGACCTGTCTGATTTGTGATGCACCTCAGGATGGTCTTCATAGCAGGCACGACATACATGAGCAAATTGACAGGCCTTCAGTTGACATCCATTATATCCATTGAATTTAAGACATATTGTCTTACCAGAGTTGGGGTCCTTGGCCTGGGTAGCCTTCGTGGTGCTGGTTTCCTTGAAATGCTGAGCTGGTTTTTGTAGCTGACTGGTCATTAGGAAGGGGCTTGATGTCCCCCACCTGAATCCTAGGGTGGCCTGTTCTTTCCTATAGACCTTATCATATCCAAGGACATTAGGCCAGGCAAAGGAGTGGGCAAATACTGCCACCTGGATCAGGTAGTTTAGGTAGATCCAGATTGGCACCATCCTCTAGTACCATGTCTCTTGTCATACGAATTGCCCCTTCCATGTATTGGGCTATTGTCAGTTTCTCATGAGTAATTCTCCTGGTTGCATTGGATAAAAATTCTACTCCACCAATATTGACTGTAGTAGGCTGCTCCCCCCCTGGTCAGATTTGAGACCTAATCAGTTACAGGCCGATTCTTGGCTATGAAGCTGCCCGTTCCAAACTGGAAAGGATCCAAAAAGCGTACACCATTTTCTTCTGAGACATGAGCTGAAGTCCTAGGAGCTAGTGTTGCTGTGGCTGATGAATTCTGCAAAAGTTCCAGGACCTGGGTAGCAGACAAAGATCCACCTTCTTCCAGAATAGTCTTCGGATCAGCAGGTGCCTCAGGAGATGCAGTGCTCTGCTGAGCACTCTCAGATGTAGAGGCATTATCTCTTGTCTCTCTTGTGTTTCTTGTCCTGGTGGCCTCTAAGTGGAATAATGAAACACCCTGAATCAGCAGTAACAGCTGTCCAGGGATGAGCTTCTTGAAGTATTGTTTTATCTTCACTTCATCCAGCAAGCAAAGTGACTTGTAGCTATCAAAGCCAGCCTCTGTAAGTGCTGTTTTAGTTTCCTCAGTAAGTTCATTCTCAGCACACCAACTGTCAAATTCAAACGAATCAGAAGCCATCTTGGAAGTCAAGCAAAATGCAACAAGATGTGGTCACTTAAGCCCCTGTCACACGGGCCGGTTGTGCCGTAGTGAACCCGTAGTATTACGTAATAGTTATGTAACAGCTCTTTCCGCCGGTTTGGCGACCGGTTCTGGCAGAAAAAAGGGGCGGGGCAGCACCCGCCGGGTTACCCGCCGGGTGCTACGGGTAACCCGCCGGGATACCCGCCGGCTGCCACGGGTTACCCGCCGGCTTCCACGGGTGCCTCGGCGGTTTCTACGGGTGACTCGGCGGGTTCTACGGGTTACTCGGCGGGTTCTACGGGTTACTCGGCGGGTTCTACGGGTTACTCGGCGGGTTCTACGGGTTACTCGCCGAGTTGTAGGAGTAAGCCGGCGAGTAGTAGGAGTAACTCGCAGCCTCCAGGAGTACACTTTAAAAGGCTGCTGCTCCCCTAATATTAGTCCGATTTTCGTTAAATAAGAACTAAAATTGTAGTATAGTTTATACTGATTCCATACCTGTTTTCGGATCGAAAATATACCAAATATTAAGCGAGTTATTCGTCTGAGAAGGTAGCAAGGTTGGCGGAGGCAAACAGTGGTGCTCTCGCAGACGTCCGCGCCGGGACTGTATCAATGCTGAGCGCTTCTATAAAAGGCTGCTGCTCCCCTAATATTAGTCCGATTTTCGTCAAATAAGACTGGTTTGTAGTATAATTCATATTGACTCCATAGGTGTTTTCGGATTGAAAATAGACCAAATATTAAGCGAGATATTCGTCTGAGAAGGCGGTTGTCTGGTGGCGGCTGCTGCTCCATTAATATTAATCAGATTTGCGTCAAATAAATATTGAATTATAGAAGAGTTCATACTTATTCCACACATAATTTCAGATTGAAAATAGACCAAATATTAAGTGTGATATTCGTCTGGGAAGGCAGCAAGGTGCTCTGTGTATGTTCATGACTTGAAATGGTGTGGTCAATATTTTTTACCATTATATATACATTGTTTGGATGAGCTTTGTTGCAATTAATTTCTACTCATTCTGCCAACTGGCCAATGGGAAGGACTTTTCCTTTGGTTTTGTAAAGTCAATTAACCTATATATGTAATAGCAATCTGCCTTGACCGTTATGTCAATTGCTATTAGCATTTTGAATAATACAAAGAATGGGGTAAGTCATGCTTTTTCATCACTGATCACAAGCATGAATTGAAATCATTGATCACAAGCATGAATTGAAATTCTGAATTGACCATTATGTCAATTGCTATTTACATTTTGAATAATACAAAGAATGGGGTAAGTCATGCTTTTTCATCATTGATCACAAGCATTAATTGAAGTTCTGAATTTCAACTGGTTCCTGTTTAATATGCATATTAAAGAGGGAGATTGTTTTGATCATGGATGGAACATGCAATATCAATATTAATTTCAGTTGGATTATTTTCAGAAACAACAACGAAATATTGATAATTTATATAAACTAGAGTATATCTATCTATAGATAGTTGTTATAGCTCCATAGACATCTTTATCAAGTCGGAATTTTATTGGCAACAAGCAAAGAAACATTGTTTTATTTTCGTTTTTTATTGATTACGAATTAATGAATTATTGATAGTAACATATTATTAGGTGAAGATCTTATAACTATCTGTCTATCTACATATCTATATTCTATGATGTATTACTAACTTTATTAACAAGAATATTCTTGTTTGTGCCTAGTATACTCCATTAATTTTCCCCGCCTTAACTATTATATAAATTCTACACATTTCCCTGAATAATTCAGTCTTTATTTGACGAAAATCTAATATGTAGATAGACAGATAGTTTAGAGAGACAGATAGATTTATATGCTTATTATATAATATAGAATATCTAGCTTAATATTTGGTCCATATAAGTACATAAAAGATAGCAAATAAAATCACAGATCAAATCACAAATAATAATTACAATATCAATATTACATTTAAATTTTACAAAAATATACACAAAAAGATAAGAATGTTTACATGTATAAAAAAAATACCAATATACAAATATAATCATTGCCTGGTAATTACAATACAATACATAGTTTTTTAATTAATGAAAGCAATTACATCTTTTTGTAATTGTGAATGACAATCAAGACAATGTCATATTACTGTGTCATCTTTGAACAAACTATGAAATGACAGGTCAAAGAACCCCAATTTAGGCAATTAGGCAATTGACACATGTATTGAGCATTTGCTGTATTCTCTACACCCATTCTTTATATCATTCAAAATGCTATTGACATAACGGTCATGGCAGTTGGCAGAATGAGTAGAAATGAATTGCAATAAAGCTCATCCAAACAATGTATATATATCATGGTCAAAAATATTGACCACACCATTCAAGTCATGACCATACACAGAGCACCTGGCCGACGCCAGATTACTGCATTCTCAGATGAATATCTCGCTTAATATTTGGTGTATATTCAATCCGAAAACATGATGGAATCAGTATGAACTATGCTACAATACAGTTTTAATTTGACGAAAATCGGACTAATATTAGGGGAGCAGCAGCCTTTTAAAGAAGGGCTCAGCCCTTACTGCATTGATACAGTCAGGGCGCGGACGTCTGCGAGAGCACCACTGTTTGCCTCCGCCAACCTAGCTACGTTCTCAGACGAATATCTCGCTTAATATTTGGTCTATTTTCAATCCGAAAACACGTATGGAATCAGTATGATTTATACTACAATTCAGTCCTGATTTGACGTAAATCGGATTATTATAAATGGAGCAACAGCCGCCGCAAGACGACTGCCTTTTCAGACAAATATCTCGCTTAATATTCGGGATTTTTTAAATCCGAAAATACGTATGGAATCAGTATGAGCTATACTGCCATTCAGTCTTTATTTGAGGAAAATCGGACTAATATTAGAGGAGCAGCAGCCTTTTTAAAGTATATACCTCCCTGCCTACGCTGACGCTGGTAGCAAAAAGCCGGCGGGTTACACGTGAAAGCCGGCGGGTTACACGTGAAAGCCGGCGGGTTACCCGTGAAAGCCGGCGGGTTACCCGTAGAACCCCTCAACAAGCCGCCGGGGTGAAATTAGAGACGAATAATTCGCCAGGTTCTACGGGCCACCCGCCGGCTTCCACGGGTCACCCGCCGGCTTCCACGGGTCACCCGCCGGCTTCCACGGGTCACCCGCCGGCTTCCACGGGTTTTTTTTTTTTTTTTTACACCCGTGAGATTTCTACGGTTGTGCCATGCAAGCATGGCACAACCGGCTCCCGGGGCCGGGTTTCGCGGCTTGGCCAAGGGTCCCACGGGTGCTTGACGGGTATCCACGGGTATCCACGGGTGGCCATATTGGGGCCGCCGGCTTCGAGCCGGGTAGCGATTTCCGCAATTATTACGTAATACTACGGCTTCACTACGGCACAACCGGCCCGTGTGACAGGGGCTTTAGGGAGCCAAGCAGCAAGTGGGGTGAGCACAGGGCAGAGCTTATCTTACATGGGGTTAGATAGCCATGACATTAATTAATGATGACCAGTGGTCAGTGACCTGGCCAAGCTCCACCCTCTGTCCTGAATTAAAACTGTTTAATTATAAACAAGTCTTAATGATGTTAGGACAGAATTTCAGTCAAATTACTGGGCAGCCTTTAAGAGTCAGTTAATGTAGTTTTATGTAAAATTTCATTGTGGACAATCTTCGAAACAATTGTGATGACATCACAATGTCCATTGTGTTCATGACAAGTGACCAATACAACTTTTCCCTGTCCAATACAACTTTTCCCTGTCCAATACAACTTTTCCCTGTCCAATACAGCTTTTTCCAATACCACTTAAAATTGAACAGTCACATGGTATGAATGAAGAGATCTGACTGGACAAGGACCTTTCCGAGAATATTGTCTGTTATTGTGGTTTTATAATAATGAGATTCATATTTCATGATTATGACACCCTCTGACACTACATTCAGTAAGTCTAGACCTATCACATGATATGACTGATATTAGCTTTAACAATGCCAGAAATATAAAGTGAACAGATACACAGATCTGAAAAAAAAATTTAGGTCAATGACTGAGAGGAGATTGGGATCTGTAACGTACATAAACGTTATAGCAGTTTGCTTGGAGAAAATTGAGAAAAAGTTATAAATCTTTTTGGAAGATATGAAACACAAATCTTAAGACGACATATTACATTTAATTCTTATGTAAATAATGTCAGATGAAGAAAATAAATTTTGTCCAAATTTCTACTATCCTGAAAATTACAAAATCATGATAATTCACCCAAGTAAGCTCTGCAGTGAGCTACTTCCAAAGTTCATAGATTAAGGTTTTAACCTTATAACTTTATTAATATCTACTATCGACTTATCACACAAGTCTGGTACTTTATATTAAAGCTTTCTTATTAATTATCATGTATTTGCATTCATTCCATTTCACACTAGACAATTAAAAACACCCATTTCTCTGCTGTTCACACATTGCCAGGTATCTATTCTTTTTTTTCTTTTTTTTTAAATTTTCTTGTTACTTATAAAAATATAAAAGTAACCATAAATTTGCTCACTTTTTTCAATTTCAGCTCATGCAATTGTGTTGTGCAGTTCATAACAATGCTTGTCAAAGTATTGCTTCGACGTCATTGGATACTATTGGCTTTGTCTTCTTTTGGCATTTGTATAGTTTACCTAAATAGTGAGGCACTTATTGAAGTTCCCGGCTATATGAACAACATCCAACAGTCGGTTGGGAGTGACTGGAGAAAATGGATATGGTCTCCTGTGAATACCACTAAACCTTCTGTAATACAAAATACGAATACATACAACTCTACTAAAAACCAACTGCCAACACTCGAAAGTTCTACAACAAGCAATATAAAACGCAATGTTACTACAAGTAAAGTTAAAAGTAATGCAACACAGATGTCCAATAATGGCAGTATCAGCAATAATAGCATCTTTACAAAGTGTCTAAAGCTTCAAAAACCTTCATCGCTTAAGGAAAGTCAGACATTTCAACCCGTAGTGAATGGAAAAGTATGGGTTTACTCTGCATACTATGATGCTCGCTTGCCGAAACACCGGATCAGAATAATAGGAATATCTCACGTGCAACAAAACAGCAAAACCCTCCTCTGTCGGATGTGGTACAACCATACCAGTGAACCCGATATACAAACTGTAGCTGCAGTTGATGCCTATCCACACTTCAATACACGCAGGTAGTATATTATCTCAACTGTATCAATTTTCTACTGACTGAAGCTTAGTCAGTTAATAATGATGATCTTATCCCTTTCTTATCCAAGGGTAGTCTTAATTATGGGGTTACTGTTATCAAAGTTAACACCTCATCCAGTTTACAGCCAATTTCATAGACATCAAAACTAAATTCCAGAGGGTGTCAAGTGAATCCAGGATTATCAGCCGAAGGACATCGCCAATGGGAGTGCTGGAGTGTAGTCTCCAAGTCTATGAAATTGGATGTAAATCTAAAACACAATGAAACAAACTAACTGGCTGACTTTACTGTTTTTCAGCTCTACTGGGATGATATTTTCATGTCTAGTGAAAGAGGGTCAAGTACCTTATGCTGTGTCTCTTGTTCATGACAAATGCGATGTCACCAATGTTCTTCCTGTGATAAACAACTACAAGAAAGACTGGAAACCAACCTCTAACTTCACTGTATGCGGACCTATTATACATTCTAACAAAGACGACCACAACAGTGTTATCAATATGATAGAGGTTAATTCAGCGTTTGGGGCTGACCATTTTGTGTTTTACAATCGTGCAGGTGGTGCTAAAACTCTAGAATACTTGAATAAATACCAACAAGAAGGGTTGGTTGATGTTTTACAATGGCCAGTTCCAGCTGGTATATCAATACATTACCATGCCCAAGGAACAAGTCTCAATGAATGCTATTATAGGAATCTCTACAAAGCAAAGTTCATTGCCATCATAGATGTAGATGAGGTCCTGGTGCCTAATTCTGTCAACAGCTGGGGTGAAGTAATGTCAGCACTGCAAAAGAACTCCACCAAAAAGATTAACTCTGCCAGATTCGCTAATCTTTTCTTTAGAGCAGATCTTAAACAGCCAGATGTCTTGAATGGTACAGATGCCACAACGGCACAAAAATATGGCATCACGGCATTACTGACCACATTACGAGATGGGAAAATATTTAGAGGTCAGTCCAAGTACATAGGAGATCCAATTGATATAGAGATGCCTGGAGTTCATTATCCAGAAAAAATTTTGGCGAAAGTTATGAATCACACTGAAGTACCTACATCTTTAGCATTTTTGCAACATCACAGAGCTTTTCCTTATTATACGGCTGAAAAGATTATTCAAGATAACTCTTTACTCCGACACAAGGATGCCATAGTGAAAAGGGTGGCAGAACGTCATAAGAAGTTTCATTCTAATGTCTAATGTTTAAATCCTTGTATTTTAGCTAACCGCTAAAGGCTAAGACACTGCTAAGAACCCCAATGAAGTTGAATAAACACTAGTTAGAATCAGCTGGTCTTCAAGTCATGAAAAGGTTCAGTTAAAAACTTATAATATGCTTTAAGTGGAGTTATGGTGTTGAAGATTATCATATTTAGATATTGATAAGTACACTAGGTCAGTGATTGCTCAATTTAGACTTGGAATTTTGTCTTCGCAGCTTGAAATAGGAACGTACAGAGGTGTACCATTTAGAGATCGATTGTGTAATCTATGTGATAAAAATGGAATTAATCGAGGACAAGTTCCTTGTTTTAATGATTTGTACTTTATGATGACTTTGGAAACTATATGCTCTCAAAAATTGGTAATTTAGATAATAATTTTATTAATATGGATGATATTGATAAGTTTTTAAGCATTTGTAATAACTTTCAAAATTATAATTATTAATATCTTTATTCGTACATTTACGTCATACAAAAATTATATATCTTAGTCACATTTGGTAAAAGCAATGCAGAAATAAAAATTGTATAATCAATGTCTGTCAGCTTAATGTAAAGCTACTGTGACTTCAAGGCCGGGTGTCGGGTGTTGGGTGGCCGGATGCTGGGTGGCTTGTTTTATTCTATATATAATGTTCTATTGCTGCCTTCCTTCCTGAAGGTCCTGGGTTCGATCCCTGGTTCGGGCACTCCATGAGCTATATCCCAGCTGGATATCGATCGCATGAGAGAAATCGATACCCCTGTGAGTCATAAGCTTACAGAAATGTTCACAGATGACATATATTGTTAGATTAACGGGCTGCAGGGACCACTATCAAACTTTTTTTTGCTGGTGGCGTTGTCGTTGGTCAGGAGCAATTGTCCCATTGATGCGCAGGACTTTTGGTCTGTGAGCATTCTCAAAATTATTATAAACCAAGCATTCAAGGTCAGTTGCAGTGAAACGTGATGTCTATTAGGGTGGGCCCTTTTTCAAAAACTGTCAGAATGTTTTGCTCCATCATCATTTTCTGAGGCATTTAGGTCTATGAAGTACAAGAATACCAAAATTTTTAAAATTTGATGAAAAAAACCCAGGCCCCTAGGCCATTTTGTAAAGTAACATTTTTTTCGCCCCGAAAATCATAAAAAATGCCTATATCTCAAGAACTATACAAGATACATACATGAAATTGGTACCAAAATATCTGGAATACCCACTTTTATATTCATCTTTAATACATATTGATGCCCTAAACTCGATATTTTTTTAGTTATTCCACAAAAAGTAACTTTTGTAGAGTGCTATATGTAGCAATAACCACCATTCAACAAGCATAATGTAAAATAAGCAGGTAGATATGCAGGAATATCTGTAACCATTACATTTTTCGTGTTAATGGAGGTAAGTTTAACTTTGGCAAGGTGATAGTGTGGGCAAAAAGTTGACATTAGGGAGGGGAAGCTCTCCAGAAGCTCTGCTCAGCTGCCCCTCTGCAGGAGTTTGGAAGGGCAACAACGGTGCTGCTGATTAGTCCAAACAGATTATATGTGATAATCACAGAGGATCATGACAACCAAAATGTCACCACGCAGACCAGTTAAACTGGACATTTATGGTTTGCCTGTGCAACTGCCACATTACATAATCAGTTGCCAAGAAATGGAGATGTGATGAGAGGGCTTTATTTTATATACAATGAAATGAGGTTCATGAAGGGAAAGGGCAACACCACTTCAATGAATAATGCTGCCAGCCAGTTGGTTGAGGATATTCTTGGAGTATAAGATTTTACCACTGTTAAAGCAAAAAGGAAGGATTTCATTAAAATGAAAATACTCAAGTTGTACCACAGCTACAGAAAAACTTTTGTCAAAGATTCATCCAAAGACAAGACAAGGCTAACAAATCCCGCCAAAGAATGGAGAAAGAAAGCAATAACTTATTTGATGTGGTGAATGACAAATTAACCCATTCTAGAGAAAACGATTTCATTCATGACCAGAGGCACGAACGTAAAATGATAAGTTCAACAAAGGTTGATAAGGACTCATCCCGAAAAGAAAAAACATTGCAGAAAAAGAAGAACTTAGTGGATAAAATGAAGAAGAAGGAAGAAGTCAACAGGCAGAAGCGTTTTTTGTCTGTAAAAGAAAATAATTCCTCTGATAATGAGCCACTTGACACAGAAGGAGGGGGGTACAGACCAAAAGAGTCAAAGAGGAAGTACAGTACCTTGGTTGGAAAACTGCGCAGCAAGTTTCTTGAAGTAATGGATGAGACTAATGTCACACCCCATGTCTTTACAAAAATAGCTGATGCTGTATTGCAAAATTATGATATCATCAATGAAGAGAACAGGCATGACCTGATAAAACCCACACAGGTCAAGAGGTTGGCAAGAATAAGTAGACAAGAAATGTAGAGGAAGTGTCAGGAAACAAAATGCTTGGCATTGCGTTTGACGGCAAAAAGACATTGGGCATGCAAACCCAAAGTCTGCAAAAGCAGAAGATATTTTTGGAAGTATAAAGGAACTCCTTGTGGCCAGGTAAGTTCATTGTTCCATGTGGTACACTGGTACAGTGTGTATTGAATTTAAATCAAATTCTTCAATTACCAGCATTTAGGTTCCTGCAATGAACAACTGGCATCATACAGAATTGGACAATTAAACCATGCTCGATGGATGACTCTTGCATCAAGAATTCTAAGATTGTATTTGTCAATGAAAACACCCACAAAGAAAATGATTACTATTGTGAAGTATATTTGTGGAGTCTATTATCCATCCATCGACTATGCGAAGTACTCTGAATTAATTCCAGTAGCTGACTTAAATGTTGAGCCAGCAACAACTCATGCAGCTTGTTCAGAAGCCAATGGCAACTGGCTACAGTTGCACAACAGTGGCCAGTGAAAGAGCAGTGCAACTTATGACCTCATGCTCTCTCAGACTCACAGAGCCAAACGAGCAGGATGGGATGTTAATGAACATCCAAAAAGCCTGTAACTGAAATGCAGGACCCATAGTTGGAAAACGATATAGATTCTATTGAAAATTTGAAATGAGCTGAACTGCTGTCAATGTAATAAATTGATAAATATTTATAAAGCACTAGTCTTGTATAATGAGCAATAAATTGAATTATTTCACTGTCAACAGTGGCTTTTTCATTTTAGATTTGGCACATGGTGTGAAAATATGGGTTTTTCTTAAATAATGTCAAAACTATTGACTTTGGAGCATTAGTATGTATTGAAGATGAATATAAAAATGGGTATTGCGGATATTGTGGTACCAATTTTATGTCTGTATCTTGTATAGTTCTTGAGATATAGGCATTTTTTACGATTTTCGGAGAGACAGAAATGTTACTTTACAAAATGGCCTAGGGGCCTGGGTTTTTTTCATCAAATTAAATTATTTTTGGTATTGCTGTACTTCATAGACCTAAATGCCTCAGAAAATGATGATGG
Source organism: Alitta virens (assembly GCA_932294295.1). Taxonomy (NCBI): domain Eukaryota; kingdom Metazoa; phylum Annelida; class Polychaeta; order Phyllodocida; family Nereididae; genus Alitta; species Alitta virens. The sequence goes on from OW028583.1 coordinate 34,807,670, forward strand.
AGGAAAACTTTCTGACAGTTTTTGAAAAAGGGCCCACCCTAATGTCTATCATCAAGGAAAATAATGGTGAGTCCCCCCTCTAGCGGCCAGATATGGTCATCAGGGGATCCCGGCATTTTTTCATTTTATTTTTATTTATTTATTTATTTTTTTGAAAATGTCTTTACTTGTCGTTTTACCATGTATGAGTGTTTTTCGAATCAATGCCAGTCTGGGACTGAGTCTGAAAAGAAACCTTAGTTTTGGAAATGTTGATCTTTAATTGCATTTTGAAATTCCAAATGCTCATAGCCAGATGTTTATAAATGTGTGCTTTGTACAAGAATTTGACCTAGTCCAACTTCTCATTCTCACAACTTTTCTGGATATGCTGTGGATGTATTTATCATCATATCGCAAATGCAACTGGAGCTTACTGATGTAAATATTCTTGCAATTTACATAAATGCTGAAACACTTACAGTGATTTTGCATCTGTTGTTTATTCATTTGTTTTTTTGTGAAACATAATGCAAATCTTTTTTGAAATAAAGGTCGCCAGTGCAAATCTTTCCATGTTGATTGTTAATTTGTCAAAGTTATTTTCACAACAAACCCAGTTCACAGAATTCTAATGTCTAAAGTGTTGTAACAGGGCCTATATGTGCTCAATCGTGCCTCTGTTAATCAAGTATAAATTATTTCGACTATCGTTCACGGGGCATCCATCGGCCTTTCTGATAACCGATTTGACGCTCCCCTGAAATCGGGGAGGGAAATGCTTCCGCGCAGATGCTTCTGCAGATGAAGTAGTGCGATTACTATGCCTGGTTCCTTTTTTACAAGGAGATACTTACTGTGAAACTGGTGCAAATGTTTTCTTTTGGCAGATACTATGTCAGCATAACGAAATTGCACAACTTTACTGTCGAATTCCACCAACTGAACAAGCATGTTAACAGCATTGCGACGCCTTTTCAATGATCTATTTTTTACCGTATCCCTTGAGCATTGTGTGAGTTCTCAGAAAGACCGGTGCTACGCACCGGACAAGCGCCGTCTTTCGGCAGAAATTGTTCCCAGAGTGACTCCAGATTGATTCCCGTGAAAAGGTAAACAATTCCACACGTCGAACATCCGCCAGATGCTTAAAAATGTTTGCCCTCTCCACGGATATCCACAAGTGATCTAGAGGGACCAGGACCATTCTACGGAATAGCACGGGTATCCATACAACACTCGGTGAGTGAATTATGTGTGAACAAGGATAAGGAGTAAAAAAATTTCGTCATCCGCGCTCACTCGCCATCGCCACTCGCCATCGCCACTCGTGACAGTGAGAACGCCCCTTAAGTCAGCAAACAATGATAGGAATTACTAAGAGATATGTTATGATAATATTACATGTTAGGATTACTGTAGTATGTCAGAAATGTACTTACCCAGCTGGATGTCAATAGCATGAGATGCCTTATACTCGGTGTCTAGACTCCCCTGATGGGGTAAATGAGTAACATGATGTGGACTCCCAAGCCTGATCATCTCATCATTACGTCTGCCCTGGCAGCTGGTCATATAAGCTGACTAAGCTTCAGATGCAGTATTAATGCCTAGGGTTGAAATAGTTAAAAATGACATTGATGAGATCTGTGTTTCATCCTTCGTCTCATTGACATGGTCCCTACCTGTCCTAATTAGCCCATCAGGTGCAGAAATACAGGAAGTAAAGCCCTAATCCACCACCACCACCACCACTTGGCGCTGGCTGCTTGGCATTTACTTGATACACCTTGAAGTTAGCTACCTGGAGCTGGCTACTTGGCATTTACTTGAAAAATCTTGAAGTCAGCTACCTGATGCTGGCTACTTGGCATTTACTTGAGAGACCTTGAAGTTAGCTACTTGGCGCTGGCTACTTGGCATTCACTTTAACTTGTCATACATAAAAAAATTATAAACCAATTAAAGTAAATTTTATTTTGGTTCATTATTGGACCCATCTTCATGAGAAAAATTGGCCAAAATTTGGGTTTCGGCTGACAGCCAACTGACCAACCAACCTACCAAAACTAATTCTAAGGACTCCAGAAACAATAATCAAGCATTAGAAATTTAGAACTAAGTTTCATTCCTTCAATTTGCATACAAGCCCATTTACTTGAGACAAATTATATTTACTTGGCTGAAAGTTGGTTTTGGGCCAACAGCCAACCAACCAACCAACCTACCAAAACTAATTTAACGGACCCTAGAAACAATAATCAAGCATTAGAACCAAGTTTCATTCCTTCATTTTAGCATAAAAGCCCATTTACTTGGTTTTCGGCCGACAGCCAAATGACCAACCAACCTACCAAAACTAATTCTAAGGACTCCAGAAACAATAATCAAGCATTAGAAATTTAGAACTAAGTTTCATTCCTTCAATTTGCATACAAGCCCATTTACTTGAGACAAATTATATTTACTTGGCTGAAAGTTGGTTTTGGGCCAACAGCCAACCAACCAACCAACCTACCAAAACTAATTTAACGGACCCTAGAAACAATAATCAAGCATTAGAACCAAGTTTCATTCCTTCATTTTAGCATAAAAGCCCATTTACTTGGTTTTCGGCCGACAGCCAAATGACCAACCAACCTACCAAAACTAATTCTAAAGACCACAGAAACAAAAATCTAGAATTTGAGCTAAGTTTCAATGCTTAATTTTGTATACAAGCCCATTAACTTGAGAAAAATTCTTTTTACTTGGCCGAAACAGCGAACCTACCAACTAACCTACCAAAATTAATTTAAAGGACCCCAGAAACAATAATCAGGCAGTAAATTATATGTTCTGTTTTTTTAAGCCAGTTTGTTTCTTAAGTAAATGGGCTATTAGGAACAACCCAATGGCATGAGGTATTTATTGTGATCCAACATCCCTAATTATAATAAACTGTGATCTTCACTTTTCACACAAGGAAGATGGCAGATAAAGCATCGCCACTATTAATCAAATAAAGATTGGATTTAAACTAAATATGATATTTAAAAGTAATTTTGAAAAAATAAAAGTTGTCCGCAATGGTTATTGGTCATATCCAGGCGAGCAGTGGTTGAAAGCACTTTCACTTTCACTTTGCCCATTCAAAGTGGAAAATATCTGTTGAACTCAAAACAGTCAAGCATTGACAACGTGATTGCCATGGAGACCAAATGCACAGTGGCAGCACTGAGGAATTTGGTTGGACTAAGGCATAGTTTCTGACTAAATTAGGCACTTTTTCACATCAGATGAGGAAATACATCTTTCTACATGAATAAAACTAAAGTTTCTTTAACAAATACAATCTAGCAAAGGTTTGTTTTACTCCTGTAAGCCTTCAAATTTTTGAATGGGAGGACGTTGTGACATCAGTCTGTTTGCTTGGCTCTCTTCTGTGATTGGCTGCTGAAGTCTTTATGAATATTTAAATCAGATTTTTGCTCCTCACTGAAGATGTAGGAATATTGATATGAAAATTACAAGCTATTGGTCAAAGCAATTCCTTATTTCTTAGCTTTCTCAGCTAAAAATACTGAAAATATCTGTAAAAGTGTGGGATATAAATAAACTTAAAACATGTTTTGAGTTCAACAGACATTTTCCACTTTGAATGGGCAAAGTGATAAGTGAAAGCGCTTTAACCACTGCTACCCCGGATATGACCAATGATCATTGCGGACAACATTTATTTTTTCAAAATTACTAATATCATATTTAGTTTAAATCCAATCTTTATTTCATTAATAGTGCATAATTGGCGATGCTTTATCTACCATCTTCCTTGTGTGGAAAGTGAAGATCACAATTTATTATAATTAGGGATGTTGGATCACACTTAATACCTCATTGGTTGTTCCTAATAGCCCCTTTACTTAAGAAACATCATTGGATTAAAAAAAAAACAGAAAATATAATTTACTGCCTGATTATTGTTTCTGGGGTCCTTTAAAGACAATGTGGGTATTCAGTTCTACACCTGAGAATGCCATGAAATTGTGTACAAAGTAAAAGCAAGTGTTCTGGTTAAAATTATGAAAGAAAAATGGTGGGTCACCATAGTTTTAAAAAATTTGTCTGACAAATACTAATTGCATGCCTGGCTCAAGGTGCCCCATGATAGAGGAATCATGAGCCACTTGACCACATTTTTTAAAGACAACAAATGATATGTACAATGTTACATTGGCACTCCGGATGTTAAGCTATAGTAAGATTTTCATAGTAAGACTGTATGACTTTCACTTCATGCTCCCAAGGTGGAAAAAGTAAAAACCGGCTCACGGTGCCCCATTCTCCCCTACTAACGAATGTCTCGCTTTCCAGGTTACCATAATCTGTTTCATGCAGACCACATAGAGTTATGCTCTCTTGTTTCATCATCAGAGCAAATAGTGCATTGAACACAAGATGACAGCACTGTACACTTAAATTCTAATTCTTCTCTTCATGCTACAATGCTCTGACTTCTCATTGACAGTGTTTTGAGTTCTGCTCTCTTGTTTCATCAGAGCAAATAGTGCATTGAACAAGATGACAGCACTGTACACTTAAATTCTAACTCTTCTCATTGACAGTGTTTTGATAGAGTTCTGCTCTCTTGTTTCACTTAAATTCTAACTTTTCTCTTCATGCTACAATGCTCTGGCTTCTAATTGAAGAAAGGTTCTGTCTGGTGGAAAGTTCTAGTTGATGACATCATTCATACCTTTGTTCATATTGCTAGCGGGGTTGGTGGGAGTTATTTTACCACTACATTCCTTTACCCATTAGATTATACTGCAGTGGGCCACTACAGTATGATCGGTATAATTCCCAGTGAAATAGGCATTCTGTAATTTTGGCTGAGGTAATTAGAAGAAATTGATTTCAAATAGATACCAGTGATTAAATCCAAATATGGGCTGTAAATTAATCTCAAAGTACCTCTACATAACAGCTCTGTAGGGAATTAACAGAAATCAATTGAATGATGTCTGACAAAATATACATTAAAATGCACTTGAAATACTGCTGCGTAAAATGCACTCTGCTTCCGCCAATCATGTCGTATTATAATAAGACCCAATGGTTATGTGGTATGTTTTTATATTCCCCACGAGTGGACAGATTGGCCAGGATTCACGAGTGGCGTTAGCCACGAGTGAATTCTGAAGCCAATCTGTCCACAAGTGAGGGAATATAAAAATATACCACATATCCCCTTGGGTCTTATTTATACCCCACAATTTTCACTTTTAGTTGAGCTGTCTGGCTATGCATTCATGTAGTATAGAAAAAATTCATGAATATTAATTTTTGCCATTGACCAATCAGAGCATTGCATAACTGTCAACAACGTCATCACCTCAAAACTTTCTGGGACATTTTCACATTAATAAAAAAAATTACGAAATGATATTTACAAACCAGTTGTTAAATATTTCTTGTCAGAATTGTTTTTTATACTAGATTTGGACAGAAAATGTTTTATTGTTCCGTATTATTCGATTGTATTACCGAAGCGATGACGCTCCTGTGACGTTGCCCATAGCAACACAGCCACACAATGGCTTGTATCTGTGGACTGAACAGATCATTGACTTTCTGTTACGTTTTTTGCTCCTGGAATCGTTAATTCTTGTCCGATTTCAAAAATTTAAACTTTTTTAGGTAGCTGACAATTTTATCTTTTGAATGGTTGTAAAATTGTGACTCCGAATATTGTTTTAAAGCGGCGGCGCTAGTTTAAACGGCGAAGCGCTTAGCTGCAAAAAGAGATTTTTTGTCATTGGCCTGCCATACATAGAAGTATGTGGTATACATTTCCCATCCTTGTAAGGTAAGCCATGTAGTATACACATGTATACCACATAGGCTATACCACATGGCTTTTCTATGTGGTATACAACTGATTGTGGGGTATATCGTTGAATCCCAATAATTGCCGTAGACAGAATATCCTTACAACAGTTCTGAACATTTATTAACAAACTACTACAGAGGGCGTCATAGTCAAAATCTACCATGATGACACCTAGTGCATAATAACAAAACTAATTGGTGCCATACAATCACAAATCACTTGTCAAGGGCGGCAAATAGGAAGTTAATAACTAATATATTATGGTTTGTTTTGTATTGAGCCAAGCAGTCACCCTGCCAGTTTGTATTTACCCAAGTGCCTTTAAAACCAGATACGTGTTTAGTTTTTTTTATTGGCCTAATTGTAGCTATAATTGATGTAACGACATAATCACACAACACTCAATCAGCCTTTTATGCAGGTCATTGAGTGCAGTTGGTGACGTCACAATTTTTAATAAGTTTTATTATTACATATATATTTTGATATCAGTATACTCAATCTCAAAGTACCTCTACATAAAAGCTCTGTAGGAAATTAACAGAAATCAATTGAATGAGATGTCTGACAAAATATACATTAAGATGCACTCGAAATACTGCTGCTTAAGATGCACTCTGCTTCAGCCAATCACATGTCAAGGGTGGCAAATAGGAAGTTAATAACTAATATATTATTGCATGGTTTGTTTTGTATTGACCCCAAGCATTCATCAATATTTTTTTTTACTTTCTCTGTAGAAATGGACGTTCAAAAATTATGATTTACTGTTTGAAGGTGTTCTGTTGAATGCTGTGAGAATTTTTGTTGTTTGTGTTATCGCAACGCATGATTAAGCACACAGTTACACAAAAAGTGTTGAACCATGTCACAGAGGACCCAAAAAAGTCTTGGGACACCTTAAGAATTAAGCCTTAATTGATTGCTAGACACTAATCTGCTATTATGCTTGAAGTTAAACAATTAATTTTAGGTCCAGGCTGTTGCAGACACAATGCAAGTTTATGACAGGTTTTGTGTTATTCTGTTTAGACCTATTGACACACACATTTTATGAAGGTTTATGACACCTAGATTCGATAAACTGTTACCAATTTGTATAGACCAGGAAATCAGTTGGCTCATTATTTTAGAGCAGTAAACGTGATTTTGCCAGCAATTAAATATAGGTGAGTGTATTATTACTTATTTACACTGAGGACAATATTATAAATTATTCAGCTTTTTAGTATATTATACATATTGTTGTTATCATTGTTTTAGGAGTACATCGATGATATATAATTATTATTTGAGGAAATGTGTGGACAAAAGCGGCATTGTATTTTGTGAGTGAAATATATTTATCTATGCATATGTTTGAATTTATATATTTCAGTCTGATATGAAAATTTATTTACTTAGGTAAATTTATAATGTGGGTATTACTAAATGGTGTTCATGTTTTAATTTTTTTGTAGATTCACCTCTTACTCTTACTCTTAGTGAGTGAATAAACATGCCAAACATCAAATTATAGGTTTGGTCATCATTTCCACACCATTCCCTCACACAGGCTATCACCACAAGTGACACTGAGTGAGGAGAGACGGTTTTTGGCAGTTGAGTGTCAATATATTAAAATTGTTAGACATCAAGTCATTTCTGAAAGGATGTAAAGGAAACAATTGTGTTAAAAAATTTTAAACACAAATAAAGTCGGGAAAATGGAAAATGATTGCATTAGCAACATCTCTAAATTGTTGAAAGTTGCTAAGACCACTGTGCACAATGTCCTACAGAAGTTCAAGCAAACTGGCAGCACAGCCAACCTTCCAAAATCAGGGCGTCCAGGGGCAACATCAGCTACTGATGACCATGCCATAATGCGGATGGTGGAGAAAACCCCCAAACTTACTGCCCCTGAGGTCAACCAAGAATTGAAGGATGCAGGAAAAACCATCAGTGACTAAACCATAAGGAATAGGTTACATGATGCAGGGCTCATGGGACGTCATGTCGGCAAACACCTGATAAGTGCCAAGAACAGAAGAGCAAGGCTAGAATTCGCAAGGGAACATGTTATGAACCCAAATCTTACTGGGAAAAGGTCCTGTGGACAGATGAAACTAAAATTAACATGTTTCAGTCTGATGGCAAGTGCACAGTGTGGAGACCAAAGGACAAAGCTGATGATCCAAGGTATACCTCTGCATATGTGAAGCAAGGAGGAGGTAGTGTGATGGCCTGGGCATGTATTACTGTCAAAGGACCTGGTGACCTGGTCTTCATTGATGACATAACTGAAGACGGATCCAGCATAATGGATGGCAATGCCTACAGGAAGATATTGAGCAAGTATATTGAGCCAAATGGGAAACACCTTCAAGTTGCTGGCAGGGGCTAAATTGTGCAGTCTGACAAAGACCCGAAACATACTACAAAGGCTACCCAAGTAGACAGTGCTTAACTGGCCAAGTCAATCACCCAATCTGAACCCAATTGAGCACATCTTCTATCTCCTGAAGAGGCAAATGCATTCAGAAAATCCAAAAAATAAGGTTGAACTGAGAAAATTAGTTTTGAGACATTAAACTGTCTATTTTCCTGAAGATCATCCACTCTATGCCATGGTGTCTTGAAGCAGTCATTGCAAATAGAGGTCATGCCACAAAATATTGACTGACATTGATTTTGCATATAATAATCATGGGTGTCCCGACACTTTTTTGAAGTGATAAATCATCTGTCGATTCTTTGTTACACTGTTGCAGATCTATTGATTACATCATTGTCTTTTTGCTTTAAAACTGTGTTCTACTATGTTCAATAAAATGACATCACATTGGTGGACTAATAATAGAAAATTATTTTATTCATATACCATATTCTTTGTAGGAGCATTCAGTATTCAAATTTCGACCTAGTATTAAGCTAACAAGCTACAAATAGATAAATATTGCAACATCTTGAATTAATCTTATCACAATTAAATATGTCCTGAATCACAATTAACTATTTCATGAATACTTAACAAAGGTTTTCTCTCGTCATTCAAGTAGCACCACTTCTCCATGCAACCCTATATGTTATATAATGATTTGAAATGCATGATTGCACGTGATGTGTTGATACCAGGAAATTATATTATTCATGACATTATTCTCAATTTCAATGCTGAAAATTAAAATTTAATTATTCTCAATTTCAGTACTAAGAATTAAAATTATATTATTCTCAATTTCAATACTGACAATTAAAATTAAATTATTCTCAACTTCAATGCTGAAAATTAAAATTACATTATTCTCAATTTCAATGCTGAGAAAAAAAATTATTTTATTCTCAATTTCAATGCTAAGAAATTCAAATTACATTATTCTCAATTTAAAACACGCTATTCTCAAGTTAATGCTTACAGTTATGTTAGTCTAAATTTCAATATTGGGAAACTAAAATTCCCCAGTAACATGCTTTACATTTTTAAAGTAATGAATCATGTGAGATATTCAACTTCTGGATTTTTGTGAGAAGTTTTATGGTTCAGTTCTCTTTTGTTAAATTGCGACCATGCAGGAAGTCTTATTGAGACGTATACCCAAGAAGGTTAAAAGAAGACCTGATATGTTCACAACTGTCATGAATAATATTTGGGGTTATTGAGAATCCAACATAAATATCGACAATATTTAAAAGCAATCGACATAAATATACAAAAATAATATGTTAATAGGTAAGTTGAACTCTACTTTTTAAAAATAATATTGTTATGAAAACATAGGCTGCGCTGCAGTTAAACCCTCAGCAAATCCCACAGAGCACACTGGCATCATTAAAATTGTTAAGTGTCCGTCCGACAGGCAGGAGGGCGGACGTTACACTTTCATTTCCAGAGCAGAACTCTAACACACACTTTCATTTCTAGAGCTGAACTCCAACACTAATGCACTTACCCTAATGAAATTTTATACAGTAACACCCTATATGGCCTAGTGGTGCCTGGTGATAGTATTATTTCTTGAATGTTTATACAGTGTGTGCGATGAAGCAAAACAATTGCCACTTGGCCTACATAGCCGGTTAGTAACAGGCTATATAGGCCAATTGGCAATTGGCTGTTATGCAATGCTAATTAGAGTCCAAGATGTCCTATTTTTTTAACTCTTGAAGATTTTCATTGTTCATTATATTCTGCTAAGTGTGAAATATTACGTTCTCGTGGGTTATAATGTCCTACAAATATCTTACTTATTAACAGCAATCAATTCTGTTCAGAGTAAAGCCAAATGAGCATAAAAAGTATTGTCTATCCTTTTCCTGCCATTAAATTGTTGTGTTTAAAAGATGTTATGCACAATAAGGGATATTCAGTTGGCTAGAATTATCAACACAATAGCATGTTCCCTTAACTAATCTACAACTAAGATTATCATTAAATAATATATGTCCAAAATATTCATAAATCGGCTATGGCAATGAACCTGAGCAATGTATATATGAAATTCAGCAACAACGTTATGCCACATAAAGATGTTGGGAATAATTTCATATAAAATTAACCTTTTAAGGTTTGTATTTACTTGTATTTAAATAAATGTCTAAATACAAATAAATACAAACCGTAAAGGTTTATTTTGTATGGAATGATACTTAACCCACCCATTTTAGTGACTTTATAAGTCAAAATATATTTTGCTTGCTGTTTACATTAGCAATTGCCATATTCCTTTCAACAGTTACTGAATTATTGGGTTGCTGACTTGCATTAACTCTATGGCATTTAAATTAGTATTTATAACCGAAAACTTTGCAGGTGTATATGAAGAAAACAATAATAACTAGATTTCTGTTACTGGTGGACCAGCAACGAGGCTTCACCTATTGCCAGAGTTATATTGTAGGTCATAGAAAATTGACAGCATATTCCGAAACATCAAATTTAAGCTTTAAGGTTATCTTCATCTCAATTCCACAACTTAATTAGGCAGGTCGAGATGCCAACTATGAATCAGCATAAGAAAACTTATATCATGTCATACACATATAATTCTCGGTCAATTTATGCCTCAACCATAAGGTTCACAATATCATGCCATGACCTATTAAAAGGGCTTGGAATGGACTATCAAAAAATGTTTTCCAAGTTAAAAAAGGTTAATTAGGACTGGAGTTATGAATTTTTTTGTTAAAAGTACATTTCAAGGTCTGTGACCTTGAGCGTTTGACCTTTTGACCCAAATATTTGCATGAATTTTGTTACACTGATGGGTTGACACTCCTATGAGTTTCGGTCCAATCCAAGCATTCTGTCTAGGGAAAATAAATCCAAACTTAAACTTTCAGCTAAATTTTTTAGGATTTTTTCGATCTTGAAATTTTCAGGGTCGGGCGATCTTTTTAACCGAACGGGCTACAATCACATACTACATCACATTTTAAAGAGGAGGAAATGAGCTTTCCAAATATCTCTATGCCAGTTCTGTAGCTCAATTAGAACCGGAGCTAGAGCCGATGGAAGTGCGGACACTGGTTCCGCCCAGCCAGATGACCATGCCAAAGTAGTGACACTAATTCTGATCTGTGACCTTGACCGTTTGACCTGGAGAACTCATGTTGCTCAGATTGTTTGCAGGGTATTAGGGCAACATCATATCCAAAGATCAGCCAAATCCAAACATTTCTACTACCTTAAAAAAAATCAAGAATTCAAAATATCAACTTTCATAGATTGTTTGACCTTAAATTTGACCTTGACATTTAGGTCAAATGTCAAAATTGACAGCAGATTCTGAAAGCCCATATGTGAATTGTAGGGGGTCACCCATGCTTGGCATTTGGCTAAAGTGAATATTTCTCAGTGAAAATGACCATTTTCACTATTTTTTTTACTCAAAAAACAGTTGTCCGAGTTTATGAATTTTTTAAAAATCAACATATTAATTTCTGTCAAAACCGAGTACATATTCTTATAATACTGGTCAATGTCTTCCAAAGAAAAAACTTTCAGCTCAAACACTTACTTCTAAGGTATTTTTGTGGCAGTGTCAAAATTGCTTGTTTTTCACATTTCGAAGGTCAAAATGACCTTGAAAATGACCTTCAAGGTCAAATTTGACACTTGATTTGGGGGTTTTGGGTACATGTTTGGGGTAGTTTACTATAGCATGTTATAACCTAAAACCAATATTTCATGGTGAAATGGACATGGGTACCTATTTTTCATAATTCAAAAATGTGAAAAACTCAATATTTCAAAAACCATTAATGACATCATCTTCATCTTTCACACTGCACTGGCCCCGAGTAAGGGGCAACTTTTAGCACCATCATTGGCTTCTTACAACTTCCGGTTTTGGCCAAGTCGAATCTACACTGAAAACTGCTCCATGTTGCATTGCGGTATGTTCCGCATGAGTGATTCACAATTATGTAATGTCAAAACACTTTAAAACATATTTAATCACAAGATCCAAGACCATTAGTATTTAACTGCACTGGTTTAGAGGATATGCCAATTTTAAGTTCTTAAAATTTTGTACTAAAGGTGACCTGTGACCTTGAAAAATAGGTCAAGGTCACTCAAACTAGGTCAAAGTAATAAGGTCATCCTAGGGTACCTTGTGGTAAAGTTTGGTCCTCCAACTCTAAAATTTTGCCTGTAAATAATAATAATAAGAATAATAATAATAATACCAAAAACAATAGTCTTCACCTAAGGTATTAGGTGAAGCCTAATTATTGGAGTCAAGTGAAAGTAGTATAGATCATTATGCAACTAATTATTATGAAATTGCTAATAATAAACAAAAACTGTGTAATGGGTTCAGCATGGCCATACTATGATCAAATATTTAATAATTGTATGCACATGAATTGTACAACATATATTTATGGCTTTCATTGCTAAGTATGGGATGCTAAGGAAAATGAAGGAAGCATCACAATTTTTACCATTTTTTTCCAGATTTTCCATTATTATGAAAGAAAAAGAAAAGAAGGATGAAACAAATGTCAAAGTGAAGTTTAAAAAGTGAAAGTACTATAATCTAGATATATCATTGGCAAAATGTTACTTATGTAATGATCATAGAGTCGTTGATATGAGGGTTTGAAAGAGTACCAAATTGTCATATTTTCCTTAATATATAAAATTATCTGTCATTAATGGCCATGAAACCCCAAAAGTGTATCTTTACGCTAAATTAGACATATTCTAATTAAATTTTGTATGCATGTAGGTGCAGTAGTGTGTGAGTCCTGCTCTGGAAACAGAAATGTTTATTTAATTATTTCCTTTTTCTCTAAATGTTTTAAAACAGCTCAGATATGTCAATGTGACTATCAAAATGCACAACTAAGCTATATATAGTAATAACATATAAAAATTTGTAGGGTTAGTGTATTAATGCCAGATTTCTGCTCTGGAAACACAATTTAACACAGTTTTAAGCATTTTGAATATCAAAATGAAGCTTAAAAAGTGAAAATACTATAATTTAGATATGTTATTGATACAATTTCATTCATATAAGGTAAATAGTGTCTTTTATATGGAGGTTTAAAAAAGTAGGAATTTTCCCTATTTTGCCAAAATTCCATAGTATTTATGGCCATGAGACCCCCAAAAGGCATCACTTCACTATTTTAGACATAGTATGACCAAGTTTTAAGCATGCAGGTGCAATAGTGTAAGAGTTCTGCTCTGGATATTACAAAAAAATTGTTTCTATTTTTTCCAAATTTTGTAAAACACAGCTGTTTCTTTTGGTAAAAGTGGCATATGTCTCAGCTGTTGGTTTGTTGTGTTTTTTTTTAAACAGCATGAAACATGGCTGTTTCTCTTGGTAAAGGCAGCATAAATTTTAGCGGTTTCTTTTGATTAATGCAGCAGTTGTTTATTGGTAACAGTGGCATATATCTCAGCTGTTTATTTGTTGTTGTTACTTTTTTGTTGTAAAACCAGCTTAAAACACAGCTTTTTGTTTTGGTAAAGGCAGCATAGATCTCAGCTGTTTCACTTGATAAAAGCAGTACTAATCTCAACTGTTTCTTTTGGTAAAAGCATTATTAATCTCTGCTGTTTCTTTTGGTAAAAGCAGGATATATGCTGCATATGAATGTTATCTAAATTTGGTTTGTAATAATGAGATTATAAATGTAAGCATGGCAGTATGCAATCATGGCAGTAAAGAATAATACAAACTTTTACTAAAGTTGCATAATAATGTTTATTGTTAAAGTTTACTATTCAAAAGTCAGTCGTAGCTAGAGTAGGAAGTGAATAATATTTTTTAAGGGAGTGGCTGAACAAAGCAAGGGCTCTATTTAATGGCAGGAACACACACTGCATCAGCGCACTTCTCCAGGGTTCCTATAATGGCCACCCAAGTTATTCTTCTTATTTGTTGCATTGCAATAAGCAGGTAAGCCCTTTGAATATTTATATATTAATTTATATGCGCATTACCATTGTTTGGACAAATATTATTTCTTGCTGACTCTAATGTAAACTTAATTCTTTGTTTATAAATAACTTTAAACAGAAATTCCACTGAAACAAACCATTTTGAAATTAGCCTTTATAGTTTACATCCTACAAATCACAATATATGATTAAAATAATTAGGTGCAATTTGCCTTGATTCCTTATTTTTATTTTGTTGTTCAATTGCAATTTTCAAAGAGAAACATATTTATATCAGTCCTAAAATACACTTCCTAAAATGATGTGGGACTTTTTTAATGTCATCTGTGTAAGATTGAAGTAAGAACAAATTTTACACAAAGAATTTAAATTTGAACAAAAAAGTTTTTTCGACATGCTCTCATTAAATTTTTCATTAATTTCCTTTCTTTTTCCAATTTGACGATGTTTAACCATCATTTGTGTTTATGTGTAATCTAGAATGTTTTAAATAGATGTATGTGCCACTTGGCATTTTTTCTATTTTTTGGAAAATAAAATTATTATATAAATTATTATTGTTTAATTTAAGCTGGCTTTCCATATGCCCGTTTTTTCTGTTCGTATATCCGTCATCCGTTTGTCCAAATTCTGACAGGATACCAGCCGTTTGATTTTAATTAATGCCTTTACATAAATATTTTTTCGTCTGTTGTCCGTCATCCGCAGTCCATATTTTGACGATATGGAAAGGGGGGCGCTTTTTGCGGATGACGGATGGCCTGGCAAGGGCAAATTACCCAATAATTGCAATTAACAAGTACAATTTGTCCCTTTCCCATTGACTAATAAGGCATACAACATGAAAGTGAACAAATATTGCAATCTGTAGTAGTCAAAGTGGTTAGCTCTGTCATTAATTAAACCCTGACCTTTTATGAATTAATTGCAATGAATTGGTTTTATTGAAGAATTTCAAGGGCACAAAAAGACATGTTTACAATAAATAAATATGTAAATTAATAAATGAATAGGCCTAGATAGAATACGTTTTAATTTGAATATATGCAGTGCAATACACACTTGACTGCAGTTGAGTGATAAATTACTGATTATCAAGAGGCAAAGCACTTTGGAAATTATATATCTAGCAGTCTAAAGGAGCACAGAGAAGTGTCTATGAAAAAGAGTGATCTTATCGGTCGGGTTAGCAATTTGATCTCTAACATGCCAAATCTCATATCTCGGAAAGTTATTATGACTGTATTTAGTTAATGTTGCCATTTCTATGGAGTACCAGCATGGCAGTTGAGCGATCACAGTGTCAAGGACTTCATAACACTCTGGAATAAATGTGTGAGAAGATTGCTAAAACTGCCAAGAAATACTCACTGTAGATTTTTACCTCATTTAGCAGAGAGGCCCTCCATATGAATTCACCAAAATTCAGACAAACTTCCCTGGTCACCATCTCAAAAAATTCTGCCAAACATACCAGTTGTAGGACTATATAATTAATGGAAAAAACCAAAATATCAGGTCTCAAGTGTCAATGGTTTAGAAGATACAGCAATTTGAAATTTTATAATTTTTTTGCGGAAAAGCCAAACGGCATTAATTTCCAAGTTCAGACGTCCATATCTCTCTTATTTTTCATAATGTAGGCATGAGATTTTGTACCTAGAGTTAAGATATTGTATTGAATCCATGTATGCTGTTACATCAGGGCTATTGGTAGCTTCAATAGGTAGCCAGTGAAGGTTTTTCCTGTAATATGTGATGCTTTCATGTTTTTTTAGTCTTTCAATCAGTCTTACCGCAGAGTTTTGTGCAACTTGCAGCTTGTATAGAGATTCCATAAAGCAATCCGTTGTCAAGGCATTTACCACAGTTTTTGTGACTTCCTTGTCCATACTCTTTCTGACTTTAGAGATGTTTCTCAGATTTAGGTAAACATTTCTACACATTTTGTTGACCTGATTTTCCATTGTCATGCCTTTGTCGAATATTACACCAAGGTTTCTAACATGATTTGCGGTTTTGATTTCTACATTGTCCACTTTGAGGGCCGAAAGCTGTAGTTTTTTTCAGGTTTGAGGGTGTGCCAATGATCAAAAGTTCAGTTTTTTTACTGTTGTTGCAGAGCATATTTTCATGAAGAAATTCCCTTATTTCCATGATACATTTTTCCATTTTTTTCACTGCGTTTTTCTGGTTATATAAGAAAGTGGGTTTGAATGAGAGAATGAGTTGTTCATCATCAGCATACTTTTCATCAGCAACATGATTCCTTGCAGCAATCTCACTAACAGGTGCGATATAGGAATTGAACAATATCGGGCCCAGCTTCGATCCCTGGGGAACCCCAAATTTCAATGCAAGCTTATCAGGTACAGTGTCATTTATGGTCACTGATTGTGAGCGTCCAGAGATGTATGATTTAAATCATTTCAAAGCATTGCCATGGATACCATATCTTTTTTTCAGTTTTTTTCAATAGTATGTCATTGTCAATTGTATCAAAGGCTGCTGATAGGTCCAACAGCACAAGCATAGTCACTTCACCCTTGCTGAGGTTTAGCGTGATGTCATTGTGAATTTTGGTCAGAAGAGTCTCCGTGCTGTGATGTTTCTTGTAAGCAAATTGTTTGTCATCCTCAAGTTTGTGTTTTGAGAGGTGGTCTATGTATTGTTTGATCACTGCACTTTCGATCAGTTTCCCTAGAAAAGATAGGTTTGATACCGGTCTATAGTTCTTTCTAGTCAGCTCAAGTCCTATTTTCTTTAGCAGTGGTTTAACTAGAGCATGTTTTAATTCAGTTGGCATCTCCCTGAGCTTGAGTGATAAGTTTACAATTCTTGTGATGATTGGTAGGAATTCATCCAGACATTCGTTCATCAGCCAAGTTGGTAGAGGATCTAGATTACAGTGTTCAACTGGCATTTCTTTGATCAATATTTTTATTTCTGATTGTGACAGTGCATTGAAACAGTTGAGTTTAGAACCAATAAATGTTGCAACATCGTCATTTGAGTTGTTTGATGATGATCCAAGCTTACCTCGGATTTTTTTGATTTTATCCTCAAAGAAATCATTGAAGTTATTTGCCAATTCCTCACTGTTAGTATGGTGTGGAAGAGGTAATTCTTGGTTTCTGTTGAGACTTGAATTGAGAATCTTGAACATGGCTTTCGAGTTGCCTTTGGCTTTCTGTATCTTCCCACTTAGGTCATCTTCTTTAAGCTGGTTTAGCTTTGAATTTAATGCATTCTTTTTGTCCTTGAAATTTTCCCAATCTGCTGTAAGTTTAGTTATTTTCCACCGTTTCTCAGCTTTCCTTTTAGACTTTTTCAAAACCTTAATATCAGATTTGGTCCAGGGTGTGTATTTTCTTGATCTAACAGTCATACTCCTTGCTGGTGCATGCTTATCTAAGATGGCTTTTGTTGAGTTATATGTGTGAACCAGAACATTGAGGTACTCAGTTGTATTTGTTGTTTGTTCTTGCAGAGATAAGTGTGCCTTTATGTCAGACTTGAAGTTTTGCATATTGATTTCACACATTTTTCTTACTGTGATTTTCTTCAGTGGAGCTTCGCTTTGGTCTAGTTTGAGGTTGAACAAGATACAATTGTGATCGGAGTTCAGTTCGCTTATGGTGATGTCATTTAGTGTGGACATTTTATGGGTTATCACAAGGTCTAAAGTATTTCCGTCTCGATGAGTGGATGATGTTATGTGCTGTACAAGGTCGAACATTACAAGAATATTGTTGAATTTTATTACTTTGTTGTCAGATGGTTTGTTCATGTGAAAATTGAAGTCTCCTGTGAATGACTTCATTGTTGTATGTATGGTAGTGAGCTAGGAATTTGCGAAATTCATCATAGAATTCAGTCATGGTATACTGATTTTTCTTAGAGGGCTCAGGGCGGTAAATTAGGATGATTGTCAAAAATTTTCCATTTAGTAATTTCTACTTCAATATGTTCAAAGGTCTTAGTTTTCATGCTGTCTTTCTTCATAGACTTCAAACTTGACTTGACAAGGCAGCCAACACCACCTCCTTGTCTATCATTTCGAGGGGAGTGTAAGTTTTGACATTCCCCTGCAGTTTCTAGTACACCAATTTCCACTAAGTTGTCTGCTTTCAGCCAACTCTCCACAAAGAGAAAGATATCCAATTCATGTTCATTTCTGAAATCTTTGACTAACTGCGTTTTCTGTCTCAGACTCCGGGAGTTCCATAGACAAAGTTTCAGTGGTTTTTTGATCACCTTCACTTGGTTTTTGGACTTCTGGACATCATTATATACTGGAGTTTGACCCACTCCTAGCAGAGGGAGGTATTTGTTTGAAAGCATGAGTGGATTGGAGTTTCTAGGCAAATGGAATCCGTTTTTATGAGATTCATGTTGGGGTAAGACTCTGTAGGAGGATTTTGTGGAGTACAGGTTATAGCCTTTATTAGCTGCAGTGGTTGGAAAAGATTTACTAGGTCGAAGGTGGTGTACAGCACTGAACCCTGAGGTTCGGGTGTAATTTGCCATATTTGAGAAACACTTGTTGTGACCCTCAGTGGACTTATTAACGAAGGCTTTTTTTCCTCTAGATTGTAATATTTGAGCATAGGTTGGTCTTTGTTTACATATTTCAAAATTTTCACAAGCCACAGAGGCCTTTTCACACCGTACATAATTGCAATAGACTTTACCTTCAGTCAACAAACAACAAGTATGGATGATGCTGGACGGATATTTATTTTGATATTTAGAACAAAGACATTTTAGGCTACATTTTTCCATTGTCGGTATCGAGCATAGTTCATTAGGATAGGCCTCTGTGGCCATCTGTATCAGAGCCTGTATTTCTTTGACGGAGCTTAGTCGGGTTTGGCTAATTCCTGAATCTCAGTCGTGGCTTGAGAGACAAGGTCTGGAGCACCGCTTATGGTGATTGCATCAGTTACAATGTCACATTTGCTTTTAAGAAAAAGTTCAACTTTATCCCGGTTGTCTCGTCTTGGTTCGATCCATTGGCCAATAGTGAGTTTGACTTCGAATGTATCCGTGAGTTTCTTGATGTTAGGCCCGTTTCTTCCGATAACTCTACCGACCGACTCTTTCTGAAGGTTAAAGTGATACTCCTTGAATCTTTCTAGAAATTGTCCAATTTCCTTTCTCCCAGAAAGTACTCACAATAGTTTGTAGTGACTGTCTAGTGTCATTACAGCAGGTTTTCATTTATATTTAGCCCACTAAATCATGGTATCATGATCAATTTTTGGTCAAGAGTGACAGTTACAAGAATCATCCACTCAGAGCCATCTTCCTGTCACCAAGTGGATCAGCACTGGTCAGTAGGAGCTGCAAGAATTTTGTAACCATGGCAACCTGGTGAGTCACCAGAGTCCACTTTAAATTTGACCTAGTTCTATTGGTGGGCCACCTATAGAAAATAGAGGGCTAATTACTCCTTAATTAATAGAGATGACTCGATAGTATGCTTGTGGTAGAAATCTGTTGTCATATACAAGAGTGTAATAGCATTAACTCTGGGAATTTAGTTGAGGCCATATTTTCTACATGGGATTTAAGGAGTATCACTTTAATGATATTTCTGGTTGGTCTAGAGTCGTTCGATGTAAGCACTGGCACTGCATGTGTGGGAGTCTTTTTCGGCTCTATTGAAGAAATGTTTATCTGGCTCTGAAGTTTGTTCATAAGTAGAGAGATGCATTTTTCTGAAAGATTTCCATCGGAACTGATCAGGTCGAATCTCAGAACAGCGCGAAGGTTGCATTCTATCATTTGGACGTTTCCACGTGTTGCCGCTGTTAAAAATTGCTGGCATTTCAGATTGTAAATGCTAATTTGTGTGTCGCTTTAGAGGGTGGTAGTGACATCACAATAATATTGCAGGGTAACTTCTCAGCGAGAGATTGTTTTGCTGAAGGCCTGTAAACCTGACATGCCATTGTTCATGTCTGAAACTCCAGTCACACATAGTATTAGGTCGTAGGCATCAGCCTCTGAGGACGTCATGTCATTTAGATTAACTACTTTTGTACACCAATCGATTTCAGCCGAAAGTTGTGATATTTTGTCAGCAAGACCAGCTGTTATGTCATCGACGACAATAAGTCCTTTCAGTTTAGTCCTTGAAGAGTAGTTGTCATTGCTTACCATTTGTTCGAGTAGTACCTCATAGTCTAATTCTTTTTCAGAGATTAGTTGGTTTGCTCTTTCGAGCTCTTTACTTTTGTCCACTACCTCTTCCAGTACTTCTTAATAGGAAGCTTGTAGGCTCTCACATTCAAGAGTCTTTTCCATCAGTTTTTTCATCATCAACGTTATATTATTAGTCAGTTTCTCACAATACGCAGAGTTTTCCTCAGATTTCTTGGTCAGGCTATCAAAGTTTTTCTTCATGATTTTTTTTCTGGCCTTCTAGTTTTCGAACATGTTTCTCCAGGTCTTCTTTACTGATTTCTTTTTGTTCATTTGTGGGCTTCTTGGGTCGTCCGGGTTTTTTCTTTACGATAGTGTCATCATTGTGTGTTTCATCGTTTTCATCGATTTCATCAATTGGGGTGTCTGTCGGTGGTTGGTTCTCTTTGTCTGATGTTTCCTCATATGATAGATCAACGTGGTCAATGTCATCTTTCCCGGCCATAACTGCAATGACAACGTTTATCCGGAATTATTGCACAAGTCTAGATTAGAGTTGCAGAGAGTGAGTCATTGTTGATTATGTTTTGTCAGTGAAAGGTACTCACGGTACAGTATCGATCAGTACAATTGCAGATATAGTGAAAGGTATGATTAAAGGAAAATCACAGTACAGGTGATTCCCAAGAGGAATAGATAGTTGGCTTCAGTGTGGTAAGTTATCTTAAGTGCTCACGGTACAAGTGAGCAAAATGAAAAATATTGGTAAAGTATCGACACAGTACAGGTATAGATATAATTGAAGATATAATAATGGGAAAATCACAGTACAGGAAATTGAAGGAGCCATTTAATAAAATGTATCACGAAGCGAGGACGCTAATGCCGTTCGTTTTCGTGTCATAGGCCAAAACAGACAGACGATTGAGTCTTCTTTTGTTTTTTTTGTCAGTGTGTCAAAGGGCAAATTCCCGGAATTTTTATTTGACTGGGAAATCTACGTAGAGCACGGAACTGCCACTGCGCAAGTGGGCTTTGCCTAAACTTACTTCTCGGAAAACTCAGTCGAATGCCACCATTAATCATTAGGATAACTCTACGCGTTAAGTGAGATTAAGTTGAAGTATATGTACCCACATAGCTATGTATCTATATTTGGCGAATTGTCAGCACTAGTGATGTTCTCAATGCAGTTACTTCAATTGACCATCAATTAAGCTAATATTGTGATTTGTACTCAACTATAATGATGTTTATGTTTAAGTAGTTTAATATGTAACTATTGCTATCATTGGCGTATTTATTGAGCGTAAATCCACCTAATACTTGCATACATTTATAGAAAAATATTTATGTTTTACAGACAGGACAAGACCAGACCAGACCAGACTGACTGACTGACTGACTGACGTGCTGACTGACTGACTGACTGATTGATTGATTGATTGTTCAATTGGCCCTAAATTAGGCCCATTTGCAACCTTGAAATTGTTTTACTAAAATTCAATTGTGTAATGTTTTCCTTTACTATTTTCCCTTTCTTTTAAATTCTAGACATGAAAACTTCAATTTTGTCAATAATAAGTGATATTAGTCTTCTTTGTATATATGTGACTCATACAAATTGCTTAAAATTGTACATTTTATTTTTGGCATTACTAATTGCACTCGAATGTGTCACCTTTATATATATATCATTGACATGTCAATGACAATTCAATGAAGGCCTATGTAATCGTTTATTGCTATCATCAATAGCAATCAGATACTGTAAATTCCAATTTGAGCTTAGAGGCTTTTGACGAACGTCCCCAGGGCCTACAGTAGTTACAGATGATGGATGGCTGACACGTGTGGATAAAAAACTGACAAAGGCTGATGTGTATGCAGACCGCTATACGTGTATATGGAAACCCAGCTCTAATAAAACTTATAAAAGTAATTGGCAGTAAACAAAGATTATGAAAGTAATTGAATTTGATTTCTTTTTACATTGCAGTGTTTCGGGATCTAGTCTTACCATCTTGTACGATTATGGGCCAACAGCTGGAGACCTTGTCTCACCCAGAAACGACGATAGTTTTGTGGGGCCAATTGGTATTCCAGTGTCTTTCCATTACTTCGATAATGTCTATGACAGTGTCTTTGTGAGTACTGAGTAGCCTTAAAATTATTCTGACAATGCGGTTGTACTGTGTTCATCAAAATAAATCACGATTAGTCATTCGATGACTTCGATAAATTACTTTTCATCAGCTTGGTGGCCTAATGGTTAAGGCATCTGCCAATTCCACATTGGCAAGCTCTGCTAAAAATCCTGGGTTCCATCCTGCGTCTTACCACTAGACCACCCAGCTGCTTTGGTATGGACTCCATGCCTTATCATTTCATTATTATGTCTGCCTGTTTATAAGCTTCAGACCCAGTAGCAATGAGACATTGAACAATGTGTGTCTGTCATTTAATTTCGCAGGTAAACACCAATGGTGCCATATCGTTTGGCAATGGTGTTTCGCAGTTCACTCCAGACCCATTTCCACTGGCCAACGATCGGGCCCTCATTGCAGTATTCTGGGCTGACGTGGACACTAGGTTGGGAGGAAATCTGTACTATCGATCAACCAATGATACAACTCTACTTGCACGCTTAAACACTGATGTACGGTCCTACTTTCTGGCGAACAGTGCCTTTCAAGCGGAGTGGGCTTTTGTTGTAACATGGGACGCTGTGACTTTCCATGGTGGATCATTCACAACTCCCGTAAGTAATAACTACATTTTCTGCTCAGAAAAAAAGATAAATTGTCTTCTCATTGTGCCATACCAAAACTGGAAAACTGTTTTTATTAAGAAACTGTGACACATTGCTCAGCTTACAACAGCCTAATATTTCAATTAACTCTATCATAGATGAAGGAAAGCCTCAACATTAAAAAAAAAGTGTAGATTTATTTGTGATTGAGTTTTGTGGCTATAATTAATACACCAATGACAGGCCTGTCCAAGCTTAAGCCTTTCTGATATGCCAGGGGAGTACACAAATATGTGCTAATTTACTGTCTAATAAGATAGTTGCAATATGTATTTAGTTAAGTATAGTGCACAAACAAAGAACTTCGAAAGCTACAAAGTCTAACTAAAATATAAGTAAATTATAAAAAAGATAAATCTTCATAGACCATTGAAATTAAAAAATATAGATATATGTTGAATGAAACATTATATTAGTAAGTACAACTGGTAGACTTACACCGAATGTGTATATGTTTCTATATCATAATTAGTAATATAGCTATACAATATTTAAAATAAACAAAAGTATCATATTAAGGAATTAAAATTATACCTTTTATTTTTGGAAGTAAATGAAAGTATCATACATTAAAAAAAAAACAGTTATAAAACATTTAGTTGAAGAATGGTGAAAGCTGCAATAGTATAACCGAGAATATAATAATATAAATCAGGGTTAAAATTTGCCTTTTTTCACATTTAAAGTTTTTCTCCATAATGTATTCTGTTAATGCAGCCTCTCTAACACATCCTGGGTTCAATCCTGGCATCTTACCACTAGACCAACCAGCTACTTTGGTATGGACTCCATGCCTTGTCATCTCATTATTACTTCTGCCTGGACATATAAGCTGACTAAGCTTCAGACCCAGTAGCAATGAGACATTGAACAATGTGTGTCTGTCTATGTTTACATAAGGGCTTAGTGACCCACCCCTATTGTGAGCTCAACCCCATGTTAATTGCAATTAACACATGCCACTGGTTCCACACATTAACCCCAGATGGCGGTAGCTGTACTGCCAAAAGGTTTTCAAAAGTCGTGAAAAGTTGGGACTGATTCAGGGGGAGTCTAAAGTTGTGAAAGGGATAGGTAATGGCTACATTTTCCCTACTGAAAAAGTAGTTATACACAACAGGGCTTCTCGGCTTAGGCACTCTAATTGCCATCACTGTACATTATCAAGGCTATGGAAAGTAACTTTCAAAATTTATCACTTCAGAAAAATACCTTTCAAGCAGTGATAGTGGCTGATGACACTTCTTCCTTCGCTCTCTTCTAGTGGTGGATATCCTCCAACAGGTCTGGGTGGAACTCCAGCACAGGCAAGACCATCTTCTTACAGCACTCAGAAACAATGTGTTTTCTAAACTTTGAATAGATGCATGGTATTGTATAAAGAGAGGAAATTTCTCTAAAAGAAAGAGCCAAAAACAATGTTGGTAATTTTTAGACGTTAGTTTACAACTAAGCTGAAAAATTAACTCCACATGATGTCATGTAAATCGAGGATTGGCTGAGGGACTGTGTGTTTAACCAATAGGAGGCCTGAACTCACACAACATCCTCTGGAGTTTAGTTTCTAAATCTATGATATCTGCTGTAATTTCTATCGGGGATATAATTTTGCTGAAAATCAGTGCTACAGAACTCAGAATCTTTTATTTCATATTACATACATCAACTACTTTTTATTATAACATGTATGCAAAAAAACAATTATTACATGACAAGGATGAACATCCAGTTTCACTGAAGCAAAATAAACCAAAAAATGAAGTGCTTTATTTCTTTATTTGAAAGCAAAGTATGGTCTTTGTACAATCTGTGTATACTGCAAACTTTCCTTTATTAGTTTTTGTAATTTTTATTCTTGAACTAGGTTGGTTTCAATGCTGGAGATGGCCAAAACTACGCTTCTGTGCCAGGTTCAAGACCCGCAGTATAGTGGACATTGCGTATACCTCAAATGTTGGAGTCGCTGGGAGGTATGCTTACAAGCTGGATGACTGGATCAACCAGCCATGTGGGCAAAATTGTGAGTGGAGTTTTAATTAAACGTATTTTTAAAGCTGGACTGTCTGTAAAATTGCAAGTTTCTAAGATCAAATAGTTTAAAATTGCCTTAATAAATCAAGACATACTAAATTTGTACCAGCTAGTCAGTCAGGGCATTAAAAAAAAATTGAAAGAATATGCAGACCAAAACCTTGGAAACAATGGAAATGGCATCACTACCCATTGTTCAGTATTGTGACGTCATCACTAAGTTTTTTTGTTTTGTTTTTTGGATGGCATAATTTTGTCTATGATAAATCTAGAGTCATAGGAACTTTAAGTATGGGTAGGGTGCTTTTAAAAGTTGCTGAAATGCACTTAATTAAAGCCGAATTGTCACTCAATATGACAGTCGCCAAAATTTATTGTATTCAGAATCAGAATCAGAATCTCTTTTATTGTCCTTTCTGTTTACAGTTATTAACATTTTGTATAAACAAAAAAAAAACAAAAAAAGAAGTAATGGATGAATATTTGAAAGGACTGGGGACCACTTTAGGTCACAGGCACTTTCCAGCTTGCATCGTTGCCTTTTCAGGCCATGTTGCTTCTATGTTTTAACATGCCAGCCTCTGCTGGAGGGTGCCTGTGATTCACTTCATTGTCTTCTTAATACTGATTACCTACTATCCAGAGCCTTGCTGGGTTCCCTATCTCTCTATAAAATTGATTAACTTCACGTAGTATTCAATTGTTTATGCCATCAAAAATCCAATATGTAAACAAACCAAGTGATGACGTCACAATACTCAACAATGAGTGATGATGCCATTTCCATTGTATTTCCAATATTTTAGTCTTAATTTCTAGCTTAAACATATCTAGTGTGCCTTGATCAGATAAGGTGATATTAATCATTTGATGAAGTTTTAGAATATAATAAAACCCAACCACAGTGGTGGATCAGCTCAATGAAACCCATGAGTGAGATATCTGGCCAGTCTTGATTTGGTCAAAATCGGACAAGAATTGGTGAAGTTGTGGCCGTGGCATGTTCAATGTTGTGGATGTCTGACTGTTTGAGATCAACAGATTGTATCGTCGGAAAAAAACGAGTCGCCGGTACAAAACACTATTCCATTTATATCAATATTTATTTGGTCAAAATCGGTCAATGACCACTACGGACAACTTTTAGTTTTCAAAATTACTTTTAAATAGCAAATTTACTTCAAACCTAGTTTGTGTTCATGAACAGTAGTCTATATAATAGGCGAAGCTGTGATTTTAGTGTGAAAGTGAAAATGAAAGTGAAACTGATCAACCTAAAGTAGTCCGTCCAATATGTAAATCAGGGATGGTGGAACACAATTTATTATAATTAGGGATGGTGGATCACAAAAAATACAACATGGGTTGTTCCTAATAGGTTTTCTATGAGGAACACAGCCAAGTGTGGGATATAAATATAGTAATATTGACCCACAGTGACGCTTTAATTGGAAAAACACAAGAGAAAAAAATAATAACCAGGACATATCACTGTGAAAAAGGAAATTTGTACCTGTCAACCAAAACGAAATGTACTTGCCAAATATCAATGTCTGAGAAATGTTAATGACTTGTATCATAGTAACAGTGGCTCATTGCTTTAAAACAACTCACCATTTGGACCATACATTTTTAACCCAAATGTGGTCTTTCCATTTTATTATTCTTCTCTTTTATATAAAAGCCATTTTGCCTTTAAAAGCAGGGAAAACTTCACCAATGTCTTAAGGGGCATTCACACTATGACGTACAAGACCTACGTATGACCACAGATGTCAAAAATTGGCTATACGTGCTCACTCGTGGCTCTGTTAATCACATTTGTATGTGAGGCACTTGTAGATCGCTTGCCGAAAGTCCATCGAATGCTCGCCGAACGTCTGTTGCCAAGCATCCGTCAAGCACTCGTAGGCATTCATAGATCGCTTGTAGATCGCTCATGCGAGTGGTTCAAGAGTGAATCAGGTAAGGGCTATGAATGGGCCGAGCAGGCGACGGACAGGCGACGGATGGGCGACAGATGTCCGCCGAGCGTTTTAAGAGCGTTCTACAAGTGGACGCGATTGGATGGCAAGTATACACGGATAGACAGTGGCAACAGATGGCCATTATATGTACATTACATAACTTATATAAACAATTCACTCGTATAACGTCTGCCAAAGTTTTAAACATGTTTACACATTTTTGCCCTCTCCAGTGTTTGGTCATGGTTAAATTAGTGCTACCAGGAGTTCTACGGATTAGCAAGAGTATCCTTGAAACGCTCGGCGAGTGAATCACGTTTGGACAAGTATGACCAAGAGCAAAATTTTTTTTCATCCGTGGTCATACGTAGGTCTTATTCGTGACAGTGTGAACGCCCCTTTAGTGAGAAGGTTCCATTGGAATTAATTTTCATTATCAACTATAATGTGCCTGCACATTTTGTCAGCACATACGTTGCTGAGTAGCTGCTTAATTTATGCGGGTGTAATTTTTTATTTCATACTGGAAAAGACGTATAAGTGAAACCCAAAAATAACACTTTCACTTTTGATTCCCGAGGGAAGGGAGTGTGTGGTATGATATGCTTGAGGTCCTCCAAAGCATAGGTTATGATGTTCAACTGGGTTAGAATTTTAATAAACCATAGTAAGACAGAGCGAGCATTCTCCAATTGCTGAAACTATAGGCTACAAGGAGCGGTTGGGGGGGGGGGGGGGTTGATTAGGGCTTTACGTCCTGCATTTCTGCACCTGATGGGCTAATTAGGACCATCAAACTTTGGCTTGACCAGGAATTGGACCAAGGGCCCAGCTGTTGGAAGCCCATTACTACCACTGATCTAGGCCCCCACCCCTAACAGGATAACATGAAATTGACTAGTTGTTGTTATATTATCTATTTACTTTAAGGTTTCACACTTGAAGTGAATTTCTAAATTAATGCAGGAAACTTTCGTACGAAAATTATAACTTGGTTTTGTAACAATTTAGCCTCAGTAAGTCTGCATAGCCACTGGAACGGTAAACATATAACATATGAAAGAAAGAAAGAAAGAAATATAATGAAAATAGATTTTAGTTGGTGTCTTTAAAACTATTTACTTATTTTATCTTCTTTTTAGCAACTAGATATCTCCAACCGCGTGCTGGTTCCATCCTGGGCGGCAGAGCTGTTAGAGTGGTCGGATCGTGTTTCTCTGCCGCTGATGTAATCAAATGTGACTTCAATGGTGTATTTACATCAGGAACAAGAATTGGACACGCTCAAGCCCTGTGTATTTCTCCCATTAGCAGCACGGTGGGCAGAGTGCCTGTCCGAGTTTCTCGAGACAACGGAGCAACTTACACAGACTTTCCACCATTTACATATGGTAAGTGATTTCTAATGGAGCTACAGTGTGTGTTCATGTAGACTGCAAAACTCAATGTTTGCTATTAAACAATTTGTAAATTATAACTTATTTTGCCTCTTACTGCCTTGTCCAAGTTTTTATAGCTGAGCCTCAGCCTATAATACATCTTCTTCATAGGAGAGGCTTTCCTGCTGAAACGCCTTGTAAAGTGCAGCCCCTTGCAGCCACTTATTAATTGTCATATTACCAGAATGATTTGTATGTGTCAGGTACAATCATTGTGTACACTCCTCATTACACTTGCCTTAGGCAAAGGATGTACATACATGACAGGTAGAATTATATGTCAAGTACAATTATTGTGTACACTCCTCGTTACACTTGCCTTAGGCAAAGGAGGTACATACATGTCAGGTAGAATGTATGTCAGATACAATTATTGTGTGCACTCCTCATTGCATCGGCCTTAAGCAAAGGTTGTACATGCATGTCAGACACATTTATTGTGTACACTCCTCGTTAAACTTGCCTTAGGCAAATGTTGTATATACATGTCAGGCACAATTATTATGTACACTCTTCATTACACTTGCCTTGGGCGTTTATGTCTGCTCTAGCAATTGCTTAGCCTTTTACACTTTGCTTGTTGTTTAATGTTTATATTTTGCAAAGCACGAGTCAAGTGCAATGTTGTTTGCACTTCATTACACTTGCCCTATGCAGGCCTCTGCTCATGTATGACTTAATGCAGTTGTGTGTACTCATCATTTCATTTTGTTAGTCACTGCTCTGCTCACATGTGTCAGTATTTTCTTATTACTCATGCTTAGCTTTATGTTAATTTAGCCTGCTGCAAGGAATCTATTAAATGTCTATTTCTAATTATGATGTGATTTACATTGCCCTGTTAGATTGCCTCACTACTGAGTCCTGGCTTGTGGGAGGGCTAAATTTCCCTCCAAAACTGACTGACCAAGCCAAAGTTGGCACTGAGCACAAAAGGCCTTTGTGGTCCAGTGTCAGCTTGGGCTAAAAATAGCCTGAGTACAATGCAGTACACAGCAGGGGGCCCATTCCTTCACCATTGTCTTAGCTACACTAATCCCTGCCAGATTCTAGCAGAGATGCTGGTAGCAGCCCTGTTTGGGGGAGGTCTCTCCCCACATAATGTAAATTGTAATTGAGCAAATGGTCAGCAGCAATAGTTTTTGCTGTGCTGTGATTGGTTATTAATCCCCTATCAGCCCGGCTGGGGGGAAGCTTCATGAATTGTCTTTTAATACATAACCCTGTGCACCAATAAAAAATATCAGTTTATCCTAGAACAACATTTGGAGCTGAGGAAGCAAGATATACTGTCTTACTGTTACTTTATTACCTGGAAGAACTTGTCTTGTTGAAAGGAAACTCAGTTGAAAGTCTACTTTGACAAGTCACTCTGACTTTATGCTGCTTGCTTGGAGTTGAGCAACTTGGACTTGCAATGCCATTATACTGGAGTCTAATGGATGGACTTTTACAGCCTGTGAAAATACAATACAATGCAATCATACTTCCATCACAATAGTATGGCATTGCCTGTCTGCAGGTCTCTTTTGAACAGAGCTTTACTTGTTCCCAAGTTATGATCATATTTAACGCATTAGTACTATATTGAAGAGTCTGTTCCAAACATTGTCAAAATGCACCCAGTGAGGCCCTTTTCTTTTTCGGTATCAGCTGTGACTATTGAAAAGATAGTTAACATAGAAGTGGAAACACATTTGGAATCTTTGAGGGAGGCACCTCGTTGTAGGATGTTTTTCACAAATACCTGTTGGAGCCCCATAATCAAATAATGTAAAATTGCCTAGAGTTCAAGGGATGTGATAAGTTATATAAAGGCTGGTATGCAAGTTGTCAGTTCATAATGTGAAAATACAATACAATGCAATCATACTTCCATCACAATAGTATGGCATTGCCTGTCTGCAGGTCTCTTTTGAACAGAGCTTTACTTGTTCCCAAGTTATGATCATATTTAACGCATTAGTTTTCATGGGAAAGAAAATGTGCAAGTAGATATTAAGCTCTCTGTTTCTCAAGTGAAACAGCACAAATTGGATCTGTTAAATGCTGTTCATTTATTTTTCCATGTACCCTAATATAAATTATATTTCTGTAGATACTTACCATGCAATCTCTTACTCAGGTGATATCACTCTTTTCAAAGCCTTAAGGTCTAAAAATGCAACTGAACCAAATGTTGCAAATTTTGCAATGTATGAAAATTATTTCATTAATCTCCATCATTGTAAAATCTGTTAAAACTAATTAATCTACATTCTACACACTCCCCCATGTTATGGTGGCCAAACGGTTCATTTCGTGGTTTTGTGGGGAGACAGTAACTTTCGTACCACGACAGTCAAACTGTTTCACCATGACAGACTCAATTTTGTGCCACGAAAGATACCCATTTTCGCCCCAGAAAATTACCAACTTTCCCCCAAGAAAGTACCAAATTTTGTATTATGAAAGTTCCAACTTTCGTACCACAAAAATACCAACTTTCGTGCCAAGACACTGCTAACTTGCTCGCAAATTTAGCTAATTAACTTTTAAAAAATACTGAACGTACAGAGATGTTATGTATACCCAGGGATGCACCAAACATAGTTACATCAACCCTGAAGAGTACACTGCAGTAGATGCAGTATTAATGGAGTAAAGGACAGGAAACAATCAGTTTAGGGGCGGGACGGCCAGGTGCCTAAGTCCCCTCTGATGGGAGCCTGTATTCCGGGGCTCTTATCTCTGGGTGTGTTTTATCCATTAAACCAGTTAATACCTTTTTAGAAATGGGATTTCTTACTCTCTTAGTTATTTTAATATCATATCTCTACAGTGTTCAATTTGCGTACATTCTTGAGTTGAAAACGACACAAAGATTACTAATCTTGTAAGTTATGAAAGTCGCATTTTGCATCTTTTTCAACTCAGGCCTGTATGCAAACTAAAGATTGTAGAAATACGATATTACTACAACTAAGGGAGTAAGACATCAATGTTTTAATAAGATATTAACCTGTATTCTAAGTGTAACCTCAAGGGTAGTCTGGTTACAAACAACAACTCTTGATTGCAGTAGAATCTTTTAATGCTGATGAACTTGAGGGCATACACACCACAAAAGGGCAGTGGCATATCACTACAATAAAAATAAACAATAAAAGAAATTATGTATTGGTGTGTTACCCTCAATTTAATTATTTGTACACAACTGTCAGGAAGTGCCATTACTTATATCACTCATCCATACAATATGACTATTTGACATGACCCTTGACCTGACCTGAATGTAACATGGCCATGACCTTTGAAACCATGTGACCAAATACTCTTGACAATCTAATCAAAACAGTTACACACTTTGAGCATATTCGATTAAGTTACACGGGTGACTCGAGTGACATGAGTCGCGAGAGTTTTAATCCGAACACCGGCTCGAGTTGGCCGGAACGAGAAGTCACGTGGGACAATTTACTGGACCCCCGTACTCCCGACTTTTGCCGGAGTTAACGGAAACGGAACATAGCACGTCCCAGTCGTAAACATTCAATAGCTCCCCTGCCTCCCCAGGCCCCCTGGTGTTTATTTAACTAACACTCGCACCAGTCACTCGACCTGTTCTTCTAGAACAAGGAAGCTACAAGAGCATCCTGCCTTGGCACGCAAGCGCCAAGTTACACTAGTGTCGCGAGAGTTTTAATATCGAATTCGCTCTTTAAGTGAAATAACATACCTTGCACAAAACACTTTAAGTGAAGTAACATACCTTGCACAAATTATAGCTGTGATATTACAAGTAGTGACATTTCTCCCTCCAGCTGTGAGGATTCACAGGAGCTGAGACTACCAACTGGAGAAAACTAATTAACACAGATAATAAATTTTAAGCTAATTAGTTTTAACTAATTAATCTGCCAAAATCACAACTAATTGCCTAATCAATTACACAAGATCATGAAGGTTCAAAATCTAATATGATTTACCTTGTATACAGCATGACCTGCACAGGATGACAACAGATTTCTGGCCAATTAACTAAAACATGTCTTCTTCCAGACCATTTGTTGCGTAAAAATTTAAGACAGGAAAGGGAAGTTGAAAGGCCACTCCACCTATTGATCCCAGGGCAAGCTACAAATGCACAGTTGCTCCACCTTGCGTTAATTGGTGAAGCCATAATCAATTTTGACTGAAATTATTATAGGCCAGGTCACATAAGTAAAATACATCTATAGATATAGGCTTCTAACTAAGTTGTGGCAGCAACTTCAGTCATGACATGGATGATAGCAGGAGGAGGAGCCACTCTTACAAAGTTGCATACCTGCAATTAATTAATTAGCCTTCACTTAAAAGTTGCGAAACCTACACTGTCGGGGGGGGGGGGGAGGCTGATTACTTTTGTTGTATGTTGTAGTAGTTTCCAGGTAGTATCCACCATCGGGGGCAAAACCTTCACACCAGAAAATGTACTGCTCGGCCATCATACCGTGTTCGTCATTCAGTTTTTATATAATACATAGCCTATAAATATTTTTCCTTGAAAAGATTTAGTTTTACTGATCACATGTGATACCAATCTCTTTATATATAAAGGAGTTTTGTGTTATACATAAAAGACACCAATGCAATTGTGTATTATTTATAATGCCAGCTGCCACTCAGTTTAAAATATGTCAGACTAGAGATCACATTTGTTTAATCCATTCCATTCTCTTGTGCCTATCTAATGACTGCATGTTGGTTTTCTAAGTGGAAGAAGATCCATTGTTCCATGCTACCCACCAAAATGAGGAAGCTTGGGATTCTGGAAGTTGGGCAGGATTAGCATTCGTCACTTACCTTTCGAGCGAATTATCTGGAGTTTCAACTGTTAATCTGGATTTTGTCTCTATTGGGTAAGACAGTTTTCAAATCTTCAAGGAAACTAGGTTGCCAAGTTATTTCCATATCCAATATCCAATATATTTCCTGTCTGTAGGCCAGGAAGTCCCTACACATTCAAAGAGACACGTCTGGTGAGTGGTGCATCAAATTCCGGTTTCATCTCCATGCCAAGCCGATTGACAGCACTAAATGTAGCAGTTTCAGCTTATGGAGCTTTGCGGGTTACCCCATCTCAGTAAGTAAATTTGTTTAGGTATATTTTACCTTTTGCTCTGACATTTAGCCTTTATTGTAAAATGAGAATAACATTTTAACAATTTGATTTCATACATAATAAAGGGCGGGCATTAATAAAATAATGCATTTATGAGTACAAAGAGGGCTGCTCAGTTCTTGTCCGACCATGTACCCGGAAATGCAGAAAAGATGCGCTCTGTTATTTCACCCCACTTCAAAACAGTTCTATCGCCATGCCAAAATGTCAAAACCTCGTGCACAACCCTGAATTACATGCAGCTGGTAAAAGTAGTGCACTGTATAAGATGGCTAAGCCTCCGACCCGTGGCATTGAGACCTTATGGAGTTTTCTTTACAAGTGTAAATGATAAAAGTAAGCGGTGCATGCACTATAGCACGCTGAGTATATATAATTTTTTTGGCTTATGAATGTTCTAGGACTGATGGAAGAAAGATTTGGGCCAGGCCTTCTTTGTCACTATGGTAATTGAAACTTGTGTTTTCTGAATTGGCCACACGAGAAAGGCAGTCACAAGCCCAACCTACCCTGGAAATATTCCCCACTCCACCTCAAGCACTGTGAGTATTTTAAAATTCAGTTCCTTTTTGTAGTTTTATTATTTTTTTTTTATAATCAGTTATTCTTATTGGAATACTATATTGGAATGCTATATATGCTTTCATTGACACAGTAATATCATACATGATACATTTTTCAAAAATAAAAACATGTTTCAAGTCTACTTCTACTCACTATTTCTATATTCAATATATATATATACATGGTATAAAAGTTAAAGGTATACATTATCAATAGATTATCTACACATCCATAGTCCCAGTTGCTGAACAATAGCACGGTAATATGAGCATTAAGTCTTGTTTACATACATTTGATAAACATATATATATATATATATATATATATATATGGACATATATCACATATATACAGCAACCCTAAATACATATATTACTGCATTTAATACTGTTCATTATCACAATGTTAATTTAAGTACAACATTTGAATTAGAAGTATATACAACAAGGCATAGTCAACAGTTATATAGATGAATGTAATACTAGAATGTCATTTTCAACCTAAAACAATTTCTCCCAAACATGTTGTAAATTAACCTGCTATGTATGAAAGCAAGTTAAAAACATCCTCGGTCACAGTGTCGTGCGAAGGTGGTTAATAAAGGAATATGTATTGATACACTTAACTGAAGCCTTTTTTTTTTTTACAACGACATCTTGTAAAGTATCCAGTGTCCTAGGTTGTAAGATTCCATGTAAAAGTATTACTGTAGCTCAGCAGCATAAGTCCAATTCCTTGGTCCAACACAATAGTAACAAAGTCATGAGTTTTGGGTCGGACTAGTCAGATTGGCTAAATTCAAAGATGCCTCTCTTCCCACATGTTTATTCATTTATACCAGTCAGGGCCTCATAGCTCCTCCCTGATTTCAGGCCCTGCCACAATCGGCTAGTGGTCCTCATCCAATAATAACACTCACATTTAAATACAGTTCCTACTTTCTCCATCTCCCCTAGTTGGTTTTTGCCAGAATATTTCCAGACCTCCCCTAGTGGGATTTGCCCCACACCTGCAGCATGATGCCCATTATACCTGGCCAACTCAGAAGCCCACAATGCCTGGGTACAAGACAATGGTCAGCAGTCCAGCATTCCCACCATTAACAACCCCAGCCTGTTGAGCCAGGTCTTTGTGCCTGCTCCCCAGGGTATGTCAAAGTCATATACCTGAAGTAGCATTTTGGCGCCAACTTCCAAGTGACCATTGTCGAGTATAGTCCAGACCTTTGGCTGACCGCCATAGTCTCTCCTCCTTTGTTAGGACTATGCTCAGTAAGCCCTTTGACCGACTGCTCCATTTTTCCCAATAAGAGCCACAAAGAAAACCTTCCAACAGGCCAACACATTACTCATATTCAAACATATTTCCAACTGACATTTCAAACTTGCATATATTCTAAGTTACACATCGTCCAACTGCACTTACTATATTCCTATATAACATTCATATTACATTCATTATATCACACATTGACATACATTATATTCATTGCATCTTGACATCTTCAGACATATCCATCATGTCTGACATATACCTAAGCTTACATTAAACTAATCATACATTGGGTCATCATCTCAACTTGGTTAAAGAGCCTCTGCTTTTTACAATCTGATGCGTTTATATACTTATTACTGAACTTTAAAAAAATTAAATTGCACACTTAATAGTTGTTTTGCCCTACAATTTAATTAAAATTGTAATAAGGGTGTAACAGGCTAAAGCGGCCCTTCTACACAAATGAAAATACCCAAATAAAAGCTTATGCTTTTATATTTTTTTCCAGAAATGTCAACACAGCCCAGATCTTGCAAGCGGTGAGACTTTATATTCAGTCTACAGCGACAATTACAGCAAACATTGTAAGATTTGTACTCAATAACGAGATATCTGGAAACATTTGCTTGTGGTTTTATAACGACGACCGTGCCAATCCCACAGACTTCACCAATTTGATTTCTCCACCATGTACATTGAGCCAAGCCGCTGCAGATGCTCGATTCGAGGGGGATAGTTCTTGTAACCAGAACTCACGTATCAACAGAGCCTTACCCGATATCAGATCAGCAAACGAACTAGAACACCAAAGTAAGTGACTCTGACTTTGAAATGTAAACTTACTTAGCATTGCTTGCTTACTTGGTTACAATAAAACAAGCCACATTCTTGGTATTAGATAGATAGACTTTATTCAATAACATCAAAAGGGTGTACATACAAGACTGAAGTGCAAGAAGTTCACTTATAATCAGCCTACAAGGCGACCATTTTGCACCGATCACATCTGATATCATATTGAATTGTAAAATATTGTCTTATTGCACCGCATTAACTTTGCTTAATAGTGTAAATTAGGTTTTACCTGCATCAGATTAACAAGGGAGTATATCCTAGTTGAAGTTAACGCAAATTTTGACCCGTAAGGTCATTAATGTCAGATTACGGTATGGCTGTACTAGCATGGATAGCTGGTGTACAGGAGAATACTAGATCTAGAAAGAGAACATCATAATTCTGTATCTATGAATGAGGAAGTTCTCTCCTAAGAAGTTATACATAATTAAAAAAAAAGAATGATTTGGATGGAAATGTAACTTAATAAGCAAAGTATACCCTACAACAACTGGTAAACATTCTGAAAGATTGTGAGTGTTGTTCTTTGTTTCAGTGGAGGAAGAGGCCAGCAAGCTTGTTACAACTTTGCAGGCAATCTTCTCTCATTCAATCAAGGGGGTGGGACGATGGACAAATACCATCCAAGGACACAACCAATGAACCACTTCTTTTATGATGCTGTTCCATATTTGTTCTGTTGCACGTTCTCGAACAACTGTGACAAGTATGAAGAAATGAGACCAACTCGTGGCTGTGGAAACTACACGCCTCCTGCAACAGGTTGGTTTTTGGTTCAGATGCTAGCGAGACCAAGTTACCAATAAATGAAGTTGCAACAACCAGTGTCAAGTACCTACAAGGAGCAAGAAAGAGTCTGATATCTAGGCTAGGCATTCATTGCGACCTAAATCATATCATGCCCATGCAACATCAGCCTGCCATATCTATGTTTTGAATTTTGTAATTATGAATCATTAAATTAAATATTGTCAATTTTATTGGTCAATAAATCATATGAAATGAATTTGAATTTAATTAAATAGTGACATATCAGTAGCTTGAGACATTAAATTGCCACTGCGATAAGAGACTCCATATAAAGAGTAGGAACTAAATATGTGACATGATGGATGCCTCTGGCTTAGTAATTTAATCGCCCATGCCCCTCCTAAATAAGTATGGTTCATTATATTTCTAGGAGGTGGATGGGGAGATCCTCATTTCAAAACTCTGGATAGCTTGGACTACACCTTCAATGCAGTTGGAGAATTTGTGTTGTTGCAATCTTCACTCAATGGTCTTAAGATTCACGGGAGGATGGTGCGAATGGTTGGCAACTCTGGTAAGTGTTTTAGGCTGTACATTCTGAAGAAATCTTTATCCAGTTATACATGACAGACAGAAGTGATTCAAAACTATGGCTAGTTTGCACTGTCATTTTAAATAACTTCTGCCTATATGTATTATTGGACAGAAAAAGTCAGTTTTTTATCATTTGCTTTAGATTTATGGAATGCTTCTCACATTGAAATTTATAAGCTCTACAAGATTTAGAAATGTTCTTATAATAGAACCAAGGGCTGTTTAGTTTAACTTTATGCTAACATCTAACATCTGAAGTAATTCATCAATGTTTACCAATATTTTGGAGCTAACTGTTGGAGATATATGATAAGGAAACATCAGATTTAGTAATCTTGACTAAAAGCTGTACTTGATCAATGCCACTTACCTTTCAGGCAACAGCCTCTATGCATTTGCATGGAATGCATTTGCCTTGAAAAGCTCTCAGAGTGACACAGTGCAGATCGACAGCAGCTACAACACAATTCGGATTCTTGTTAATGGTGTATTGGAAGATTTCAGTGATTTACCCTCTCAGTATTTTACGGGTAAGTAGGTTTAACCATAACAAATTGTTTCTGTCCTTTTCAGCTACTTTTATGTGTCTTTTACTATTACCTTTATCTGTCCTTTTCAACTACTTTTATGATCTCACTTGTATTTTACAGCCACTTACATAGACTTGGAAACTGAAGGCTAGAGGGCGTCATGTGAGTCTCATTGGCAGAGTGACTGCCTTAGCCAATGGGAGTTCTGGATTCACATGACGTCCTATGGAGTTAAGCTTCCATGTCTATGAGATTAGTTTTCAATTCTGTGAAATTAGCTGTCATGGTTTTATATCACATTAATAGTGCAAATTAACAATTTTTTCACAGGGGTGGATGTCTTCTCGATTAGTTCATCAGATGTACTCGTAGCCTTCACACAAGCCAGTCAAGAAGCTTCATTTAGGGTTTCTCTCTACAAAGGGGTTCTTAACTATATCATAACACTCTCAAATAGCTATCAAAGTAAGTAGTAGTAGTAGAAGTAAAATTGTATTTTTTTGTAACCAGAATCAAAATAACATTTATGTACAACATTATAATAACTCAAGTCTGACGCTTTTTTATGACCTAATCTAAGTACAAATAAAAACAATATGTCTAAAAAGAAAGACTATTAGAAGCATAAAAAGTAAAATGGCCTTATTGTCCTGAGTTAGAGCACCTCGATCAAAATATAGTGTCTTTGGGGTGCAGCACCACCGCACCAGTGTTGGTTACATTATAGCACCTATTTCATTCATGAATATTTTGTTTTAAATTATAAATTGGACACCAACATTACCACCGTAAGTCTCAGATACTTGTTTATAGTGACTATATATAAACTATTCATGTTACTTGTATGAGATACAGTGGGGGCCTTGCTCAGTTTTAGCATGCTGGGCTTTCAACCACTGGGTCCCAGGTTCAATTCCTGGTTGAGCCTATGTTAGATGGCTGTTTCATCCTTCGTCTCATTGCCATGGTCCCTACCTGTCCTAATTAGCCCATTAGGTGCAAAAATACCGGACGTAAAGCCCTAATCAACCACCACCACTTGTATGGGATACAGCACTGTAGTTAATGTTTTGCAGGTACCACATCCGGTCTCCTTGGTAACTTTGATGGTAACCCTGACAACGACCTTCAAAGAAGGAATTCTGAAGTGCTGCCACCTACCACCGAAGGCCTGAATTTGCACAATGCTCTATTGACATGTAAGGTAGTTTCAATTTAAAATGTGTATTATCTATTTTGATAAAGAAACCAGGGCAACCATGAGATTGAACCGTCTTCGTGTGCAAGTGCATATAATCCGTCAAAAATAGAAACAGTGCTACTTAAATAAACCATTCACATTAATTCGTCAAAATATATGTTACTATTTTCTGTCGTACATGGACACGCATACACATATGTATACACAAACAGATGGATCTAAATGTAGCTTAATTCTTACATATGAAAAAATAATTGTGTAGCAGAATTTATACTTGTGATACCAGTAGTTATGTGAAACCAAATAATTTAATTTTGTACACAGCAGAAAAGATGGTTGTCAATTACCATACTTATGCGTTCAGTTCAATTTAGTTTAGTAAAATAAAAATGAACTGAACTGAATCATACATATGCGACTAGAACTCATGCAGCAAACCATGCATATGGATGCTTGTCTTTACATTGTCTTTAACACGCATGATAACTGACATCAATTGTTTCCACAACTCCATAATCATGATAATTCTTTGGAACAACAATGTATCTTTGCCATACACGTTGGTCTAGGCTTCCATTAGTCAAACAGGGAGCTCCACTCTCTCCTACATTGTACTGACATGTAATCAAATCCAATTAAACATAATTTATAGTCTAAATACATTATGTACATACAATGGTGGAAAAAAGTTTCTGCACACCGATTGAATGGAAATTCTGTTGCGCTGACGGCAATTGATTGTAACCTTACATTTGTCTGTCGGATAATTTTTGTACAGTATAATTGGGGAGGGTATGGATTTGGTGTGCGAACAAATTTTCCCCATGCGCTGTATAATTATGAAATTTATAATTAACCAGGGAGAACTACAGCATCTGAGAGCATCTTTACCTACAGACAAGGGCAATCCCACGCGTCATTCCAAGATACAGATTTTCTACCGGAATTTTTCTCGGTAGCTAATCTACTGAATCACCCACAAGCATCAGTGTGTCGTGGGGACGTTGCTTGCTTGTGTGACCTGGTAGCCACAAATGATGTCTATTTTGCTCAAAGGACAAGGTCTGCTAGTTTCCATAGAGACCATTGGACAGTAGTGTTTGGAACAGGTACTTTCAAATTGATTCACTACCAGATTTACAGTCTTCTATTTGTGTATTGAGCAATTTATTCAAAAAGCTATACATAAGTAATAGCTATATCCCGAGAAGGAGAAAGTTAACTGACATTTTTATTGGTTTAATCTCGACAAAAAAGGCACAACCTACCAAAACTTTAACTCCCGACTATGAGATATATATATAAATATATATATATATATATATATATATAAGTCATCCTACATTAAACATATTAAATGTGTTTGATTGCATGAAAAGCACCATTTGCAATGAAGAGGGTCATAACCAACATTTTCTCTGGTTATACATGGCCAATTGTGCAACGTGCATTTTACATGCGTTAGGATAAACGCATGGGTTTTGCCTCATTATAATTAGCTAAAAACCATGGGTTTTCCATGCATTTATTCTCACGGAAAACGCACGTGGCACATTTGGCCATGTATCACTCTCAGAACAATAAAAACACTATCGTGGTGGAGTGTAATGATTTAGAATGTCAATAGAGAGTAGTACATGCACCCCACGTAATTCCAACTCACCAAGTTTCCCCATAATAACATTTCTTTGCAGTTCCAACTTGTGGCAGGCCCACCAATATCCAAAATGGCAATGTGGCATATTCAGGCACTACACAAAACAGCAGGGCGTATTACTCCTGTGACCCGCAATACCAACTGCATGGAGACAACTCAGGGACATGCAATGGAGATGGAACATGGTCCAAGCCTCCAAGTTGCTGTAAGTTTAGACAATATACTATTACAACCACTTTACTGAGGGGTATATAGGGTGATTTAAATTAACAACGTTTTAACTTATATATTCAGACCATCGCCAAACATTAATTTTATAAGTGTTGGTTACAGGAGAATCATAGGTATAGAAATTAAACTTTACAAGGCTGTACTAAAGAATGAGAGATTTCTCTATAGTTTGGCAAGCTGTGATGCAACAGAAAGCATTATCATGTAGGGTGAGTGGCAATAGTGCAATCTACTGCTCCCTATTCAACATGAAAGGTTTAGTTATCTATCTGAATTGAAAATAATGTATTTGGCAATTTTTAAACAAGAATACAGCATGATATTTTGTTATTTTTGGCATGATAAATTTAAAATTATTACATATATTCTATTAGTGTTAAATTTGCCAGGAGACCAAAAAGAACCTCAGTGGTTTATGTTAAGCCCCCTTCACACATAGCCGGATGAGTCACCGGAGCATCCCGAATGATAACTCCGGCATACTCCGGGTAATGTTGTGTAGACCTCGTGTTTATTTCAGGCATTGTCCAGCATTGTCCGGGGTGATCTGGGCAAGTCATGCCAGATTTACCTGGGCTACATGTACCTGCTGCTGAAGTACCTGCTGAAGCTGTAGTAACTGCTGCTGCAGCTCTACCACCACCTGCACCAAAAGCAAAGAGGCACAAGAAGCGACCCCTGAACCTGACAGAAGAGCAGGAACAAGATGTTGCTGACTGGAACCGTGCGCAGGAGATGCTGTACAACCGACGTCTTGCAGAGTACAAGCGGATTGACATCAAATCCAGAATAATAGACCAGAAGGCGAAGGAGCTGTCTTGTACAGCCCTGCAGCTGAAGATGTGGATCGACTCCATGCGGACTGCGACGGGATCGGTTCCTCTGATTGAAGACTCGACAATCATTGTTAAATTAAAATGTTTTATTATCATTAAACAAATATATCTTAATATTGTCATTTAATATAGTCACGAAACGCAATATAGCAGTGCACAACAGTTCTCAAATATTAAGGAATCTTATGAAATAACAATTGAGTAAACATACCTTTTATCTCTCTTGACATTTGAGAGATATTCTAAGTCACATCTTATGCCAGTCTGCACAACACTTCTGCTTACAAGTCTGCTGGTGGCCACTGTCTGGCCTGCCTATTCTATTTACACACTATTAAGGCCTCATGACACACTGGCCTGCATCAAGTCACATGCTTAGCTGTAATTTCTATTAATAACCATTACATCAGAAAGCAGTGATTACAGCCATCACTAAACATAGTATCATAACACAAATGCTAAAGATAGACATTATGACATCACCGTTGGAACATGTGACGTTTGATACAAACGGCATAAGCATTTGTACGTAGCGAAAATAGGTTAAATAATAATATACAAATGTAGTAAACACAAATACAAAATAATTAATGATTAACAATTAATATTAAAGTAATCAGAGCCTGGCAAGAAGGACCACAGGGCCACCAAGCTTCCCCACACAACCCAATGACACACAAACATTCATAGTGAAACGATGAAACAACTGTCAATAAAAGTCAAATGGTCAATTAAAGTCATAA
Organism: Alitta virens; assembly: GCA_932294295.1. Lineage (NCBI taxonomy): Eukaryota > Metazoa > Annelida > Polychaeta > Phyllodocida > Nereididae > Alitta > Alitta virens. The sequence goes on from OW028583.1 coordinate 34,850,706, forward strand.
AGTTTGAGCGAACTATAACTACAGTTCAATGAATAACCACTTATTATAACGAGTCAAATATCGCACAATTTACAACCTCAGAGTTTTGCAAATAAAGAGTACGAACATGGATTGCAAAAGAGGTGTGGTTGAAAGTCACTCGGCAAAGTGATATAATCTAGAAGACGAAGAAGAATATGAAGATAATGATAAATCTTGTTCCATCTGGAAGATGAAGAAGATGAAGTAGAAGAAATGATCCGAGAACATTCCACGAACGAAGGCAACATAACAAGACGAGATGAAGTGGAAAGGATCAAGAACTCAGGAACAGTGTCACTAATTCACAACCGAGATTTGTAGATGACGTAGTAGTTAGCGCTCGAAGTACGACCATGATGACAGTTGTATGGTGCGTCTTGCAGACAGTAGAATCGCACCTGTAGTCTTGTAGATTAATGTGTGCCAAAAGGTGCATGAGTAGGCGAGGTAGCAAGCCTGCAGCGAAGATAGACCAAGCGTCTGAAACTCAGGCAATAAAACAAACAAGAATTAGTTACTACAATAAAATAATGTAATACATCACATCATAGTATAATAATCGCAATAATAATAGGTAATAAAATCATCAATATCAGCTCTGCGAATTATACAGAGTAATTAAGTATCCGTTCTATGTCTGAACTAAATTGATTATACAAATAAGTGTTAAAGTATTATAAGTACAAGTCATTAAATCATTACTCATTAAGTAAATGAGCATTAATTGATTCAATTAAAGATAATGTAAATAAGTAATTAAGGAACTGTTTCCTTGTAGTGCATTCAAAATAATCAATAATTACACTTCAACCAAGCTGAGCACTCATGCCACTTTGTGCTCAAGCAAGGTTAAATTAACCATACTTAATATAACAACTAACTACAAAACTAACTAAGTATCCAAGTAAGTCAATTCAATTGTAAATAACGGGTTGTACCCATCGTTAACTTGAGTTAACGAGGAGTGTCAAATCCATAAAATAAGTTGAGACCAAGCAAGCCTTCCTCAGCGGACATCCCCGCACTGTGGTCGTTTTTGACAAAGAAAGCTTGCTTGAAAGCAATAACATGGTAATTAAGTTTTACAATTACATTCTTGGTAACGATTTTCATTCAAGTAATAGCAACAATAATGACTCAACAGTCACATAAAATGAATTTGGAAGATGAAATAGTTTTTTCGAATTTTGACAATTAACCATAAAGATGGTTGACATTAGTACATGTTAGTGAGTTAGAGTAATGAATTAACTCTAAGTAATGCAAGGCATAAATTAACTCAGTTGTCTCCAGACTGAAATCCATTAACAACTGTTTTTAATTTACATCCTTCTGTCCCATTCTGGATCCTAATTTGCATACCATAATTAGTCATAGCGCGACTTTGCGCATGATTGATATTATAATTACATATAACGCCATTCATGAATATTCTAATTAAAAAACTCTCTGTACTCCCGCTTGCAATTCACTGCAAGTATTTGCTGAATAATTGAAACAAGTACTCAAATGTCTTAATCAATAGATTTTCTTGATTATTTATAAACATCACGCTAGAAAATGGAGTATTTTCGCAAGTGATCAATCTCGCTTTATAAATCCATTATAACCTTCTATATTGCGCGTTTAACTAGTACCTGTCTTATAAATAAAAATAATACTTCTTTTAGTCTTATAGCACTCTATATTAATTCACAATACTTGCGTCCAAGTATGTATCCATGGTGCTATATATATTCTTCTCTTGTAATTGTACCTTCTTAATAATACATTTTCTTCATGAATTTCTTAAATGAACCTATTTGTCTGATAGGCAATGCTAAGAGCCTGTCAATGTTACCACACAGCATTGGATGCTGTTCAATTGTAACCCAAAATGCAAATGGAACTCTTGTATGCTTATTTGGTAAATGACACAGAATTTGTGGCATTCCATTCATCCATCTGATACGATTTATCTTTGCATAATAAGACTTCATGATTTGTCCTTTTTCTTCAGGATTTGTTTGTTCTACAAATGCATAGGACCATTTAGCATGTCCTTGTTCAATTCTTGGCGCGTCAATTTCTCTGTCAATTTCTCTGTAAGAATGTTTATCTTCTGAGATAAAATAAGCAAGAGGCAATGGTTTTTCATTCTGCAAATTTACATCTGAAGGAATTTTCTCATTTTCAGTTTTATCTAGTGCTTTTCTAAGTTCTTCAATGGTATGCGCATATTCACCGTTTGGTAATGCAAAGGATCCCTTCTTCAGTCTGTTCAAATGATATGAACCTGTAAGTATTTCATTTCTGACTGTGGACAGTATGAATTCATTCTGATTCACTATGTCATAAATGTACAAAATTCCAACGTAATTGAATTTAATTTTGTCACTTTTGTACAATGCAGTAGACGTTGGACACAACAAATAGATCAAATCACCCTTTTTCAGGTTTTTAAACCTATGACCATGTTTGGCTTCGTGCGCAATGCATTGATGCTGTTGTCCAGCATTATGTCGTTCCAAAACTATATCTGACACTATCTTAAATCTGTCCTTCATCAAGGCAACATAATCATCTTTTGTAGCGCAATACTGCTCAAATGGCCTTTCGGCAGCATCTAAAAGCGATCTATCTTCATTTAAAAACACAAGGTACTGTGGGGAGTAATCCAATCCCATTACCTTACTTGTGTTATATGCTTTGCAAGCATAAGACAAAAGTTTGGGCCAAACTTCGTAATTGTGTCCCAATTTGGAAACTAAAAGGTTTGAAATGACTTGAACAAATCTTTCAGCTTTTGAGCTCTCGTGTCCACAGACTTGGACAAAATGCAAATTCACATGCAACAATTTTGCCATAGTTTCCATCAAATTGTTCTTGAAACTAGTATCTTGATCACAAATAATAACCTTTGGGGTACGATAAGGCAAACACAAATGATTCACAATAGCTTCTGCAGTCTCTTGTGCAGTTCTAGTTTTCAGTGGAACAGCCACACAAAAGCGGATGACTTCACACACCATGACTAATGCATACCTGTAATCATCAACTGTCTTTGGCAAGACTTTGAAATCCATGAAAACACAATGAAAAGGTTTAAAACCATCCAAGGACCTTGGAGTCCATTCTCTATGTAAGTGAGCATTTCGCTCCAATGCTATCTGATTACATGTCAAGCAAGTTCTAACGAAATTCAATACATGGGAATACAAATTCGGTGCATGAAACAAAGATTTCAAACTAAGATATAACTTTGAGGTCTTCATGTGAAAACCACGATGTGACACATGATAGTGATTCAACACAGGAAGAATAAAATCCTTTGGAAGAGCTAAGGAAGCCTCAACTTCCTGTCCCTTCTTATCACAACTTCTCAAGTAAAACAAAATGTCATCTGCTAGTACATAATGTTCAGAAAGAGCTAATATAGACCGTGACTTTGAATGATCACGTGGTAATGTGCCATGTTGCAAATACCTGTACAATGAACCAAAATAAGAGTCACTCTTTTGTGCTTTTGCTATTTCATCTTTTGTATAAGGTAAAGTAACTTCCTTAAATTTTCCAAACACTGTATCTCTAAGTCCTATATCTATTTCTTTCTGTGAAGGCATTTTGGACAGTAAGGTCGGTTTAGGACCTGTTTCTGAAAACAAAGGCTCATTTGTCACTAGTGTTTTATCAGGATCATTAAGTGTAGGCTTATCAGCTTCATTCGTTCCTTTTCCTTCACTAAAGTCATGAACGACATTTCTTATTGTTGGTTTTGGCACTGCAAGGTGGGAGGGAGAATTATGATCCTCGTGTCTAGAACTTTTTGCAACTGTCTCGTTCAGTCTTGAGCCAAGGACTGAGCCTTTTGGCACTAAAGGCTCATTACTGACTACCTTTTCTGTCTGGTCTGTAATTTCAGTCTGTTGGTCTGTTTTTGTAGCTGAGAGATTTGACTTTTTAGCTGCAATATCGGTCTGGGAAACATGCCTAGTTGGCAATCTAGAGTCATTATGCACAATTGTTTTCGAGGCACTTTGTTTGTCAAGTGTCTGAGGTCTTGTCTGTGACCTTGTTACAACTAAAGAGTGGTCCAATGTCACCGAGTCAAAAGGAAACGACTCTAGCAATTCTTTATCATTAATTCCTATAGGAACTATAGAATTGTGATCTTCAGTATCCTCACTAGGATGCCTGCTCAAAAAATCTGCCATAGTGACATCACAAGGTTTCACATATTTGATGCTAAACTGAAATGAAGACAATTTCCAAAGTAACCTTTGCACTCTAGGAGTAGGTGGAGCATTCAGATTTTTCATGACATGCTCAAGGGCCTTGTGATCAGTCCTTATTAAAAAATATCTCCCTACAAGTAGTTCTGAAATGCTACTAAACAACCATAAAGCGCAGTCATCTCTAATTCTAAAACTGAGTAAGTTAAGGTACTCAATCTTGATAGATTTTTGCTAAAATAAGCAATTAAATGTTCTGATCTTTCACCATTTTCATCTGTTTGCACTTGTCTCAGAACTGCACCCATAGCTGTCCTAGAACAGTCAGTTTCTACTATAAAGTAGTCCTCTTCCTTCATTGAAGGAAAAGACAACGCTGGTGCTTCCCTTAACCTTTTCTTAATCTCATTCCATGCTATATCATGTTCCCTTGTCCAATTAAATTCAGATCTTTTTCTAAGCAATCCAGTAAGTGGCACTGCAATTTGCTGATAACCTGGTATGAACTGTGATACATATTGGAGCATGCCTAAGACACGCTTCACGTCCTTTTTATTGTGAGGGGGTCGCAGTTTATCAATATCATGCACTCTTGATTTCAACACAGTCAACTTTGGGCCCTTTGGTGATTGTAAATCAATGAAATAACCTAAAAACTTGACACCAGTAACTGGAGCTATCTGAGCTTTCGACAATGATATTGTGAGGCCATGTTTAGCTAAAATACCCAAAACAAGATCTATGGTCTCCAAATGATCTGACTCATTGGTATCAAATAACAGCAAGTCATCAAAATATGACAGCACTCGGTTTTTGTAAACCTCACTTGGTAACTCTTGCAAGATGTAATGCACAATTTGATTGAAATAACTTCCTGACTGGCGATGCCCCTGTGGTAGACTTGAGAAAGTTACAGCAGGATAATTCTGACATACTGTCACTCCTACATACTGTTTCGAATCTTCAGTCAACTTAAGCGAAAAATAAGCTGATTTCAAATCTAATACAGTCACATATGTGTTCCTATTCCTTCCAAATGCCTCACAAAATGACTTGATAGTGTGAGTAGACTTGTTTACATTTCTAAACATTTGATTTGCCCTTCTCAAATCTGCAACTATACGTGGAGCATGCTGTGGTGACCTGCGAACTAAAAAAAGACTTGATGTATGAGTAGCAAGACCCTTTTGAAAAACTCCCATTTGTATCAATTTGTTCACTTCTGATGTAACAAATTCCTTATCTTTAGGAGAATGAATGTAAGGCTTTGAACTAAAACCTTCTTGTGGGTCAGGAAAATCGGGTTGTAATCGGACTTTGTAGCGATGAACCTTTCCTATGTTGTCATGTATAGCTAATGCACTTTTATTCCTTTCAAGGATTCGATATAACTCTTCTCTTCCTTCGACTGATAATTTCGACTCATCTAATTTAATTTGCTGCTTTATTATATCACTATCTGGAGTAATCAGTCTTGGATCATCATTGTTCAAATAAGGATACAGAGATTTCTTGTATCGAAATAACTCATCTGAGGTCATACTCAATTGATCTACAGTATCTTTTTGAACTTTTGGAATAGCTTCTGGCCCCAAGTCTACTATAGGAAATGCTTGTTCTGTCCCAGTCTCATAATTTTCCAGTTTTCTCAGGCAATCTTTAGGAGTTATTTGTCCAATAACTGTCCTAGAATTCAACACTATAGATTCACGAAATGGATTTCTCAATAACAATGCTGTCCTACCATGCTTAAAACAGTACAGACTATTCACAGCTGACAATTTCTGATATTTGTGTCTCAGTGTAACTATATAATTCTGATCTCTGCATTTCCAAGGCAAAGGAGATACCACCTTAACCATTTTTGTTTCACCAGGTTTCAGATAAACAGTTCTCAGTATGCTTACTGGCAAGACATTTCTGCTAATTTTCAATATATTTCTTTCTAGATCCATGGTACACTTGTACTTCTTTTGAGTGTCAATACCCACAATGATTGCAAAGTTTGACAGATTAGGCACAATATACAATCTAACTGTCAACATAATATCGCCCAGATAAACATCAGGCTCAATGTAAGACACTGAAGCACAATGTGAACCATTACCTACCACAAATTTAACAGGTTCTGTAAGACCTAATACCGGTAGTGACCTTAAATAAACACTCTGCTGTACCAGTGACTCTGCTATAAGAGTTTTAGTACTTCCAGTATCTATCAAAGCTGGTAATTTCTCTCTGGTTGGAAAGACAAAAGTACACATATTTCTATGATCTAGCTGTATTTTGGATGTCATAGATGAGAACGCAAACTCAGAAGGCACGACCTTTGCATGGTCAAGGCCGCGCCGATCTAAAAAGGCTGTGGGGAGTTTCTTGAGGCTGTATAGTTATTCTGACTACCACGATTGGTATTCGAATAGCCTCCCCTGTTGTTATTTCCTCTATACTGAGGAAATCTCTGTCTCTGAGAGTTAAAACCTCTATTTCCATAATGTTTGACTGCTGATTGTAGCTACCTCTGGAAGAAAAACCAGAATTATAGTCATTACGGTACCTTGTATTGTTGTTGTACTGGTTGTACTGACGAGGTCCCTGCCATGTTCTTCTGTAGTTCTGATTACCTCTGTGGTAATATTCATTTCGTCTAGGAGGGATGATATAGCGATCTCTCGACCTGGAGTCGTCTCGATATCGCCTCGGACTTCTGTCTTCACCATTTCCGTATGTTCTGCTTCGCTCGGATGAAGATGGCCTGGATCTTCTAGTCTCTTCGGATTCTGTTTTCTTGGTTTCCACCGTAGTCGACGTCGGAAGAGCCGGCTGGCTCATTGTCTGGACTTTATTCTGCAAATCTTGAACAACAAGTGCTAAAGAAGTCATATCTTCAAGGCAATCATGCGCCATAAAGGTAACTTGTTTTGCAATGACATTTGGATTCAATTCAAGAAATTTCTGAGCTTTATCTACAAGGTCATCTAAACCTGTAAAATTGTGTAATAATAAGCCTGACCGCATAGCGTCAGGAAGACCATTCACAAAATAATCACGAATTTGTTCGTCATTCTGCTCTACTCTATCTGCAAGTTCACGAATGTTTGCCAAATATTTATCCATTAAAATACCTGGAGTGTACTTCATTTGTGACAAAGCAAGAATTACTGCTTCACGGCTTTTGTACAATGAATATTGACTCAGAAATGCCTTTTCTAGAGCATTTAAATCTACGAACACTCTATTTTTGGTCCATTCTCTTGGCAAATCAGTCAAAGTCAAGGTAAATCTTTCTAGAGCTTCAGCATCATTTAGACCATGTACTCGTACGTAATCTCTATATTTCTGAAAATGATGTCTAGCATTTTCAGTAGGCAAACCTGCAAATATGGATGGCAAAAGTTCGGAGAACTTAAGCCTTCTGGCTCCATCCGCTACAGCCATTGGAAGCCCTTGTCCGTCTCCTGGAAGTCCTGGAAGTCCTGGAGGTCCTGGAGGTGGCTGATCTGGTGCTACAGGAGGTGGTGGGTGTAAATTTCCTACGTCTTCATTGTCATTTCCGCCATCGCCATCTTCTTCAGGAGCACCCAAGTCAGGAATGTTCACATTTGCTACATTAGTATCTACGTCATGAGTTGGCAATTGAGCCTCTAATAAGTCAAGTAAGGCCTGCAAATCTTGATGATCATGAGCTAAAGGATCAGGGATTAATTGCAAAACCCTGGTAACTGGTAAATTTTCATTGTTATCTAAAGGTCTGAGATTTCGATAGCGATTGTAATATTGTCGCAGATAGAGCATCTCTTAAGATAGTAACTCGGTTGCTAATGTTTGCAAGAATGTACCAAAAGCTCTGAGCGGCATAGTCTACTCTAAATGAACATTCCACTTATGACCTGGCACTCCCGACGTTTGTCAATGACAAAAGAACAGAAAGAAAAAGGTATTAGATTAGTGCAACTGCCTATGTACATTTCGTGACACATCCAGACGAATGCATCCGGATGCCCGGATTGTCCACCATGCGACGGGATCGGTTCCTCTGATTGAAGACTCGACAATCATTGTTAAATTAAAATGTTTTATTATCATTAAACAAATATATCTTAATATTGTCAATTAATATAGTCATGAAACGCAATATAGCAGTGCACAACAATTCTCACATATTAATGAATCTTATGAAATAACAATTGAGTAAACATACCTTTTATCTCTCTTGACATTTGAGAGATATTCTAAGTCACATCTTATGCCAGTCTGCACAACACTTCTGCTTACAAGTCTGCTGGTGGCCACTGTCTGGCCTGCCTATTCTATTTACACACTATTAAGGCCTCATGACACACTGGCCTGCATCAAGTCACATGCTTAGCTGTAATTTCTATTAATAACCATTACATCAGAAAGCAGTGATTACAGCCATCACTAAACATAGTATCATAACACAAATGCTAAAGATAGACATTATGACAGGACATCAGTGGGGAAGCTGACTGATCCAACAAAGAAGCCTTCTGGTGTGGCGGCCAGAATCCTCACAGACCGGGACAACTGGATCATGGTGTATTTATATCTGGAAAGGCACATCAAGAGGGTTGATGCTGGGAAAAGGAAGAAAGGTGGTCAGCTTTCCCACAGCTTATTGGCCAAAAGCGGGTCCACCAGCAACAGAGGTACCAGTGACGATTATGACACTACTGATGCTGAGGTCATTGTGGATACATCGGATGATGCCAGGGATTACGGATACCAGCAGGTCCAAGGGTGGGCCTTACAAGGGCAGCAGCAGCAGGAGGAAGAAGGGGGCCCCTCCTCCAAGCAAGAAGACGTCCAGACGTCATCAGGAGCCACGTCATCATCAGCAGTACTCTGATGCATCCACCCTTGCAGGTAGTGGAGGTGGAGGTAGATATTCTACACAAGCTGTCACTCAAGTAAGTATACTGCATCAGTTGTCATGATAATCAGGATAATGTAATTGTAATCTTGCAGTTTAAAGTTGTAGCTTTTCCATAGTAGAAAGTGGTAACTTTGTTTCTTGGCACTTCCATGGTGATGTGTCTTTTTCATTACATTGTCAATAATGCACATGCTGTTGCAGTTGCCATGTTACTCTAATGTTATGTTTTTTCCTATTTCCAGCTGATTGAAAAAGCCACCGATCTCCAGCGGGATATGCAGACCAAGATGATGCCACATGAGTCAGCCAGCTTGTCGAAGAGGTTTTTTACCGACATGATATTCCATGAGGTCATGCAGGTGGACACTTGGTTGGATTACCAGGCCCAAGCGTTGCAGCACCTCAAGCAGTTCAAGCAGGCATATCGTCGCAAGCGCCAGTTGCAGGAGCTACAGCACTATCAGCCGTTCGTGCCTCCTGTCCCTCATCCGCAACAGCTCGTCCTCCTTGCTCCTGGTACTACAGTCAGTTCGTCCGGCCCTTCTATGCAGATGTTCGCTCCTTCTTCCAGCCCAGCTGCGCAGATGCTCACTCATTCTTTCAGCCCTGTTGAGCAGATGTTCGCTCATTCTTCAGCCCTGCTGCGCAGATGTTCGCTCATTCTTCCAGCCCTGCTGTACAGATGTTCGCTCATTCTTCCAGCCCTGCTGCGCAGATGCTCGTCCTGCATCTGGCCCTTCGCCCCAGGTGCACCGGTCGTCTGCCCCTTCGCCTGTGCCTGCACCAATCCCCACTCCTCCTGTGGCGACTGCATCATCTTCGACGATCATAAGTCAGGCATGGTTGACTGCAGGTCCTATGCACGGTCATCCTTCCCTTTCACCACTTGATTGTAACCCGCCTCAGGATGTGTCTCTGACCAGCTACTTGCTGAACACTAGTGTGGGGGGGGGATGGTTGGTGGTGATGACCATAACTCCTCCTTTTCGGTGCCCACACCTCCAACTACCACAACGGAGTAATTATCACCTGCAAGAGAAAAATGAGCTTTTACATGCAACTTTTTGTACATTTAAAGTTACAGAGGTCATTGTATTATACACTTGTGCAAGTTTTGTTTTACATGTAAACTGTATTTCATACGTTTGCATGACAATAATTAAATGCTGTGTATATTTGAAACTGGTGTGCTGCAGATGTCTGAAGTTTTGTAAGAATTAAATGTTAAAACTTACATCATTCATGTTGTTTTCAAATCTTGTCTTGTTGCCATGGTACACTCCCAGCTTCTGAGTTGACGTACTTGACCAAGTATTGCCGCATTTCCTTGGCTGCTCTGTTGCTGTTGCCTCTGTACACATCTCCATGTCTGGTAGATTGGCATTCTCCCTCCATGCACCTTGGATGATCTCATGGGTGTCTGCAGTTTCCTGGTCCACAGCCATTACCTTCAGCCGTTGGATACTGCAGCCTCAGTAGGTTGTGCAGCACACAGCAAGCAAGAGTTATGGGGCACTCTCTTTCAGCACTTTGAGGCATTGTTGTGAGAAGACACCTGAACCTAGCAGCCAAAAGTCCAAAGGCATTCTCTACCACCCGTCTAGCTCTAGAAAGTCTGTAGTTGAAGATTCGGTCTTCCATGGTCATGTTCCTGTGAGGCAGAGGCTTCATCATCCAAGTCTGCAGTCCAAAGGCATCATCCCCAACTTTGAAGTAAGGCACTGGTTGGTCATCATTAGGCAGGTTATCTGGTTCAGGTAATCCAATGTTCCCACTTTCTAGCGATTCCTTCAATTCTGTCTGACTAAACACTCCAGCATCTGAGCCTGATCCACTAGCACCAATGTCAACATAGAGAAACTTGTATTCAGCATCAACTACAGCCAGTAGGACAACAGAGAAAAATCTCTTGTAGTTGTAGAAAAGGGATCCAGACTTCCTTGGACATCTGATGGCACCGTGCTATCAATGGCACCGACAGAGTGGGGGAAGTTTCATCTGTTGAAGAATCCATTGGCAACTTCTTTCCAGGCTTCTGGGGTTACAGGACAATGCATCACTTCTGCTGAGTACTTGTCAATGATGGCCTGGCAGACTTCGATGACAAGGATGGAAATGGTATTGAATGCTACCCTAAATCCATACTGAAGAGACATGTAGCTGTTGCCGTACCCAGGTAGCGCAAGGTGATAGCCAGTTTCAATCCAGGTTGAAGGACCCTCCTCCTGCTTTGTAATCCTAGGTCCCACTCTGGCAAGAACTTCATGAAATAAGTCAGGCTTCATCCCCATGAAATTATTGAAGCCACCCACATCTTCTGCAGTCAATTCAGCCATCAGTTTTTCATAAAGAGGTCTTCTTAGAAGCCAAGGTCGCACCCACATTTGCCTTCTTCTTCTTCTTCGTGCAGCACCAGCATTTTGTACCTCATCTTCATCACTTGTTGTGGCCCTCTCCGCATCTTCTTGCAGTTTCTGTTCTTCTTGCAGCAGTATATCGTTTGCAGCAGTAAGTAGCTGCACTTGCATGTCTGGGAACTTTACATCCAATTCCACCCTCTCGTGATGTGATAATAAAGACATATCCAATTCTTCTGTAGTAGCAGCAACACCTTTGCAGTATGGTAGTCCAAAGTGGAATGATGGACAGTGGGCCGCAGGCTGTTTAAATACCAATTTCAGAGCTATCCGTGTGAAAACCGGTTAACTCCGTATTAAGATCGTGTAAAGACCGGTTATATCTGCGAAGGCGCCGTGTAAAATCCGGTTCACTCCGCACTCTTCCGGGACAGTCGTGTTACTTCTGGCAAAAACCGGGGACCGCTCCGTGTTGCACTATGCACCGCCGTGTTTCAACCGTACATATCTGTGTGGCAACCATATTCATCCGTGTAAGGTCTGTGTTTCTCCTTGTTGACACCGTATTGCCATCGTGTACACACCGCAAAATATTTTGTTGGTTGACATTTCCAGCTTTTTCTCCCGGACCGGCCCGGATTGAAAGAAATTTTATTCCGGGACGCTCCGGTGCCTGATCCGGCTATGTGTGAAGGGACCTTTAGGGGCCACCTTAAATTGATACAATATTAATATCATGATACTTGATAAAAAAATAATAGTATAAGTTAGTAAAAAAAGAAATAGAAAGGAGAGAGTAATAATAATAATGATAATGACAACAATATATGACAAACGATTTAGCAATACAGGTGAAATTTTTGTTATTACATACATTAATTACAATGTATACAACCATTCTGTTAAGGGACAAAGATTATAAGAAAAATAACAAGACAAATACACGTATTTACATCAGAATGATTAATAATGGCTGATGAATCAGCTGCACCAGGTTTTCATTGCAATTCATGCAAATAAGAGGACTCATCCACCAAACAATAGTCTGGAAAAGACATGTAATATTAGGAGAGGATAGGTTTTGTTTGTTTTTCTCAATACACTACTTTCCTTTAATAATCATATATTGCTATCCATGAAATATATTTTCCAGTATAGTTAATTCTATCTACGTATTTGTTATTTTTTAAAGTGTTCTCTGATTTTTCACATTTTCAGCCCGAGACCAGGTGGCTGATGGGGGAGTCCCACTACAGGTGACCAGTTCACTGACCATTGTCCTGTTGATGACCACTGGAATTCTGCAACATCTTAGTTAATTTCTGCCTTTCCTAACTTATGATATCCCATACAGATATAATACTCAGAGAATCTATCAGGTAGTCTTCGACACTATTTGTTTGACATGATATTCATATATTCAGATTTTGTGATTTATGATATATATTCTGTTGTAAGTCTTAAACTTATTGGATTTGTTTTAAAGGGCTCTAATAAACAAGAGCTGTGATGATTTTCTTGATGTATTAACATGTCTTCACATGATAAAATTATAAAGATATTAATAATAAAGCAATGGATACTAGTTCACATAATTTGCTATCATGGGAAGATACTACTTTTTAGATCATTAACAATTGAATTCTCATCATAAAAAAAATATGATATGCATGAAATTAATGTTGTCATGTGAATATATTCGGTTTTGGTATCAATTACTTTTCTCTGGACTTAAGTCAAAATAATATATATATTATATATTAATAATTCAGTTGACCAGTGTCCAATTGATGTCATACTCACCTGAGCAATGCCAACTAATTGATTGAAATTGATTGAAAGAATCATTCTGTTGTCAATAAAAGTTTTTTGTTAATTTTTAAAGACGTCTTCGTCTATGTTTCTAAAAAAAAAAGCAGATGTCTCTATCTATTATTAGGTAATTAATTATCTAATGATGTGTTACAATGGTAAGGTCATTCACATGTGGGCTTATGGGATAGCTAGACATAACTTGAGTGTACACTGCTCAAAGCCCTGTACAATGCTTGGTGAAGATAACTTATATTATGTTATTAGTGTGACACATTTCAGTTGGAACTTAATGCATAGTATCATGATGCTCATTGCTGAAAAATGAAATTTCATAACAATGATATTAAAGACTAAATCATTGGTATAAAAAATTTATACAAAACAGTGTCCTTAATACTGAGCTAAATCAGCTTGAAAAAAGGGTAATTTTAATTCTGGCACCAATTCTTCTGCTTCGACTGAGTCTTCTTCTGCACAAGACATTTAAAGGAAGCCCAAGGTAAGATGAATGAAATAGTTTTAGGAACTCGTGAAGACATCCTGGTTTCTTGGTTTGTTTCAGTTCACCAAACTTTAAATTCAGGAGATAATTAAAAATAATTTGTCATTAGTCAGTGTTAAATAAGGTCTTTGAAAGTCAGAATCCATAATAATGCAAAATACACCCAAACAGGTTGCATAGAATCGTCCGTGATTAAATGATGACTTCGGCAATGAATTTAGACAGGCTTGGCTAGAACATTTACCTTTTAACTTAGTCTAGTCTAGAAGGTTGCTGTAATTATTATATGTATTGGTTTATTTATAAAATATATTCAAGATGCCAGATTGGCATAGAGAAACAGAGCTGAGCTTCGCCAGGCATACAATGTAACTCATTTTGTTGGAAGAAGTGGCTGTTTCATTATTGCAGTAACTTGGCAGATGAATTTGCCCCAAACCAATCCAAGTTTCAGTCATTGACATAAATATTGCTAAAACACGTCCACAAATTTCCACTTATTACAATGGCAGACCAAATGCTAACTTGCATATAATATAATTATAAGGCCACAAATAATCACCTTTCTAGTTCACAGAATCTTGTTGGTCATGTCAGAGACATTCAGATCCCATTGCAGCGGGTAACGATTTTCATAGGAGACATCAATCTCATGCTGCTAATTCCATATGTCCCAGGTCATATTGGCCTCCCTCAAATCACAAAGCAATGTTCATACTCTAACAGGACCATCTTTAATTTCTGCCTTTGTTCCTTGGTAACACCGTCTGTCAGGTCAATAAGGGGCTTCAGGTGATCTGGAAGGTCCTTGTGTCTGGGACTCTCTTCAGGAGTCACAGCTGATATCAGCTTGTCCTCCTTTGGAGTATCCCCTTTTGACAGGACACTACTCAATTCCCCCAGTAATTGACCTTGTGACAAACAAATATCTTTCTCAGTTGGGTTTGCAATCCAGACCTTGGCATTAGGACACTCCACGTCCACTATGCCCTGAGGTACCATAACATGCAAATTCTGACAAACCTGGGTTATAGCTTCAAAAAAGAGGTCATGACCTTGACTTTTGCCCCATGTCACCAGGTTGACTGCAACCAATGATCTCAAAACACCAGATGAACACACTAAAGTTGCATTATGTTTCTAGAGAAAGTCCATTCCCAGTTAGTTGTCCTATTCCAGCAATAAGGAATTCACATGGATACAGAGTTCTATCCACAACGATTTCTGCTTCCAACCGTGCATCCACCTTAATGAAACCACCATTCCCAGCTGCTATCTTCATAAACCCCAGCTATTTCATCATATACCTTCTTGCTCAGAAGTGAAACTTGGGCGCCTGTTTCCAACAACATGTCCAAGTCTGTGGACCCTATCCGGGGGGACATATACCAGACAGTTACGGCTTCCTGTGCTGCAGCACACCGATGCCAATCTTGTCCCTTAAAGACCCCCATTTCACTGTCCAAGGGAGCCAATGTTTTGATCTTCCTCCACCCTTACTTTTTTGGTGATCCGGCTCCCCCTGAACCCTCGCCCTTTTTCTGAGGGCAGTTCCTGCAAATATGGCCATATTCATTGCAATTGTAACAGCGCCGATTGGAATTGGAAGGGGGACTTGGCCCATCTCGGCGGCCCATCTGGTTGAGCTCACCTCGATTTGCCAACACATCACCTAACAGGGAATAAAACAACTCCTTAACTTGCTCCTGTACCTCCGTGAGTCGTGGGAGCCACCGTTTTATCCACAGGGACGGATTCTGGGGTCTCAGTATGGACAATGGGCATAGCCACGGCCCCCATGGGCCCAATGTCAGGCTTGTGGGGCCGAGTAGCTTCATAGGCGGATTCATACTGGACAGCCAAGTCAATGGCATCCTGCAAAGTGGAGGGTTTGAGAGCACCCAACCAGAACCTCATACTGGGAGAACCGGCTGTCTCTATGAACCTCAACTTGGCGAACCTTTCCTGCTCCCCAGTCGAGGATGCAGGGTAAGCCTTCCTGGAGAGATCCAACAAGAACAAGCCATACGACTCCAGTCGATTTCGGGGTTCCTCTTTGCATTAAACCACAGTAAGCATCTAGGGCAGGGGTAGAACAAAACTGGGCCTGTAATTGCTCCGTCATCCTGGCCCATGATATCTCATAGGGCAAGTAGACAATCTTGAGCTTAGCATGGCCAGAAATACTAGTCCTCAAATGGAAACAACGTTCATCATCAGTCCACCCATTAAAGTAGGACACTCTATTAAATTCGGCCATATTATCTGGAAAGGCCACTCCCTGCATATATATATATATATATATATTGCGAGATATTGCATTCACGAGTAGAAGTGTGGTTGTGCAAAATCTCGCACACTACTCGTGTATATGTAATTACAAGCACGTGTGTATGTGACATTATTAACACACTCGTGTTTATGTCATAACTGGCAAGTGTGTATATGCTATATTTGCACTCGTGTACATGCAACTACTTGTTGCTCGTGCACAAGTGAAGTGTAACACTTGGAATGTAATGGTCAACATGTCATATCTGACATATTCACAAGTGCTGCATCTATCACATTCACCAGTTTGATTTAAAATTGCACATTCACAAGTGCTCGATATTTTACATTAATGAGTTTAGCAGAGAGGAGCCTGCGTGCAATTTTAAAATGAGGAGTGCAGTCGCTGTAATTATCTTAGTAGATAGCTGTATAAATGAAGCAGCAATTCACACCCAAAAACAGATATGACAGACAAGTGGAACATACAAATAATTTTTATTCACAATTTAACGTACATATAAAATGGAATAATCTGTATGGCTTTTACTTAAAATTATTCAACAATTAAGCAACCAATTTAAGCATTACCAGCTGTAACATAAATGATTTTATCTTTAGCAAAACAGTAGAACCTCATCATTTATTGATTAACATCATCTTTCATAATCCATAGTTGGACTTAGTTTTGATGCAAAATGCAATGGGCAGAGTGCATATCAATGCTTCAGTGCAACGTACTGGGTCTGAAGCTCAGTCAATATATATGACCAACTGACAGAGGCAGATGTAATGATGTGATGGTATGGCAGCTTGGAGTCACACGGTACACATCTACCACATGGGTGGGGTCTTTTACTTGCTCTAGCATAGACACATATTCACAACTTTATTTTGTTGAACCAATTCCTAATAGTGGTCGTGATCTTAATTTTGAGGTGGTCTTAATTGTAAGGTGGTCTTAATATAGAGAGGCGGTCTTAGTATTGAAGTAGTCGTCATATTAAGGTGGTCTTAACAGTGAGATGGTCTTAGTATTGGGCTTATCTTGATAATGATATGGTCTTAATGGTGAGGTAATCCATAGCCGAGGTATGACCTTACATCAAGGCTTTAAATATCTGGTTGCGTGCATCTGAAATTAAAAAATATAAATCAGTCATGATCACATATGTTCAATTTCTAAAAGATTATACCAAACATCTCCCATCAACTGAATTAGCTAAGTAGTTTCTGGGGCATAGGAAATGCCCCAATTTCCAAGCCAACGGCCCTGTAAGAGGTCAATTTCTAAAAGTCTCGTCCATGCACATTAATGATAAAGAAATCAACATCAAGCAATTAAATTTCCTTTTGAATAGGTGCTGATAGCCTTTTGAAGGTCTGTTTATGGATAATTATGTGTTGCACAATATTACACAACCTTTTTAGTAAACCCACATGTGTGTCTGTCCCTATCTTGTCTGTCTTATCTATTAGTCCCTAGACTCCCTACTGCTTGCATTGATAAAAATACACATCAAACGAGCCAACTTCCTTGTGAATTATTGCAACTAATTTGTAATCATGCACGCACTGCAGTTGCATTATACCTTAATGTTGGCCTGAGTAAAAACAAACAAATGAAAGAAATTGAAAAAAAAATCTTGGATTATAAAAATTGTCATTGCTAGAAAATGTTGCACCACATATGAAAAAAAAGTCAATCTTGTATTTCTATAAAAGAGACTGACGCAAATCTGTGTTAAACCAATCTAATACTGATACACCAAAGGAGGAGCATTTAATTAATACTTCGGTGCATGGATGTAGTGATATTCATATTTTACATCAACAGTGCATGTGGCTAAAGATAATGTTTCAATTTCGGAAATCTTCTCTCTTTCATAAGTCCAACTCAAAACATATTATGAACACACAAAACAAAAGTTATAGATGGCTATGATTAAACAAAATGTAAATGTCTGTAAAGGTACACTTTATCATTTGACAAAAACACTGGGAATCATTCTTGCCTTTTCTTCTGAACACTAGTGTGCATTCTGATCACTTCCAAATGCCAAGTGACCTCCAACATTTTTGCAAACAAATGACGATTGAGGGGGCAGGAGGGGTCTTGAATTTCCGCCACATTCAGTGACCAATGAGCATCCAGTACGCATCCTCCACCAGGGGGACACCAGTAGGGCTTCAGACTCCCCAGGCATTCACAGACAACAAGACAACGCTCATACTTAGGCCTATACATTTAAGGTAATGCAATAACTTTCTTTTAAATATTCCGACATAATGTGTGCTTGTATGCTAACTCTACTATTATGTTGAATGATGTATGAATAGAAGAACTTTGCTGGGACAACTTAGGCCAGATACGCTGCCAATAAATATTGAAGCAGGACATTTCAGAAAAATGGATCTTGGAATTTAATATGCATATGTGATAGAAAATGTAACTGAACACAAAAATAATTTTTGCAATTGGATGTTTTAGACCGAGTTCAGATCAAGAATGAATCAGCATGTAAATAATGTTTATATATGTTATGAAGTAACTATTTGAGATGTAATGTGTGTGAAACAATTATTCAATTAGTATGATTTGATTAAAGCATACAGGGCGTCATATATTTACAAAATTGCCCAGGGGGAGGGGGAAGGTGCGGGAGAGGGGGGATTGCGTTATCGAGACCTGAAATATGAGACTAAAAATCTGTTTTCTGGTGTTTTTTTTTCAGGATTACTCATCCACAGTGACTAACCCAGTGCCGACCATGTGACTGCTAATAATGTGGCCAGAGTGTGGTTTGCATGAACAAAAATGGTAAAAGAGAAATTCTATAGTACAATGTTAAGACTTAAAATAGATCATTCTATATGCAGAAGACCTCACAAGACTACCTAGAATGGGCTACTTCTTGCCAACATTGAGCTATCAGTAACTGCGCCAAAACAATTGCTGATGATGTAGGCATATAATGAACGGTTTAATGACACGACCCATTGGCCACATGTTTCTGGGAACATGGTTTGTCTCAGACTCTTTTTTCTTTTGTGCTAAAAAGAGGCATTAACAATGTAAGGAAAAATATTATAGCATTATGATTTAAAAAATAAAATCATTACATATGGGTAGGAAAGGGGCCTCCATGAAGGCAATGGATACGGCTGATGCCAATATAAGGACCAGATTACCAACTGCTGCAAAGTTGCTTGTGGTCATAATGTGGTCATAAACACAGCTGGGAGGAGGCCTAATGGTTTAAGTGTCTGCCAATTCATATTGGCCAGCTCTGCTGAAGGTCCCAGGTTCGATCATCGGCCTGGTCACTCTTCATGAGCTGCATGATATGTATATGCTGTGGAAAGTAAAAGACCCCACCCCTGAGGTAAATGTGTAACATGGTGAGGACTCCAAGCCTTATCTCATCATTATGTCTGCCTCTGTCAGCTGGTCATATATAGGGCTGACTTAGCTTCAGACCCAGTAGCATTGAGACTTTGTTCACCATTGTAATTCAAGAATGTAACTCTCCATGTCCTGGCTGTCAAATACATCAGAAACAAAGTGGATTTCCCAGCGACCGCCTTCACGATGATAAGGTGTCGCTTATTGTCACTCGCAGAGTGAAGAAGGACATTGTAATTGACTAAATTCCTTGTGGTTTTTTTATTCTGTTTCCGCTATAATACAGCCCGGTGACATGGCAGTCTTGCCTGGGCCAATGGATGGGCTTGCAGGTATTCTGCTCATACACCAGGTTTTTGGCCTTCTAAATAAGTAGTCTATTTAGTGTCTCTAAATCTAGATATTGACTACTGTGCACACTCTCTGGGTTCTTCAGCTCAGTCACCTGATGGATTCCCTCTTCTAGCATTAGTATCGAAGATTTCTGCTAGGATTTTCTTTATTCTAATCAATTCATCTGGGAAGTTCAAGATCAAATGCCTATCAATGCCTGACCAACAGGCTCCAACACAATGTTTGCACTGTCTCTGCTTGAATCTTCAGGGTCCCTGAAAACTTAGTGACCTAGGCCTACATTTCTATATCACTACGCTGGTGCAATGTTTGCTGACCAAACAAACTAGTTCAATGTTCACCACTCTATGCTATACAAAAAGAATATGTCCTGATTTGGGACTTGCCTTAATTTCTTAATTGGCAATAAGCAAGTTTGAATCGAGGACCAGGGATCACAAGTAGCTGGCTTATTTTTGCACCCATGCAACTGTCCCAATAAATATTTTATGAAATGCCTCTTTGCAATGAAATGCGTCAGTGCGAAATGAAGCTATCTGCATCTAAATTGTACAATCTCTCAATCTGAACTAATGGAGAGATAGGTAAAGCTCAATATGAGACTCAAGCTTTACTAGAATTTCAGCCATAATTTGATAAGATAAATATTGAGGCAAAAAGATGCAATTAACACATTTTCTAGAGACACCTTTCACAAAATAGTAAAACTGACCTTGGTGATCCAATATTCAGTACTCAGATGTGGAAATAGCGAAAATTTGTAGTACTACCCATTACAACCGGATGACTGTGAAATAACTGGGCTGAGCACACACACCGCAAGTGACGAATTTCAATCTGCCTCCTAAGTATACTCTTAGGATGCCTGATTCTTCCACAACTGCATGGAGATAGGAACCAATCTGACGCTTGAATCATGCACAAGGACTTGATTGAACTGTCGTTATTTCAAAAAGTGCAAAATCATAATATATAGATGACATTTTTAGCGATAAGTCACTTGCTGTACATATTTGCTAATTGCAGCCTCAGCTCTGGAAAGCTCATTCACAGTGAAACAAGTTTCCAACTTCTTTTAGTAACACCAATAGCTCTATTGTGGAATGATGCATGGAACGTTTTCCTGAATTTCCATATCATCAACGGGATTTTAAAATCAACCTTCTATATTATATTTATCTGATATAATACAAGCTGGCCTAGAGTGAGAGATATTCAGAACAGGCGATTTTTCACAAATTTCATTGAATTTTCAGTATTATTCATCTCTTAAGTAATCAGTATGCAAGTGGGGGATGTCCTTTTTTCATCATAGAATTTAAAAAGGACATGTTAATTGTTGGTGTAGGAAAGTAACAGTTTCAAGTCTAAAACTTGTGGCCGGGTCATAAAAGTACATACACTAACCTGTATGGCTAATGGTTTGTCCAATAAAATGTTTTAATGCAATGAAAAAACTTTGGTATTTTTCCACACTTATTAAACCAAATCCTCGTGACTTTTCTTATTTTTTATGATCTAAATGGTATCTTTGATCGAAGATTTGAGTATAATTTTGTGCTACAAATATTAGTAATCATGATGTCATCTAGCCACTTCAGAGTGTGTTACCATGTTTAAAATCAGACATACAGTTACAAAGTGTGACTTATGTTTTGTATAATCGCCATTTTGCAAAAGACAAATACACCCAAACTTTCAGTTTAGCTCTGATTGCCCAGCATTCAATGCTATTCTATGGTCAGATCACCACCATGGCTGACAGGCAAATCAAGAACGCAAGTGCTCCCGCATGGCAATAGACCTTTAGTTCATGTATTGTTTGTCATTAGGCTCATAGACAAAGGGATTTTTGTGGAGTGACAAAACTAGAATTGGAATATCAGGGTAGGGTGATGCATGATAAAGGTGTATCAAATTCTGAGTGGTGTGACAAACACATGATTAAGTTTTGATATCTAAAACATAGGCTGCGCTGCAGCTAAGCCCTCAGCGAATCTCACATAGCACACAGGCATCATTAAAATTGTTAAGTGTTCATATGAAAGGCAGGAGGGCGGGCGTTACACTTTTATTTCCAGAGCAGAACTCTAACACACACTTTCATTTTTAGAGCTGAACTCACACTAATGTAGTTACCCTAATGAAATGTTATACAACGCTCTAGTGGCCAAGTAGTGCCTTGTGATAGCCACACTCACATATCTCGGCTATGTTTTACGAGTGTTTATATAGTGTGTGCGATGAACTGAAACAAGTGCCACTTGGCCTACAAAGCCTATTACGCAATGCTATTAGAAAGAATTTATTTGAAAAATGTAAGATAAGCATACAACCTCCATAATATCAGTGCTTTTATCGGTTGAAAAGTCCACAAATGTAACAATTTTTCATCTAGCAGCATTTTGATACCATGGTAACAGGAGTGACAATAGGAAATTTTACTGGAACTGCAAATATTTCAAAAGTATCTCCGCCAGTTAAAAATTCCACTTCTCCTGAGTATAACTTACATTTATTGAGCAGGGTAAAGAGATATATAAAATGTGGTGTCGGACATCAGTTATGACACAAAACGTCATAGTTCATGTGTAATGCCAATTTTAGAATATGGGTGTGAAATTTCAGGGGGGGGGGGGTTAAAGAATATAGACCTTGTAATCAAATCCAATTAAGGGCTATAAGTTATTTTCTTGTGGTGAACAGATTTGCTCCCACTGCTGGTCTAAAAGGTGACATTGGCTAGACTAACAAAACAAATATTTCTATGGGATTATGAAAGAGTCAAAAGGAACTGGTCTAGTGATATGTTTCATATTTTTGAGAATATGGATGCCCACAAATCATTCCGGTATCACTTACCTGTTGATATTTCTGAATGTGAAGCGATTTTAAAAGACAAAATGATACAAGAGTGGGAGGATGAAGCAACATCAAACCAAATTGCGAACATATGTCAAATCTAAAACAGAATTCAAAAGAGAAGATGTATTTCTTCATAGATACCAAAGATCACTAATGGCTCAACTATAACTTGGCATCCTTCCACTCAGGATTGAAACAGGCAGATTTATTAATGAAATGTATGAAATGAGAATATGTGCATTATGTAATTTAAATGTTGTTGAGGATGAGACTTACTTTGTAACTCGATGCCCCTTATAAAATATCCAAAGAGAAAAACTTTTCCATGATGCAAAGCAATTAGACCTTCATTTCGAATACCTCTAAACTTGTATTCCTTATTAACTCTATTCCAAAATCACTTTCAAATGGCGTTCTGTCCTGTCGAGAGATGGAGCTACGACCACACCGGTCTTGCTATTGTTTAATGACGTCATCCAATTGTAACATCATCAAATGCACTGATTGACCTTTTGTTGATGACGTCATTAAACAATAGCAAGACCGGTGTGGTCGTAGCTCCATCTCTCGACAGGACAGAACGCCATTCCTTAAACATGCCCGTTCCCAGCGACCAACTAAATTATATTTATCTCATCCTTAACGAGTTGCCCACAACCAATTGATCAATGACTTCATAAACAGTGACTAATACACCCATAAGGGTTGGGCACAATACAAATTTATAATACTGATTGTAATAAAGAAGTTATATATAAATATTGTTTTGACCTAGAATGTTTTTTTAATGTTCTCAGTGACCTCTTACAGGGCCGTTGGCCTGGAATGTGGGGCATTTCCTATGCCCCAGTAAGGGGAGCACGTGATAGGGGTGTGGGTCCTTTCCTATTGGCCAGAATTGGCTAGAGTGATGCTGGCAGCATCAGTAGGGTCCAGAACAGTGGATAGGCGGGACGTTTAGCTGGGACAAGGCCAATAAAGCATCCAAAACTATATTCCTTGTCTTTGTTTGAGTCAATCACAGAAGGACCTTACAAATTGGTGCCTGATATAGGACTTGACTCGTTCTAAGGAATACTTAGGATCTATAAGGACTTACTTGTGCTTATAGTGATTTACTTATGTTCTTAAGGATTTACCCTTGTGTCACAACTGAATCAGCTAAGTAGTTTCACTTTAATTTGAAACTGGTTTTGTTTGAGTGGCCCTGCCCCGGTTACTCTGTTTGTCTTGTTTGCTGTTTGTTGTTTGTCTCTGTTAGTATGCCTGGTACCTCTGCATTAAGACCCAAGCCTGGTAGAAAGGTTCCCCAAGACAGGGATAGCCTAACATTGGCTCCCCAGTCAACTGGGGTTGGAACATCTGGCTCCCCGGACGCCAGCATAGCTGCTGGCGATGCCACCCCAGTCAGACCACGTGCTCGCTCCATCACAGGAGGGAGGCGAGCCAGGGAGGAAACTGGGCCCAGGGCAAGCAGTGAGAAAAGGCCCAAGGAGGTGGCAGATAGAGAGTCACACTCTAATGACTCTTCGGTGTCATATCCCTCCTCGACACCTGAATATAGGACCCGGGTGAGGACTGAACCAATTGGGGCCAGTGGTGCCGTCAGAGCAGTAATTGCGGTCCATGGGGGGCCTCAGGTAGTTGTGCCTATAGTTCGAGGCACAGGCGCCATAGGGAAGCCTTACCCCATTGTATGATGGCCAGGGAGGAGCTATATATATTGAAATATCTCGCATTTTATTCACACTTGTGTATATGCAATAACTAGCATATAATTCTGCATTATCATGCAAGTTCCAGCTTCAATATTTAAAGGCAGCGTATCTGGCCTAAGTTGTCCTAGCAAAGTTCTTCTATTCATACATCATTCAACATAATATTTAAAAGAGAGTTATAGCATTACCTTATATGTAAAGGCCTAAGTATGAGCGTTGTCTTGTTGTCTGTGAATGCCTGGGGAGTCTGAAGCCCTACTTGTGTCCCCCTGGTGGAGGATGCGTACTGGATGCTCATTGGTCACTGAATGTGGCAGGAATTCAAGACCTCTCATGCCCCCTCAATTGTCATTTGTTTTGCAAAAATGTTGGAGATCACTTGGCATTTGGATGAAATCAGAATGCACACTAGTGTTCAGAAGAAAAGGTAAGAATGATTCCTAGTGTTTTTGTAAATGATAAAGTGTACCTTTACAGACATTTACATTTTGTTTAATCATAGCCATCTATAACTTTTGTTTTGTGTGTTCATAATATGTTTTGAGTTTGACTTATGAAAGAGAGAAGATTTCCGAAATTGAAACATTATCTTTAGCCACATGCACTGTTGATGTAAAATATGAATATCACTACATCCATGCACCGAAGTATTAATTAAATGCTCCTCCTTTGGTGTATCAGTATTAGATCGGTTTAACACAGATTTGCATCAGTCTCTCTTATAGAAATACAAGATCGACAATTTTTATTATCCAATTTCTTTCATTTGTTTGTTTTTACTCAGGCCAACATTAAGGTAGAATGCAACTGCAGTGCATACATGATTACAAATTAGTTGCAATAATTCACAAGGAAGTTGGCTCGTTTGATGTGTATTTTTATCAATGCAAGCAGTAGGGAGTTTAGGGACTAATAGATAAGACAGACAAGATAGGGACAGAAACACATGTGGGTTTACTAAAAAGGTTGTGTAATATTATGCAACACATAATTATCCATAAACAGACCTTCAAAAGGCTATCAGCACCTATTCGAAAGGAAATTTAATTGCTTGATGTTGATTTCTTTATCATTAGTGTGCATGGACAAGACTTTTAGAAATTGACCTCTTACAGGGCCGTTGGCTTGGAAATTGGGGCATTTCCTTTGCCCCAGAAACTACTTAGCTGATTCAGTTGATGGGAGATGTTTGGTATAATCTTTTAGAAATTGAACATATGTGATCATGACTGATTTATATTTTTTAATTTCAGATGCACGCAACCAGATATTTAAAGCCTTGATGTAAGGTCATACCTCGGCTATGGATTACCTCACCATTAAGACCATATCATTATCAAGATAAGCCCAATACTAAGACCATCTCACTGTTAAGACCACCTTAATTTGACGACCACCTAAATACTAAGACCGCCTCTCTATATTAAGACCACCTTACAATTAAGACCACCTCAAAATTAGGATCATGACCACTATTAAGAATTGGTCCAACAAAATAAAGTTGTGAATATGTGTCTATGCTAGAGCAAGTAAAAGACCCCACCCATGTGGTAAATGTGTACCATGTGACTCCAAGCAGCCATACCATCACATCATTACATCTGCCTCTGTCAGTTGGTCATATATATTGACTAAGCTTCAGACCCAGTACGTTGCACTGAAGCATTGATATGTACTCTGCCCATTGCATTTTGCATCAAAACTAAGTCCAACTATTGATTATGAAAGATGATCTTAATCAATAAATGATGAGGTTCTACTGTTTTGCTAAAGATAAAATCATTTATGTCACAGCTGGTAATGCTTAAATTGGTTGCTTAATTGTTGAATAATTTTAAGTAAAAGCCATACAGATTATTCCATTTTATATGTACGTTAAATTGTGAATAAAAATTATTTGTATGTTCCATTTGTCTGTCATATCTGTTTTTGGGTGTGAATTGCTGCTTCATTTATGCAGCTATCTACTAAGATAATTACAGCGACTGCGCTCCTCATTTTAAATTTGCACGCAGGCTCCTCTCTGCCAAAAGTCATAAAAACATAAATAAAAAATGAATGTAGAATATCGAGCACTTGTGAATGTGCAATTTCAAATCAAACTAGTGAATGTGATAGATGTAGCACTTGTGAATGTGTCAGATATGTTGACCATTACATTCCAAGTGTCACACTTCACTTATGCACGAGCAACAAGTAGTTGCATGTACGCGAGTGCAAGATATAGCATATACACACTTGCCAGTTATGACATATACACGAGCGTGTTAATAATGTCACATACACACGTGCTTGTAATTACATATACACAAGTAGTATGAGAGATTTTGCACAACCACACTTCTATATATGCAGGGAGTGGCCTTTCCAGATAATATGGCCGAATTTAATAGAGTATCCTACTTTAATGGGTGGACTGATGATGAACGTTGTTTCCATTTGAGGACTAGTATTTCTGGCCACTCTAGGCTCAAGATTGTCTCCTTGCCCTATGAGAAATCATGGACCAGGATGATGGAGCAATTACAGGCCCAGTTTTGTTCTACCCCTGCCCTAAATGCTTACTGTGGTTTAATGCAAAGAGGAGCCCTGAAATGGACATGGAGTCGTATGGCTTGTTCTTGTTGGATCTCTCCAGGAAGGCTTACCCTGCATCCTCGACTAGGGAGCAGGAAAGGTTCGCCAAGTTGAGGTTCATAGAGACAGCCGGTTCTCCCAGTATGAGGTTCTGGCTGGGTGCCCTCAATCCCTCGACTTTGCAGGATGCCATTGACTTGGCTGACCAGTATGAATCCGCTTCAGACAGACATTCCCTAGCATGCAAATATGATAAGATAGAGGTTGCAGAGCATGCCAGGGCATGTCTGTCTAAAGAGTTCCATCAGTCTTTTTCTGAGAATAGTTCTCATTTTTCCCGTCAGGGGGAACTCTATTTAAGTACAAATCTCGGTTAGTGAGTATCACTTACGAGCTAGCAGCGTTGCCAAACGGTAAGATGCCATTTTAAAGAGGAGGTTTCAAATGAAACCGAGGTTATGGAAAAAGGCGATACATCACTGCCCCAAGCAGACCTCTTACGTCACTAATTGTTAAAGATACGGTATTTACTAAAATTGTTGCTAACTCTGCATCGGAGTTTACTAACTTCAACGTCTCTCAACTCCTCCCAAGCCTCACAGACAGAATTGTCGTACCCTACAAATGCTACTTCCAAATACTCCCCACGTTAACGGATACAGCCGTAGGTGGAAATAAAGGTGTAAATATTTATGCTAGCCTAGCCCTTTGGGATAACACGCAACTTGCAGGACATCTCGTAGGCGTTGCTACGCCAAGGATGCTCTCCAATATTCGACCCACGACCCAGTACGCTAACTTCAGGTCCATGGCTAAGATATGCCCTACCGTAATGAAGGCCTACAATTCATCGGAAACCACTCTGTTCATCCGACTCTACTTCGGCCCGAACCAGGCGCAAAACCGGAGGGATTTTGAAATCGTGATTACTTTGTATTTCACTGTAATGCCCGATCAAGGCGTTCAGCCGATTTAAATAAAAGTTTCAATAAATGTAATATTCCCTTGACTCAGGGAGGCTCAGGAGTAAGTTAAGGAGTTGTTTTATTCCCTGTTAGGTGATGTGTTGGCAAATCGAGGTGAGCTCAACCAGATGGGCCACCAAGATGGGCCGAGTCCCCCTTCCAATTCCAATCGGCGCTGTTATTGCAATGAGTATGGCCATATTCGCAGGAACTGCCCTCAGAAAAAGGGCAAGGATTCAGGGGGAGCCGGCTTGCCAAAAAAGTAAGGGTGGAGGAAGATCTGGTCCCAAACCCAACTGAGAAAGATATTTGTTTGTCACAAGGTCAATCAATGGGGGAATAGAGTAGTGTCCTGTCAAAACGGGGATACTCTGAAGGAGGACACGTAGATATCAGCTGTGACTCCTGAAGAGAGTCCCAGACACAAGGACCTTCCAGATCACCTGACAGAAGGTCTTACCAAGGAACGAAGGGAGAAATTAAAGATGGTCCTGTTAGAGTATGGCCTGAGATGTATGGAATTAGCAAAGCATGAGATTGATACTGCTGACCACAGGCCCTTTAAGCTACCAGCCCGTCGATTGGAGTGGGCCCAAAAACATGCCCTTAGTAAGGAGGTGGACCGTATGCTAGGTCTCAGAGTAACTGAGCCCAGTAGCAGCCCTTGGTCCAGTCCTCCTGTCCTTGTCCATAAGAAAGATGGTAGCTTCCGGTTTTACATTGACTACCGGCGTCTGAACACTTGCACCAAGAAGGATGCCTATCCATTGCCTCGAATTGAGTACTGCCTGGATACCATTGCTGGTGCTAAGTGGTTTTCTACCCTTGACCTGTCCTCAGGATATTGGCTGCACTTTCCATATTCATCCACCCATCAATCCACATATCCATCCATCCATCCATTGACAAGAATCAACGCCATGGAAAGGAAGGCCAACAGTGATGACAGACATATGCTGCTTGTCTCTGACATGACCAACAAGACTACTAGAAAGGTGATTATTTGTGGCCTTATAATTATATTATATGCAAGTTAGCATTTGGTCTGTCATTGTTATAGGTTGAAATTTGTGGACGTGTTTTGGCAATACTTATGTCAATGACTGAAACTTGGATTGGTTTGGGGCAAATTCATCTACCAAGTTACTGCAATAATGAAACAGCCAGTTCCTCCAACAAACTGAGTTACAATGTATGCCTGGCAAAGCTCGGCTCTGTTTCTCTATGCGTATCTGGGATCTTGAATATATCTTATAAATAAACCAATACATATAATAATTACAGCAACCTTCTAGACTAGACGAAGTTAAAAGGTAAATGTTCCAGCCAAGCCTGTCTAAATTCAGTGCCGAAGTCATCAGTTTATCCGTATCACGGAGGCTTCTATGTAACCAGTTTGGGTGTATTTTGCATTATTGTGGATTGTGACTTTCAAAGACCTTATTCAACACTGACTAATGACAAATTATTTTTAATTATCTCCTGAATTTAAAGTTTTGTGAACTGAAACAAACCAAGAAACCAGGATGTTTTCACGAGTTTCCTAAAACTATTTCATTTATCTTACCTTGGGCTTCCTTTAAATGTCTTCTGCAGAAGAAGACTCAGTCGAAGCAGAAGAATTGGTGCCAGAATTAAAATTACCCTTTTTTCAAGCTGATTTAGCTTAGTATTAAGGGGATTTTTTTGTATACATTTTTTATACCAATGATTTAGTCTTTAATATCATTGTTTTGAAATTTCATTTTGCAGAAATGAGCATCATGATACTATGCATTAAGTTCCAACTGAAATGTGTCACACTAAAAACATAATATAAGTTATCTTCACCAAGCATTTTACAGGGCTTTGAGCAGAGTACACTCAAGTTATGTCTAGCTATCCCATAAGCCCACATGTGAATGACCATTGTAACACATCATTAGATAGTTAATTATCTAATAATAAATGAAGACATCTGCTGTTTTTTTTTTTTATTGAGAAATATGGACAAATACGTCTTTAAAAATAAACAAACATTTTTTATTGACAACAGAATGATTCTTTCAATCAATTTCAATCCATTATTTGGCATTGCTCAGGTGACATCAATTGGACACTGGTCAACTGAATTATTAATATATAATATATATATTATTTTGACTTAAGTCCAGAGAAAAGCAATTGATACAAAAAGTGAATATATTCACATGACAACATTAATTTCATGCATATCATAATATTTTTGTTCTGATGAGAATTCAATTGTTAATTATCTAAAAATTAGTGTCTTCCCATCATAGCAAATTATGTGAACTAGTATCCATTGCTTTATTATCAATATCTTTATAATTCTATTATGTGATATAAAACAAATCTAATAAGTTTAAGACTTACAACAGAATATACATCATAAATCACAAAGTCTGAATATATGAATATCGGGTCAAACAAATAGTGTCGAAGACTACCTAATATATTCTCTGAGTATCATATCTGTATGGCATATCATAAATTAGTAAAGGCAGAAATTAACGAAGATGTTGCAGAATTCCAATGGTCATCAACAGGACAATGGTCAGTGAACTGGTCACCTGTAACGCAACTCCCCCAGCAACAGTATTTTCGGCTAAAATTGAAAAATCATAGAACACTTTGAAAATTAAAAAATACGTAGATAGAACTAACTATACTGGAAAATATATTTCATGGATAGCAATATATGATTATTAAAGGAAAGTTGAGAAAAACAAAAAAAGGCTATCCTCTCCTAATATTACATGTCTTTTCCAGACTATTTTTTGGTGGATAGTCCTCTTATTTGCATGAAATGTAATGAATACCTGGTGCAGCAGATTTATCAGCCAATATTTAATCATTCTGATGTAAATAGGTGTATTTCTCTTATTATTTTTCTTATAATCTTTGTCCCTTAACAGAATAGTTGTATACATTGTTATCAATGTATGTAATCATAGAAATTTCTGTATTGCTAAATCGTTTGTCATATATTATTATCATTATTATTTTCATTATTACTCTCTCCTTACCATTTTTTTTACTAACTTTTACTATTATTTTTATTTTTTTATTTATCTAGTATTATAATATTAATATTGTATCAATTTAAGGTACAACCAACTGAGGTTCTTTGAGGTCTCCTGGCAAGTTTAACACTAATAGAATATATGCAATAATTTTAAATTTATCATGCCAAAAATAACAAAATATCATGCTGTATTCTTGTTTAATAGCCAAATAAATTATTTTCAATTCAGATAGATTATGTAATAGTTATACACCATTACGAGGGATATAACATTCCAATGTGGGCAGTTATATCCCGAGGCGAAGCCGAGGGATTTAACTGCCCACGTTGGAATGTTATATCCTGAGTATAAGGTGTATAACTGACTTATAACCAATGCCCATTCAATAGTGGCTTTTTCGCAATTTATAATGCCATATTTTAGCTGTAATTGTGGGACTATTTTCATGGATGATTTGATTTTGCGAAGATTGTGATATGGTTGAAATTATGCAACAACAACAGCAAACAAGAAACAACAAATGCTAAAGCAAACAATCCTTAAGAGGATTTACTCTTTGTTGTGCTTTTAAAACTAAGCAGACCTTAAGGGAATAATTCTGCATTGGAGCACGTTGTTTGTGTTTGTGTTTTTTTGCTAATCCCTATGTTAGCAGTTGTTCATGAATGATATTACTGCTCCAAAGCCGGGAGATAACATACCAAACTGGCCAGTTATATCCCGGCAAAGAACAACAGGAAAGGGACTACTTTGGGTATAATGCATGTTTAAAAATTGCCAAATACATTATTTTCATTATTCAGATAGATAACTGAACCTTTCATGTTGAATAAGCAGCAGTAGATTGCACTATTGCCACTCGCCCTACATGATAATGCTTTCTTTTGCGTGCCAAACTATAGAGAAATCTCTCATTCTTTAGTACAGCCATGTCATGTTTTCTTTCTATACCTATGATTCTCCTGCATAAACCATACTTATATATTCAGACCATCACTAAACATTAATCTTATCAGTTAAAACGTTGTTAATTTAAATCACCCTATACCCCTCAGTAAAGTGGGTGTAATAGTAAAAAGGTCTTTTGGTTTTACTGCAATATATTGTCCACTTTAAACTTACAGCAAATTGGAGGCTCGGACCATGTTCCATCTCGATTGCATGTCCCTGAGTTGTCTCCAGCCAGTTGGTATTGCGGGTCACAGGAGTAATACGCCCTGCTGTTTAGTGAAGTGCCTGTACTTACCACATTGCCATTTTGGATATTGGTGGGCCTGCCACAAGTTGGAACTGTAAAGAAATGTTGTTATGATGACACTTGGTGAGTTGGAATTATGTGGGATGCATGTACCACTCTCTATTGACATTCTAAATCATTAAACTCCACCACGATAGTGTTTTTATTGTTCTGAGAGCGATACACGGCCAAAGGTACCACGTGCGTTTTCCATGAGAAGGATAAACGCATAGAAAACGCATGGTTTTTAGCTAATAATAATAAGGCAAAACCAATGCATTTTCCATGCGTTTATCCAAACGCATGTAAAATGCACGTTGCACAATTGGCCATGTATAACCAGAAAAATGTTGGTTATCACCCTCTTCATTGCAAATGGTGCTTTTCTTGCAATCAAACACATTTAATATGTTTAATGTAGGATGACTTGTATATATATATATATATATATATATATATATATATATATATATATATATATCTCATAGTCGGGAGTTAATGCTTTGGTAGGTTGTGCCTTTGTTGTCGAGTTTTAACCAACAAAAATGTAAGTTAATTTCTCCTTCACGGGATATAACTATTACTTATTGCATAGCTTTATGCATAAACAGAAGACTGTAAATTTGGTAGTGAATCGATTTGAAATTACCTGTTCCAAACACTGCTGTCATCTGGTCTATCTGTAAACTAGCAGACCTTGTATTTTGAGCAAAATTGACATCATTTGTGGTTTTCAGGTCATACAAGCAAGCAACGTCCCCACCACACATTGATGCTTGTGGGTGATTCAGTAGATTAGCTATCGAGAAAAATTCCGGTAGAAAATCTGTATCTTGGAATGACGCGTGGGATTGCCCTCGTCCGTAGGTAAAGATGCTCTCAGATGCTGTAGTTCTCCCTGGTTAATTATAAATTTCATAATTAAACAGTGCATGGGGAAAATTTTTTCGCACACCAAATCCATATCCTCCCCAATTATACTGTACAAAAATTATCCGACAAACAAATGTAAGGTTACAATCAAGTGCAGTCCAACAACAGAATTTCCGTTCAATCGGTGTGCAGAAACTTTTTTCCACCACTGTATGTACATTTAGTGTATGTACCTTATGTATTTAGACTAACATATATGTTTAATTGGATTTGATTACATGTCAGTACAATGTAGGGGAGAGTGGAGCCCCCTGTTTGACTAATGAAAGCCTGGACCAACGTGCATGACAAAGATACATTGTTGTTCCAAAGAATTATCATGATTATGGAGTTGTGGAAACAATTGATGTCAGTTATCATGTGTGTTAAAGACAATGTAAAGACAAGCATCCATATGCATGGTTTGCTGCATGAGTTCTAGTCGCATATGTATGATTCAGTTCAGTTCATTTTTATTTTACTAAACTAAATTGAACTGAACGCATAAGTATGGTAATTGACAAACCACCATGTTTTCTGCTGTGTACAAAATTTAATTTTTTGGTTTCACATAACTACTGGTATTATATGTATAATTCTGCTACACAAAATTTTTTTTTTATATGTAAGAATTAAGCCGCATTTAGATCCATCTGTTTGCGTATACATGTGCATATGCGTGTCCGTGTACGACAGAAAATAGTAACATATATTTTGACGGATTAATGTGAATGGTTAATAAAGGAAGCACTGTTTCTATTTTTGACGGATTACACGCACTTGCACACGAAGACGGTTCAATCTCATGGTTGCCCTGGTTTCTTTATCAAAATAGATAATAAAATTTTTTAATTTAAACTATCTTACATGTCAATAGAGCATTGTGCAAATTCAGGCCTTCGGTGGTAGGTGACAGCACTTCAGAATTCCTTCTTTGAAGGTCGTTGTCAGGGTTACCATCAAAGTTACCAAGGAGACCGGATGTGGTACCTGCAAAACATAAACTACAGTGCTGTATCTCATACAAGTGGTGGTGGTGGATTAGGGCTTTACGTCCGGTATTTCTGCACCTGATGGGCTAATTAGGACATGGCAATGAGACGAAGGATGAAACAGCCATCCAACATAGGCTCGACCGGGAATTGAACCCGGGACCCAGTGGTTGAAAGCCCAGCGTGCTACCACTGAGCTAGGCCCCCACCGTATCTCATACAAGTAACATGAGTAGTTTATATACAGTCACTATAAACAAGTATCTGAGACTTACAGTAGTAATGTTGGTGTCCAATTTATAATTATAATAGAATATTCATGAATGAAATAGGTGCTATGATGTAACCAACACTGGTGCAGTGGTGCTGCACCCCAAAGACACTATATTTTGATCGAGGTGCTCTAACTTTTTATGCTTCTAATAGTTTTTCTTTTTATACATATTGTTTTTATTTGTACTTAGATTAGGTCGTAAAAAAGCGTTAGACTTAAGTTATTATAATGTCGTACATAAATGTTATTTTGATTCTGGTTACAAAAAAAAAATACAATTTTACTTCTACTACTACTACTTACTTTGATAGCTATTTGAGAGTGTTGTGACATAGTTAAGAACCCCTTGGTTGACAGAAACCCTGAATGAAGCTTCTTGACCGGCTTGTGTGAAGGCTACGAGTACATCCGATGAACTCGAGGTGACATCCACCCCTGTGAAAAAATTGTTAATGTGCACTATTAATATGATATAAAATCATGACAGCTAATTTCACATAATTGGAAACTAATCTCATAGACATGGAAGCTTAACTCCATAGGACGTCATGTGAATCCAGAACTCCTATTGGTTTAGATTCACTCTGCCAATGAGAGTCCTAGATTCACATGACGCCCTCTAGCCTTAAGTTTCCAACTTCATGAGATTGTTTCCAATTCTATGTAAGTGGCTGTAAAATATTTGATTATACTGGTGTCATATAAAACAAGTGAGATCATAAAATTAGTTGAAAATGACAGATAGAAGTAGTTGAAAAGGACAGGTAAAAGTAGTTGAAAAGGACAGAAACAATTTGTTATGGTTAAACCTACTTACCCGTAAAATGCTGAGAGGGTAAATCACTGAAATCTTCCAGTACACCATTAACAAGAATCCGAATTGTGTTGTAGCTGCTGTCGATCTGCACTGTGTCACTCTGAGAGGTTTTCAAGGCAAATGCATTCCATACAGATGCATAGAGGCTGTTGCCTGAAAAGTTAGTGGCATTGAAGAAGTAAAGCTATTAGTCAAGATTACTAAATCTGATGTTTCCTGATCATATATCTCCAGCACTTAGCTCCAAAATATTGGTAAACATTGATGAATTACTTTAGATGTTAGATGTCAGCAAAAAGTTAAACTAAACAGCCCTTGGTTCTATTATAAACTTAGTTGTGAGGAACTCCTTAAAGTAGCTAATGATTATGAAGATAGATTTAAGACCATCATGAAATCAGTGTTAAAATCCCTTGGAAAATTCCTGGTAAATGTTGATGCCTAATAAACATTTGAGTCATCATCCATCGTCTGGCATTAAACATGTTGACCATCATTCTGAGAGTCTCTGCATTATAAACATTTGTAGCTGAAGGCTGTATGTTCGAGGTGGCAGGAGCTAGGTAGGTGGCAGCACTCACTACGAAACCAGCGACAGGTGGCACTGCCTGATAATTTTAACTGAGCCTTTTCAGAAATTTAAATCTCACCCATGCGCAGTTGTATACAAACAAAGTTTTCCTAACGTTGCGAACGAGATTTGGTAAAATGTGTATTTATGACATTATTTATCTAGTTATCAGTTATTTTAGTTAGTGGTTAACACAAATACTTGATATTTTAATGCCATTCATCAAAACAGAATTTATTTCACATTTTAATTGACGTTTTCCACAATATGTGATGTCACAATGCAAACGTCATGATACATTGTACCTAATACTGTGTCTTACTGGTCTGGTTGGTATTTGATGTAAACAAAAGTGATAGTTTTAGTTTTTTGACATAGAGTCTATAATAAGCACAAAAAGGACCCTCTTGCTAAAACCTGTACAATGCTCATGGTAACTAAATCATCCGTGACCATACGTGGATAGGGCAAACATTTATATGCTATCGCATGGCTTTGAAAACCAAGTATTTAATGCTTTACAATGACTCCCCATGACATCTCTTTGTGACGTCACCAATCTTATTAAATTGGTGCCTAATTCACATATTGTTAATTTGTAGCAAAATAGCGAGACTAGCAACAATGTAGCTAAAATTTATTCATGACCCCAGAATTGAGCTTTGAAGACACTTTTCTATCAGAATCACCCTTTATGAGCAAGGGGAGATGAAATAATGAAGAAAACACTACAAATGTGATAAATTGTGATGTGTTTATAAGGTATTATAAAAAATTTCATAACTGGTTAATGACCAAAGTCCCCCACAATAACTGTATTTTGAAAAGTCAGTACTTAGCAGAATAGCTTAATTAATGGTTAGCAGTCTTGCATGATTTATAGGAAATAAAGAGTGAATAATGCAAGAAATATGTGTATGCATGTATACATCATGATACGTATTGCACTCAAATGCATGCCAGTATTGTGCATTGAATGCATTAATATATAAATGTAATGTGCATAACATTCATTTACATAACATAGTGGCCTTTGGCATCATGCTGAGGCATTAACATATTATAACATATCTTTGATCTTGTATATTTTTACATACATGTATATACGTTCCTTTTAATTACCTATCTGTCAGATCATTTGTTATGGATAATGCTGTACGATTTATATATATAGATATAACAACATTGAACTTCACATTGAAAACTGTACATTATTATGTTGCTATTGTATTGTAACATATCTTTATTGTAGCTGGAACCTAGTTTTATTTACTACTTTTCTATTATTCTTTAATTGTTATAGTATGTCATTTACTTTGTATTTTCTGTTTACATTGTGACACATATGTCATGAATGACATGAAGCTGTTGAATAAAAGATATATATATATATATATTATAAGAAAATTTCTTAATCTTGTAGAGCTTATAAATTTCAATGTGACAGGCATCCCATAAATCTAAAGCAAAGATAAAAAACTGACATTTCCTGTCCAATAATACATATAGGCAGAAGTTATTTAAAATGAGAGTGCAAACTACCCCTCATTTTTAATCACTTCTGTCTGTTATGTATAACTGGATAAAGATTTCTTCAGAATGTACCGCCTAAAACACTTACCGGAGTTGCCAACCATCCGCACCATCCTCCCGTGAATCTTGAGACCATTGAGTGAAGATTGCAACAACACAAATTCTCCAACTGCATTGAAGGTGTAGTCCAAGCTATCCAGAGTTTTGAAATGAGGATCTCCCCATCCACCTCCTAGAAATAGAATGAACCATACTTATTTAGGAGGGGCATGGGCGATTAAATGACTAAGCCAGAGGCATCCATCATGTCACATATTTAGTTCCTACTCTTTATACGGGGTCTCTTATCGCAGTGGCAATTTAATGTCTCAAGCTACTGATATGTGACTATTTAATTTTATTCAAATTCATTTCAAATGATTTATTGACCATTAAAATTTACAATATTTAATTTAATGATTCATAATTACAAAATTCACAACATAGATATGGCAGGCTGATGCCGCATGGGCATGATATGATTTAGGTCGCAATGATTGCCTAGCCTAGATATCAGACTTTTTCTTGCTCCTTGTAGGTACTTGACACTGGTTGTTGCAACTTCATTTATTGGTAACTTGGTGTCGCTAGCATCTGAACCAAAAACCAACCTGTTGCAGGAGGCGTGTAGTTTCCACAGCCACGAGTTGGTCTCATTTCTTCATACTTGTCACAGTTGTTTGAGAACTTGCAACAGAACAAGTATGGAACAACATCATAAAAGAAGTGGTTCATTGGTTGTGTCCTTGGATGGTATTTGTCCATCGTCCCACCCCCTTGGTTGAATGAGAGAAGATTTCCTGCACTGTTGTAACAAGCTTGCTGGCCTCTTCCTCCACTGAAACAAAGAACAACGCTCACAATTATACAGAATGTTTACCAGCTTTTGTTGGGGATACTTCGCTTATTAAGTTACATTTCCGTCCAAATCATTCTTTCTAATTATTTATACCTACTTCTTAGGAGAGAACTTCCTCATTCATAGATACAGAATTATGATATTCTCTTTCTAGATCTAGTATTCTCCTGTACACCAGCTATCCATGCTAGTACAGCCATACCGTAATCTGACATTAATGACCTTACGGGTCAAAATTTGCGTTAACTTCAACTAGAATATACTCCCTTGTTAATCTGATGCAGGTAAAACCTAATTTACACTATTAAGCAAAGTTAATGCGGTGCAATAAGACAATATTTTACAATTCAATATGATATCAGATGTGATCGGTGCAAAATGGTCGCCTTGTAGGCTGATTATAAGTGAACTTCTTGCACTTCAGTCTTTTATGTACACCCTTTTGATGTTATTGAATAAAGTCTATCTATCTAATACCAAGAACGTGGCTTGTTTTATTGTAACCAAGTAAGCAAGCAATGCTAAGTAAGTTTACATTTCAAAGTCAGAGTCACTTACTTTGGTGTTCTAGTTCGTTTGCTGATCTGATATCGGGTAAGGCTCTGTTGATACGTGAGTTCTGGTTACAAGAACTATCCCCCTCGAATCGAGAATGTGGCTTGTTTTATTGTAACCAAGTAAGGCCACAGTTTTTTTATCTTTCGTTTCTCGACACCGCCGGCCAAACTTTTGCACTGCCGCTCAATTAATAAATCAACAATTGTCTGGGCAAATATGTGTATTGCATGTCAAAGTATCACATCACCTGTGTTCATTTATGAAAAAAAAACACTTTCTGGGTTTTTTTTTATATTTTCCGACCGACCGTCTCATGAAAAACGGTCCGAGAAAGTTCCGAGAAACATACGATCAAAAAACCATGGCCTAAGCAAGCAATGCTAAGTTAGTTTACATTTCAAAGTCAGAGTCACTTACTTTGGTGTTCTAGTTCGTACGCAATGTGACGCACCGTTGTGAAAGAAATTGCATAAGGCTATGTTTATAGGTGAGTTCTGGTTACAAGAACTATCCAGCTCGAATCGAGCATCTGCAGCAGCTTGGCTCAATGTACATGGTGGAGAAATCAAACTGGTGAAGTCTGTGGGATTGGCGCGGTCGTCGTTATAAAACCACAAGCAAATGTTTCCAGATATCTCGTTATTGAGTACAAATCTTACAATGTTTGCTGTAATTGTCGCTGTAGACTGAATATAAAGTATCACCGCTTGCAAGATCTGGGCTGTGTTGACATTTCTGGAAAAAAATATAAAAGCATAAGCTTTTATTTGGGTATTTTCATTTGTGTAGAAGGGCCGCTTTAGCCTGTTACACCCTTATTACAATTTTAATTAAATTGTAGGGCAAAACAACTATTAAGTGTGCAATTTAATTTTTTTAAAGTTCAGTAATAAGTATATAAACGCATCAGATTGTAAAAAGCAGAGGCTCTTTAACCAAGTTGAGATGATGACCCAATGTATGATTAGTTTAATGTAAGCTTAGGTATATGTCAGACATGATGGATATGTCTGAAGATGTCAAGATGCAATGAATATAATGTATGTCAATGTGTGATATAATGAATGTAATATGAATGTTATATAGGAATATAGTAAGTGCAGTTGGACGATGTGTAACTTAGAATATATGCAAGTTTGAAATGTCAGTTGGAAATATGTTTGAATATGAGTAATGTGTTGGCCTGTTGGAAGGTTTCCTTTGTGGCTCTTATTGGGAAAAATGGAGCAGTCGGTCAAAGGGCTTACTGAGCATAGTCCTAACAAAGGAGGAGAGACTATGGCGGTCAGCCAAAGGTCTGGACTATACTCGACAATGGTCACTTGGAAGTTGGCGCCAAAATGCTACTTCAGGTATATGACTTTGACACACCCTGGGGAGCAGGCACAAAGACCTGGCTCAACAGGCTGGGGTTGTTAATGGTGGGAATGCTGGACTGCTGACCATTGTCTTGTACCCAGGCATTGTGGGCTTCTGAGTTGGCCAGGTATAATGGGCATCATGCTGCAGGTGTGGGGCAAATCCCACTAGGGGAGGTCTGGAAATATTCTGGCAAAAACCAACTAGGGGAGATGGAGAAAGTAGGAACTGTATTTAAATGTGAGTGTTATTATTGGATGAGGACCACTAGCCGATTGTGGCAGGGCCTGAAATCAGGGAGGAGCTATGAGGCCCTGACTGGTATAAATGAATAAACATGTGGGAAGAGAGGCATCTTTGAATTTAGCCAATCTGACTAGTCTGACCCAAAACTCATGACTTCGTTATTATTGTGTTGGACCAAGGAATTGGACTTATGCTGCTGAGCTACAGTAATACTTTTACATGGAATCTTACAACCTAGGACACTGGATACTTTACAAGATGTCGTTGTAAAAAAAAAAAAGGCTTCAGTTAAGTGTATCAATACATATTCCTTTATTAACCACCTTCGCACGACACTGTGACCGAGGATGTTTTTAACTTGCTTTCATACATAGCAGGTTAATTTACAACATGTTTGGGAGAAATTGTTTTAGGTTGAAAATGACATTCTAGTATTACATTCATCTATATAACTGTTGACTATGCCTTGTTGTATATACTTCTAATTCAAATGTTGTACTTAAATTAACATTGTGACAATGAACAGTATTAAATGCAGTAATATATGTATTTAGGGTTGCTGTATATATGTGATATATGTCCATATATATATATATATATATATATATGTTTATCAAATGTATGTAAACAAGACTTAATGCTCATATTACCGTGCTATTGTTCAGCAACTGGGACTATGGATGTGTAGATAATCTATTGATAATGTATACCTTTAACTTTTATACCATGTATATATATATATTGAATATAGAAATAGTGAGTAGAAGAAGACTTAAAACTTGTTTTTAATTTTGAAAAATGTATCATGTATGATATTACTGTGTCAATGAAAGCATATATAGCATTCCAATATAGTATTCCAATAAGAATAACTGATTATAAAAAAATAATAATAAAACTACAAAAAGGAACTGAATTTTAAAATACTCACAGTGCTTGAGGTGGAGTGGGGAATATTTCCAGGGTAGGTTGGGCTTGTGACTGCCTTTCTCGTGTGGCCAATTCAGAAAACACAAGTTTCAAGTACCATAGTGACAAAGAAGGCCTGGCCCAAATCATTCTTCCATCAGTCCTAGAACATTCATAAGCCAAAAAAATTATATATACTCAGCGTGCTATAGTGCATGCACCGCTTACTTTTATCATTTACACTTGTAAAGAAAACTGCATAAGGTCTCAATGCCACGGGTCGGAGGCTTAGCCATCTTATACAGTGCAGTACTTTTACCAGCTGCATGTAATTCAGGGTTGTGCACGAGGTTTTGACATTTTGGCATGGCGATAGAACTGTTTTGAAGTGGGGTGAAATAACAGAGCGCATCTTTTCTGCATTTCCGGGTACATGGTCGGACAAGAACTGAGCAGCCCTCTTTGTACTCATAAATGCATTATTTTATTAATGCCCGCCCTTTATTATGTATGAAATCAAATTGTTAAAATGTTATTCTCATTTTACAATAAAGGCTAAATGTCAGAGCAAAAGGTAAAATATACCTAAACAAATTTACTTACTGAGATGGGGTAACCCGCAAAGCTCCATAAGCTGAAACTGCTACATTTAGTGCTGTCAATCGGCTTGGCATGGAGATGAAACTGGAATTTGATGCACCACTCACCAGACGTGTCTCTTTGAATGTGTAGGGACTTCCTGGCCTACAAATAGGAAATATATTGGATATTGGATATGGAAATAACTTGGCAACCTAGTCTCCTTGAAGATTTGAAAACTGTCTTACCCAATAGAGACAAAATCCAGATTAACAGTTGAAACTCCAGATAATTCGCTCGAAAG
The DNA here is from genome assembly GCA_932294295.1 of Alitta virens. Taxonomy (NCBI): domain Eukaryota; kingdom Metazoa; phylum Annelida; class Polychaeta; order Phyllodocida; family Nereididae; genus Alitta; species Alitta virens. Next base: position 34,892,883 of record OW028583.1, read on the forward strand.
GTAAGTGACGAATGCTAATCCTGCCCAACTTCCAGAATCCCAAGCTTCCTCATTTTGGTGGGTAGCATGGAACAATGGATCTTCTTCCACTTAGAAAACCAACATGCAGTCATTAGATAGGCACAAGAGAATGGAATGGATTAAACAAATGTGATCTCTAGTCTGACATATTTTAAACTGAGTGGCAGCTGGCATTATAAATAATACACAATTGCATTGGTGTCTTTTATGTATAACACAAAACTCCTTTATATATAAAGAGATTGGTATCACATGTGATCAGTAAAACTAAATCTTTTCTTGTAGCTTCCTTGTTCTAGGAGAACAGGTCGAGTGACTGGTGCGAGTGTTAGTTAAATAAACACCAGGGGGCCTGGGGAGGCAGGGGAGCTATTGAATGTTTACGACTGGTTGTGCTATGTTCCGTTTCCGTTAACTCCGGCAAAAGTCGGGAGTACGGGGGTCCAGTAAATTGTCCCACGTGACTTCTTGTTCCGGCCAACTCGAGCCGGTGTTCGGATTAAAACTCGAGTTACCCGTGTAACTTAATCGAAAAATGCTCAAAGTGTGTAACTGTGTTGATTAGTATTTGGTCACATGGTTTCAAAGGTCATGACCATGTTACATTCAAGTCAGGTCAAGGGTCATGTCAAATAGTCATATTGTATGGATGAGTGATATAAGTAATGGCACTTCCTGACAGTTGTGTACAAATAATTAAATTGAGGGTAACACACCTATACATAATTTCTTTTATTGTTTATTTTTATTGTAGTGATATGCCACTGCCCTTTTGTGGTGTGTATGCCCTCAAGTTCATCAGCATTAAAATATTCTACTGCAATCAAGAGTTGTTGTTTGTAACCAGACTACCCTTGAGGTTACACTTAGAATACAGGTTAATATCTTATTAAAACATTGATGTCTTACTCCCTTAGTTGTAGTAATATCGTATTTCTACAATCTTTAGTTTGCATACAGGCCTGAGTTGAAAAAGATGCAAAATGCGACTTTCATAACTTACAAGATTAGTAAATTTTGTGTCGTTTTCAACTCAAGAATGTACGCAAATTGAACACTGTAGAGATATGATATTAAAATAACTAAGAGAGTAAGAAATCCCATTTCTAAAAAGGTATTAACTGGTTTAATGGATAAAACACACCCAGAGATAAGAGCCCCGGAATACAGGCTCCCATCAGAGGGGACTTAGGCACCTGGCCGTCCCGCCCCTAAACTGATTGTTTCCTGTCCTTTACTCCATTAATACTGCATCTACTGCAGTGTACTCTTCAGGGTTGATGTAACTATGTTTGGTGCATCCCTGGGTATACATAACATCTCTGTACGTTCAGTATTTTTTAAAAGTTAATTTGCTAAATTTGCGAGCAAGTTAGCAGTGTCTTGGCACGAAAGTTGGTATTTTTGTGGTACGAAAGTTGGAACTTTCATAATACAAAATTTGGTACTTTCTTGGGGGAAAGTTGGTAATTTTCTGGGGCGAAAATGGGTATCTTTCGTGGCACAAAATTGAGTCTGTCATGGTGAAACAGTTAGACTGTCGTGGTACGAAAGTTACTGTCTCCCCACAAAACCACGAAATGAACCGTTTGGCCACCATAACATGGGGGAGTGTGTAGAATGTAGATTAATTAGTTTTAACAGATTTTACAATGATGGAGATTAATGAAATAATTTTCATACATTGCAAAATTTGCAACATTTGGTTCAGTTGCATTTTTAGACCTTAAGGCTTTGAAAAGAGTGATATCACCTGAGTAAGAGATTGCATGGTAAGTATCTACAGAAATATAATTTATATTAGGGTACATGGAAAAATAAATGAACAGCATTTAACAGATCCAATTTGTGCTGTTTCACTTGAGAAACAGAGAGCTTAATATCTACTTGCACATTTTCTTTCCCATGAAAACTAATGCGTTAAATATGATCATAACTTGGGAACAAGTAAAGCTCTGTTCAAAAGAGACCTGCAGACAGGCAATGCCATACTATTGTGATGGAAGTATGATTGCATTGTATTGTATTTTCACATTATGAACTGACAACTTGCATACCAGCCTTTATATAACTTATCACATCCCTTGAACTCTAGGCAATTTTACATTATTTGATTGTGGGGCTCCAACAGGTATTTGTGAAAAACATCCTACAACGAGGTGCCTCCCTCAAAGATTCCAAATGTGTTTCCACTTCTATGTTAACTATCTTTTCAATAGTCACAGCTGATACCCGAAAAAGAAAAGGGCTGGGTGCATTTTGACAATGTTTGGAACAGACTCTTCAATATAGTACTAATGCGTTAAATATGATCATAACTTGGGAAGTAAAGCTCTGTTCAAAAGAGACCTGCAGACAGGCAATGCCATACTATTGTGATGGAAGTATGATTGCATTGTATTGTATTTTCACAGGCTGTAAAAGTCCATCCATTAGACTCCAGTATAATGGCATTGCAAGTCCAAGTTGCTCAACTCCAAGCAAGCAGCATAAAGTCAGAGTGACTTGTCAAAGTAGACTTTCAACTGAGTTTCCTTTCAACATAAAACAAGACAAGTTCTTCCAGGTAATAAAGTAACAGTAAGACAGTATATCTTGCTTCCTCAGCTCCAAATGTTGTTCTAGGATAAACTGATATTTTTTATTGGTGCACAGGGTTATGTATTAAAAGACAATTCATGAAGCTTCCCCCCAGCCGGACTGATAGGGGATTAATAACCAATCACAGCACAGCAAAAACTATTGCTGCTGACCATTTGCTCAATTACAATTTACATTATGTGGGGAGAGACCTCCCCCAAACAGGGCTGCTACCAGCATCTCTGCTAGAATCTGGCAGGGATTAGTGTAGCTAAGACAATGGTGAAGGAATGGGCCCCCTGCTGTGTACTGCATTGTACTCAGGCTATTTTTAGCCCAAGCTGACACTGGACCACAAAGGCCTTTTGTGCTCAGTGCCAACTTTGGCTTGGTCAGTCAGTTTTGGAGGGAAATTTAGCCCTCCCACAAGCCAGGACTCAGTAGTGAGGCAATCTAACAGGGCAATGTAAATCACATCATAATTAGAAATAGACATTTAATAGATTCCTTGCAGCAGGCTAAATTAACATAAAGCTAAGCATGAGTAATAAGAAAATACTGACACATGTGAGCAGAGCAGTGACTAACAAAATGAAATGATGAGTACACACAACGTAAGTCATACATGAGCAGAGGCCTGCATAGGGCAAGTGTAATGAAGTGCAAACAACATTGCACTTGACTCGTGCTTTGCAAAATATAAACATTAAACAACAAGCAAAGTGTAAAAGGCTAAGCAATTGCTAGAGCAGACATAAACGCCCAAGGCAAGTGTAATGAAGAGTGTACATAATAATTGTGCCTGACATGTATATACAACATTTGCCTAAGGCAAGTTTAACGAGGAGTGTACACAATCAGCGTGTCTGACATGCATGTACAACCTTTGCTTAAGGCCGATGCAATGAGGAGTGCACACAATAATTGTATCTGACATACATTCTACCTGACATGTATGTACCTCCTTTGCCTAAGGCAAGTGTAACGAGGAGTGTACACAATAATTATACTTGACATATAATTCTACCTGTCATGTATGTACATCCTTTGCCTAAGGCAAGTGTAATGAGGAGTGTACACAATGATTGTACCTGACACATACAAATCATTCTGGTAATATGACAATTAATAAGTGGCTGCAAGGGGCTGCACTTTACAAGGCGTTTCAGCAGGAAAGCCTCTCCTATGAAGAAGATGTATTATAGGCTGAGGCTCAGCTATAAAAACTTGGACAAGGCAGTAAGAGGCAAAATAAGTTATAATTTACAAATTGTTTAATAGCAAACATTGAGTTTTGCAGTCTACATGAACACACACTGTAGCTCCATTAGAAATCACTTACCATATGTAAATGGTGGAAAGTCTGTGTAAGTTGCTCCATTGTCTCGAGAAACTCGGACAGGCACTCTGCCCACCGTGCTGTTAATGGGAGAAATACACAGGGCTTGAGCGTGTCCAATTCTTGTTCCTGATGTAAATACACCATTGAAGTCACATTTGATTACATCAGCGGCAGAGAAACACGATCCGACCACTCTAACAGCTCTGCCGCCCAGGATGGAACCAGCACGCGGTTGGAGATATCTAGTTGCTAAAAAGAAGATAAAATAAGTAAATAGTTTTAAAGACACCAACTAAAATCTATTTTCATTATATTTCTTTCTTTCTTTCTTTCATATGTTATATGTTTACCGTTCCAGTGGCTATGCAGACTTACTGAGGCTAAATTGTTACAAAACCAAGTTATAATTTTCGTACGAAAGTTTCCTGCATTAATTTAGAAATTCACTTCAAGTGTGAAACCTTAAAGTAAATAGATAATATAACAACAACTAGTCAATTTCATGTTATCCTGTTAGGGGTGGGGGCCTAGATCAGTGGTAGTAATGGGCTTCCAACAGCTGGGCCCTTGGTCCAATTCCTGGTCAAGCCAAAGTTTGATGGTCCTAATTAGCCCATCAGGTGCAGAAATGCAGGACGTAAAGCCCTAATCAACCCCCCCCCCCCCAACCGCTCCTTGTAGCCTATAGTTTCAGCAATTGGAGAATGCTCGCTCTGTCTTACTATGGTTTATTAAAATTCTAACCCAGTTGAACATCATAACCTATGCTTTGGAGGACCTCAAGCATATCATACCACACACTCCCTTCCCTCGGGAATCAAAAGTGAAAGTGTTATTTTTGGGTTTCACTTATACGTCTTTTCCAGTATGAAATAAAAAATTACACCCGCATAAATTAAGCAGCTACTCAGCAACGTATGTGCTGACAAAATGTGCAGGCACATTATAGTTGATAATGAAAATTAATTCCAATGGAACCTTCTCACTAAAGGGGCGTTCACACTGTCACGAATAAGACCTACGTATGACCACGGATGAAAAAAATTTTGCTCTTGGTCATACTTGTCCAAACGTGATTCACTCGCCGAGCGTTTCAAGGATACTCTTGCTAATCCGTAGAACTCCTGGTAGCACTAATTTAACCATGACCAAACACTGGAGAGGGCAAAAATGTGTAAACATGTTTAAAACTTTGGCAGACGTTATACGAGTGAATTGTTTATATAAGTTATGTAATGTACATATAATGGCCATCTGTTGCCACTGTCTATCCGTGTATACTTGCCATCCAATCGCGTCCACTTGTAGAACGCTCTTAAAACGCTCGGCGGACATCTGTCGCCCATCCGTCGCCTGTCCGTCGCCTGCTCGGCCCATTCATAGCCCTTACCTGATTCACTCTTGAACCACTCGCATGAGCGATCTACAAGCGATCTATGAATGCCTACGAGTGCTTGACGGATGCTTGGCAACAGACGTTCGGCAACATTCGATGGACTTTCGGCAAGCGATCTACAAGTGCCTCACATACAAATGTGATTAACAGAGCCACGAGTGAGCACGTATAGCCAATTTTTGACATCTGTGGTCATACGTAGGTCTTGTACGTCATAGTGTGAATGCCCCTTAAGACATTGGTGAAGTTTTCCCTGCTTTTAAAGGCAAAATGGCTTTTATATAAAAGAGAAGAATAATAAAATGGAAAGACCACATTTGGGTTAAAAATGTATGGTCCAAATGGTGAGTTGTTTTAAAGCAATGAGCCACTGTTACTATGATACAAGTCATTAACATTTCTCAGACATTGATATTTGGCAAGTACATTTCGTTTTGGTTGACAGGTACAAATTTCCTTTTTCACAGTGATATGTCCTGGTTATTATTTTTTTCTCTTGTGTTTTTCCAATTAAAGCGTCACTGTGGGTCAATATTACTATATTTATATCCCACACTTGGCTGTGTTCCTCATAGAAAACCTATTAGGAACAACCCATGTTGTATTTTTTGTGATCCACCATCCCTAATTATAATAAATTGTGTTCCACCATCCCTGATTTACATATTGGACGGACTACTTTAGGTTGATCAGTTTCACTTTCATTTTCACTTTCACACTAAAATCACAGCTTCGCCTATTATATAGACTACTGTTCATGAACACAAACTAGGTTTGAAGTAAATTTGCTATTTAAAAGTAATTTTGAAAACTAAAAGTTGTCCGTAGTGGTCATTGACCGATTTTGACCAAATAAATATTGATATAAATGGAATAGTGTTTTGTACCGGCGACTCGTTTTTTTCCGACGATACAATCTGTTGATCTCAAACAGTCAGACATCCACAACATTGAACATGCCACGGCCACAACTTCACCAATTCTTGTCCGATTTTGACCAAATCAAGACTGGCCAGATATCTCACTCATGGGTTTCATTGAGCTGATCCACCACTGTGGTTGGGTTTTATTATATTCTAAAACTTCATCAAATGATTAATATCACCTTATCTGATCAAGGCACACTAGATATGTTTAAGCTAGAAATTAAGACTAAAATATTGGAAATACAATGGAAATGGCATCATCACTCATTGTTGAGTATTGTGACGTCATCACTTGGTTTGTTTACATATTGGATTTTTGATGGCATAAACAATTGAATACTACGTGAAGTTAATCAATTTTATAGAGAGATAGGGAACCCAGCAAGGCTCTGGATAGTAGGTAATCAGTATTAAGAAGACAATGAAGTGAATCACAGGCACCCTCCAGCAGAGGCTGGCATGTTAAAACATAGAAGCAACATGGCCTGAAAAGGCAACGATGCAAGCTGGAAAGTGCCTGTGACCTAAAGTGGTCCCCAGTCCTTTCAAATATTCATCCATTACTTCTTTTTTTGTTTTTTTTTGTTTATACAAAATGTTAATAACTGTAAACAGAAAGGACAATAAAAGAGATTCTGATTCTGATTCTGAATACAATAAATTTTGGCCACTGTCATATTGAGTGACAATTCGGCTTTAATTAAGTGCATTTCAGCAACTTTTAAAAGCACCCTACCCATACTTAAAGTTCCTATGACTCTAGATTTATCATAGACAAAATTATGCCATCCAAAAAACAAAACAAAAAAACTTAGTGATGACGTCACAATACTGAACAATGGGTAGTGATGCCATTTCCATTGTTTCCAAGGTTTTGGTCTGCATATTCTTTCAATTTTTTTTTAATGCCCCGACTGACTAGCTGGTACAAATTTAGTATGTCTTGATTTATTAAGGCAATTTTAAACTATTTGATCTTAGAAACTTGCAATTTTACAGACAGTCCAGCTTTAAAAATACGTTTAATTAAAACTCCACTCACAATTTTGCCCACATGGCTGGTTGATCCCGTCATCCAGCTTGTAAGCATACCTCCCAGCGACTCCAACATTTGAGGTATACGCAATGTCCACTATACTGCGGGTCTTGAACCTGGCACAGAAGCGTAGTTTTGGCCATCTCCAGCATTGAAACCAACCTAGTTCAAGAATAAAAATTACAAAAACTAATAAAGGAAAGTTTGCAGTATACACAGATTGTACAAAGACCATACTTTGCTTTCAAAATAAAGAAATAAAGCACTTCATTTTTTGGTTTATTTTGCTTCAGTGAAACTGGATGTTCATCCTTGTCATGTAATAATTGTTTTTTTGCATACATGTTATAATAAAAAGTAGTTGATGTATGTAATATGAAATAAAAGATTCTGAGTTCTGTAGCACTGATTTTCAGCAAAATTATATCCCCGATAGAAATTACAGCAGATATCATAGATTTAGAAACTAAACTCCAGAGGATATTGTGTGAGTTCAGGCCTCCTATTGGTTAAACACACAGTCCCTCAGCCAATCCTCGATTTACATGACATCATGTGGAGTTAATTTTTCAGCTTAGTTGTAAACTAACGTCTAAAAATTACCAACATTGTTTTTGGCTCTTTCTTTTAGAGAAATTTCCTCTCTTTATACAATACCATGCATCTATTCAAAGTTTAGAAAACACATTGTTTCTGAGTGCTGTAAGAAGATGGTCTTGCCTGTGCTGGAGTTCCACCCAGACCTGTTGGAGGATATCCACCACTAGTTGTTCCTGTGGTCCAATTAATTTCATCATAGGCGAAGAGAGCGAAGGAAGAAGTGTCATCAGCCACTATCACTGCTTGAAAGGTATTTTTCTGAAGTGATAAATTTTGAAAGTTACTTTCCATAGCCTTGATAATGTACAGTGATGGCAATTAGAGTGCCTAAGCCGAGAAGCCCTGTTGTGTATAACTACTTTTTCAGTAGGGAAAATGTAGCCATTACCTATCCCTTTCACAACTTTAGACTCCCCCTGAATCAGTCCCAACTTTTCACGACTTTTGAAAACCTTTTGGCAGTACAGCTACCGCCATCTGGGGTTAATGTGTGGAACCAGTGGCATGTGTTAATTGCAATTAACATGGGGTTGAGCTCACAATAGGGGTGGGTCACTAAGCCCTTATGTAAACATAGACAGACACACATTGTTCAATGTCTCATTGCTACTGGGTCTGAAGCTTAGTCAGCTTATATGTCCAGGCAGAAGTAATAATGAGATGACAAGGCATGGAGTCCATACCAAAGTAGCTGGTTGGTCTAGTGGTAAGATGCCAGGATTGAACCCAGGATGTGTTAGAGAGGCTGCATTAACAGAATACATTATGGAGAAAAACTTTAAATGTGAAAAAGGCAAATTTTAACCCTGATTTATATTATTATATTCTCGGTTATACTATTGCAGCTTTCACCATTCTTCAACTAAATGTTTTATAACTGTTTTTTTTTTAATGTATGATACTTTCATTTACTTCCAAAAATAAAAGGTATCATTTTAATTCCTTAATATGATACTTTTGTTTATTTTAAATATTGTATAGCTATATTACTAATTATGATATAGAAACATATACACATTCGGTGTAAGTCTACCAGTTGTACTTACTAATATAATGTTTCATTCAACATATATCTATATTTTTTAATTTCAATGGTCTATGAAGATTTATCTTTTTTATAATTTACTTATATTTTAGTTAGACTTTGTAGCTTTCGAAGTTCTTTGTTTGTGCACTATACTTAACTAAATACATATTGCAACTATCTTATTAGACAGTAAATTAGCACATATTTGTGTACTTCCCTGGCATATCAGAAAGGCTTAAGCTTGGACAGGCCTGTCATTGGTGTATTAATTATAGCCACAAAACTCAATCACAAATAAATCTACACTTTTTTTTTAATGTTGAGGCTTTCCTTCATCTATGATAGAGTTAATTGAAATATTAGGCTGTTGTAAGCTGAGCAATGTGTCACAGTTTCTTAATAAAAACAGTTTTCCAGTTTTGGTATGGCACAATGAGAAGACAATTTATCTTTTTTTCTGAGCAGAAAATGTAGTTATTACTACGTAGATTTCCCAGTCAAATAAAAATTCCGGGAATTTGCCCTTTGACACACTGACAAAAAAAACAAAAGAAGACTCAATCGTCTGTCTGTTTTGGCCAATGACACGAAAACGAACGGCATTAGCGTCCTCGCTTCGTGATACATTTTATTAAATGGCTCCTTCAATTTCCTGTACTGTGATTTTCCCATTATTATATCTTCAATTATATCTATACCTGTACTGTGTCGATACTTTACCAATATTTTTCATTTTGCTCACTTGTACCGTGAGCACTTAAGATAACTTACCACACTGAAGCCAACTATCTATTCCTCTTGGGAATCACCTGTACTGTGATTTTCCTTTAATCATACCTTTCACTATATCTGCAATTGTACTGATCGATACTGTACCGTGAGTACCTTTCACTGACAAAACATAATCAACAATGACTCTCTCTCTGCAACTCTAATCTAGACTTGTGCAATAATTCCGGATAAACGTTGTCATTGCAGTTATGGCCGGGAAAGATGACATTGACCACATTGATCTATCATATGAGGAAACATCAGACAAAGAGAACCAACCACCGGCAGACACCCCAATTGATGAAATCGATGAAAACGATGAAACACACAATGATGACACTATTGTAAAGAAAAAACCCGGACGACCCAAGAAGCCCACAAATGAACAAAAAGAAATCAGTAAAGAAGACCTGGAGAAACATGTTCGAAAACTAGAAGGCCAGAAAAAAATCATGAAGAAAAACTTTGATAGCCTGACCAAGAAATCTGAGGAAAACTCTGCGTATTGTGAGAAACTGACTAATAATATAACGTTGATGATGAAAAAACTGATGGAAAAGACTCTTGAATGTGAGAACCTACAAGCTTCCTATCAAGAAGTACTGGAAGAGGTAGTGGACAAAAGTAAAGAGCTCGAAAGAGCAAACCAACTAATCTCTGAAAAAGAATTAGACTATGAGGTACTACTCGAACAAATGGTAAGCAATGACAACTACTCTTCAAGGACTAAACTGAAAGGACTTATTGTCGTCGATGACATAACAGCTGGTCTTGCTGACAAAATATCACAACTTTCGGCTGAAATCGATTGTTGTACAAAAGTAGTTAATCTAAATGACATGACGTCCTCAGAGGCTGATGCCTACGACCTAATACTATGTGTGACTGGAGTTTCAGACATGAACAATGGCATGTCAGGTTTACAGGCCTTCAGCAAAACAATCTCTCGCTGAGAAGTTACCCTGCAATATTATTGTGATGTCACTACCACCCTCTAAAGCGACACACAAATTAGCATTTACAATCTGAAATGCCAGCAATTTTTAACAGCGGCAACACGTGGAAACGTCCAAATGATAGAATGCAACCTTCGCGCTGTTCTGAGATTCGACCTGATCAGTTCCGATGGAAATCTTTCAGAAAAATGCATCTCTCTACTTATGAACAAACTTCAGAGCCAGATAAACATTTCTTCAATAGAGCCGAAAAAGACTCCCACACATGCAGTGCCAGTGCTTACATCGAACGACTCTAGACCAACCAGAAATATCATTAAAGTGATACTCCTTAAATCCCATGTAGAAAATATGGCCTCAACTAAATTCCCAGAGTTAATGCTATTACACTCTTGTATATGACAACAGATTTCTACCACAAGCATACTATCGAGTCATCTCTATTAATTAAGGAGTAATTAGCCCTCTATTTTCTATAGGTGGCCCACCAATAGAACTAGGTCAAATTTAAAGTGGACTCTGGTGACTCACCAGGTTGCCATGGTTACAAAATTCTTGCAGCTCCTACTGACCAGTGCTGATCCACTTGGTGACAGGAAGATGGCTCTGAGTGGATGATTCTTGTAACTGTCACTCTTGACCAAAAATTGATCATGATACCATGATTTAGTGGGCTAAATATAAATGAAAACCTGCTGTAATGACACTAGACAGTCACTACAAACTATTGTGAGTACTTTCTGGGAGAAAGGAAATTGGACAATTTCTAGAAAGATTCAAGGAGTATCACTTTAACCTTCAGAAAGAGTCGGTCGGTAGAGTTATCGGAAGAAACGGGCCTAACATCAAGAAACTCACGGATACATTCGAAGTCAAACTCACTATTGGCCAATGGATCGAACCAAGACGAGACAACCGGGATAAAGTTGAACTTTTTCTTAAAAGCAAATGTGACATTGTAACTGATGCAATCACCATAAGCGGTGCTCCAGACCTTGTCTCTCAAGCCACGACTGAGATTCAGGAATTAGCCAAACCCGACTAAGCTCCGTCAAAGAAATACAGGCTCTGATACAGATGGCCACAGAGGCCTATCCTAATGAACTATGCTCGATACCGACAATGGAAAAATGTAGCCTAAAATGTCTTTGTTCTAAATATCAAAATAAATATCCGTCCAGCATCATCCATACTTGTTGTTTGTTGACTGAAGGTAAAGTCTATTGCAATTATGTACGGTGTGAAAAGGCCTCTGTGGCTTGTGAAAATTTTGAAATATGTAAACAAAGACCAACCTATGCTCAAATATTACAATCTAGAGGAAAAAAAGCCTTCGTTAATAAGTCCACTGAGGGTCACAACAAGTGTTTCTCAAATATGGCAAATTACACCCGAACCTCAGGGTTCAGTGCTGTACACCACCTTCGACCTAGTAAATCTTTTCCAACCACTGCAGCTAATAAAGGCTATAACCTGTACTCCACAAAATCCTCCTACAGAGTCTTACCCCAACATGAATCTCATAAAAACGGATTCCATTTGCCTAGAAACTCCAATCCACTCATGCTTTCAAACAAATACCTCCCTCTGCTAGGAGTGGGTCAAACTCCAGTATATAATGATGTCCAGAAGTCCAAAAACCAAGTGAAGGTGATCAAAAAACCACTGAAACTTTGTCTATGGAACTCCCGGAGTCTGAGACAGAAAACGCAGTTAGTCAAAGATTTCAGAAATGAACATGAATTGGATATCTTTCTCTTTGTGGAGAGTTGGCTGAAAGCAGACAACTTAGTGGAAATTGGTGTACTAGAAACTGCAGGGGAATGTCAAAACTTACACTCCCCTCGAAATGATAGACAAGGAGGTGGTGTTGGCTGCCTTGTCAAGTCAAGTTTGAAGTCTATGAAGAAAGACAGCATGAAAACTAAGACCTTTGAACATATTGAAGTAGAAATTACTAAATGGAAAATTTTTGACAATCATCCTAATTTACCGCCCTGAGCCCTCTAAGAAAAATCAGTATACCATGACTGAATTCTATGATGAATTTCGCAAATTCCTAGCTCACTACCATACATACAACAATGAAGTCATTCACAGGAGACTTCAATTTTCACATGAACAAACCATCTGACAACAAAGTAATAAAATTCAACAATATTCTTGTAATGTTCGACCTTGTACAGCACATAACATCATCCACTCATCGAGACGGAAATACTTTAGACCTTGTGATAACCCATAAAATGTCCACACTAAATGACATCACCATAAGCGAACTGAACTCCGATCACAATTGTATCTTGTTCAACCTCAAACTAGACCAAAGCGAAGCTCCACTGAAGAAAATCACAGTAAGAAAAATGTGTGAAATCAATATGCAAAACTTCAAGTCTGACATAAAGGCACACTTATCTCTGCAAGAACAAACAACAAATACAACTGAGTACCTCAATGTTCTGGTTCACACATATAACTCAACAAAAGCCATCTTAGATAAGCATGCACCAGCAAGGAGTATGACTGTTAGATCAAGAAAATACACACCCTGGACCAAATCTGATATTAAGGTTTTGAAAAAGTCTAAAAGGAAAGCTGAGAAACGGTGGAAAATAACTAAACTTACAGCAGATTGGGAAAATTTCAAGGACAAAAAGAATGCATTAAATTCAAAGCTAAACCAGCTTAAAGAAGATGACCTAAGTGGGAAGATACAGAAAGCCAAAGGCAACTCGAAAGCCATGTTCAAGATTCTCAATTCAAGTCTCAACAGAAACCAAGAATTACCTCTTCCACACCATACTAACAGTGAGGAATTGGCAAATAACTTCAATGATTTCTTTGAGGATAAAATCAAAAAAATCCGAGGTAAGCTTGGATCATCATCAAACAACTCAAATGACGATGTTGCAACATTTATTGGTTCTAAACTCAACTGTTTCAATGCACTGTCACAATCAGAAATAAAAATATTGATCAAAGAAATGCCAGTTGAACACTGTAATCTAGATCCTCTACCAACTTGGCTGATGAACGAATGTCTGGATGAATTCCTACCAATCATCACAAGAATTGTAAACTTATCACTCAAGCTCGAGGAGATGCCAACTGAATTAAAACATGCTCTAGTTAAACCACTGCTAAAGAAAATAGGACTTGAGCTGACTAAAAAGAACTATAGACCGGTATCAAACCTATCTTTTCTAGGGAAACTGATCGAAAGTGCAGTGATCAAACAATACATAGACCACCTCTCAAAACACAAACTTGAGGATGACAAACAATTTGCTTACAAGAAACATCACAGCACGGAGACTCTTCCGACCAAAATTCACAATGACATCACGCTAAACCACAGCAAGGGTGAAGTGCTTGTGCTGTTGGACCTATCAGCAGCCTTTGATACAATTGACAATGACATACTATTGAAAAGACTGAAAAAAAGATATGGTATCCATGGCAATGCTTTGAAATGATTTAAATCATACATCTCTGGACGCTCACAATCAGTGACCATAAATGACACTGTACCTGATAAGCTTGCATTGAAATTTGGGGTTCCCCAGGGATCGAAGCTGGGCCCGATATTGTTCAATTCCTATATCGCACCTGTTAGTGAGATTGCTGCAAGGAATCATGTTGCTGATGAAAAGTATGCTGATGATGAACAACTCATTCTCTCATTCAAACCCACTTTCTTATATAACCAAAAAAACGCAGTGAAAAAAATGGAAAAATGTATCATGGAAATAAGGGAATTCCTTCATGAAAATATGCTCTGCAACAACAGTAAAAAAACTGAACTTTTGATCATTGGCACACCCTCAAACCTGAAAAAACTACAGCTTTCGGCCCTCAAAGTGGACAATGTAGAAATCAAAACCGCAAATCATGTTAGAAACCTTGGTGTAATATTCGACAAAGGCATGACAATGGAAAATCAGGTCAACAAAATGTGTAGAAATGTTTACCTAAATCTGAGAAACATCTCTAAAGTCAGAAAGAGTATGGACAAGGAAGTCACAAAAACTGTGGTAAATGCCTTGACAACGGATTGCTTTATGGAATCTCTATACAAGCTGCAAGTTGCACAAAACTCTGCGGTAAGACTGATTGAAAGACTAAAAAAACATGAAAGCATCACATATTACAGGAAAAACCTTCACTGGCTACCTATTGAAGCTAGGTGTCAGTTCAAACTATTAACAATGACATGGAAGGCATTAAATGATCAAGCTCCCAACTACATAAAGAAGCTCATCAAAACTAAAAATGCAACCCCTTGTCAACTACTTAGAAGTAGTGATAAACTATTACTGAAAGTCCCGCAAACTCAAGGAATCACCTTTGAAGACAAGGCCTTCTCTCATGCTGCACCAAAATTGTGGAACCATTTACCCAACTCTGTGAAAAAAGCTACTTCACTAAAAGGTTTCAAGAAGAACCTGAAGACACATCTCTTTCAAAATAGCTATAGCTAATATAAATCAATATTATTATTATATCATTATTATTATGGGTCAATCCATATGAATTCACTGAAAGCTCTCCAGGTCATCATCTCCGAAAAATATTAAAAAATTACCATTTGTAGGTCTATATAATTAATGAAAAAAAAACATTTCAGGTCTCCAGTGTCAATGGTTTAGAAGATACAGCAATTTAATAAAGTCTTGTTTTGCAACATTTTCCATTTTCGCCCTTTTTCAGAGCATTACAGTTTGAAAAATATCACCAATAGCCCTGATGTAACAGCATACATGGATTCAATACAATATCTTAACCCTAGGTACAAAACCTCATGCCTACATTATGAAAAATAAGAGAGATATGGACGTCTGAACTTGGAAATTAATGCCGTTTGGCTTTTCCGCAAAAAAATTATAAAATTTCAAATTGCTGTATCTTCTAAACCATTGACACTTGAGACCTGATATTTTGGTTTTTTCCATTAATTATATAGTCCTACAACTGGTATGTTTGGCAGAATTTTTTGAGATGGTGACCAGGGAAGTTTGTCTGAATTTTGGTGAATTCATATGGAGGGCCTCTCTGCTAAATGAGGTAAAAATCTACAGTGAGTCTTTCTTGGCAGTTTTAGCAATCTTCTCACACATTTATTCCAGAGTGTTATGAAGTCCTTGAAACTGTGATCGCTCAACTGCCATGCTGGTACTCCATAGAAATGGCAACATTAACTAAATACAGTCATAATAACTTTCCGAGATATGAGATTTGGCATGTTAGAGATCAAATTGCTAACCCGACCGATAAGATCACTCTTTTTCATAGACACTTCTCTGTGCTCCTTTAGACTGCTAGATATATAATTTCCAAAGTGCTTTGCCTCTTGATAATCAGTAATTTATCACTCAACTGCAGTCAAGTGTGTATTGCACTGCATATATTCAAATTAAAACGTATTCTATCTAGGCCTATTCATTTATTAATTTACATATTTATTTATTGTAAACATGTCTTTTTGTGCCCTTGAAATTCTTCAATAAAACCAATTCATTGCAATTAATTCATAAAAGGTCAGGGTTTAATTAATGACAGAGCTAACCACTTTGACTACTACAGATTGCAATATTTGTTCACTTTCATGTTGTATGCCTTATTAGTCAATGGGAAAGGGACAAATTGTACTTGTTAATTGCAATTATTGGTTAATTTGCCCTTGCCAGGCCATCCGTCATCCGCAAAAAGCGCCCCCCTTTCCATATCGTCAAAATACGGACTGCGTATGACGGACAACAGACGAAAAAATATTTATGTAAAGGCATTAATTAAAATCAAACGGCTGGTATCCTGTCAGAATTTGGACAAACGGATGACGGATATACGAACAGAAAAAACGGGCATATGGAAAGCCAGCTTAAATTAAACAATAATAATTTATATAATAATTTTATTTTCCAAAAAATAGAAAAAATGCCAAGTGGCACATACATCTATTTAAAACATTCTAGATTACACATAAACACAAATGATGGTTAAACATCGTCAAATTGGAAAAAGAAAGGAAATTAATGAAAAATATAATGAGAGCAGGTCGAAAAAACTTTTTTGTTCAAATTGAAATTCTTTGTGTAAAATTTGCTCTTACTTCAATCTTACACAGATGACATTAAAAAAGTCCCACATCATTTTAGGAAGTGTATTTTTTTTTCTTTACGAGTGTAAATGTTAAAGGAAGCGGTGCATGCACTATAGCACGCTGAGTATATATAAATTTTTTTTGGCTTATGAATGTTCTAGGACTGATGGAAGAATGATTTGGGCCAGGCCTTCTTTGTCACTATGGTACTTGAAACTTGTGTTTTCTGAATTGGTCACACGAGAAAGGCAGTCACAAGCCCAACCTACCCTGGAAATATTCCCCACTCCACCTCAAGCACTGTGAGTATTTTAAGAGGAAAATTCAGTTTATATTTAATTATTCTTATTGGAATGCTATATATGCTTTTATTGACACAGTAATATCATACATGATACATTTGTCAAAAATAATAGAAAAAACATGTACTAAGTCTACTTCTACTCACTATTTCTATATTCAATATATATATACATGGTATAAAAGTTAAAGGTATACATTATCAATAGATTATCTACACATCCATGGTCCCAGTTGCTGAACAATAGCATGGTAATATGAGCATTAAGTCTTGTTTACATACATTTGATAAACATATATATATATATATATATATATATATATATATATATATGGACATATATCACATGTATACAGCAACCCTAAATACATATATTACTGCAGTTAATACTGTTCATTATCACAATGTTAATTTAAGTACAACATTTGAAAGTGGCCTGCTATGTATGAAAGCAAGTTAAAAACATCCTCGGTCCCAGTAACGTGTGAAGGTGGTTAATAAAGGAATATGTATTGATATACTTAACCGGAGCTATTTGTTTGTTTTTACAACGACATCTGATGCGTTTATATACTTATTACTCAACTTTAAGAAAATTCTATTGCAAACAGAATAGTTGTTTTGCCGTACCATTTAATTAAAATTGTAATAATGGTATCACAGGCTAAAGCAGCCCTTCTACACGAATGAAAATACCCAAATAAAAGCTTATGCTTTTATATTTTTTTCCAGAAATGTCAACACAGCCCAGATCTTGGGAGCGGTGAGACTTTATATTCAGTCTACATCGACAATTACAGCAAACATTGTAAGATTTGTACTCAACAACGGGATATCTGGAAACGTTTGCTTGTGGTTTTATAACGACGACCGTGCCAATCCCACAGACTTCACCAATTTGATTTCTCCGCCATGTACATTCCGCCGAGCTCTTGCAGATACTCGATTCGAGCTGGATAGTTCTTGTAACCAGAACTCACCTATAAACATAGCCTTATGCAATTTCTTTCACAACGGTGCGTCACACTGCGTACGAACTAGAACACCAAAGTAAGTGACTCTGACTTTGAAATGTAAACTAACTTAGCATTGCTTGCTTAGGCCATGGTTTTTTGATCGTATGTTTCTCGGAACTTTCTCGGACCGTTTTTCATGAGACGGTCGGTCGGAAAATATAAAAAAAAACCCAGAAAGTGTTTTTTTTTTCATAAATGAACACAGGTGATGTGATACTTTGACATGCAATACACATATTTGCCCAGACAATTGTTGATTTATTAATTGAGCGGCAGTGCAAAAGTTTGGCCGGCGGTGTCGAGAAACGAAAGATAAAAAAACTGTGGCCTTACTTGGTTACAATAAAACAAGCCACATTCTTGGTATTAGATAGATAGACTTTATTCAATAACATCAAAAGGGTGTACATACAAGACTGAAGTGCAAGAAGTTCACTTATAATCAGCCTACAAGGCGACCATTTTGCACCGATCACATCTGATATCATATTGAATTGTAAAATATTGTCATATTGCACCGCATTAACTTTGCTTAATAGTGTAAATTAGGTTTTACCTGCATCAGATTAACAAGGGAGTATATTCTAGTTGAAGTTAACCATATTTTGACCCGTAAGGTCATTAATGTCAGATTACGATATGGCTGTACAAGCATGGATAGCTGGTGTACAGGAGAATACTAGATCTAGAAAGAGAATATCATAATTCTGTATCTATGAATGAGGAAGTTCTCTCCTAAGAAGTTATACATAATTAAAAAAAAAGAATGATTTGGATGGAAATGTAACTTAATAAGCAAAGTATACCCTACAACAACTGGTAAACATTCTGAAAGATTGTGAGTGTTGTTCTTTGTTTCAGTGGAGGAAGAGGCCAGCAAGCTTGTTACAACTTTGCAGGAAATCTTCTCTCATTCAACCAAGGGGGTGGGACGATGGACAAATACCATCCAAGGACACAACCAATGAACCACTTCTTTTATGATGCTGTTCCATATTTGTTCTGTTGCACGTTCTCGAACAACTGTGACAAGTATGAAGAAATGAGACCAACTCGTGGCTGTGGAAACTACACGCCTCCTGCAACAGGTTGGTTTTTGGTTCAGATGCTAGCGAGACCAAGTTACCAATAAATGAAGTTGCAACAACCAGTGTCAAGTACCTACAAGGAGCAAGAAAGAGTCTGATATCTAGGCTAGGCATTCATTGCGACCTAAATCATATCATGCCCATGCAACATCAGCCTGCCATATCTATGTTTTGAATTTTGTAATTATGAATCATTAAATTAAATATTGTCAATTTTATTGGTCAATAAATCATTTGAAATGAATTTGAATTTAATTAAATAGTGACATATCAGTAGCTTGAGACATTAAATTGCCACTGCGATAAGAGACTCCATATAAAGAGTAGGAACTAAATATGTGACATGATGGATGCCTCTGGCTTAGTAATTTAATCGCCCATGCCCCTCCTAAATAAGTATGGTTCATTATATTTCTAGGAGGTGGATGGGGAGATCCTCATTTCAAAACTCTGGATAGCTTGGACTACACCTTCAATGCAGTTGGAGAATTTGTGTTGTTGCAATCTTCACTCAATGGTCTTAAGATTCACGGGAGGATGGTGCGAATGGTTGGCAACTCTGGTAAGTGTTTTAGGCTGTACATTCTGAAGAAATCTTTATCCAGTTATACATGACAGACAGAAGTGATTCAAAACTATGGCTAGTTTGCACTCTCATTTTAAATAACTTCTGCCTATATGTATTATTGGACAGAAAAAGTCAGTTTTTTATCATTTGCTTTAGATTTATGGAATGCTTCTCACATTGAAATTTATAAGCTCTACAAGATTTAGAAATGTTCTTATAATAGAACCAAGGGCTGTTTAGTTTAACTTTATGCTAACATCTAACATCTGAAGTAATTCATCAATGTTTACCAATATTTTGGAGCTAACTGTTGGAGATATATGATAAGGAAACATCAGATTTAGTAATCTTGACTAAAAGCTGTACTTGATCAATGCCACTTACCTTTCAGGCAACAGCCTCTATGCATCTGCATGGAATGCATTTGCCTTGATAAGCTCTCAGAGTGACACAGTGCAGATCGACAGCAGCTACAACACAATTCGGATTCTTGTTAATGGTGTATTGGAAGATTTCAGTGATTTACCCTCTCAGTATTTTACGGGTAAGTAGGTTTAACCATAACAAATTGTTTCTGTCCTTTTCAGCTACTTTTATGTGTCTTTTACTATTACCTTTATCTGTCCTTTTCAACTACTTTTATGATCTCACTTGTATTTTACAGCCACTTACATAGACTTGGAAACTGAAGGCTAGAGGGCGTCATGTGAATCTCATTGGCAGAGTGACTGCCTTAGCCAATGGGAGTTCTGGATTCACATGACGTCCTATGGAGTTAAGCTTCCATGTCTATGAGATTAGTTTTCAATTCTGTGAAATTAGCTGTCATGGTTTTATATCACATTAATAGTGCAAATTAACAATTTTTTCACAGGGGTGGATGTCTTCTCGATTAGTTCATCAGATGTACTCGTAGCCTTCACACAAGCCAGTCAAGAAGCTTCATTTAGGGTTTCTCTCTACAAAGGGGTTCTTAACTATATCATAACACTCTCAAATAGCTATCAAAGTAAGTAGTAGTAGTAGAAGTAAAATTGTATTTTTTTGTAACCAGAATCAAAATAACATTTATGTACAACATTATAATAACTCAAGTCTGACGCTTTTTTATGACCTAATCTAAGTACAAATAAAAACAATATGTCTAAAAAGAAAGACTATTAGAAGCATAAAAAGTAAAATGGCCTTATTGTCCTGAGTTAGAGCACCTCGATCAAAATATAGTGTCTTTGGGGTGCAGCACCACCGCACCAGTGTTGGTTACATTATAGCACCTATTTCATTCATGAATATTTTGTTTTAAATTATAAATTGGACACCAACATTACCACCGTAAGTCTCAGATACTTGTTTATAGTGACTATATATAAACTATTCATGTTACTTGTATGAGATACAGTGGGGGCCTTGCTCAGTTTTAGCATGCTGGGCTTTCAACCACTGGGTCCCAGGTTCAATTCCTGGTTGAGCCTATGTTAGATGGCTGTTTCATCCTTCGTCTCATTGCCATGGTCCCATTAGGTGCAAAAATACCGGACGTAAAGCCCTAATCAACCACCACCACTTGTATGGGATACAGCACTGTAGTTAATGTTTTGCAGGTACCACATCCGGTCTCCTTGGTAACTTTGATGGTAACCCTGACAACGACCTTCAAAGAAGGAATTCTGAAGTGCTGCCACCTACCACCGAAGGCCTGAATTTGCACAATGCTCTATTGACATGTAAGGTAGTTTCAATTTAAAATGTGTATTATCTATTTTGATAAAGAAACCAGGGCAACCATGAGATTGAACCGTCTTCGTGTGCAAGTGCATATAATCCGTCAAAAATAGAAACAGTGCTACTTAAATAAACCATTCACATTAATCCGTCAAAATATATGTTACTATTTTCTGTCGTACATGGACACGCATACACATATGTATACACAAACAGATGGATCTAAATGTAGCTTAATTCTTACATATGAAAAAATAATTGTGTAGCAGAATTTATACTTGTGATACCAGTAGTTATGTGAAACCAAATAATTTAATTTTGTACACAGCAGAAAAGATGGTTGTCAATTACCATACTTATGCGTTCAGTTCAATTTAGTTTAGTAAAATAAAAATGAACTGAACTGAATCATACATATGCGACTAGAACTCATGCAGCAAACCATGCATATGGATGCTTGTCTTTACATTGTCTTTAACACGCATGATAACTGACATCAATTGTTTCCACAACTCCATAATCATGATAATTCTTTGGAACAACAATGTATCTTTGCCATGCACGTTGGTCTAGGCTTCCATTAGTCAAACAGGGAACTCCACTCTCTCCTACATTGTACTGACATGTAATCAAATCCAATTAAACATAATTTATAGTCTAAATACATTATGTACATACAATGGTGGAAAAAAGTTTCTGCACACCGATTGAATGGAAATTCTGTTGCGCTGACGGCAATTGATTGTAACCTTACATTTGTTTGTCGGATAATTTTTGTACAGTATAATTGGGGAGGGTATGGATTTGGTGTGCGAACAAATTTTCCCCATGCGCTGTATAATTATGAAATTTATAATTAACCAGGGAGAACTACAGCATCTGAGAGCATCTTTACCTACAGACAAGGGCAATCCCACGCGTCATTCCAAGATACAGATTTTCTACCGGAATTTTTCTCGGTAGCTAATCTACTGAATCACCCACAAGCATCAGTGTGTCGTGGGGACGTTGCTTGCTTGTGTGACCTGGTAGCCACAAATGATGTCTATTTTGCTCAAAGGACAAGGTCTGCTAGTTTCCATAGAGACCGTTGGACAGTAGTGTTTGGAACAGGTACTTTCAAATTGATTCACTACCAGATTTACAGTCTTCTATTTGTGTATTGAGCAATTTATTCAAAAAGCTATACATAAGTAATAGCTATATCCCGAGAAGGAGAAAGTTAACTGACATTTTTATTGGTTTAATCTCGACAAAAAAGGCACAACCTACCAAAACTTTAACTCCCGACTATGAGATATATATATAAATATATATATATATATATATATATATAAGTCATCCTACATTAAACATATTAAATGTGTTTGATTGCATGAAAAGCACCATTTGCAATGAAGAGGGTCATAACCAACATTTTCTCTGGTTATACATGGCCAATTGTGCAACGTGCATTTTACATGCGTTAGGATAAACGCATGGGTTTTGCCTCATTATAATTAGCTAAAAACCATGGGTTTTCCATGCATTTATTCTCACGGAAAACGCACGTGGCACATTTGGCCATGTATCACTCTCAGAACAATAAAAACACTATCGTGGTGGAGTGTAATGATTTAGAATGTCAATAGAGAGTAGTACATGCACCCCACGTAATTCCAACTCACCAAGGTTCCCCATAATAACATTTCTTTGCAGTTCCAACTTGTGGCAGGCCCACCAATATCCAAAATGGCAATGTGGCATATTCAGGCACTACACAAAACAGCAGGGCGTATTACTCCTGTGACCCGCAATACCAACTGCATGGAGACAACTCAGGGACATGCAATGGAGATGGAACATGGTCCAAGCCTCCAAGTTGCTGTAAGTTTAGACAATATACTATTACAACCACTTTACTGAGGGGTATATAGGGTGATTTAAATTAACAACGTTTTAACTTATATATTCAGACCATCGCCAAACATTAATTTTATAAGTGTTGGTTACAGGAGAATCATAGGTATAGAAAGTAAACTTTACAAGGCTGTACTAAAGAATGAGAGATTTCTCTATAGTTTGGCAAGCTGTGATGCAACAGAAAGCATTATCATGTAGGGTGAGTGGCAATAGTGCAATCTACTGCTCCCTATTCAACATGAAAGGTTTAGTTATCTATCTGAATTGAAAATAATGTATTTGGCAATTTTTAAACAAGAATACAGCATGATATTTTGTTATTTTTGGCATGATAAATTTAAAATTATTACATATATTCTATTAGTGTTAAATTTGCCAGGAGACCAAAAAGAACCTCAGTGGTTTATGTTAAGCCCCCTTCACACATAGCCGGATGAGTCACCGGAGCATCCCGAATGATAACTCCGGCATACTCCGGGTAATGTTGTGTAGACCTCGTGTTTATTTCAGGCATTGTCCAGCATTGTCCGGGGTGATCTGGGCAAGTCATGCCAGATTTACCTGGGCTACATGTACCTGCTGCTGAAGTACCTGCTGAAGCTGTAGTAACTGCTGCTGCAGCTCTACCACCACCTGCACCAAAAGCAAAGAGGCACAAGAAGCGACCCCTGAACCTGACAGAAGAGCAGGAACAAGATGTTGCTGACTGGAACCGTGCGCAGGAGATGCTGTACAACCGACGTCTTGCAGAGTACAAGCGGATTGACATCAAATCCAGAATAATAGACCAGAAGGCGAAGGAGCTGTCTTGTACAGCCCTGCAGCTGAAGATGTGGATCGACTCCATGCGGACTGCGACGGGATCGGTTCCTCTGATTGAAGACTCGACAATCATTGTTAAATTAAAATTTTTTATTATCATTAAACAAATATATCTTAATATTGTCAATTAATATAGTCACGAAACGCAATATAGCAGTGCACAACAGTTCTCAAATATTAAGGAATCTTATGAAATAACAATTGAGTAAACATACCTTTTATCTCTCTTGACATTTGAGAGATATTCTAAGTCACATCTTATGCCAGTCTGCACAACACTTCTGCTTACAAGTCTGCTGGTGGCCACTGTCTGGCCTGCCTATTCTATTTACACACTATTAAGGCCTCATGACACACTGGCCTGCATCAAGTCACATGCTTAGCTGTAATTTCTATTAATAACCATTACATCAGAAAGCAGTGATTACAGCCATCACTAAACATAGTATCATAACACAAATGCTAAAGATAGACATTATGACATCACCGTTGGAACATGTGACGTTTGATACAAACGGCATAAGCATTTGTACGTAGCGAAAATAGGTTAAATAATAATATACAAATGTAGTAAACACAAATACAAAATAATTAATGATTAACAATTAATATTAAAGTAATCAGAGCCTGGCAAGAAGGACCACAGGGCCACCAAGCTTCCCCACACAACCCAATGACACACAAACATTCATAGTGAAACGATGAAACAACTGTCAATAAAAGTCAAATGGTCAATTAAAGTCATAAAGTTTGAGCGAACTATAACTACAGTTCAATGAATAACCACTTATTATAACGAGTCAAATATCGCACAATTTACAACCTCAGAGTTTTGCAAATATAGAGTACGAACATGGATTGCAAAAGAGGTGTGGTTGAAAGTCACTCGGCAAAGTGATATAATCTAGAAGACGAAGAAGAATATGAAGATAATGATAAATCTTGTTCCATCTGGAAGATGAAGAAGATGAAGTAGAAGAAATGATCCGAGAACATTCCACGAACGAAGGCAACATAACAAGACGAGATGAAGTGGAAAGGATCAAGAACTCAGGAACAGTGTCACTAATTCACAACCGAGATTTGTAGATGACGTAGTAGTTAGCGCTCGAAGTACGACCATGATGACAGTTGTATGGTGCGTCTTGCAGACAGTAGAATCGCACCTGTAGTCTTGTAGATTAATGTGTGCCAAAAGGTGCATGAGTAGGCGAGGTAGCAAGCCTGCAGCGAAGATAGATCAAGCGTCTGAAACTCAGGCAATAAAACAAACAAGAATTAGTTACTACAATAAAATAATGTAATACATCACATCATAGTATAATAATCGCAATAATAATAGGTAATAAAATCATCAATATCAGCTCTGCGAATTATACAGAGTAATTAAGTATTCGTTCTATGTCTGAACTAAATTGATTATACAAATAAGTGTTAAAGTATTATAAGTACAAGTCATTAAATCATTACTCATTAAGTAAATGAGCATTAATTGATTCAATTAAAGATAATGTAAATAAGTAATTAAGGAACTGTTTCCTTGTAGTGCATTCAAGCAAGGTTAAATTAACCATACTTAATATAACAACTAACTACAAAACTAACAAAGTATCCAAGTAAGTCAATTCAATTGTAAATAACGGGTTGTACCCATCGTTAACTTGAGTTAACGAGGAGTGTCAAATCCATAAAATAAGTTGAGACCAAGCAAGCCTTCCTCAGCGGACATCCCCGCACTGTGGTCGTTTTTGACAAAGAAAGCTTGCTTGAAAGCAATAACATGGTAATTAAGTTTTACAATTACATTCTTGGTAATGATTTTCATTCAAGTAATAGCAACAATAATGACTCAACAGTCACATAAAATGAATTTGGAAGATGAAATAGTTTTTTCGAATTTTGACAATTAACCATAAAGATGGTTGACATTAGTACATGTTAGTGAGTTAGAGTAATGAATTAACTCTAACTAATGCAAGGCATAAATTAACTCAGTTGTCTCCAGACTGAAATCCATTAACAACTGTTTTTAATTTACATCCTTCTGTCCCATTCTGGATCCTAATTTGCATACCATAATTAGTCATAGCGCGACTTTGCGCATGATTGATATTATAATTACATATGACGCCATTCATGAATATTCTAATTAAAAAACTCTCTGTACTCCCGCTTGCAATTCACTGCAAGTATTTGCTGAATAATTGAAACAAGTACTCAAATGTCTTAATCAATAGATTTTCTTGATTATTTATAAACATCACGCTAGAAAATGGAGTATTTTCGCAAGTGATCAATCTCGCTTTATAAATCCATTATAACCTTCTATATTGCGCGTTTAACTAGTACCTGTCTTATAAATAAAAATAATACTTCTTTTAGTCTTATAGCACTCTATATTAATTCACAATACTTGCGTCCAAGTATGTATCCATGGTGCTATATATATTCTTCTCTTGTAATTGTACCTTCTTAATAATACATTTTCTTCATGAATTTCTTAAATGAACCTATTTGTCTGATAGGCAATGCTAAGAGCCTGTCAATGTTACCACACAGCATTGGATGCTGTTCAATTGTAACCCAAAATGCAAATGGAACTCTTGTATGCGTATTTGGTAAATGACACAGAATTTGTGGCATTCCATTCATCCATCTGATACGATTTATCTTTGCATAATAAGACTTCATGATTTGTCCTTTTTCTTCAGGATTTGTTTGTTCTACAAATGCATAGGACCATTTAGCATGTCCTTGTTCAATTCTTGGCGCGTCAATTTCTCTGTCAATTTCTCTGTAAGAATGTTTATCTTCTGAGATAAAATAAGCAAGAGGCAATGGTTTTTCATTCTGCAAATTTACATCTGAAGGAATTTTCTCATTTTCAGTTTTATCTAGTGCTTTTCTAAGTTCTTCAATGGTATGCGCATATTCACCGTTTGGTAATGCAATGGATCCCTTTTTCAGTCTGTTCAAATGATATGAACCTGTAAGTATTTCATTTCTGACTGTGGACAGTATGAATTCATTCTGATTCACTATGTCATAAATGTACAAAATTCCAACGTAATTGAATTTAATTTTGTCACTTTTGTACAATGCAGTAGACGTTGGACACAACAAATAGATCAAATCACCCTTTTTCAGGTTTTTAAACCTATGACCATGTTAGGCTTCGTGCACAATGCATTGATGCTGTTGTCCAGCATTATGTCGTTCCAAAACTATATCTGACACTATCTTAAATCTGTCCTTCATCAAGGCAACATAATCATCTTTTGTAGCGCAATACTGCTCAAATGGCCTTTCGGCAGCATCTAAAAGCGATCTATCTTCATTTAGATACACAAGGTACTGTGGGGAGTAATCCAATCCCATTACCTTACTTGTGTTATATGCTTTGCAAGCATAAGACAAAAGTTTGGGCCAAACTTCGTAATTGTGTCCCAATTTGGAAACTAAAAGGTTTGAAATGACTTGAACAAATCTTTCAGCTTTTGAGCTTTCGTGTCCACAGACTTGGACAAAATGCAAATTCACATGCAACAATTTTGCCATAGTTTCCATCAAATTGTTCTTGAAACTAGTATCTTGATCACAAATAATAACCTTTGGGGTACGATAAGGCAAACACAAATGATTCACGATAGCTTCTGCAGTCTCTTGTGCAGTTCTAGTTTTCAGTGGAACAGCCACACAAAAGCGGGTGACTTCACACACCATAACTAATGCATACCTGTAATCATCAACTGTCTTTGGCAAGACTTTAAAATCCATAAAAACACAATGAAAAGGTTTAAAACCATCCAAGGACCTTGGAGTCCATTCTCTATGTAAGTGAGCATTTCGCTCCAATGCTATCTGATTACATGTCAAGCAAGTTCTAACGAAATTCAATACATGGGAATACAAATTTGGTGCATGAAACAAAGATTTCAAACTAAGATATAACTTTGAGGTCTTCATGTGAAAACCACGATGTGACACATAATAGTGATTCAACACAGGAAGGATAAAATCCTTTGGAAGAGCTAAGGAAGCCTCAACTTCCTGTCCCTTCTTATCACAACTTCTCAAGTAAAACAAAATGTCATCTGCTAGTACATAATGTTCAGAAAGAGCTAATATAGACCGTGACTTTGAATGATCACGTGGTAATGTGCCATGTTGCAAATACCTGTACAATGAACCAAAATAAGAGTCACTCTTTTGTGCTTTTGCTATTTCATCTTTTGTATAAGGTAAAGTAACTTCCTTAAATTTTCCAAACACTGTATCTCTAAGTCCTATATCTATTTCTTTCTGTGAAGGCATTTTGGACAGTAAGGTCGGTTTAGGACCTGTTTCTGAAAACAAAGGCTCATTTGTCACTAGTGTTTTATCAGGATCATTAAGTGTAGGCTTATCAGCTTCATTCGTTCCTTTTCCTTCACTAAAGTCATGAACGACATTTCTTATTGTTGGTTTTGGCACTGCAAGGTGGGAGGGAGAATTATGATCCTCGTGTCTAGAACTTTTTGCAACTGTCTCGTTCAGTCTTGAGCCAAGGACTGAGCCTTTTGGCACTAAAGGCTCATTACTGACTACCTTTTCTGTCTGGTCTGTAATTTCAGTCTGTTGGTCTGTTTTTGTAGCTGAGAGATTTGACTTTTTAGCTGCAATATCGGTCTGGGAAACATGCCTAGTTGGCAATCTAGAGTCATTATGCACAATTGTTTTCGAGGCACTTTGTTTGTCAAGTGTCTGAGGTCTTGTCTGTGACCTTGTTACAACTAAAGAGTGGTCCAATGTCACCGAGTCAAAAGGAAACGACTCTAGCAATTCTTTATCATTAATTCCTATAGGAACTATAGAATTGTGATCTTCAGTATCCTCACTAGGATGCCTGCTCAAAAAATCTGCCATAGTGACATCACAAGGTTTCACATATTTGATGCTAAACTGAAATGAAGACAATTTCCAAAGTAACCTTTGCACTCTAGGAGTAGGTGGAGCATTCAGATTTTTCATGATATGCTCAAGGGCCTTGTGATCAGTCCTTACTAAAAAATATCTCCCTACAAGTAGTTCTGAAATGCTACTAAACAACCATAAAGCGCAGTCATCTCTAATTCTAAAACTGAGTAAGTTAAGGTACTCAATCTTGATAGATTTTTGCTAAAATAAGCAATTAAATGTTCTGATCTTTCACCATTTTCATCTGTTTGCACTTGTCTCAGAACTGCACCCATAGCTGTCCTAGAACAGTCAGTTTCTACTATAAAGTAGTCCTCTTCCTTCATTGAAGGAAAAGACAATGCTGGTGCTTCCCTTAACCTTTTCTTAATCTCATTCCATGCTATATCATGTTCCCTTGTCCAATTAAATTCAGATCTTTTTCTAAGCAATCCAGTAAGTGGCACTGCAATTTGCTGATAACCTGGTATGAACTGTGATACATATTGGAGCATGCCTAAGACACGCTTCACGTCCTTTTTTTTGTGAGGGGGTCGCAGTTTATCAATATCATGCACTCTTGATTTCAACACAGTCAACTTTGGGCCCTTTGGTGATTGTAAATCAATGAAATAACCTAAAAACTTGACACCAGTAACTGGAGCTATCTGAGCTTTCGACAATGATATTGTGAGGCCATGTTTAGCTAAAATACCCAAAACAAGATCTATGGTCTCCAAATGATCTGACTCATTGGTATCAAATAACAGCAAGTCATCAAAATATGACAGCACTCGGTTTTTGTAAACCTCACTTGGTAACTCTTGCAAGATGTAATGCACAATTTGATTGAAATAACTTCCTGACTGGCGATGCCCCTGTGGTAGACTTGAGAAAGTTACAGCAGGATAATTCTGACATACTGTCACTCCTACATACTGTTTCGAATCTTCAGTCAATTTAAGCGAAAAATAAGCTGATTTCAAATCTAATACAGTCACATATGTGTTCCTATTCCTTCCAAATGCCTCACAAAATGACTTGATAGTGTGAGTAGACTTGTTTACATTTCTAAACATTTGATTTTCCCTTCTCAAATCTGCAACTATACGTGGAGCATGCTGTGGTGACCTGCGAACTAAAAAAAGACTTGATGTATGAGTAGCAAGACCCTTTTGAAAAACTCCCATTTGTATCAATTTGTTCACTTCTGATGTAACAAATTCCTTATCTTTAGGAGAATGAATGTAAGGCTTTGAACTAAAACCTTCTTGTGGGTCAGGAAAATCGGGTTGTAATCGGACTTTGTAGCGATGAACCTTTCCTATGTTGTCATGTATAGCTAATGCACTTTTATTCCTTTCAAGGATTTGATATAACTCTTCTCTTCCTTCGACTGATAATTTCGACTCATCTAATTTAATTTGCTGCTTTATTATATCACTATCTGGAGTAATCAGTCTTGGATCATCATTGTTCAAATAAGGATACAGAGATTTCTTGTATCGAAATAACTCATCTGAGGTCATACTCAATTGATCTACAGTATCTTTTTGAACTTTTGGAATAGCTTCTGGCCCCAAGTCTACTATAGGAAATGCTTGTTCTGTCCCAGTCTCATAATTTTCCAGTTTTCTCAGGCAATCTTTAGGAGTTATTTGTCCAATAACTGTCCTAGAATTCAACACTATAGATTCACGAAATGGATTTCTCAATAACAATGCTGTCCTACCATGCTTAAAACAGTACAGACTATTCACAGCTGACAATTTCTGATATTTGTGTCTCAATGTAACTATATAATTCTGATCACTGCATTTCCAAGGCAAAGGAGATACCACCTTAACCATTTTTGTTTCACCAGGTTTCAGATAAACAGTTCTCAGTATGCTTACTGGCAAGACATTTCTGCTAATTTTCAATATATTTCTTTCTAGATCCATAGTACACTTGTACTTCTTTTGAGTGTCAATACCCACAATGATTGCAAAGTTTGACAGATTAGGCACAATATACAATCTAACTGTCAACATAATATCGCCCAGATAAACATCAGGCTCAATGTAAGACACTGAAGCACAATGTGAACCATTACCTACCACAAATTTAACAGGTTCTGTAAGACCTAATACCGGTAGTGACCTTAAATAAACACTCTGCTGTACCAGTGACTCTGCTATAAGAGTTTTAGTACTTCCAGTATCTATCAAAGCTGGTAATTTCTCTCTGGTTGGAAAGACAAAAGTACACATATTTCTATGATCTAGCTGTATTTTGGATGTCATAGATGAGAACGCAAACTCAGAAGGCACGACCTTTGCATGGTCAAGGCCGCGCCGATCTAAAAAGGCTGTGGGGAGTTTCTTGAGGCTGTATAGTTATTCTGACTACCACGATTGGTATTCGAATAGCCTCCCCTGTTGTTATTTCCTCTATACTGAGGAAATCTCTGTCTCTGAGAGTTAAAACCTCTATTTCCATAATAACCTCTGTTTGACTGCTGATTGTAGCTACCTCTGGAAGAAAAACCAGAATTATAGTCATTACGGTACCTTGTATTGTTGTTGTTGTACTGGTTGTACTGACGAGGTCCCTGCCATGTTCTTCTGTAGTTCTGATTACCTCTGTGGTAATATTCATTTCGTCTAGGAGGGATGATATAGCGATCTCTCGACCTGGAGTCGTCTCGATATCGCCTCGGACTTCTGTCTTCACCATTTCCGTATGTTCTGCTTCGCTCGGATGAAGATGGCCTGGATCTTCTAGTCTCTTCGGATTCTGTTTTCTTGGTTTCCACCGTAGTCGACGTCGGAAGAGCCGGCTGGCTCATTGTCTGGACTTTATTCTGCAAATCTTGAACAACAAGTGCTAAAGAAGTCATATCTTCAAGGCAATCATGCGCCATAAAGGTAACTTGTTTTGCAATGACATTTGGATTCAATTCAAGAAATTTCTGAGCTTTATCTACAAGGTCATCTAAACCTGTAAAATTGTGTAATAATAAGCCTGACCGCATAGCGTCAGGAAGACCATTCACAAAATAATCACGAATTTGTTCGTCATTCTGCTCTACTCTATCTGCAAGTTCACGAATGTTTGCCAAATATTTATCCATTAAAATACCTGGAGTGTACTTCATTTGTGACAAAGCACGAATTACTGCTTCACGGCTTTTGTACAATGAATATTGACTCAGAAATGCCTTTTCTAGAGCATTTAAATCTACGAACACTCTATTTTTGGTCCATTCTCTTGGCAAATCAGTCAAAGTCAAGGTAAATCTTTCTAGAGCTTCAGCATCATTTAGACCATGTACTCGTACGTAATCTCTATATTTCTGAAAATGATGTCTAGCATTTTCAGTAGGCAAACCTGCAAATATGGATGGCAAAAGTTCGGAGAACTTAAGCCTTCTGGCTCCATCCGCTACAGCCATTGGAAGCCCTTGTCCGTCTCCTGGAAGTCCTGGAAGTCCTGGAGGTCCTGGAGGTGGCTGATCTGGTGCTACAGGAGGTGGTGGGTGTAAATTTCCTACGTCTTCATTGTCATTTCCGCCATCGCCATCTTCTTCAGGAGCACCCAAGTCAGGAATGTTCACATATGCTACATTAGTATCTACGTCATGAGTTGGCAATTGAGCCTCTAATAAGTCAAGTAAGGCCTGCAAATCTTGATGATCATGAGCTAAAGGATCAGGGATTAATTGCAAAACCCTGGTAACTGGTAAATTTTCATTGTTATCTAAAGGTCTGAGATTTCGATAGCGATTGTAATATTGTCGCAGATAGAGCATCTCTTAAGATAGTAATTTCGGTTGCTAATGTTTGCAAGAATGTACCAAAAGCTCTGAGCGGCATAGTCTACTCTAAATGAACATTCCACTTATGACCTGGCACTCCCGACATTTGTCAATGACAAAAGAACAGAAAGAAAAAGGTATTAGATTAGTGCAACTGCCTATGTACATTTCGTGACACATCCGGACGAATGCATCCGGATGCCCGGATTGTCCACCATGCGACGGGATCGGTTCCTCTGATTGAAGACTCGACAATCATTGTTAAATTAAAATGTTTTATTATCATTAAACAAATATATCTTAATATTGTCAATTAATATAGTCATGAAACGCAATATAGCAGTGCACAACAATTCTCACATATTAATGAATCTTATGAAATAACAATTGAGTAAACATACCTTTTATCTCTCTTGACATTTGAGAGATATTCTAAGTCACATCTTATGCCAGTCTGCACAACACTTCTGCTTACAAGTCTGCTGGTGGCCACTGTCTGGCCTGCCTATTCTATTTACACACTATTAAGGCCTCATGACACACTGGCCTGCATCAAGTCACATGCTTAGCTGTAATTTCTATTAATAACCATTAAATCAGAAAGCAGTGATTACAGCCATCACTAAACATAGTATCATAACACAAATGCTAAAGATAGACATTATGACAGGACATCAGTGGGGAAGCTGACTGATCCAACAAAGAAGCCTTCTGGTGTGGCGGCCAGAATCCTCACAGACCGGGACAACTGGATCATGGTGTATTTATATCTGGAAAGGCACATCAAGAGGGTTGATGCTGGGAAAAGGAAGAAAGGTGGTCAGCTTTCCCACAGCTTATTGGCCAAAAGCGGGTCCACCAGCAACAGAGGTACCAGTGACGATTATGACACTACTGATGCTGAGGTCATTGTGGAAACATCGGATGATGCCAGGGATTACGGATACCAGCAGGTCCAAGGGTGGGCCTTACAAGGGCAGCAGCAGCAGGAGCAAGAAGGGGGCCCCTCCTCCAAGCAAGAAGACGTCCAGACGTCATCAGGAGCCACGTCATCATCAGCAGTACTCTGATGCATCCACCCTTGCAGGTAGTGGAGGTGGAGGTAGATATTCTACACAAGCTGTCACTCAAGTAAGTATACTGCATCAGTTGTCATGATAATCAGGATAATGTAATTGTAATCTTGCAGTTTAAAGTTGTAGCTTTTCCATAGTAGAAAGTGGTAACTTTGTTTCTTGGCACTTCCATGGTGATGTGTCTTTTTCATTACATTGTCAATAATGCACATGCTGTTGCAGTTGCCATGTTACTCTAATGTTATGTTTTTTCCTATTTCCAGCTGATTGAAAAAGCCACCGATCTCCAGCGGGATATGCAGACCAAGATGATGCCACATGAGTCAGCCAGCTTGTCGAACAGGTTTTTTACCAACATGATATTCCATGAGGTCATGCAGGTGGACACTTGGTTGGATTACCAGGCCCAAGCGTTGCAGCACCTCAAGCAGTTCAAGCAGGCATATCGTCGCAAGCGCCAGTTGCAGGAGCTACAGCACTATCAGCCGTTCGTGCCTCCTGTCCCTCATCCGCAACAGTTCGTCCTCCTTGCTCCTGGTACTACAGTCAGTTCGTCCGGCCCTTCTATGCAGATGTTCGCTCCTTCTTCCAGCCCAGCTGCGCAGATGCTCACTCATTCTTTCAGCCCTGTTGAGCAGATGTTCGCTCATTCTTCAGCCCTGCTGCGCAGATGTTCGCTCATTCTTCCAGCCCTGCTGTACAGATGTTCGCTCATTCTTCCAGCCCTGCTGCGCAGATGTTCGTCCTGCATCTGGCCCTTTGCCCCAGGTGCACCGGTCGTCTGCCCCTTCGCCTGTGCCTGCACCAATCCCCACTCCTCCTGTGGCGACTGCATCATCTTCGACGATCATAAGTCAGGCATGGTTGACTGCAGGTCCTATGCACGGTCATCCTTCCCTTTCACCACTTGATTGTAACCCGCCTCAGGATGTGTCTCTGACCAGCTACTTGCTGAACACTAGTGTGGGGGGGGGGGATGGTTGGTGGTGATGACCATAACTCCTCCTTTTCGGTGCCCACACCTCCAACTACCACAACGGAGTAATTATCACCTGCAAGAGAAAAATGAGCTTTTACATGCAACTTTTTGTACATTTAAAGTTACAGAGGTCATTGTATTATACACTTGTGCAAGTTTTGTTTTACATGTAAACTGTATTTCATACGTTTGCATGACAATAATTAAATGCTGTGTATATTTGAAACTGGTGTGCTGCAGATGTCTGAAGTTTTGTAAGAATTAAATGTTAAAACTTACATCATTCATGTTGTTTTCAAATCTTGTCTTGTTGCCATGGTACACTCCCAGCTTCTGAGTTGACGTACTTGACCAAGTATTGCCGCATTTCCTTGGCTGCTCTGTTGCTGTTGCCTCTGTACACATCTCCATGTCTGGTAGATTGGCATTCTCCCTCCATGCACCTTGGATGATCTCATGGGTGTCTGCAGTTTCCTGGTCCACAGCCATTACCTTCAGCAGTTGGATACTGCAGCCTCAGTAGGTTGTGCAGCACACAGCAAGCAAGAGTTATGGGGCACACTCTTTCAGCACTTTGAGGCATTGTTGTGAGAAGACACCTGAACCTAGCAGCCAAAAGTCCAAAGGCATTCTCTACCACCCGTCTAGCTCTAGAAAGTCTGTAGTTGAAGATTCGGTCTTCCATGGTCATGTTCCTGTGAGGCAGAGGCTTCATCATCCAAGTCTGCAGTCCAAAGGCATCATCCCCAACTTTGAAGTAAGGCACTGGTTGGTCATCATTAGGCAGGTTATCTGGTTCAGGTAATCCAATGTTCCCACTTTCTAGCGATTCCTTCAATTCTGTCTGACTAAACACTCCAGCATCTGAGCCTGATCCACTGGCACCAATGTCAACATAGAGAAACTTGTATTCAGCATCAACTACAGCCAGTAGGACAACAGAGAAAAATCTCTTGTAGTTGTAGAAAAGGGATCCAGACTTCCTTGGACATCTGATGGCACCGTGCCTATCAATGGCACCGACAGAGTGGGGGAAGTTTCATCTGTTGAAGAATCCATTGGCAACTTCTTTCCAGGCTTCTGGGGTTACAGGACAATGCATCACTTCTGCTGAGTACTTGTCAATGATGGCCTGGCAGACTTCGATGACAAGGATGGAAATGGTATTGAATGCTACCCTAAATCCATACTGAAGAGACATGTAGCTGTTGCCGTACCCAGGTAGCGCAAGGTGATAGCCAGTTTCAATCCAGGTTGAAGGACCCTCCTCCTGCTTTGTAATCCTAGGACCCACTCTGGCAAGAACTTCATGAAATAAGTCAGGCTTCATCCCCATGAAATTATTGAAGCCACCCACATCTTCTGCAGTCAATTCAGCCATCAGTTTTTCATAAAGAGGTCTTCTTAGAAGCCAAGGTCGCACCCACATTTGCCTTCTTCTTCTTCTTCGTGCAGCACCAGCATTTTGTACCTCATCTTCATCACTTGTTGTGGCCCTCTCCGCATCTTCTTGCAGTTTCTGTTCTTCTTGCAGCAGTATATCGTTTGCAGCAGTAAGTAGCTGCACTTGCATGTCTGGGAACTTTACATCCAATTCCACCCTCTCGTGATGTGATATTAAAGACATATCCAATTCTTCTGTAGTAGCAGCAACACCTTTGCAGTATGGTAGTCCAAAGTGGAATGATGGACAGTGGGCCGCAGGCTGTTTAAATACCAATTTCAGAGCTATCCGTGTGAAAACCGGTTAACTCCGTATTAAGATCGTGTAAAGACCGGTTATATCTGCGAAGGCGCCGTGTAAAATCCGGTTCACTCCGCACTCTTCCGGGACAGTCGTGTTACTTCTGGCAAAAACCGGGGACCGCTCCGTGTTGCACTATGCACCGCCGTGTTTCAACCGTACATATCCGTGTGGCAACCATATTCATCCGTGTAAGGTCTGTGTTTCTCCTTGTTGACACCGTATTGCCATCGTGTACACACCGCAAAATATTTTGTTGGTTGACATTTCCAGCTTTTTCTCCCGGACCGGCCCGGATTGAAAGAAATTTTATTCCGGGACGCTCCGGTGCCTGATCCGGCTATGTGTGAAGGGACCTTTAGGGGCCACCTTAAATTGATACAATATTAATATCATGATACTTGATAAAAAAATAATAGTATAAGTTAGTAAAAAAAGAAATAGAAAGGAGAGAGTAATAATAATAATGATAATGACAACAATATATGACAAACGATTTAGCAATACAGGTGAAATTTTTGTTATTACATACATTAATTACAATGTATACAACCATTCTGTTAAGGGACAAAGATTATAAGAAAAATAACAAGACAAATACACGTATTTACATCAGAATGATTAATAATGGCTGATGAATCAGCTGCACCAGGTTTTCATTGCAATTCATGCAAATAAGAGGACTCATCCACCAAACAATAGTCTGGAAAAGACATGTAATATTAGGAGAGGATAGGTTTTGTTTGTTTTTCTCAATACACTACTTTCCTTTAATAATCATATATTGCTATCCATGAAATATATTTTCCAGTATAGTTAATTCTATCTACGTATTTGTTATTTTTTAAAGTGTTCTCTGATTTTTCACATTTTCAGCCCGAGACCAGGTGGCTGATGGGGGAGTCCCACTACAGGTGACCAGTTCACTGACCATTGTCCTGTTGATGACCACTGGAATTCTGCAACATCTTAGTTAATTTCTGCCTTTCCTAACTTATGATATCCCATACAGATATAATACTCAGAGAATCTATCAGGTAGTCTTCGACACTATTTGTTTGACATGATATTCATATATTCAGATTTTGTGATTTATGATATATATTCTGTTGTAAGTCTTAAACTTATTGGATTTGTTTTAAAGGGCTCTAATAAACAAGAGCTGTGATGATTTTCTTGATGTATTAACATGTCTTCACATGATAAAATTATAAAGATATTAATAATAAAGCAATGGATACTAGTTCACATAATTTGCTATCATGGGAAGATACTACTTTTTAGATCATTAACAATTGAATTCTCATCATAACAAAAATATGATATGCATGAAATTAATGTTGTCATGTGAATATATTCGGTTTTGGTATCAATTACTTTTCTCTGGACTTAAGTCAAAATAATATATATATTATATATTAATAATTCAGTTGACCAGTGTCCAATTGATGTCATACTCACCTGAGCAATGCCAACTTATTGATTGAAATTGATTGAAAGAATCATTCTGTTGTCAATAAAAGTTTTTTGTTAATTTTTAAAGACGTCTTCGTCTATGTTTCTAAAAAAAAAGCAGATGTCTCTATCTATTATTAGGTAATTAATTATCTAATGATGTGTTACAATGGTAAGGTCATTCACATGTGGGCTTATGGGATAGCTAGACATAACTTGAGTGTACACTGCTCAAAGCCCTGTACAATGCTTGGTGAAGATAACTTATATTATGTTATTAGTGTGACACATTTCAGTTGGAACTTAATGCATAGTATCATGATGCTCATTGCTGAAAAATGAAATTTCATAACAATGATATTAAAGACTAAATCATTGGTATAAAAAATTTATACAAAACAGTGTCCTTAATACTGAGCTAAATCAGCTTGAAAAAAGGGTAATTTTAATTCTGGCACCAATTCTTCTGCTTCGACTGAGTCTTCTTCTGCACAAGACATTTAAAGGAAGCCCAAGGTAAGATGAATGAAATAGTTTTAGGAACTCGTGAAGACATCCTGGTTTCTTGGTTTGTTTCAGTTCACCAAACTTTAAATTCAGGAGATAATTAAAAATAATTTGTCATTAGTCAGTGTTGAATAAGGTCTTTGAAAGTCAGAATCCATAATAATGCAAAATACACCCAAACAGGTTGCATAGAATCGTCCGTGATTAAATGATGACTTCGGCAATGAATTTAGACAGGCTTGGCTAGAACATTTACCTTTTAACTTAGTCTAGTCTAGAAGGTTGCTGTAATTATTATATGTATTGGTTTATTTATAAAATATATTCAAGATGCCAGATTGGCATAGAGAAACAGAGCTGAGCTTCGCCAGGCATACAATGTAACTCATTTTGTTGGAGGAACTGGCTGTTTCATTATTGCAGTAACTTGGCAGATGAATTTGCCCCAAACCAATCCAAGTTTCAGTCATTGACATAAATATTGCTAAAACACGTCCACAAATTTCCACTTATTACAATGGCAGACCAAATGCTAACTTGCATATAATATAATTATAAGGCCACAAATAATCACCTTTCTAGTTCACAGAATCTTGTTGGTCATGTCAGAGACATTCAGATCCCATTGCAGCGGGTAACGATTTTCAGAGGAGACATCAATCTCATGCTGCTAATTCCATATGTCCCAGGTCATATTGGCCTCCCTCAAATCACAAAGCAATGTTCATACTCTAACAGGACCATCTTTAATTTCTGCCTTTGTTCCTTGATAACACCGTCTGTCAGGTCAATAAGGGGCTTCAGGTGATCTGGAAGGTCCTTGTGTCTGGGACTCTCTTCAGGAGTCACAGCTGATATCAGCTTGTCCTCCTTTGGAGTATCCCCTTTTGACAGGACACTACTCAATTCCCCCAGTAATTGACCTTGTGACAAACAAATATCTTTCTCAGTTGGGTTTGCAATCCAGACCTTGGCATTAGGACACTCCACGTCCACTATGCCCTGAGGTACCATAACATGCAAATTCTGACAAACCTGGGTTATAGCTTCAAAAAAGAGGTCATGACCTTGACTTTTGCCCCATGTCACCAGGTTGACTGCAACCAATGATCTCAAAACACCAGATGAACACACTAAAGTTGCATTATGTTTCTAGAGAAAGTCCATTCCCAGTTAGTTGTCCCATTCCAGCAATAAGGAATTCACATGGATACAGAGTTCTATCCACAACGATTTCTGCTTCCAACCGTGCATCCACCTTAATGAAACCACCATTCCCAGCTGCTATCTTCATAAACCCCAGCTATTTCATCATATACCTTCTTGCTCAGAAGTGAAACTTGGGCGCCTGTTTCCAACAACATGTCCAAGTCTGTGGACCCTATCCGGGGGGACATATACCAGACTGTTACGGCTTCCTGTGCTGCAGCACACCGATGCCAATCTTGTCCCTTAAAGACCCCCATTTCACTGTCCAAGGGAGCCAATGTTTTGATCTTCCTCCACCCTTACTTTTTTGGTGATCCGGCTCCCCCTGAACCCTCGCCCTTTTTCTGAGGGCAGTTCCTGCAAATATGGCCATATTCATTGCAATTGTAACAGCGCCGATTGGAATTGGAAGGGGGACTTGGCCCATCTCGGCGGCCCATCTGGTTGAGCTCACCTCGATTTGCCAACACATCACCTAACAGGGAATAAAACAACTCCTTAACTTGCTCCTGTACCTCCGTGAGTCGTGGGAGCCACCGTTTTATCCACAGGGACGGATTCTGGGGTCTCAGTATGGACAATGGGCATAGCCACGGCCCCCATGGGCCCAATGTCAGGCTTGTGGGGCCGAGTAGCTTCATAGGCGGATTCATACTGGACAGCCAAGTCAATGGCATCCTGCAAAGTGGAGGGTTTGAGAGCACCCAACCAGAACCTCATACTGGGAGAACCGGCTGTCTCTATGAACCTCAACTTGGCGAACCTTTCCTGCTCCCCAGTCGAGGATGCAGGGTAAGCCTTCCTGGAGAGATCCAACAAGAACAAGCCATACGACTCCAGTCGATTTCGGGGTTCCTCTTTGCATTAAACCACAGTAAGCATCTAGGGCAGGGGTAGAACAAAACTGGGCCTGTAATTGCTCCGTCATCCTGGCCCATGATATCTCATAGGGCAAGTAGACAATCTTGAGCTTAGCATGGCCAGAAATACTAGTCCTCAAATGGAAACAACGTTCATCATCAGTCCACCCATTAAAGTAGGACACTCTATTAAATTCGGCCATATTATCTGGAAAGGCCACTCCCTGCATATATATATATATATTGCGAGATATTGCATTCACGAGTAGAAGTGTGGTTGTGCAAAATCTCGCACACTACTCGTGTATATGTAATTACAAGCACGTGTGTATGTGACATTATTAACACACTCGTGTTTATGTCATAACTGGCAAGTGTGTATATGCTATATTTGCACTCGTGTACATGCAACTACTTGTTGCTCGTGCACAAGTGAAGTGTAACACTTGGAATGTAATGGTCAACATGTCATATCTGACATATTCACAAGTGCTGCATCTAACACATTCACCAGTTTGATTTAAAATTGCACATTCACAAGTGCTCGATATTTTACATTAATGAGTTTAGCAGAGAGGAGCCTGCGTGCAATTTTAAAATGAGGAGTGCAGTCGCTGTAATTATCTTAGTAGATAGCTGTATAAATGAAGCAGCAATTCACACCCAAAAACAGATATGACAGACAAGTGGAACATACAAATAATTTTTATTCACAATTTAACGTACATATAAAATGGAATAATCTGTATGGCTTTTACTTAAAATTATTCAACAATTAAGCAACCAATTTAAGCATTACCAGCTGTAACATAAATGATTTTATCTTTAGCAAAACAGTAGAACCTCATCATTTATTGATTAACATCATCTTTCATAATCCATAGTTGGACTTAGTTTTGATGCAAAATGCAATGGGCAGAGTGCATATCAATGCTTCAGTGCAACGTACTGGGTCTGAAGCTCAGTCAATATATATGACCAACTGACAGAGGCAGATGTAATGATGTGATGGTATGGCAGCTTGGAGTCACACGGTACACATCTACCACATGGGTGGGGTCTTTTACTTGCTCTAGCATAGACACATATTCACAACTTTATTTTGTTGAACCAATTCCTAATAGTGGTCGTGATCTTAATTTTGAGGTGGTCTTAATTGTAAGGTGGTCTTAATATAGAGAGGCGGTCTTAGTATTGAAGTAGTCGTCATATTAAGGTGGTCTTAACAGTGAGATGGTCTTAGTATTGGGCTTATCTTGATAATGATATGGTCTTAATGGTGAGGTAATCCATAGCCGAGGTATGACCTTACATCAAGGCTTTAAATATCTGGTTGCGTGCATCTGAAATT
Source organism: Alitta virens (assembly GCA_932294295.1). NCBI lineage: Eukaryota > Metazoa > Annelida > Polychaeta > Phyllodocida > Nereididae > Alitta > Alitta virens. The sequence goes on from OW028583.1 coordinate 34,934,972, forward strand.
AAAAAATATAAATCAGTCATGATCACATATGTTCAATTTCTAAAAGATTATACCAAACATCTCCCATCAACTGAATTAGCTAAGTAGTTTCTGGGGCATAGGAAATGCCCCAATTTCCAAGCCAACGGCCCTGTAAGAGGTCAATTTCTAAAAGTCTCGTCCATGCACATTAATGATAAAGAAATCAACATCAAGCAATTAAATTTCCTATTGAATAGGTGCTGATAGCCTTTTGAAGGTCTGTTTATGGATAATTATGTGTTGCATAATATTACACAACCTTTTTAGTAAACCCACATGTGTGTCTGTCCCTATCTTGTCTGTCTTATCTATTAGTCCCTAGACTCCCTACTGCTTGCATTGATAAAAATACACATCAAACGAGCCAACTTCCTTGTGAATTATTGCAACTAATTTGTAATCATGCACGCACTGCAGTTGCATTATACCTTAATGTTGGCCTGAGTAAAAACAAACAAATGAAAGAAATTGAAAAAAAAATCTTGGATTATAAAAATTGTCATTGCTAGAAAATGTTGCACCACATATGAAAAAAAAGTCAATCTTGTATTTCTATAAAAGAGACTGACGCAAATCTGTGTTAAACCAATCTAATACTGATACACCAAAGGAGGAGCATTTAATTAATACTTCGATGCATGGATGTAGTGATATTCATATTTTACATCAACAGTGCATGTGGCTAAAGATAATGTTTCAATTTCGGAAATCTTCTCTCTTTCATAAGTCCAACTCAAAACATATTATGAACACACAAAACAAAAGTTATAGATGGCTATGATTAAACAAAATGTAAATGTCTGTAAAGGTACACTTTATCATTTGACAAAAACACTGGGAATCATTCTTGCCTTTTCTTCTGAACACTAGTGTGCATTCTGATTACTTCCAAATGCCAAGTGACCTCCAACATTTTTGCAAACAAATGACGATTGAGGGGGCAGGAGGGGTCTTGAATTTCCGCCACATTCAGTGACCAATGAGCATCCAGTACGCATCCTCCACCAGGGGGACACCAGTAGGGCTTCAGACTCCCCAGGCATTCACAGACAACAAGACAACGCTCATACTTAGGCCTATACATTTAAGGTAATGCAATAACTTTCTTTTAAATATTCCGACATAATGTGTGCTTGTATGCTAACTCTACTATTATGTTGAATGATGTATGAATAGAAGAACTTTGCTGGGACAACTTAGGCCAGATACGCTGCCAATAAATATTGAAGCAGGACATTTCAGAAAAATGGATCTTGGAATTTAATATGCATATGTGATAGAAAATGTAACTGAACACAAAAATAATTTTTGCAATTGGATGTTTTAGACCGAGTTCAGATCAAGAATGAATCAGCATGTAAATAATGTTTATATATGTTATGAAGTAACTATTTGAGATGTAATGTGTGTGAAACAATTATTCAATTAGTATGATTTGATTAAAGCATACAGGGCGTCATATATTTACAAAATTGCCCAGGGGGAGGGGGTAGGTGCAGGAGAGGGGGGATTGCGTTATCGAGACCTGAAATATGAGACTAAAAATCTGTTTTCTGGTTTTTTTTTTTCAGGATTACTCATCCACAGTGACTAACCCAGTGCCGACCATGTGACTGCTAATAATGTGGCCAGAGTGTGGTTTGCATGAACAAAAATGGTAAAAGAGAAATTTTATAGTACAATGTTAAGACTTAAAATAGATCATTCTATATGCAGAAGACCTCACAAGACTACCTAGAATGGGCTACTTCTTGCCAACATTGAGCTATCAGTAACTGCGCCAAAACAATTGCTGATGATGTAGGCATATAATGAACGGTTTAATGACACGACCCATTGGCCACATGTTTCTGGGAACATGGTTTGTCTCAGACTCTTTTTTCTTTTGTGCTAAAAAGAGGCATTAACAATGTAAGGAAAAATATTATAGCATTATGATTTAAAAAATAAAATCATTACATATGGGTAGGAAAGGGGCCTCCATGAAGGCAATGGATACGGCTGATGCCAATATAAGGACCAGATTACCAACTGCTGCAAAGTTGCTTGTGGTCATAATGTGGTCATAAACACAGCTGGGAGGAGGCCTAATGGTTTAAGTGTCTGCCAATTCATATTGGCCAGCTCTGCTGAAGGTCCAAGGTTCGATCATCGGCCTGGTCACTCTTCATGAGCTGCATGATATGTATATGCTGTGGAAAGTAAAAGACCCCACCCCTGAGGTAAATGTGTAACATGGTGAGGACTCCAAGCCTTATCTCATCATTATGTCTGCCTCTGTCAGCTGGTCATATATAGGGCTGACTTAGCTTCAGACCCAGTAGCATTGAGACTTTGTTCACCATTGTAATTCAAGAATGTAACTCTCCATGTCCTGGCTGTCAAATACATCAGAAACAAAGTGGATTTCCCAGCGACCGCCTTCACGATGATAAGGTGTCGCTTATTGTCACTCGCAGAGTGAAGAAGGACATTGTAATTGACTAAATTCCTTGTGGTTTTTTTATTCTGTTTCCGCTATAATACAGCCCGGTGACATGGCAGTCTTGCCTGGGCCAATGGATGGGCTTGCAGGTATTCTGCTCATACACCAGGTTTTTGGCCTTCTAAATAAGTAGTCTATTTAGTGTCTCTAAATCTAGATATTGACTACTGTGCACACTCTCTGGGTTCTTCAGCTCAGTCACCTGATGGATTCCCTCTTCTAGCATTAGTATCGAAGATTTCTGCTAGGATTTTCTTTATTCTAATCAATTCATCTGGGAAGTTCAAGATCAAATGCCTATCAATGCCTTTGACCAACAGGCTCCAACACAATGTTTGCACTGTCTCTGCTTGAATCTTCAGGGTCCCTGAAAACTTAGTGACCTAGGCCTACATTTCTATATCACTACGCTGGTGCAATGTTTGCTGACCAAACAAACTAGTTCAATGTTCACCACTCTATGCTATACAAAAAGAATATGTCCTGATTTGGGACTTGCCTTAATTTCTTAATTGGCAATAAGCAAGTTTGAATCGAGGACCAGGGATCACAAGTAGCTGGCTTATTTTTGCACCCATGCAACTGTCCCAATAAATATTTTATGAAATGCCTCTTTGCAATGAAATGCGTCAGTGCGAAATGAAGCTATCTGCATCTAAATTGTACAATCTCTCAATCTGAACTAATGGAGAGATAGGTAAAGCTCAATATGAGACTCAAGCTTTACTAGAATTTCAGCCATAATTTGATAAGATAAATATTGAGGCAAAAAGATGCAATTAACACATTTTCTAGAGACACCTTTCACAAAATAGTAAAACTGACCTTGGTGATCCAATATTCAGTACTCAGATGTGGAAATAGCGAAAATTTGTAGTACTACCCATTACAACCGGATGACTGTGAAATAACTGGGCTGAGCACACACACCGCAAGTGACGAATTTCAATCTGCCTCCTAAGTATACTCTTAGGATGCCTGATTCTTCCACAACTGCATGGAGATAGGAACCAATCTGACGCTTGAATCATGCACAAGGACTTGATTGAACTGTCGTTATTTCAAAAAGTGCAAAATCATAATATATAGATGACATTTTTAGCGATAAGTCACTTGCTGTACATATTTGCTAATTGCAGCCTCAGCTCTGGAAAGCTCATTCACAGTGAAACAAGTTTCCAACTTCTTTTAGTAACACCAATAGCTCTATTGTGGAATGATGCATGGAACGTTTTCCTGAATTTCCATATCATCAACGGGATTTTAAAATCAACCTTCTATATTATATTTATCTGATATAATACAAGCTGGCCTAGAGTGAGAGATATTCAGAACAGGCGATTTTTCACAAATTTCATTGAATTTTCAGTATTATTCATCTCTTAAGTAATCAGTATGCAAGTGGGGGATGTCCTTTTTTCATCATAGAATTTAAAAAGGACATGTTAATTGTTGGTGTAGGAAAGTAACAGTTTCAAGTCTAAAACTTGTGGCCGGGTCATAAAAGTACATACACTAACCTGTATGGCTAATGGTTTGTCCAATAAAATGTTTTAATGCAATGAAAAAACTTTGGTATTTTTCCACACTTATTAAACCAAATCCTCGTGACTTTTCTTATTTTTTATGATCTAAATGGTATCTTTGATCGAAGATTTGAGTATAATTTTGTGCTACAAATATTAGTAATCATGATGTCATCTAGCCACTTCAGAGTGTGTTACCATGTTTAAAATCAGACATACAGTTACAAAGTGTGACTTATGTTTTGTATAATCGCCATTTTGCAAAAGACAAATACACCCAAACTTTCAGTTTAGCTCTGATTGCCCAGCATTCAATGCTATTCTATGGTCAGATCACCACCATGGCTGACAGGCAAATCAAGAACGCAAGTGCTCCCGCATGGCAATAGACCTTTAGTTCATGTATTGTTTGTCATTAGGCTCATAGACAAAGGGATTTTTGTGGAGTGACAAAACTAGAATTGGAATATCAGGGTAGGGTGATGCATGATATAGGTGTATCAAATTCTGAGTGGTGTGACAAACACATGATTAAGTTTTGATATCTAAAACATAGGCTGCGCTGCAGCTAAGCCCTCAGCGAATCTCACATAGCACACAGGCATCATTAAAATTGTTAAGTGTTCATATGAAAGGCAGGAGGGCGGGCGTTACACTTTTATTTCCAGAGCAGAACTCTAACACACACTTTCATTTTTAGAGCTGAACTCACACTAATGTAGTTACCCTAATGAAATGTTATACAACGCTCTAGTGGCCAAGTAGTGCCTTGTGATAGCCACACTCACATATCTCGGCTATGTTTTACGAGTGTTTATATAGTGTGTGCGATGAACTGAAACAAGTGCCACTTGGCCTACAAAGCCTATTACGCAATGCTATTAGAAAGAATTTATTTGAAAAATGTAAGATAAGCATACAACCTCCATAATATCAGTGCTTTTATCGGTTGAAAAGTCCACAAATGTAACAATTTTTCATCTAGCAGCATTTTGATACCATGGTAACAGGAGTGACAATAGGAAATTTTACTGGAACTGCAAATATTTCAAAAGTATCTCCGCCAGTTAAAAATTCCACTTCTCCTGAGTATAACTTACATTTATTGAGCAGGGTAAAGAGATATATAAAATGTGGTGTCGGACATCAGTTATGACACAAAACGTCATAGTTCATGTGTAATGCCAATTTTAGAATATGGGTGTGAAATTTCAGGGGGGGGGGGGGGTTAAAGAATATAGACCTTGTAATCAAATCCAATTAAGGGCTTTAAGTTATTTTCTTGTGGTGAACAGATTTGCTCCCACTGCTGGTCTAAAAGGTGACATTGGCTAGACTAACAAAACAAATATTTCTATGGGATTATGAAAGAGTCAAAAGGAACTGGTCTAGTGATATGTTTCATATTTTTGAGAATATGGATGCCCACAAATCATTCCGGTATCACTTACCTGTTGATATTTCTGAATGTGAAGCGATTTTAAAAGACAAAATGATACAAGAGTGGGAGGATGAAGCAACATCAAACCAAATTGCGAACATATGTCAAATCTAAAACAGAATTCAAAAGAGAAGATGTATTTCTTCATAGATACCAAAGATCACTAATGGCTCAACTATAACTTGGCATCCTTCCACTCAGGATTGAAACAGGCAGATTTATTAATGAAACGTATGAAATGAGAATATGTGCATTATGTAATTTAAATGTTGTTGAGGATGAGGCTTACTTTGTAACTCGATGCCCCTTATAAAATATCCAAAGAGAAAAACTTTTCCATGATGCAAAGCAATTAGACCTTCATTTCGAATACCTCTAAACTTGTATTCCTTATTAACTCTATTCCAAAATCACTTTCAAATGGCGTTCTGTCCTGTCGAGAGATGGAGCTACGACCACACCGGTCTTGCTATTGTTTAATGACGTCATCCAATTGTAACATCATCAAATGCACTGATTGACCTTTTGTTGATGACGTCATTAAACAATAGCAAGACCGGTGTGGTCGTAGCTCCATCTCTCGACAGGACAGAACGCCATTCCTTAAACATGCCCGTTCCCAGCGACCAACTAAATTATATTTATCTCATCCTTAACGAGTTGCCCACAACCAATTGATCAATGACTTCATAAACAGTGACTAATACACCCATAAGGGTTGGACACAATACAAATTTATAATACTGATTGTAATAAAGAAGTTATATATAAATATTGTTTTGACCTAGAATGTTTTTTTAATGTTCTCAGTGACCTCTTACAGGGCCGTTGGCCTGGAATGTGGGGCATTTCCTATGCCCCAGTAAGGGGAGCACGTGATAGGGGTGTGGGTCCTTTCCTATTGGCCAGAATTGGCTAGAGTGATGCTGGCAGCATCAGTAGGGTCCAGAACAGTGGATAGGCGGGACGTTTAGCTGGGACAAGGCCAATAAAGCATCCAAAACTATATTCCTTGTCTTTGTTTGAGTCAATCACAGAAGGACCTTACAAATTGGTGCCTGATATAGGACTTGACTCGTTCTAAGGAATACTTAGGATCTATAAGGACTTACTTGTGCTTATAGTGATTTACTTATGTTCTTAAGGATTTACCCTTGTGTCACAACTGAATCAGCTAAGTAGTTTCACTTTAATTTGAAACTGGTTTTGTTTGAGTGGCCCTGCCCCGGTTACTCTGTTTGTCTTGTTTGCTGTTTGTTGTTTGTCTCTGTTAGTATGCCTGGTACCTCTGCATTAAGACCCAAGCCTGGTAGAAAGGTTCCCCAAGACAGGGATAGCCTAACATTGGCTCCCCAGTCAACTGGGGTTGGAACATCTGGCTCCCCGGACGCCAGCATAGCTGCTGGCGATGCCACCCCAGTCAGACCACGTGCTCGCTCCATCACAGGAGGGAGGCGAGCCAGGGAGGAAACTGGGCCCAGGGCAAGCAGTGAGAAAAGGCCCAAGGAGGTGGCAGATAGAGAGTCACACTCTAATGACTCTTCGGTGTCATATCCCTCCTCGACACCTGAATATAGGACCCGGGTGAGGACTGAACCAATTGGGGCCAGTGGTGCCGTCAGAGCAGTAATTGCGGTCCATGGGGGGCCTCAGGTAGTTGTGCCTATAGTTCGAGGCACAGGCGCCATAGGGAAGCCTTACCCCATTGTATGATGGCCAGGGAGGAGCTATATATATTGAAATATCTCGCATTTTATTCACACTTGTGTATATGCAATAACTAGCATATAATTCTGCATTATCATGCAAGTTCCAGCTTCAATATTTAAAGGCAGCGTATCTGGCCTAAGTTGTCCTAGCAAAGTTCTTCTATTCATACATCATTCAACATAATATTTAAAAGAGAGTTATAGCATTACCTTATATGTAAAGGCCTAAGTATGAGCGTTGTCTTGTTGTCTGTGAATGCCTGGGGAGTCTGAAGCCCTACTTGTGTCCCCCTGGTGGAGGATGCGTACTGGATGCTCATTGGTCACTGAATGTGGCAGGAATTCAAGACCCCTCATGCCCCCTCAATTGTCATTTGTTTTGCAAAAATGTTGGAGATCACTTGGCATTTGGATGAAATCAGAATGCACACTAGTGTTCAGAAGAAAAGGTAAGAATGATTCCTAGTGTTTTTGTAAATGATAAAGTGTACCTTTACAGACATTTACATTTTGTTTAATCATAGCCATCTATAACTTTTGTTTTGTGTGTTCATAATATGTTTTGAGTTTGACTTATGAAAGAGAGAAGATTTCCGAAATTGAAACATTATCTTTAGCCACATGCACTGTTGATGTAAAATATGAATATCACTACATCCATGCACCGAAGTATTAATTAAATGCTCCTCCTTTGGTGTATCAGTATTAGATCGGTTTAACACAGATTTGCATCAGTCTCTCTTATAGAAATACAAGATCGACAATTTTTATTATCCAATTTCTTTCATTTGTTTGTTTTTACTCAGGCCAACATTAAGGTAGAATGCAACTGCAGTGCATACATGATTACAAATTAGTTGCAATAATTCACAAGGAAGTTGGCTCGTTTGATGTGTATTTTTATCAATGCAAGCAGTAGGGAGTTTAGGGACTAATAGATAAGACAGACAAGATAGGGACAGAAACACATGTGGGTTTACTAAAAAGGTTGTGTAATATTATGCAACACATAATTATCCATAAACAGACCTTCAAAAGGCTATCAGCACCTATTCGAAAGGAAATTTAATTGCTTGATGTTGATTTCTTTATCATTAGTGTGCATGGACAAGACTTTTAGAAATTGACCTCTTACAGGGCCGTTGGCTTGGAAATTGGGGCATTTCCTTTGCCCCAGAAACTACTTAGCTGATTCAGTTGATGGGAGATGTTTGGTATAATCTTTTAGAAATTGAACATATGTGATCATGACTGATTTATATTTTTTAATTTCAGATGCACGCAACCAGATATTTAAAGCCTTGATGTAAGGTCATACCTCGGCTATGGATTACCTCACCATTAAGACCATATCATTATCAAGATAAGCCCAATACTAAGACCATCTCACTGTTAAGACCACCTTAATTTGACGACCACCTAAATACTAAGACCGCCTCTCTATATTAAGACCACCTTACAATTAAGACCACCTCAAAATTAAGATCACGACCACTATTAAGAATTGGTCCAACAAAATAAAGTTGTGAATATGTGTCTATGCTAGAGCAAGTAAAAGACCCCACCCATGTGGTAAATGTGTACCATGTGACTCCAAGCAGCCATACCATCACATCATTACATCTGCCTCTGTCAGTTGGTCATATATATTGACTAAGCTTCAGACCCAGTACGTTGCACTGAAGCATTGATATGTACTCTGCCCATTGCATTTTGCATCAAAACTAAGTCCAACTATTGATTATGAAAGATGATCTTAATCAATAAATGATGAGGTTCTACTGTTTTGCTAAAGATAAAATCATTTATGTCACAGCTGGTAATGCTTAAATTGGTTGCTTAATTGTTGAATAATTTTAAGTAAAAGCCATACAGATTATTCCATTTTATATGTACGTTAAATTGTGAATAAAAATTATTTGTATGTTCCATTTGTCTGTCATATCTGTTTTTGGGTGTGAATTGCTGCTTCATTTATGCAGCTATCTACTAAGATAATTACAGCGACTGCGCTCCTCATTTTAAATTTGCACGCAGGCTCCTCTCTGCCAAAAGTCATAAAAACATAAATAAAAAATGAATGTAGAATATCGAGCACTTGTGAATGTGCAATTTCAAATCAAACTAGTGAATGTGATAGATGTAGCACTTGTGAATGTGTCAGATATGTTGACCATTACATTCCAAGTGTCACACTTCACTTATGCACGAGCAACAAGTAGTTGCATGTACGCGAGTGCAAGATATAGCATATACACACTTGCCAGTTATGACATATACACGAGCGTGTTAATAATGTCACATACACACGTGCTTGTAATTACATATACACAAGTAGTATGAGAGATTTTGCACAACCACACTTCTATATATGCAGGGAGTGGCCTTTCCAGATAATATGGCCGAATTTAATAGAGTATCCTACTTTAATGGGTGGACTGATGATGAACGTTGTTTCCATTTGAGGACTAGTATTTCTGGCCACTCTAGGCTCAAGATTGTCTCCTTGCCCTATGAGAAATCATGGACCAGGATGATGGAGCAATTACAGGCCCAGTTTTGTTCTACCCCTGCCCTAAATGCTTACTGTGGTTTAATGCAAAGAGGAGCCCTGAAATGGACATGGAGTCGTATGGCTTGTTCTTGTTGGATCTCTCCAGGAAGGCTTACCCTGCATCCTCGACTAGGGAGCAGGAAAGGTTCGCCAAGTTGAGGTTCATAGAGACAGCCGGTTCTCCCAGTATGAGGTTCTGGCTGGGTGCCCTCAATCCCTCGACTTTGCAGGATGCCATTGACTTGGCTGACCAGTATGAATCCGCTTCAGACAGACATTCCCTAGCATGCAAATATGATAAGATAGAGGTTGCAGAGCATGCCAGGGCATGTCTGTCTAAAGAGTTCCATCAGTCTTTTTCTGAGAATAGTTCTCATTTTTCCCGTCAGGGGGAACTCTATTTAAGTACAAATCTCGGTTAGTGAGTATCACTTACGAGCTAGCAGCGTTGCCAAACGGTAAGATGCCATTTTAAAGAGGAGGTTTCAAATGAAACCGAGGTTATGGAAAAAGGCGATACATCACTGCCCCAAGCAGACCTCTTACGTCACTAATTGTTAAAGATACGGTATTTACTAAAATTGTTGCTAACTCTGCATCGGAGTTTACTAACTTCAACGTCTCTCAACTCCTCCCAAGCCTCACAGACAGAATTGTCGTACCCTACAAATGCTACTTCCAAATACTCCCCACGTTAACGGATACAGCCGTAGGTGGAAATAAAGGTGTAAATATTTATGCTAGCCTAGCCCTTTGGGATAACACGCAACTTGCAGGACATCTCGTAGGCGTTGCTACGCCAAGGATGCTCTCCAATATTCGACCCACGACCCAGTACGCTAACTTCAGGTCCATGGCTAAGATATGCCCTACCGTAATGAAGGCCTACAATTCATCGGAAACCACTCTGTTCATCCGACTCTACTTCGGCCCGAACCAGGCGCAAAACCGGAGGGATTTTGAAATCGTGATTACTTTGTATTTCACTGTAATGCCCGATCAAGGCGTTCAGCCGATTTAAATAAAAGTTTCAATAAATGTAATATTCCCTTGACTCAGGGAGGCTCAGGAGTAAGTTAAGGAGTTGTTTTATTCCCTGTTAGGTGATGTGTTGGCAAATCGAGGTGAGCTCAACCAGATGGGCCACCAAGATGGGCCGAGTCCCCCTTCCAATTCCAATCGGCGCTGTTATTGCAATGAGTATGGCCATATTCGCAGGAACTGCCCTCAGAAAAAGGGCAAGGATTCAGGGGGAGCCGGCTTGCCAAAAAAGTAAGGGTGGAGGAAGATCTGGTCCCAAACCCAACTGAGAAAGATATTTGTTTGTCACAAGGTCAATCAATGGGGGAATAGAGTAGTGTCCTGTCAAAACGGGGATACTCTGAAGGAGGACACGTAGATATCAGCTGTGACTCCTGAAGAGAGTCCCAGACACAAGGACCTTCCAGATCACCTGACAGAAGGTCTTACCAAGGAACGAAGGGAGAAATTAAAGATGGTCCTGTTAGAGTATGGCCTGAGATGTATGGAATTAGCAAAGCATGAGATTGATACTGCTGACCACAGGCCCTTTAAGCTACCAGCCCGTCGATTGGAGTGGGCCCAAAAACATGCCCTTAGTAAGGAGGTGGACCGTATGCTAGGTCTCAGAGTAACTGAGCCCAGTAGCAGCCCTTGGTCCAGTCCTCCTGTCCTTGTCCATAAGAAAGATGGTAGCTTCCGGTTTTACATTGACTACCGGCGTCTGAACACTTGCACCAAGAAGGATGCCTATCCATTGCCTCGAATTGAGTACTGCCTGGATGCCCTTGCTGGTGCTAAGTGGTTTTCTACCCTTGACCTGTCCTCAGGATATTGGCTGCATTTTCCATATTCATCCACCCATCAATCCACATATCCATCCATCCATCCATTGACAAGAATCAACGCCATGGAAAGGAAGGCCAACAGTGATGACAGACATATGCTGAGTGTCTCTGACATGACCAACAAGACTACTAGAAAGGTGATTATTTGTGGCCTTATAATTATATTATATGCAAGTTAGCATTTGGTCTGTCATTGTTATAGGTTGAAATTTGTGGACGTGTTTTAGCAATACTTATGTCAATGACTGAAACTTGGATTGGTTTGGGGCAAATTCATCTGCCAAGTTACTGCAATAATGAAACAGCCAGTTCCTCCAACAAACTGAGTTACAATGTATGCCTGGCAAAGCTCGGCTCTGTTTCTCTATGCGTATCTGGGATCTTGAATATATCTTATAAATAAACCAATACATATAATAATTACAGCAACCTTCTAGACTAGACGAAGTTAAAAGGTAAATGTTCCAGCCAAGCCTGTCTAAATTCAGTGCCGAAGTCATCAGTTTATCCGTATCACGGAGGCTTCTATGTAACCAGTTTGGGTGTATTTTGCATTATTGTGGATTGTGACTTTCAAAGACCTTATTCAACACTGACTAATGACAAATTATTTTTAATTATCTCCTGAATTTAAAGTTTTGTGAACTGAAACAAACCAAGAAACCAGGATGTTTTCACGAGTTTCCTAAAACTATTTCATTTATCTTACCTTGGGCTTCCTTTAAATGTCTTCTGCAGAAGAAGACTCAGTCGAAGCAGAAGAATTGGTGCCAGAATTAAAATTACCCTTTTTTCAAGCTGATTTAGCTTAGTATTAAGGGGATTTTTTTGTATACATTTTTTATACCAATGATTTAGTCTTTAATATCATTGTTTTGAAATTTCATTTTGCAGAAATGAGCATCATGATACTATGCATTAAGTTCCAACTGAAATGTGTCACACTAAAAACATAATATAAGTTATCTTCACCAAGCATTTTACAGGGCTTTGAGCAGAGTACACTCAAGTTATGTCTAGCTATCCCATAAGCCCACATGTGAATGACCATTGTAACACATCATTAGATAGTTAATTATCTAATAATAAATGAAGACATCTGCTGTTTTTTTTTTTTTATTGAGAAATATGGACAAATACGTCTTTAAAAATAAACAAACATTTTTTATTGACAACAGAATGATTCTTTCAATCAATTTCAATCCATTATTTGGCATTGCTCAGGTGACATCAATTGGACACTGGTCAACTGAATTATTAATATATAATATATATATTATTTTGACTTAAGTCCAGAGAAAAGCAATTGATACAAAAAGTGAATATATTCACATGACAACATTAATTTCATGCATATCATAATATTTTTGTTCTGATGAGAATTCAATTGTTAATTATCTAAAAATTAGTGTCTTCCCATCATAGCAAATTATGTGAACTAGTATCCATTGCTTTATTATCAATATCTTTATAATTCTATTATGTGATATAAAACAAATCTAATAAGTTTAAGACTTACAACAGAATATACATCATAAATCACAAAGTCTGAATATATGAATATCGGGTCAAACAAATAGTGTCGAAGACTACCTAATATATTCTCTGAGTATCATATCTGTATGGCATATCATAAATTAGTAAAGGCAGAAATTAACGAAGATGTTGCAGAATTCCAATGGTCATCAACAGGACAATGGTCAGTGAACTGGTCACCTGTAACGCAACTCCCCCAGCAACAGTATTTTCGGCTAAAATTGAAAAATCATAGAACACTTTGAAAATTAAAAAATACGTAGATAGAACTAACTATACTGGAAAATATATTTCATGGATAGCAATATATGATTATTAAAGGAAAGTTGAGAAAAACAAAAAAAGGCTATCCTCTCCTAATATTACATGTCTTTTCCAGACTATTTTTTGGTGGATAGTCCTCTTATTTGCATGAAATGTAATGAATACCTGGTGCAGCAGATTTATCAGCCAATATTTAATCATTCTGATGTAAATAGGTGTATTTCTCTTATTATTTTTCTTATAATCTTTGTCCCTTAACAGAATAGTTGTATACATTGTTATCAATGTATGTAATCATAGAAATTTCTGTATTGCTAAATCGTTTGTCATATATTATTATCATTATTATTTTCATTATTACTCTCTCCTTACCATTTTTTTTACTAACTTTTACTATTATTTTTATTTTTTTATTTATCTAGTATTATAATATTAATATTGTATCAATTTAAGGTACAACCAACTGAGGTTCTTTGAGGTCTCCTGGCAAGTTTAACACTAATAGAATATATGCAATAATTTTAAATTTATCATGCCAAAAATAACAAAATATCATGCTGTATTCTTGTTTAATAGCCAAATAAATTATTTTCAATTCAGATAGATTATGTAATAGTTATACACCATTACGAGGGATATAACATTCCAATGTGGGCAGTTATATCCCGAGGCGAAGCCGAGGGATTTAACTGCCCACGTTGGAATGTTATATCCTGAGTATAAGGTGTATAACTGACTTATAACCAATGCCCATTCAATAGTGGCTTTTTCGCAATTTATAATGCCATATTTTAGCTGTAATTGTGGGACTATTTTCATGGATGATTTGATTTTGCGAAGATTGTGATATGGTTGAAATTATGCAACAACAACAGCAAACAAGAAACAACAAATGCTAAAGCAAACAATCCTTAAGAGGATTTACTCTTTGTTGTGCTTTTAAAACTAAGCAGACCTTAAGGGAATAATTCTGCATTGGAGCACGTTGTTTGTGTTTGTGTTTTTTTGCTAATCCCTATGTTAGCAGTTGTTCATGAATGATATTACTGCTCCAAAGCCGGGAGATAACATACCAAACTGGCCAGTTATATCCCGGCAAAGAACAACAGGAAAGGGACTACTTTGGGTATAATGCATGTTTAAAAATTGCCAAATACATTATTTTCATTATTCAGATAGATAACTGAACCTTTCATGTTGAATAAGCAGCAGTAGATTGCACTATTGCCACTCGCCCTACATGATAATGCTTTCTTTTGCGTGCCAAACTATAGAGAAATCTCTCATTCTTTAGTACAGCCATGTCATGTTTTCTTTCTATACCTATGATTCTCCTGCATAAACCATACTTATATATTCAGACCATCACTAAACATTAATCTTATCAGTTAAAACGTTGTTAATTTAAATCACCCTATACCCCTCAGTAAAGTGGGTGTAATAGTAAAAAGGTCTTTTGGTTTTACTGCAATATATTGTCCACTTTAAACTTACAGCAAATTGGAGGCTCGGACCATGTTCCATCTCGATTGCATGTCCCTGAGTTGTCTCCAGCCAGTTGGTATTGCGGGTCACAGGAGTAATACGCCCTGCTGTTTAGTGAAGTGCCTGTACTTACCACATTGCCATTTTGGATATTGGTGGGCCTGCCACAAGTTGGAACTGTAAAGAAATGTTGTTATGATGACACTTGGTGAGTTGGAATTATGTGGGATGCATGTACCACTCTCTATTGACATTCTAAATCATTAAACTCCACCACGATAGTGTTTTTATTGTTCTGAGAGCGATACACGGCCAAAGGTACCACGTGCGTTTTCCATGAGAAGGATAAACGCATAGAAAACGCATGGTTTTTAGCTAATAATAATAAGGCAAAACCAATGCATTTTCCATGCGTTTATCCAAACGCATGTAAAATGCACGTTGCACAATTGGCCATGTATAACCAGAAAAATGTTGGTTATCACCCTCTTCATTGCAAATGGTGCTTTTCTTGCAATCAAACACATTTAATATGTTTAATGTAGGATGACTTGTATATATATATATATATATATATATATATATATCTCATAGTCGGGAGTTAATGCTTTGGTAGGTTGTGCCTTTGTTGTCGAGTTTTAACCAACAAAAATGTAAGTTAATTTCTCCTTCACGGGATATAACTATTACTTATTGCATAGCTTTATGCATAAACAGAAGACTGTAAATTTGGTAGTGAATCGATTTGAAATTACCTGTTCCAAACACTGCTGTCATCTGGTCTATCTGTAAACTAGCAGACCTTGTATTTTGAGCAAAATTGACATCATTTGTGGTTTTCAGGTCATACAAGCAAGCAACGTCCCCACCACACATTGATGCTTGTGGGTGATTCAGTAGATTAGCTATCGAGAAAAATTCCGGTAGAAAATCTGTATCTTGGAATGACGCGTGGGATTGCCCTCGTCCGTAGGTAAAGATGCTCTCAGATGCTGTAGTTCTCCCTGGTTAATTATAAATTTCATAATTAAACAGTGCATGGGGAAAATTTTTTCGCACACCAAATCCATATCCTCCCCAATTATACTGTACAAAAATTATCCGACAAACAAATGTAAGGTTACAATCAAGTGCAGTCCAACAACAGAATTTCCGTTCAATCGGTGTGCAGAAACTTTTTTCCACCACTGTATGTACATTTAGTGTATGTACCTTATGTATTTAGACTAACATATATGTTTAATTGGATTTGATTACATGTCAGTACAATGTAGGGGAGAGTGGAGCCCCCTGTTTGACTAATGAAAGCCTGGACCAACGTGCATGACAAAGATACATTGTTGTTCCAAAGAATTATCATGATTATGGAGTTGTGGAAACAATTGATGTCAGTTATCATGTGTGTTAAAGACAATGTAAAGACAAGCATCCATATGCATGGTTTGCTGCATGAGTTCTAGTCGCATATGTATGATTCAGTTCAGTTCATTTTTATTTTACTAAACTAAATTGAACTGAACGCATAAGTATGGTAATTGACAAACCACCATGTTTTCTGCTGTGTACAAAATTTAATTTTTTGGTTTCACATAACTACTGGTATTATATGTATAATTCTGCTACACAAAATTTTTTTTTTATATGTAAGAATTAAGCCGCATTTAGATCCATCTGTTTGCGTATACATGTGCATATGCGTGTCCGTGTACGACAGAAAATAGTAACATATATTTTGACGGATTAATGTGAATGGTTAATAAAGGAAGCACTGTTTCTATTTTTGACGGATTACACGCACTTGCACACGAAGACGGTTCAATCTCATGGTTGCCCTGGTTTCTTTATCAAAATAGATAATAAAATTTTTTAATTTAAACTATCTTACATGTCAATAGAGCATTGTGCAAATTCAGGCCTTCGGTGGTAGGTGACAGCACTTCAGAATTCCTTCTTTGAAGGTCGTTGTCAGGGTTACCATCAAAGTTACCAAGGAGACCGGATGTGGTACCTGCAAAACATAAACTACAGTGCTGTATCTCATACAAGTGGTGGTGGTGGATTAGGGCTTTACGTCCGGTATTTCTGCACCTGATGGGCTAATTAGGACATGGCAATGAGACGAAGGATGAAACAGCCATCCAACATAGGCTCGACCGGGAATTGAACCCGGGACCCAGTGGTTGAAAGCCCAGCGTGCTACCACTGAGCTAGGCCCCCACCGTATCTCATACAAGTAACATGAGTAGTTTATATACAGTCACTATAAACAAGTATCTGAGACTTACAGTAGTAATGTTGGTGTCCAATTTATAATTATAATAGAATATTCATGAATGAAATAGGTGCTATGATGTAACCAACACTGGTGCAGTGGTGCTGCACCCCAAAGACACTATATTTTGATCGAGGTGCTCTAACTTTTTATGCTTCTAATAGTTTTTCTTTTTATACATATTGTTTTTATTTGTACTTAGATTAGGTCGTAAAAAAGCGTTAGACTTAAGTTATTATAATGTCGTACATAAATGTTATTTTGATTCTGGTTACAAAAAAAAAATACAATTTTACTTCTACTACTACTACTTACTTTGATAGCTATTTGAGAGTGTTGTGACATAGTTAAGAACCCCTTGGTTGACAGAAACCCTGAATGAAGCTTCTTGACCGGCTTGTGTGAAGGCTACGAGTACATCCGATGAACTCGAGGTGACATCCACCCCTGTGAAAAAATTGTTAATGTGCACTATTAATATGATATAAAATCATGACAGCTAATTTCACATAATTGGAAACTAATCTCATAGACATGGAAGCTTAACTCCATAGGACGTCATGTGAATCCAGAACTCCTATTGGTTTAGATTCACTCTGCCAATGAGAGTCCTAGATTCACATGACGCCCTCTAGCCTTAAGTTTCCAACTTCATGAGATTGTTTCCAAGTCTATGTAAGTGGCTGTAAAATATTTGATTATACTGGTGTCATATAAAACAAGTGAGATCATAAAATTAGTTGAAAATGACAGATAGAAGTAGTTGAAAAGGACAGGTAAAAGTAGTTGAAAAGGACAGAAACAATTTGTTATGGTTAAACCTACTTACCCGTAAAATGCTGAGAGGGTAAATCACTGAAATCTTCCAGTACACCATTAACAAGAATCCGAATTGTGTTGTAGCTGCTGTCGATCTGCACTGTGTCACTCTGAGAGGTTTTCAAGGCAAATGCATTCCATACAGATGCATAGAGGCTGTTGCCTGAAAAGTTAGTGGCATTGAAGAAGTAAAGCTATTAGTCAAGATTACTAAATCTGATGTTTCCTGATCATATATCTCCAGCACTTAGCTCCAAAATATTGGTAAACATTGATGAATTACTTTAGATGTTAGATGTCAGCAAAAAGTTAAACTAAACAGCCCTTGGTTCTATTATAAACTTAGTTGTGAGGAACTCCTTAAAGTAGCTAATGATTATGAAGATAGATTTAAGACCATCATGAAATCAGTGTTAAAATCCCTTGGAAAATTCCTGGTAAATGTTGATGCCTAATAAACATTTGAGTCATCATCCATCGTCTGGCATTAAACATGTTGACCATCATTCTGAGAGTCTCTGCATTATAAACATTTGTAGCTGAAGGCTGTATGTTCGAGGTGGCAGGAGCTAGGTAGGTGGCAGCACTCACTACGAAACCAGCGACAGGTGGCACTGCCTGATAATTTTAACTGAGCCTTTTCAGAAATTTAAATCTCACCCATGCGCAGTTGTATACAAACAAAGTTTTCCTAACGTTGCGAACGAGATTTGGTAAAATGTGTATTTATGACATTATTTATCTAGTTATCAGTTATTTTAGTTAGTGGTTAACACAAATACTTGATATTTTAATGCCATTCATCAAAACAGAATTTATTTCACATTTTAATTGACGTTTTCCACAATATGTGATGTCACAATGCAAACGTCATGATACATTGTACCTAATACTGTGTCTTACTGGTCTGGTTGGTATTTGATGTAAACAAAAGTGATAGTTTTAGTTTTTTGACGTAGAGTCTATAATAAGCACAAAAAGGACCCTCTTGCTAAAACCTGTACAATGCTCATGGTAACTAAATCATCCGTGACCATACGTGGATAGGGCAAACATTTATATGCTATCGCATGGCTTTGAAAACCAAGTATTTAATGCTTTACAATGACTCCCCATGACATCTCTTTGTGACGTCACCAATCTTATTAAATTGGTGCCTAATTCACATATTGTTAATTTGTAGCAAAATAGCGAGACTAGCAACAATGTAGCTTAAATTTATTCATGACCCCAGAATTGAGCTTTGAAGACACTTTTCTATCAGAATCACCCTTTATCAACAAGGGGAGATGAAATAATGAAGAAAACACTACAAATGTGATAAATTGTGATGTGTTTATAAGGTATTATAAAAAATTTCATAACTGGTTAATGACCAAAGTCCCCCACAATAACTGTATTTTGAAAAGTCAGTACTTAGCAGAATAGCTTAATTAATGGTTAGCAGTCTTGCATGATTTATAGGAAATAAAGAGTGAATAATGCAAGAAATATGTGTATGCTTGTATACATCATGATAAGTATTGCACTCAAATGCATGCCAGTATTGTGCATTGAATGCATTAATATATAAATGTAATGTGCATAACATTCATTTACATAACATAGTGGCCTTTGGCATCATGCTGAGGCATTAACATATTATACCATATCTTTGATCTTGTATATTTTTACATACATGTATATACGTTCCTTTTAATTACCTATCTGTCAGATCATTTGTTATGGATAATGCTGTACGATTTATATATATAGATATAACAACATTGAACTTCACATTGAAAACTGTATATTATTATGTTGCTATTGTATTGTAACAAATCTTTATCGTAGCTCGAACCTAGTTTTATTTACTACTTTTCTATTATTCTTTAATTGTTATAGTATGTCATTTACTTTGTATTTTCTGTTTACATTGTGACACATATGTCATGAATGACATGAAACTGTCGAATAAAAGATATATATATATATATATTATAAGAAAATTTCTTAATCTTGTAGAGCTTATAAATTTCAATGTGACAAGCATCCCATAAATCTAAAGCAAATGATAAAAAACTGACATTTTCTGTCCAATAATACATATAGGCAGAAGTTATTTAAAATGAGAGTGCAAACTACCCCTCATTTTTAATCACTTCTGTCTGTTATGTATAACTGGATAAAGATGTCTTCAGAATGTACAGCCTAAAACACTTACCAGAGTTGCCAACCATTCGCACCATCCTTCCGTGAATCTTGAAACCATTGAGTGAAGATTGCAACAACACAAATTCTCCAACTGCATTGAAGGTGTAGTCCAAGCTATCCAGAGTTTTGAAATGAGGATCTCCCCATCCACCTCCTAGAAATAGAATGAACCATACTTATTTAGGAGGGGCATTGGCGATTAAATGACTAAGCCAGAGGCATCCATCATGTCACATATTTAGTTCCTACTCTTTATACGGGGTCTCTTATCGCAGTGGCAATTTAATGTCTCAAGCTACTGATATGTGACTATTTAATTTTATTCAAATTCATTTCAAATGATTTATTGACCATTAAAATTTACAATATTTAATTTAATGATTCATAATTACAAAATTCACAACATAGATATGGCAGGCTGATGTTGCATGGGCATGATATGATTTAGGTCGCAATGAATGCCTAGCCTAGATATCAGACTTTTTCTTGCTCCTTGTAGGTACTTGACACTGGTTGTTGCAACTTCATTTATTGGTAACTTGGTGTCGCTAGAATCTGAACCAAAAACCAACCTGTTGCAGGAGGTGTGTAGTTTCCACAGCCACGAGTTGGTCTCATTTCTTCATACTTGTCACAGTTGTTTGAGAACTTGCAACAGAACAAGTATGGAACAACATCATAAAAGACGTGGTTCATTTGTTGTGTCCTTGGATGGTATTTGTCCATCGTCCCACCCCCTTGATTGAATGAGAGAAGATTTCCTGCACTGTTGTAACAAGCTTGCTGGCCTCTTCCTCCACTGAAACAAAGAACAACGCTCACAATTATACAGAATGTTTACCAGCTTTTGTTGGGGATACTTCGCTTATTAAGTTACATTTCCGTCCAAATCATTCTTTCTAATTATTTATACCTACTTTTCAGGAGAGAACTTCCTCATTCATAGATACAGAATTATGATATTCTCTTTCTAGATCTAGTATTCTCCTGTACACCAGCTATCCATGCTTGTACAGCCATATCGTAATCTGACATTAATGACCTTACGGGTCAAAATATGGTTAACTTCAACTAGAATATACTCCCTTGTTAATCTGATGCAGGTAAAACCTAATTTACACTATTAAGCAAAGTTAATGCGGTGCAATATGACAATATTTTACAATTCAATATGATATCAGATGTGATCGGTGCAAAATGGTCGCCTTGTAGGCTGATTATAAGTGAACTTCTTGCACTTCAGTCTTGTATGTACACCCTTTTGATGTTATTGAATAAAGTCTATCTATCTAATACCAAGAACGTGTCTTGTTTTATTGTAACCAAGTAAGCAAGCAATGCTAAGTAAGTTTACATTTCAAAGTCAGAGTCACTTACTTTGGTGTTCTAGTTCGTTTGCTGATCTGATATCGGGTAAGGCTCTGTTGATACGTGAGTTCTGGTTACATGAACTATCCCCCTCGAATCGAGAATGTGGCTTGTTTTATTGTAACCAAGTAAGGCCACAGTTTTTTTATCTTTCGTTTCTCGACACCGCCGGCCAAACTTTTGCACTGCCGCTCAATTAATAAATCAACAATTGTCTGGGCAAATATGTGTATTGCATGTCAAAGTATCACATCACCTGTGTTCATTTATGAAAAAAAAACACTTTCTGGGTTTTTTTTTATATTTTCCGACCGACCGTCTCATGAAAAACGGTCCGAGAAAGTTCCGAGAAACATACGATCAAAAAACCATGGCCTAAGCAAGCAATGCTAAGTTAGTTTACATTTCAAAGTCAGAGTCACTTACTTTGGTGTTCTAGTTCGTACGCAATGTGACGCACCGTTGTGAAAGAAATTGCATAAGGCTATGTTTATAGGTGAGTTCTGGTTACAAGAACTATCCAGCTCGAATCGAGTATCTGCAAGAGCTCGGCGGAATGTACATGGCGGAGAAATCAAATTGGTGAAGTCTGTGGGATTGGCACGGTCGTCGTTATAAAACCACAAGCAAACGTTTCCAGATATCCCGTTGTTGAGTACAAATCTTACAATGTTTGCTGTAATTGTCGATGTAGACTGAATATAAAGTCTCACCGCTTGCAAGATCTGGGCTGTGTTGACATTTCTGGAAAAAAATATAAAAGCATAAGCTTTTATTTGGGTATTTTCATTCGTGTAGAAGGGCTGCTTTAGCCTGTGATACCATTATTACAATTTTAATTAAATGGTAGTGCAAAACAACTATTCTGTTTGCAATAGAATTTTCTTAAAGTTGAGTAATGAGTATATAAACGCATCAGATGTCGTTGTAAAAACAAACAAATGGCTCCGGTTAAGTATATCAATACATATTCCTTTATTAACCACCTTCACACGTTACTGGGACCGAGGATGTTTTTAACTTGCTTTCATACATAGCAGGCCACTTTCAAATGTTGTACTTAAATTAACATTGTGATAATGAACAGTATTAACTGCAGTAATATATGTATTTAGGGTTGCTGTATACATGTGATATATATCCATATATATATATATATATATATATGTTTATCAAATGTATGTAAACAAGACTTAATGCTCATATTACCATGCTATTGTTCAGCAACTGGGACCATGGATGTGTAGATAATCTATTGATAATGTATACCTTTAACTTTTATACCATGTATATATATATTGAATATAGAAATAGTGAGTAGAAGTAGACTTAGTACATGTTTTTTCTATTATTTTTGACAAATGTATCATGTATGATATTACTGTGTCAATAAAAGCATATATAGCATTCCAATAAGAATAACTAAATATAAACTGAATTTTCCTCTTAAAATACTCACAGTGCTTGAGGTGGAGTGGGGAATATTTCCAGGGTAGGTTGGGCTTGTGACTGCCTTTCTCGTGTGACCAATTCAGAAAACACAAGTTTCAAGTACCATAGTGACAAAGAAGGCCTGGCCCAAATCATTCTTCCATCAGTCCTAGAACATTCATAAGCCAAAAAAAAATTATATATACTCAGCGTGCTATAGTGCATGCACCGCTTACTTTTATCATTTACACTCGTAAAGAATACTGCATACTGTCCCAATGCCGCTGGTCTGAGACTTTTAGCCATCTTATACAGTGCAGTACTTTTACCAGCTGCATGTATGTAATTCAGGGTTGTGCACGAGGTTTTGACATTTTGGCAGGGCGATAGAACTGTTTTGAAGTGGGGTGAATTTAACAGAGATTATCTTGCGATTTTTTCTGCATTTCCTGGTACATGGTCGGACAAGAACTGAGCAGCCCTTGTACTCAATAATACATTATTTTATTAATGCCAGCCCTTTATTATGAAATGGCAAAATGTGCTACGTGCGCTTTCCATGCGTTTGGATAAACGCATGGAAAACGCATGGTTTTCACCTCATTTTAATTAGGCAAAAACCATGCGTTTTCCATGTGTTTATCCTTCTTATGGAAAATGCACATGGCACATTTGGCCAAGTATATAATTGTTAAAATGTTTTTCTCATTTTACAATAAAGGCTAAATGTCAGGAGAAAAGGTCAAATATACCTAAACAAATTTACTTACGTGGATGGGGTAACCCGCAAAGCTCCATAAGCTGAAATTGGTACATTTTGCGCTGTCAATCGGCTTGGCATGGAGATGGAACCGGAATTGGATGCACCAGTCACCAGACGTGTCACTTTGAATGTGTAAGGACTTCCTGGCCTAAAAACAGGAAATATATTGGATATTGGATATGGAAATAACTTGGCAACCTAGTCTCCTTGAAGATTTGAAAACTGTCTTACCCAATAGAGACAAAATCCAGATTAACAGTTGAAACTCCAGATAATTCGCTCGAAAGGTAAGTGACGTATGCTGATCCTGCCCAACTTCCAGAATCCCAAGCTTCCTCATTTCGGTGGGTAGCATGGAACAATGGATCTTCTTCCACTTAGAAAACCAACATGCAGTCATTAGATATCACAAGAGAATTGATTCAACAATTCTGATCTCTAGTCTGACATATTTTAAACTGCATGGCAGCTGGCATTATAAAGTATAAACACTTGCATCAGTGTCTATTATTTATAACACAAAATTCCTTTATATATAAAGAGATTAGTATCACATGTGATTAGTTAAACTAAATCTTTTCAAGAAAAAATATTTATAGGCTGTGTATTATAAAAACTGAATGACGAACATGGTATGGTGACCGAGGCATACATTTTCTGGTGCGAAGGTTTTGCCTCCGACAGTGGATACTACCTGAGAATTTCTACACCATACAACGAAAGTAATCAGCCCCCCTCCCCCCCGACAGTGTAGGTTTCGCAACATTTAAGTGAAGGCTAATTAACTTATTGCAGGTATGCAACTTTGTAAGAGTGGCTGCTCCTCCTCCTCCTCCTCCTATCATCCATGTCATGACTAAAGTTGCTGCCACAACTTAGTTAGAAGCCTATATCTATAGATGTACTTTACTTAGAATACAGGTTAATATCTTATTAAAACATTGATGTCTTACTCCCTTACTTGTAGTCATATCATATTTCTACAATCTTTAGATTGTATACAGGCCTCAGTTGAAAAAGATGCAAAATGCGATTTTCATAACTTACAAGATTAGTAGCATTTTGGGTCGTTTTCAACTCAAGAATGTACGCAAACTGAACACTGTAGAGATACGATATTAAAATACCTAAGAGAGAAATAAATTCCATTTCTAAAAAGGTATTTACTAGTTTTGTGGATAAAACACACCCAGAGATAAGAGCCCCTGAACACAGGCTCCCATGAGAGGGGACTTAGGCACCTGGCCGTCCCGCTCCTAAACCGATTGTTTCCTGTCTTTTACTCCATTAATACTGCATCTACTGCATTGTACTTTTCAGGGTCGATGTAACTATGTTTGGTGCATCCCTGGATATACCTAACATCTCTGTACGTTCAGTTTTTTTTTTTAAGTTAATTAGCTAAAATCGCGAGCAAGTTAGCAGTTTCTTGGCACGAAAGTTGGTACTTTTGTGGTACGAAAGTTGGAACTTTCATGATACGAAAGTTGGTATTTTGGGGAAGTTATATAAAGGCTGGTATAATATTTATATTAGTGTACATGGAAAAATAAATGAACAGCAATTAACAGATCCATTTATATTAGTTTACACGGAAAAATAAATGAAGAATTAACAAATCCAATTTGTGCTGTTCCACTTGAGAAACAGTGAGCCTAATATCTAATCACATGTTTTCTTTCCTATGAAAACTAATGTGTTAAATATGATCATAACTTGTGAACAAGTAAAGCTCTGTTCAAAATAGACCTGAAGATAGGCAATGCCATACTAATGTGATGGAAGTATGATTGCATTGTATTGTATTTTCACATGAATGACATTATGAACTGACAACTTGCATACCAGCCTTATCACATCCCTTGACCCTCCAGGCAATTTTACATTATTTGATTATGGGGCTCCAACAGCTATTTGTGAAAACATCCTACAATGAGGTGCCTCCCTCAGAGATTCCAAATGTTAACTATCTTTTAAATAGTCACAGCTGATATCCCAAACAGAAAAGGGTCTCACTGGGTGCATTTTGACAATGTTTGGAACAGACTCTTCAATATAGTACAGGCATTTCAGCAGGAAAGCCTCTCCTATGAAGAAGATGTATTATAGGCTGAGGCTCAGCTATAAAAACTTGGACAAGGCAGTAAGAGGCAAAATAAGTTATAAATTGCAAATTGTTTTATAGCAAACATTGAGTTTTGCAGTCTACATGAACACACATTGTAGCTCCATCAGAAATCACTTACCATATGTAAATGGTGGAAAGTTTGTGTAAGTTGCTCCGTTGTCTCGAGAAACTCGGACAGGCACTCTGCCCACCGTGCTGCTAATGGGAGAAATACACTGGGCTTGAGCGTGTCCAATTCTTGTTCCTGATGTAAATACACCATTGAAGTCACATTTGATTACATCAGCGGCAGAGAAACACAATCCGACCACTCTAACAGCTCTGCCGCCCAGGATGGAACCAGCACGCGGTTGGAGATATCTAGTTGCTAAAAAGATGATAAAATAAGTAAATAGTTTTAAAGACACCAACTAAAATCTATTTTCATTATATTTCTTTCTTTCTTTCATATGTTATATGTTTACCGTTCCAGTGGCTTTGCAGACTTACTGAGGCTAAATTGTTATAAAACCACGATATAACTTTCATATAAAAGTTTCCTGCATTAATTTTAGAAATTCACTTCAAGTGTTAAACCTTAAAGTGGTGGGTGGGTGATTAGGGCTTTACGTCCTGTATTTCTGCACCTGATGGGCTAATTAGGACAGGCAGGGACCATGGCAATGAGATGAAGGATGAAACAGCCACCCAACTTAGGCTCGACCGGGGATCGAACCTGGGACCCAGCTGTTGGAAGCCCAGAGCGCTACCTCTGAGCTAGGCTCCCACCCCGATCAGTGGTAGCAATGGGCTTCCACACTCTAAGAAAAAAAAGGTTCTTAAAGGTTCAATATGGCCATATTGAACCTGAAGGTTCTGTAGTACAAGTAAAGGTTCCGAATGGTTCTTAAAGGTTCAATATAAGAACCATACAGTTCAATCACACACAATACGGTTCAATCACACACCAAAGGTTCAAAACTTCGATGCCAAGTACATTAGTTACCAATACCTAAATGGATTGTTAAGGGCAGTCATTTATTTGATTAGAACAACAAATAAAGCCAGACAGTGCAGCCTCAATGAGCATTATATTACAGAGTTTACCTCATCAACAAGCACTTGGATTTCAGTTCCTGGTAAGTAATAAATATTTTTACTTGTCAAATGCTTCATGGTAATTAATATGTAAATAATTCTGTTTAATCAAGACATGAAAACATGTTGTTTTATTGTTAAGTTGTATTGTTTTTGATATTTGATTAGGAAAAAAAGCCAAATGACTATGAAAACATTCAGGATTTGATGAAGAGGACTGTACTACACTATAGCGTTGAGAAAGCAGAGATAGTGAACTACCGGAGAAATATCACTTGCAGAAAATTCATTGATTGTCATGGTGAGTATTCATTACAAAAGTTATAAAATTACTACATTTCACTATCATCAATCCGTAAATGTTATGTTGAATACTACTTTTGCATATACAGTAGATTGCAAAAGTATTCATGTCTCTAGATTTTGCAGGCAGATATATCAGCTACACATCTATATAGGACGAAAGTGGTACATGCCATCAGCACAATTTTTTTGGAGGTGATAATTTACCACATGTTGTAAATTTTCAATCCACTTTGCAACTGTTACGTAATGTTTCATATGAAATTGATGAAAATCTAGTGCAACAATAAAAATATTCACAAAGTTTCTGTGAATTTGCTGAAATTCACCTAGGAAAACATTTTACCTAAAATATAATGGAATATCGACTGGCTGACTGAAACTATGAGGGACTTCAGTATTGTAATACATTGGTGAAAAGCTTCAAAATCACATTTTACTTCTTGTTCTTAAAAATTTCATTGTTTAATAACCAGTCAACGAACAACCAATAGTGAAAGATTCAAGAACAGACCCCCAAAATATTACTATTGTTTCAAAAGTTGAAATTATTGCAATTTTCATGGAATTACATCACATGGTAAGGCCACTTTAATTCTAAAAAGTGCTATTGATACGGGTTATATACTTACCATGACAAACAATGAACAGTTACAGTTGACATATAGGAGGATGAATATTTTTGCAACCCACTGTATTCTGGTGACAGTTTGTTAACTGATGAATCTTTAAATTCAGATTGTCTGACAATAAAAGTTATTTCAATGATAATTTTTCCTGTTTTTTTTTCATTGCTTTTTATCACATTGAAATATTCATATGTTTGAAATATCAATAAAATTTGTTGTTGTAGATTCTTCATGAAATGAAGCCACAACTGTATTTTTTCAAAGAGACTTAAAAAATGTGCAAGTCAGCTTGCCAGGGTACATAAAGAAGAAAATGAAAGGTAAATGAATTTTGTATTGTATTTTAAATGTTCTTTCTTGAAAAATCTAAGATAACACAATTTTTTGTTTGAGCATACATAATGCAAATATTAACTGTAAATGACTCTGTGGTGTTGCCTATTCATATTGATATTTTCAATAAAGAACCAACCTTAAACAGAATGCAAAAAGGTAGAACATTCCATGAAAAATTATGAAGAATGAGTGACTGGATGACATGTACTAAATTTACATGAGGATTGACTGTCAACAACAAAGAACAAAACCCACCAAGTGGCAACAAACAACAGTAATAGCACCAACAACATAAAAACTTTTTTGTTGCTACCTAGTTAATAAATATGCAAAACCTTGACAGCTGTAATAATATATGTCTGATCCTTATAATTGAAGTTATATAATGTCTTTGATAATAACACTTCCATTCTTTATTTTGACAGGAGCCAACCCCCACTTCTTTGTTTAGATCAAGCACAAGAGAGAGTCCAGTCTGTGTGGAAAATGTTGAAATATGGCATAATGGTCATCCAAGACAGAGAACCTGATTTAACTGGCTTTTGAATGTTTAATTGCTGTTTGTTGGATAGAAAAATACACCATGTGTTATGTGGAATTTTGCATCATTGATTGCGGTAAGGTTAATTTGGTAAATTGGTACATTGTGTATGAAGTGATTTAATCCTTAGGTTGTGTGCAGTTCAGTCCAACATACCAAAACTATGTTTGTTCATGAAAGAAAATAAATGTATACAAAATTTATTTTGTTACGCTGTCAATTTTTTCATATCTAAAAGAACCTTTATTGAACCAATATATGAACCTTTAATTGAACCTTGTTAAGTTCCAAATAGAACCACAGGGTTCTAAAAAGAGCCATAAACAGAACCATATATGCACCTATACAAGTTTGTTGAAGAACTGTTGATTATTCCAAGGGTTCTTTACAGTTCCATTTGATGGGTTGGTTCATGAACCGTTGGGTTTCATACAGAACTTTTGTTCAAGAACCATTGGGTTCCATCAAGAACCTTAATATGGAACCGTCAGTGATTCTTTTAAAGAACCTTTAGAGAGGTTCTAAAAAGAACTAATGAAGGTTTCAAATCTATACCAGGCTTTTGAACCTTTAAAGGTTCCATATAGCACTTATAATTTTTAGAGTGCAAACGCTGGGTCCTTGGTTTAATTGCTGGTCAATCAAAGTTTGATGGCTGTTTCATCAGGCCAGCAGGTGCAGAAATGCAGGACGTAAAGCCCTAATCCATCCACCCACCCACCGCTCCTTGTAGCCTATAGTTTCAGCAATTGGAGAATGCTCTCTCTGTCTAACTATGGTTCTGAGATATCATCCTTTAAAATTCTAACCCAGTTGAACATCATAACCTATCAGGTAAAGCTTCTTCCTCCTGACCCCCAACACACAGACACGTGTGTATAGGAAAACAACATGTCATTGAACGTGATTTCAGTAAACAATATGTCATTGAACGTGATTTCAGTCTTATATTCTTCCTCTGTGCAACCAGCAGAAACAACAATTTGAAATTTGAATTGCGTAATATGAGAACAGTGTGGAAATCAGTCAACACTTTTGTTAAGCAAAACCAAATAACATTTTTGGTGATACACCATGACACCAGGAAGTTCTTTTCAGTCTACAGTCAAAAGATTTATTTACGCAATTTTGCTCTTTTAACAATCCATCATGAAAGGCATTAAGGAAGTGTTGCAACAGCGATAACATGTGACAAGTAGCTGCCAACCACACAAAACAAATTTATTTTTATTTTTTAAGGAAACAAGTGTCAGTTGAGAATTCATTAGCTTGGAGGACCTCAAGCATATCATACCATACACGCCCTTTCCTCGGGAAACAAAAGTAAAAGTGTTATTTTTGATTTTCGCTTTTAAGGACTTCCTTGAATTATCAAGAAGCCTTCTACGTCGTTTCCAGCGAGAAATAAAAAATACACCAGCATAAAATAAATGAAGCGGCTACTCAGCAACGTATGTGCTGACAAAATACGCAGGCACATTATAGTTCATAATGAAAATTAATTCCAATGGAACCTTCTCACTAAAGGGGCATTCACACTGTCACGAATAAGACCTACGTATGACCACGGATAAAAAAAAGTTTTGCTCTTGGTCATACTTGTCCAAACGTGATTCACTCGCCGAGCGTTTCAAGGATACTCTTGCTAATCCGTAGAACTCCTGTTAGCACTAAGTTATCCGTGACCATACGTGGAGAGGGCAAAAATGTGTAAACATGTTTAAAACTTTGGCAGACGTTCTACAAGTGAATTGTATATTAGTTATGTAACTCGCTCGGGGTTCAGTCGGCGAGCGTTCTACGGACGTACGTACCATGGCCATCTGTAGCCACTGTCTATCCGTGTATACTTGCCATCCTATCGCGTCCACTCGCCTGCTTGGCCCATCCGTAGCCCTTACATAATTCACTCTTGAACCACTTGCACGAGCGATCTACGAGCGATCTACAAGCGATCTATGAGTGCCTACGAGTGCTTGACGGATGCTTGGCAACAGACGTTTGTCGAGTGGCTCAACAGACTTTTACGAGCGGTTGATGGACGAGCGATCGACAACTGCCTCACGTACACTTGTGGAAATAATTTACACGTGATTAACAGAGCCACGAGTGAGCACGTATAGCCAATTTTTGACGTCTGTGGCCATACGTAGGACGTATACATGATAGTGTGAACGCCCCTTAAGACATTGGTGAAGTTTTCCCTGTTTTTAAAGGCGAAATGGCTTTTATATAATAGAGAAGAATAATAAAATGGAAAGACAACATTTGGGTTAAAAAATGTATGGTCCAAATGGTGAGTTTTTCCAAAGCAAAGAGCCACTGTTGAGAGTAAAATAGCTGATCATCTACATTTCACAACCGATTGCCCCTGTGTTAGCTTTATGGGCAATACAAATTTGCTAAACTATGGTACAAGTCATTAACATTTCTCAGGCATTGCTAGTTGGCAAGTACATTTCATTTTGGCTGACAGGTACAAACTTTATTTTTCACAGTGATATGTCCTGGTTATTGTTTTTTTTTCTCTTTGTGTTTTTCAACTTAAAGCGTCACTGTCGGTCAATATTACTATTTTCTAAAACTTCATCAAATGATTAATATCATCTGATGAGGCGTTAAACAATAACACTAACTAACTAATAACTAACTAACCTTATTTGATCAAGGCACACTAGAAATGTTTAAGCTAGAAATTAAGACTAAAATATTGGAAATACAATGGAAATGGCATCATCACCATTGTTGAGTATTGTCACGTCATCAATTGGTTTGTTTACATATTGGATTTTTGATGGCATAAACAATTGAATATTAATTTTATAGAGAGATAGGGAACCAAGCAAGGCTCTGGATAGTAGGTAATCAGTATTAAGAAGACAATGAAGTGAATCACAGGCACCCTCCAGCAGAGGCTGGCATGTTAAAACATAGAAGCAACATGGCCTGAAAAGGCAACGATGCAAGCTGGACAGTGCCTGTGAGTGAATACAATACATTTTGGCCACTGTCATATTGAGTGACAATTCGGCTTTAATTAAGTGCATTTCAGCAACTTTTAAAAGCACCCTACCCATACTTAAATTTCCTATGACTCTAGATTTATCATAGACAAATAATTATATAAACCAATGCTACCTTCATGTCTCATGATATTTTATACCATTACATGCTCATTTGTGCACAGCAATTTAACTTTAATGTACAATAAATGATAGATATTTTTATGCCATCAAAAAAAAACAAAAAAAAACCTAGTGATGACGTCACAATACTAAACAATGGGGTAGTGATGCCATTACGATTCTGTTTCCAATATTTTGGTCTGCATTTTCCATTAGATTGTTTTTTTTTTAATTAACGCCCTGCTGATAGACTGACTAGCTGGTACAAATTTAGTATGTCCTGATGTATTAAAGGCAATTTTAAACTATTTGATAAATCTTAGAAACTTGCAATTTTACAGGCAGTCCAACTTTAAAAATACGTTTGATTAAAATTCCACTCACAATTTTGCCCACATGGTTGGCTGATCCCGTCATCCAGCTTGTAAGCATACCTCCCAGGGACTCCAACATTTGAGGTTGACGCAATGTTCACTATACTGCTGGTTCTTGAACCTGGCACAGAAGCGTAGTTTTGGCCATCTCCAGCATTGAAACCAACCTAGTTCAAGAATAAAAATTACAAAAACTAATAAAAGAAAGTTTGCAGTATACACAGATTGTGCAAAGACCATACATTGCCAAATAAAGAAATAAAGCACTTAATTTATTGGTTTATTTTGCTTCAGTGAAACTGGATGTTCATCCTTGTCATGTAATAATTGTTTCTTGCATACATGGTATGATAAAAAGTAGTTGATATATGTAATATGAAAAAAAGGTTCTGAGTTCTCATTTCTGTAGCACTGATTTCCAGCAAAATGATATCACATCCCCGATAGCAATTACAGCAGATTTCATAGATTTAGAAACAAAACTTCAGAGGACGTTGTGTTCAGGCCTCCTATTGGTTAAACACACAGTCCCTCAGCCAATGGGAGTCCTCGATTTACATGACATCATGTGGAGTTAATTTTTCATGTCCATGAGCTTAGTTGTAAACAAACATCTAAAAATTACCAACATTGTTTTTGGCTCTTTCTTGAGGAATTTTCTCTCATAATACAATACCATGCATTTATTTAATGTTTAGAAAACATTGTTTCTGAGCGCTGTAAGAAGATGGTCTTGCCTGTGCTGGAGTTCCACCCAGACCTGTCGTATGATTTCCACCACTAGCTGTTCCTGTGGTCCAATTAATTTCATCATAGGTGAAGAGGGTGAAGGAAGAAGTGTCATCAGCCACTATCACTGCTTGAAAGGTATTTTTCTGAAGTGATAAATTTTGAAAGTTACTTTCCATAGCCTTGATAATGTACAGTGATGGCAATTAGAGTGCCTAAGCCGAGAAGCCCTGTTGTGGCTGCATGCTGGTTGCATACATGTACAGTACAAACCATAAATAAAGTATAACTACTTTTTCAGTAGGGAAAATGTAGCCATTACCTATCCCTTTCACAACTTTAGACTCCCCCTGAATCAGTCCCAACTTTTCACGACTTTTGAAAACCTTTTGGCAGTACAGCTACCATCTGGGGTTAATGTGTGGAACCAGTGGCATGTGTTAATTGCAATTAACATGGAGTTGAGCTCACAATAGGGGTGGGTCACTAAGCCCTTATGTAAACATAGACAGACACACATTGTTCAATGTCTCATTGCTACTGGGTCTGAAGCTTAGTCAGCTTATATGTCCAGGCAGATGTAATAATGAGATGATAAGGCATTGAGTCCATATCAAAGTAGCTGGTTGGTCTAGTGGTAAGACGCCAGGATTGAACCCGGGATGTGTTAGAGAGGCTGCATTAACAGAATACATCATAGAGAAAAACTTTAAATGTGAAAAAAGGAAAAGTTTAACTCTGATTCATATTATTATATTCTCTGTTATACTATTGCAGCTGTCACAATTCTTCAACTAAATGTTGTATAACTGTTTTGTATTATATGTATGATACTTTCATTTACTTCTAAAAAAATTGTGTAATTTTAATTCCTTAATGATAATTTTGTTTATTTCTAAATATTGTATAGCTATATTACTAATTATGATATAGAAACATTCGGTGTAAGTCTACTATGAACATATATCTATATTTTTTAATTTCAATGGTCAATGAAGATTTGTCTTTTTTTATTTATTTATATTTTAGTTAGACTTTTTAGCTTTCGAAGTTCTTTGTTTGTGCACTATACTTAACTAAATACATATTGCAGCTAACTTATTAGACAGTAAATTAGCACATATTTGTGTACTCCCCTGGGATATCAGAAAGGCTTAAGCTTGAACAGGCCTGTCATTGGTGTATTAATGATAGCCACATAACTCAATCACAACTAAATTAACACTTTTTTTACTGTTGAGGCTTTCCTTCATCTATGATACATGGCCAAATGTGCCACGTGCGTTTTCCATGAGAAAGATAAACTCATGGAAAACGCATGGTTTTTATCTAATTATAATAAGGAAAAAAACGTGCGTTTTCCATGCGTTTATCCAAACTGTTGTAAACTAAGCAATGTGTCACAGGTTCTTTATAAAAATTGAGAAGGCAATTTATATTTTTTCTGAGCAGAAAATGTAGTTATTACTTACAGGAGTTGTGGATGATCCACCATAGAAAGTCACATTGGCCCATGTTACGACAAAAGCCCACTCCGCTTGAAAGGCACGGTTCGCAGGAAAGTAGGACTGTACATCAGTGGTTAAGCGAGCAAGTAGAGTTGGATCATTGGTTGATCGGTAGGACAGATTTCCTCCCAACCTAGTGTCCACGTCAGCCCAGAATACTGCAATGAGAGCCCGATCGTTGCCCAGTGGAAATGGGTCTGGAGTGAACTGCGAAACACCATTGCCAAACGATATGGCACCATTGGTGTTTACCTGCAAAATTAAAAGACAGACACACATTGTTCTATGTCTCATTGCTAATGGGTTTGAAGCTTATGACCACGCAGACGTAATAATGAGATGATAAGGCATGGAGTCCATACCAAAGCAGCTGGTTGGTCTAGTGGTAAGACGCCAGGATTGAACCCGGGATTTTTAGCAGAGCATGCCAATGTGGAATTGGCAGATGTCTTAACCACCAAGCCACCAAGCTGATGAAAAGTAATTTATCGAAGTCATCCAATGACCAATCGTGATTTATTTTGATGAACTCACACAGTACAACCGCATTGTCAGAATAATTTTAAGGCTACTCAGTACTCACAAAGACACTGTCATAGACATTATCGAAGTAATGGAAAGACACTGGAATGTCAATTGGCCCCACAAAACTATCGTCGTTTCTTGGTGAGACAAGGTCTCCAGCTCTTGGCCCATAATCGTACAAGATGGAAAGACTAGATCCCGAAACACTGCAATGTAAAAAGAAATCAAACTTTGATGTAAAAAATTCAATTAATTTCATAATCTTTGTTTACTGCCAATTACTTTTATAAGTTTTATTAGAGCTGGCTTTCCATATACACGTATAGCAGCCTGCATACACGTCAGTCTTTGTCAGTTTTTTTATCCACACATGTCAGTCATCCGTCATCTGTAACTACTGTAGGCCCCTGGGGACGTTCGTCAAAAGCCTCTAAGCTCGAATTGGAATTTACAGTATCTGATTGCTATTGATGATAGCAATAAATGATTACATAGACCTTCATTGACATGTCAATGATATGTGACACATTCGAGTGCAATTAGTAATGCCAAAAATAAAATGTACAATTTTAAGCAATTTGTAAGAGTCACATATATACAAAGAAGACTAATACCAGTTATTATTGACAACATTGAAGTATTCATGTCTAGAATTTAAAAGAAATGGAAAATAGTAAAGGAAAACATTATACAATTGAATTTTAGTAAAACAATTTCAAGGTTGCAAATGGGCCTAATTTCGGGCCAATTAAACTATCAATCAATCAATCAATCTATCTATCTATCTATCCATTTATCTGTCTGTCTGTCTAGCTGTCTGTCTGTCTGCTGTCTGTCTGTCTATCTTTCTTTAAAACATAACAATTTTTTTATAAATGTATGCAAGTATTAGGTGGATTTACGCTCAATAAATACGCCAATGATAGCAATAGCTACATATTAAACTACTTAAACATAAACATCATTATAGTTGAGTACAAATCACAATGAATATTAGCTTAATTGATGGTCAATTGAAGTAACCGCATTGAGAACATCACTAGTGCTGACAATTCGCCAAATATCTATAGATATATAGCTACGTGGGTACATAGACTTCAACTTATTCTCATTTAATGCGTAGAGTTATCCTAATGATTAATGTGTTCAGCACTACATGTATTTGAATTGAAGTCTATGTACCCATGTAGCTATATATCTATAACTATTTGGCGAATTGTCAGCACTAGAGATGTTCTCAATGCGGTTACTTCAATTGACCATCAATTAAGCTAATATTCGTTGTGATTTGTACTCAACTATAATGATGCTTATGTTTAAGTGGTTTAATATGTAGCTATTGCTATTATTGGCGTATATATTGAGCGTTAATCCACCTAACACAAATTCTTTTTATGTCTTTTTTTTTTTTTTGCAAAATCGTTTTATAGATAGATAGACAGACAGACAGACAGACATACAGACATACAGATAGATTGATAGATAGATTGATAGATAGATTTGATAGATAGATTTGATAGATAGATTGATAGATAGATTGATAGATTGATTGACTGATTGATTGATAGTTTGATTGATTGATTTATAGTTTAATTATCCTGCAATGTGGCCCATTTGCAACCTTGAAATTGTTTTACTAAAATTCAGTTGTATAATGTTTTCCTTTACTATTTTTCCTTTTTCTTCTAAACTTAGACATGAAAAATCCAGTGTTGTCAATTATAACTGGTCAAAGACTTCTTTGTATGTGACTCATACAAATTGCTTAGACTTGTACATTTTATGCATTACTAATTGCACTTGAATGTGACACCTTTATCATTGACATGTCGATGACAATTCAATGAAGGCCTATGTAATTGTTTATTACTATCAGCTATAGCAATCAGATACTGTAAATTCCAATTTAGTTGCACTTAGGGGCTTTTGATGAACGTCTCCAGGGGCCTACCATAATAACACACATATGGAAAGGTTACGGATGACGGACATGTGTGGATAAAAAACGGACAACGGATGACGGACATACGGCCCGCAAAACGTGTATATGGAAAGCCAGCTT
Organism: Alitta virens; assembly: GCA_932294295.1. Lineage (NCBI taxonomy): Eukaryota > Metazoa > Annelida > Polychaeta > Phyllodocida > Nereididae > Alitta > Alitta virens. The sequence continues at coordinate 34,972,044 of OW028583.1, forward strand.
TATGGAAAGGCATTCATTAAAATCAAAGGTATGCATTTCCTGTCCGTATACGGACATACGGATGACGGATATACGGACAGAAAAAACGGTCATATGGAAAGCCAGCTTTAAATGATAATAATTTATATAATAATTTTATTTTCAAAAAAATTTTAAAAATGCCAAGTGGCATATACATCTTTTTAAAACATACATTCTAGATTAAACAAAAACACAAATGATGGTTAAACATCGTCAAATTGGAAAAGAACATTTTTTGAAAATTTTATGAGAGAATGTCGAAAAATAGTAAAAAGAGTTTGAAAAAAACAAGTTTAGAATATAATATTTTCCTAATTCTTTTGGATTCTTTATATACATAAGGATAATTGTCATATTCGGGAATCCTTTTTGCTAAAAAATTGGAATATGACTCTCATGATATGCTACTTAACCAGATTAAATTTAGCGTTTAAATTATTTAAAACCTCACTCTTTATAACACTAAACCTGGAAAAACTCTTTTATGCATTTGCTAGGTTTTGATTTGTCCAAATTTAAATTCTTTGAGTTAACATTGTCTTTATATTATTACTTTAATCTTACACAGATGAGATTAAAAAAGTCCTACATCTGAAAAACAAATTTTAGGAAGTGTATTTTAGGACTGATATAATGCAATTGCACAACAAAATTAAATTAAGGAATCAAGGCAATTTTTTGTTTTACTTCTCCGGTTTTTTATACTTTAGAACTGTGACTAACAATGACCTAATGTCATTGGTATTAATGCTTCCTTACTTAAATAAAATAGCACCTTTTTTTTTCTTCAGAAAAGTTCAAAATCGCACCTAATTATTTTAATCATATATTGTGATTTGTAGGATGTAAACTATAAGGCTAATAAGAAAACAAAGAATTAAGTTTACATTAGAGTCACAAATAAATAATATTAGTCCAAACAATGATAATGCGCATATGAATTAATATATAAATATTCAAAGGGCTTACCTGCTTATTGCAATGCAACAAATAAGAAGAAGAACTTGGGTTGCCATTATAGGAAGACCTGGAGAAGTGCAATGATGCAGTGTGTGTTCCTGCCATTAAATAGAGCCCTTGCTTTGTTCAGCCACTCCCTTAAAAAATATTATTCACTTCCTACTCTAGCTACGACTGACTTTTGAATAGTAAACTTTAACAATAAATGTTATTATGTAACTTTAGTTAAGGTTTATATTATTCTTTACTGCCATGATTGCATACTGCCATGCTTACATTTATAATCTCATTATTACAAACTAAAATAAGATAACATTCAAGTGCAGTGTATATCCTGCTTTTACCAAAAGAAACAGCAGAGATTAATGCAGCTTTTACCAAAAGAATATAGTTGAGATTTACACTGCTTTTACCAAGTGAAACAGATGAGATTCATGCTGCCTTTACCATAAGAAACAGCTGAGATCTATGCTGCCTTTACCAAAACAAAAAGCTGTGTTTTAAGCTGGTTTTACAACAAAAAAGTAACAACAACAAATAAACAGCTGAGATATATGCCACTGTTACCAATAAACAACTGAGATTAATGCTGCATTAATCAAAAGAAACAGCTAAAATTTATGCTGCCTTTACCAAGAGAAACAGATGAGATTCATGCTGCCTTTACCATAAGAAACAGCTGAGATTTATGCTGCCTTTACCAAGAGAAACAGATGAGATTCATGCTGCCTTTACCATAAGAAACAGCTGAGATTTATGCTGCCTTTACCAAAAGAAACAGCAATGATTTATGCTGTTTTTACAACAACAAAATAAACAACAACAACAACAAAACAGCTGAGATATATGCCACTGTTAATCTGGACAGTTGTTTGATCAATTTTAGATCATGAAATGAAAATTTATTTAATGTCCATGAAAAATCTCCACTTCATTATCTTCGAGATTAAACCTAATTTTCCGTATGTCAAACTCTTTGAGAATCTAAGAAAAATGACAGATTGAAAAATTACGCCAGAATATTCATATTTATGACACCATGAAGGTATATGCGTTGCATGTAATTTAGTGCTGAGCCTTTAAAAAAAATTATGTTTAGATGCTTGAAGGCAACAAGGCGTCAACCAAAATTACGAGCAAAAATTGACGAAATGATGACAAATGAGCCGTAATTTTTCTCCATGAGGCACTAGAAGAAACAGAACACCAGTTTCGACAAACAGAGCAATAGATTAAAATAATTTCAAATAAATCTTGCAGGTGTTCTGTGTGTATTTCAACAGGTCAATAAAAACCTTTTAATGGCGTTAAATATTTAAAAATGTATGCTAGTCTTTTTTCTTTTGGCAATATGTTATACAGGCCATGAAGTTTACAACATGCAAAAATAATTATAGGTAAGAAAACCACCAATGATATGTATAATGGATGAAAGTAATAATTATTGTCATATGTTTTTATCCAAAAAAGACTTCCCTGTACATGCTTGTATTATATTTCTCGTCTGCCTGTTTTTCCATGTTTTCTCGGTCCATACAACAAGCCCCCCTGAAATGAATGAAATACAATTGTGCCTGGTCAGATTTATTAATTTCGTAAATAGATAACTGTGTGATCGATTGATTAATAGTTGCTCTAACAAAAAAGAATTGAAATTTGTTGTTTAATGTGTAGTGTTAGGAGTTTAGCTCAGGGTGCGAGCTGCACAACAGAATGGAATAGAATAGAATAGAATATAATAGAATAGAATAGAATAATCTTTATTTAAATTCGACATAGGACAATATACATTCTTTGTTGGAAATCATTATATTTCAACTGCAGTGACTGTTTAAGGTTTGAAGACACATTTTATTTGTACAAGGTATGTAGATTTTCTCCTGATTATATGTATTCTGTTACATGTTGTAAAGTGCAGCCCCTGGCAACCACTTATTATATGTCAGTTAGAACTATATGACAGGTGCACTATTGTATACTCCTCGTTACACTTGCCCTAGGCAAAGGATGTACATATAAGTCAGTTAGAGTTATATGACAGGTGCATTGATTGCATGCTCCTCATTACACTTGCCCTAGGCAAAGGATATGTGTCAGTTAGAGTTATGTGACAGGTGCATTGATTGTGTGCACTCTGCATTACACTTGCCTTAAGCAAGGTTGTACAGGCAGGTCAGATTGTGTTATACTCTTCATTACACTTGCCTTAAGCAAATTCCCGTCAGATTGAATGGATGTATTAGGTACAAGTTATTATATGTACACTTCATTACACTTGCCTTAAGCAAATGCCTGTCAGATTGAGTGGATGTATTAGGTACAAGTTATTATATGTACACATCATTACACTTGCCCTCTGCTCATGTGTGACTCTATGCAGTGGTAGTGTGTGCTCATCACTACATTTTTAGCTAGTCACTGCTCTGCTCACATGTGCCTGTAGTTGCTTGTTAATTATGCTTAGTCTTAGCTAGTTTAGCCTGCTGCAAGGAAAGTTGATTATATTATTAACATTGATTAGGTTATTAATATTGATTGTATTATTAGTATTGATTACATAGTTAATTGATTGATTGAGTCATTAATTGATTGATTGTTTGTGTCCAATTGTCAATTGATAGATTGTATTATTCCTTTTGCTTTCATATTGATTGATTGTCAGTGTTATGTGAGTGCATTGCCCTGTCAAGATGCCTCACTGTTGAGTCCTAAATTGTGGGAGGAGCTTACTAATTTTCCCTCCACAATTTTCCCTCCAAAACTGCTGACCAAGCCAAAGTTGACACTCAGTACAATAGCCCATTGTGACTTGAGCTATAAATAGCCTCAGCACAATGCAGAGCACTGCAGGGGGTCCACTTTTGCTCCATTGTCTTAGCTTCACTAATCCCTGCCAGAATTGGCAGAAAGATGCTGGTAGCAACCCTGTTTGGGGGAGGTATCACCCCATGGAATGTGGAGTTTGCTGTGTTGTGATTGGTTGATAATTCCCTCTCAGCCCTGCTGGGGGGAAAACTTCATGAATTGTACTTTAATAGATATACCCTGTGCACAATAAAAATATCAGAGTTTCATCTTGCCAGCTGAGGAAGCAAAACCACTCTTGTGTTATTACTTGTACACTTTGGACTCTGCATATATTGTGCTTACTGCACCTTAGACTCTACCCACTTTGGAACTGGAAGAACTTGACTTGCTTCAAGCTGAGATGAGACTCAGTTGAAAGTCTACATTGGACAGTCACCTTGACTTTTGGACTGCAATGCCATTAAACTGGAGTCTTTGATGGATGGACTTTTACATTGGTGACCCTGACGTGATGATGGATGAAAGGAGCTGCCTCAGAATGACCACAGCTCACAGGGATGTGTTGGCTCAGGACTGCAGCATCTGCAGAAGTTAATGTCCAGCCTACTGAGTTAATGATCTGACTCTCCAAGCTGGAAAGTGCTCATAGCTTCTCGACGGCCGCCGTCAAGATGGTGCTGCCCAATGCTGCTCCTGCTCCCGCTCCCATCCACATGCAACAATTCGCCGATGTCGTCCAGCAACTCCGACAGGAAGGTGCAGAGAACCGGGAGGCCGACAGAAGAGCAGAGTTTGACAGGGAGAAGCGTCATCAATTCAACAATGACAGACTGACAGCTGACAATCTCGCCCGCCGGATCCCGCACTGCGACGGTGCCAACCCAAGTGGAATCCGAGACTGGCTGAGGGAAGTGGACTTGTCAATCCCATACTCCGTGTTCACCGTGTACATCGCGGCGCACTCAGCACAAGGAGCGCTAAGGAGAGAGTTGGAGCATTTTCTTGACCGCCTGCCGGACAGGGAGGCCGCCGATTGGGCCACCCTCCGCGCGCACTTGCAGGCCGCATTTCTGCAGCCCCACGAAGATGACCGCCTCCGCCATGAGGTGGAGAAGACCAAACAAGGGGCCTATGAGACGTCCGCTTCTTACGGAAGGCGTTTCCGAGAGATGGCGGATCTGGCCTACCCCCTGGCTGCCGCAGGGCGTGGTAGGGCGGCCCCTCCGCGAAATGCTGACCAGACGCGCCTGCTGCTGAAATCCTACATGCGTGGATTAAGAGACCGGCACGTGGTGGAACGACTTGTCAAGGACGGACGCCCTGGCAATTTTTCAGACGCTTTACAGCTGGTATCTGAGTATGAGGCCGACGAGTACCGTCTGCGTATGGCCCTGGACGATGAAGTGGTGAGAGACGAGGAGCCTATGGAGGTCGGTGTGATGGCCACGGCCAAGCCCACAACCGAGGAGCTGGCCAAGGACATGGCTGAGGTCCGCAGGCAGGTCTGTGGCATGACTCAGCAGTTTACGAAACTGATGGCCGCCATGAAGGACTCCAAGACCAATCAACCTGCTGCTGGAGCTCGCCGCGCACCGCACGCCCCAAAGCACGCTGCTCCAGCTGACGAGGCAAACTTTGCCTACACGGACGACGGGGCCACGTGCAGCGACATTGCCGTGCCAGACGGGCCTCTCAACAGAGAGGACAGAGAGGAGGAGATGCCCACCTCCAGGGGGGCCGATAGGCGCCGCAACGGTCAACGAGCTGAAATATGTGGAACTTGTTATGTATGGATACATATTGACAGCGCTCGTCGACACCGGCGCCTCCCGCACTGTGTTGCGGCGCCACGACTTTGAAGCCTTGTGCAAATTAACCGGCTGCTCCCCCCTGCTGTCTAAGACAATAGAACTTTGTGGGGTGACAGGACACGGAATAACTGTTTTGGGTGCCACAGAACTGACAGTGGACACTGTTGGCGCTATACCTGTCATTGTGGTGGAGGACATTGGACATCAATTGATCTTGGGACGCGATGTGCTTACTCGTGAGCAAGCCAACATCGATTATGACGCAGGCACTCTGACTTGGAGGGGCATTTCGCTGCCCCTGCTACCTGCTCGCCACAGAGGCGCATTGGAGTCCCTGGGAGACCGCCCGCCAGTCATAGAGGACTCTCGCATCAGCCGGTGTGTGGCCGACCATGAGGAGCTGTTTGCTGCAAGTGGTGAAGATTTAGGATGTCACCCAGACATCCTGCTGCACATCAATACAGAGGGACGGCCCATCAAACGGCGCCCCTACCGTCTGCCGCTGAAGAAACGGGACGCTCTGGATGCCAAATTAGACGAACTGCTGCGCCAAGGCGTTATAGTCCCATCCGCTTCTCCATGGGCCTCGCCAGTGGTCCTGGTCGAAAAGAAGGACAACACCGAGGGTCCTCGCTTCTGCGTGGATTACACGGCCCTGAACAACATTACCAAGAAGGACGCCTATCCTATTCCACTAATACGAGACATTTTCGACCAGTTGCAGGGGGCCTCCATTTTCTCGACACTGGACCTCAAATCTGGATTTCACCAGCTGCCCTTACATCCGGCTGACCAAGAGAAGACCGCCTTTGTCTGTCACAGGGGCCTGTTCCACTGGACACGGCTACCAATGGGCCTTTGTAACGCGTCCCAATTATTTCAAAGGGCAATGGAGGTCGTCTTCAAAGGTCTGATTGGGAACATATGCATGTTGTATATCGATGACATTGTGGTCTACAGTGAGAACTTGGCCCAGCACAAGAGCACCTGTGCATCATGTTTGACAGGCTGCGTCAGTACAACCTCAGACTCAACCCAACAAAGTGTGTCTTCGGGTTGAAGGAATTAAGACTGCTGGGATACGTCGTGCGGATCCAGGCAAGGTGGCCGCCATCGCCAGAATGCAGGCGCCCCAGAATCTGGCCGAGACTCGTAGTTTCCTGGGTATGACAGGCTACTACAGATCCTGCATACGTGACTACGCCCGCATATCTGAGTCACTCGTGAACTTTACTCGAAAGAATGTCAAGTTTGAGTGGTCCGGACGCCACCAGCTTGCGTTTGACACGCTGAAGCGGGCACTCACCAGCGACAGCGTCATGGCCCACCCACAGACGGACCAGCCTTATCAGCTATACACTGACGCTTGTGACTACGCTGTGGGTGCCATCCTGTGCCAGAAGGATGAACAAGGAGTAGAACGTCCTATCGTCTATCTATCAAAGCAGCTCTCTGACACGCAGAGGCGCTGGGCTACCATCGAAAAGGAAGCGTATGCTGTCGTGCATGCCCTGAAACAGCTGAGACCTAATCTGTGGGGAGCTACCTACCGGACCTTTACAGATCACAAGCCCCTGACGTCCTTGTTTACAAAGGATATGAATAATACCAAAATTCAGCGCTGGTCGGTCTTGCTGGCTGAGTACAACTGCAAGGTCGAGTACCACAAGGGTAAACTCAATGTGCGTGCAGACATGCTCTCCAGGATACGTCAAACGGAGCAGATAAACACCTTTGATGCAGATTATTGGCTGATAGGAGATACACTCCCACCGATGCCTGCCGACGACGAAACACCTGACATCTACGGCCTCAACCTGCACCTGGTTGCAGAGCAACAACGCGAGATGACGGAGTGGACCGAGCATCACGACGACGAGAGCCACTATGACGTCATAAATGGGCTGCTGTACTCAACCCAGCGTCCTTACAAGTACGCCCCCGATCATCCTGGTCTCGTCATCCCAGAGCAGCAGAGACCATCCATCATTCAGCGCGCTCACCAGGAGGTTGGACACATGTCGGTTGTCAAGACCATGCGAAAATTACAAGAGGCATTTGCATGGCCCCGGATGAAGGCTGACGTCAAGCGCTTCCTGGCGTTATGTCCAACGTGCATTTTACACTCATAGAGAGCGCCCAAGGCCCCTATGGGTGAGATGCCCTTGGCTACGTCACCCATGCAAATCATCGCCGCGGATTTGATTGGCCCACTGGTGGAAACGCCTGCCGGCAACCAGTACATCCTGACTGTAGTGGATCACTGCACAGGGTGGGCAGAGGCATATCCCATGCCCAGGAAGACCAGTTTTGAGGTGTGGAAGCAGTTCACCAGGCACGTCTTCCCACATAACGGCTATCCAGACGTGGTCATAACGGATCAAGGTCTGGAGTTCGGCGCCACAGCCCTCAGGGAATACTTTAAAGGAGTGGCCATTGACCACCGGCAGACCACTAGCTACAATCCTCAGGCCAACGGCAAGTGCGAGCGCTTCAATGGAACATTGAAACAGATAGTCTCTCGCCTCATCAACAATACGAGGAATACTTGGGAGGATCAGCTGGGGCCCGCACTCATGGCCTATAACAATGCAGTCTCGGATGTCACTGGACATACCCCTTTCTTTTTGCACCATGGCAGAAGAGCTCGATTGCCGATCTCTCGCCTATTGCCCTTGGGCAGTGTACTAGACAACCGCCTGCAGCATGTGGCTGAAGCTTTAAGGACTGCAGTGGAGGCTACTGCGCAGTCACGACGTCACAACAGAGACAGACTGGAGAGGCAGGCCACTACAGGAACGATTAACGTGGGAGACACAGTTGTGATTAAAGCCCAAGAACCACTATCACTTACCAGCAAGTGGGACCCACAATGGACTGTGACACGAGTCAAGGGCAAGGTGCTATGGCTCAATCACCAGCAGTCAGGAAAGCAGAAAGTCCTGAATATCAACAAGGTGAAGTTGGTGGATCCCAACATATTCTGGGATGAAGTAAACCCAAGGCCCATCAGAAACCCCAGACAAGGTGCCAGGGCGGCCGGTCTTGTCAAGCAGTACCACCCACCAGACAAGAAGGTATCAGCTCCCACTCGTCACCCCAGGTCGCACAGGCCACCTGCTCCTAAGTCAGCCGTGAAGCGTCAGCGTCTCAGCAGCCAAACCAATGACGACAGCTCTGTAACACCTACCAGTAAGGCCAAGGACCAGAGCCACAAAGTGCCACTCAAGGGAGCGTCCAGACATCCAGACGAGCCTGCAGGAGCACAGAGATCAGCAGCCACTGCTCGCACAGCCCGCGAAAGACAAGAGGATTCCAAGCGCCTGCATCGGTTTGCCCCACGACGTCCGCACGCACCGGATTTGCCTGTCACCAGCAAGCGCCACCGACCCATGTTATATAGGGCTGCCAAGCGCCCACACGGGCCAGAGATCCCAGTACCATCTGCAGAGCAACAGAAGAAGGCCAGGCTGGAAGCCATATCAGCAGTTGCCGCGTTCCTCAGCACTACTGGTGAACTTCATGATCCCCCACAGCAGCAAAAGCACGCCGCCGAGAACTGACGAGCACACTCTGGAACCTGGTACGAGGTGGAGGATGTTGAGTCTGCCTGTCGACCAGCTCACCAGGCGTACCGAGGGACTGTGAGTGGTCAGGCGATATACTCCGGATTGTGCTGGTCGCAACCCACCTTAACTTCTCTACTGCAGTGAGAGTTAAATTTATCGATTTCGCCTTTCCACAGTGCAGTCTCCTGGTAACCATGGATCTGGGCCCTGGCTGAATTACCTTACCCCTCCTTGTTGTCCAGGGATGGAGCTGCTCACTGGATGTTACAATCCACTCCTGGAATTTGCCATCTACTGGAATTCACCAGCTACTGGAATTCGCGTCTACTGGAATTAGCCGTCTACTGGAATTCACTAGCTACTGGAATTCGCCGTCTACTGGAATTCACTAGCTACTGGAATTCGCCGTCTACTGGAATTCACTAGCTACTGGAATTCGCCGTCTACTGGAATTCACTAGCTACTGGAATTCGCCGTCTACTGGAATTCGCCTCTACTGGAATTCGCTCTACTGGATTTTACCATCCACTGCCGGAATTCGATGTCCACTGGAATGAATTATCTACTGGAAATGACTAGCTAGTGTCTCATGGAAATGACCAGCTACTTTCACGTAGAATTGACTGTCCGATGCATCACTAGAGAACAGGCTGGCCTTGGGCACTACCGCCTAGGCAGCCTCGAGACATCAAGACAATTAACTATAGCATGCCATGCACCCCAGCATGCATCTTCAATGTGCCGGATACCTTGAACTTTACCTCAAGGGGAGACATGGTCAGGACGACATGTAGTCATGAGATCCCCACAATATTAGAACTGTTCCTAGCTTAGATGAAATGAGAAATACCTTTTGTTTCATCAGGCTTGTCACCATTGTTTTATCCTAGCAGCATTATTGTAGCATTTTATCTTTTGATTCACTGGGCTTCATATATTGATGTCACTGAGAATTGCTTAGCATGTTAGAATTGTCTAGCATATCAGAATTGTGTAGACATGTCAGAATCGTTTAAACATGTCAGAATTACTAAGCATGTCAGAATTATCTAGCATGTCAGGATTGCTTAGCATGTCAGTATTGTTTATATTGCCAGGCTGATAACTTCTTGGTTATCCCCAAGCGCGCTCCTTGCTGATTGCCATCAATGAGCTAGAATAAGGGGGGGGAGTGCTGTAAAGTGCAGCCCCTGGCAACCACTTATTATATGTCAGTTAGAACTATATGACAGGTGCACTATTGTATACTCCTCGTTACACTTGCCCTAGGCAAAGGATGTACATATAAGTCAGTTAGAGTTATATGACAGGTGCATTGATTGCATGCTCCTCATTACACTTGCCCTAGGCAAAGGATATGTGTCAGTTAGAGTTATGTGACAGGTGCATTGATTGTGTGCACTCTGCATTACACTTGCCTTAAGCAAGGTTGTACAGGCAGGTCAGATTGTGTTATACTCTTCATTACACTTGCCTTAAGCAAATTCCCGTCAGATTGAATGGATGTATTAGGTACAAGTTATTATATGTACACTTCATTACACTTGCCTTAAGCAAATGCCTGTCAGATTGAATGGATGTATTAGGTACAAGTTATTATATGTACACATCATTACACTTGCCCTCTGCTCATGTGTGACTCTATGCAGTGGTAGTGTGTGCTCATCACTACATTTTTAGCTAGTCACTGCTCTGCTCACATGTGCCTGTAGTTGCTTGTTAATTATGCTTAGTCTTAGCTAGTTTAGCCTGCTGCAAGGAAAGTTGATTATATTATTAACATTGATTAGGTTATTAATATTGATTGTATTGTTAGTATTGATTACATAGTTAATTGATTGATTGAGTCATTAATTGATTGATTGTTTGTGTCCAATTGTCAATTGATAGATTGTATTATTCCTTTTGCTTTCATATTGATTGATTGTCAGTGTTATGTGAGTGCATTGCCCTGTCAAGATGCCTCACTGTTGAGTCCTAAATTGTGGGAGGAGCTTACTAATTTTCCCTCCACAATTTTCCCTCCAAAACTGCTGACCAAGCCAAAGTTGACACTCAGTACAATAGCCCATTGTGACTTGAGCTATAAATAGCCTCAGCACAATGCAGAGCACTGCAGGGGGTCCACTTTTGCTCCATTGTCTTAGCTTCACTAATCCCTGCCAGAATTGGCAGAAAGATGCTGGTAGCAACCCTGTTTGGGGGAGGTATCACCCCATGGAATGTGGAGTTTGCTGTGTTGTGATTGGTTGATAATTCCCTCTCAGCCCTGCTGGGGGGAAAACTTCATGAATTGTACTTTAATAGATATACCCTGTGCACAATAAAAATATCAGAGTTTCATCTTGCCAGCTGAGGAAGCAAAACCACTCTTGTGTTATTACTTGTACACTTTGGACTCTGCATATATTGTGCTTACTGCACCTTAGACTCTACCCACTTTGGAACTGGAAGAACTTGACTTGCTTCAAGCTGAGATGAGACTCAGTTGAAAGTCTGCATATTCAAGTCACTCTGACTTTATGCTGTTTACTTGGAGATGAGCAGCTTGGACTTGGAAATGTCATTATATTGGAGTCTTTAATGACATGGACTTTTACAATGTGTAATTATTCAAAGTTCGTTACCTGTATATGTCGTCCTAATGTGCAATATTTAATTAACCTTCATTGCACACTATTAAACTTTTTTTGATAACCCTATGAGCCTTTTGAAATTTATAGATATTCCTTAACTAGAATAGAATAGAATAGAATAGAATTAAAATAAAACAATAGTTTGGAGCTAATCAACGACTGTAGTAAAGACAATAACAACAGTAATATGAGACAATAACAGTATAGGTTAATCCATAATTAAATTTCCTTTATATAGTAGATATCAGCTTCTTAAATGTTTTAAAATCAAAAATTTCTTTGTACAGAAGTGGCAGTTGGTTCCAAATATGAGGTCCATGATACGAAAATATTCTTTTACCATACTTAATCTTGTGAATTGTGGTACATTAACAATTGAAGGATCTGTAAACTCTTCACATATTTCTATTTGACCCTCAGCGAACGAAGTTCGAAAAAGGTTTTTGTTATCATCAATGTCCATCTGATGGCGGACGGGTGAGCAGGCGGCCCAGCGGGCAGACGTAACTCTTTCTTTTCTAGATCAGAACTCTAACAATGATGCACTTACCCTGACAAAATTTTGTACAGTCATGCTCTATATGGCCTAGTGGTGCCTGTTGATAGTCACATTGACATAATTATGTAGATTGTGTTTACAAAATTTGGAAAAAATAGATTTTTTTTTGATTTTTTCGTTTCCAGAGCAGAACTCTGACACTACTGCACCTGCATGCTTAAAACTTTGTCATACTATGTCTAAAATAGTGAAGTGATACCTTTTGGGGGTCTTATGGCCGTAAATACTAAAGAATTTTCAAAATTATGGCAAATAGGAAAAATTCCTACTTTTTCAAACCTCCATACAAAAGACACTATTTGCCTTATATGAATGAAATTGTATCAATAACATATCTAAATTATAGTATTTTAACTTTTTAAGCTTCATTTTGATATTCAAAATGCTTAAAACTGTGTTAAATTGTGTTTCCAGAGCAGAAATCTGGCATTAATGCACAAACCCTACAACATTGTATATGTTATTACTCTTCATAGCTTAGTTGTGCATTTTGATAGTTACATTGACATATCTGAGCTGTGTTTTAAAATATTTAGAGAAAAATGAAAAAAAAATAAATAAATAAACATTTCTGTTTCCAGAGCAGGACAAAACTTAATTAGAATATGTCTAATTTAGCGTAAAGATACACTTTTGGGGTATCATGGCCATTAATACCAGATAATTTATATATTAAGGAAAATATGACAATTTGGTACTCTTTCAAACCCTCATATCAATGACTCTATGATCATTACATAAACTTGTAACATTTTGCCAATGATATATCTAGATTATAGTACTTTCACTTCTAAAGCTTCACTTTGACATTTGTTTCATCCCTCTTTTCTTTTTCTTATAATAGTGGAAAATCTGGAAAAAACTGGTAAAAATTGTGATGCTTCCTTCATATTCCTTAGCATCCCATACTTAGCAATGAAAGCCATAAATGTTGTAAAATTCATGTGCGTACAATTATTAAATATTTGATCATAGTATTGCCATGCTCTACCCTTTCAACCGTTTTTGTTCATAATTAATAATTAGTTGCATAATGATCTATATTACTTTCACTTGACTCTAATACTTATTATTGTTTTCTTCATATACACCTGTAAAGTGTTCGGTTATAAATACTAATTTAAATGCCATAGATTTAATGCAAGTCAGCAACCCAATAATTCTGTAACTGTTGAAGGGAATATGGCAATTGATAATATATAGTCCCTTCGGTTGCCAGCTAAATGTAAACAGGAAGCAAAAAATATTTTGACTTATAAAGGCACTAAAATGGGTGGGTTGAGTATCATTCCATACAAAATAATAATTAATATTTTTATTTATTTGTATTTAGACTTTATGTATTTAAATACAAGTAAATACAAACCTTAAGAAATTACACGCAACATCTTTATGTGGCATAACGTTGTTGCTGAATTTCATATTTATTCCTTAGATTCATTGCCATAGCCCATATATGACTATTTTGGATATAAATGATAATCTTTGTTGTAGATTAGTGAAGGGAATATGCTATTGTGTTGATAATTCTAGTGAATCTTTGAAACAGAACAATTGAATGGCAAGAAAAGGATAGACAATACCTTCTATGCTCACTTGGCTTTACTCTGAACAGAATGGATTGCTGTTCACAAGTAAGATATTTGTAGCGTAACTAAGACTTCCTGCATGTCGCAATTTAACAAAAGAGAACTGAACCATGAAACTTCACAAAGCGTTAAAAAATGTAAAGCATGTTAATGGGAAATTTAAGTTTCGCAGTATTGAAATTTAGACAAACATAACTGTAAGCATTAACTTGAGAATAGCGTATTTTAAATTGAGAATAATGTAATTTTAATTGTCAGTATTAAAATTGAGAATAATTTAAATTTAATTTTTAGCATTAAAATTGAGAATAATGTAATTAATAATATAATTTCACATGCAATCATGCATTTTAAATCATTACATATAGGGTTGCATGGAGGAGTGGTGCCACTTGAATGAAGAGAGAGAAAACCTTCATTCGGTATTCATGAAATAGTTAATTGTGATTCATGACATATTTAATTGTGATGAGATTAATCCAAGATGTTGCAATGTTTATCTATTTGTAGCTTGTTAGCTTAATACTAGGTCAACATTTGAATACTGAATGCTCCTACAAAGAATATGGTATATGAATAAAATAAGTTTCTATTATTAGTCCACCAATGTGACGTCATTTTATTGAACATAGTAGAACACAGTTTTATAGCAAAAATAACAATTATGTAATCTAAAGATCTGCAACAGTGTAACAAAGAATCGACAGATGATTTATCACTTCAAAAAAGTGTCGGGACACCCATGATTATTATGCAAAATCAATGTCAGTCAATATTTTGTGGCATAACGTTTATTTGCAATGACTGCTTCAAGACACTTTGGCATAGAGTGGACGATCTTCTGGAAAATGGACAGTTTAATGTCTTTCCAAGCCATCAAAATTAATTTTTTCAGTTCAACCTTATTTTTTGGTTGTGAAACAGTAAGTCTTAATTTTTGAACGCCCATTTCTACAGAGAAAGTAAAAAAAAAATTTGGTGAATGCTTGGGTCAAAACAAAACAAACCATGCAATAATATATTAGTTATTAACTTCCTATTTGCCGCCCAATCCCAAGCTCTGTGTACACTGGCTAGGCCAGTCTAAGCCAGACTTGTCCTCTTGTCAATCTGACTCAATCAGTCATCAATCTTCCAATCAATCCTGACTCAATCAGTCATCAATGTTTCTCATGCTCAAGTAAATCGAAACAATGAATTCAGAAAAAGCCTTGTTCCTTTCCCAAAACTGACCAGGCCTCCCTCAATGAGCAATCCTATTTAACATTAATCCTATTACTCAATCTACAATTAAAAATGTGGCAATCAACAAGATTCTTTGTGCCACCTACTTCTGCACCCACAACTGCAGAGAATGTACATCAATAAAATACTTATGGTCAGTTGACATAATGCCACTCCATGTCCACTACAAAGGGATATTAAGTGAAGTACACACAATGCATCAAGGCCTAAATGCCAGACAATGGAATGCAATCTGCATAGACCTAAAGCCTGCTCACAGTACTGATATTTGAGGTGCTATAGCAGCTTAAAAATGCTGTTCATAAAAGCTGGACATAGATTACACTGATAAAAGTTAAGCAAAAGCTGCCTGCTCAGATAAGCTTCAAAGCTAGGTTCAAACACTAATGGCATTAATATTTAGTAAAATCATTGTCATGAAAAAAACAATGCAAAACAATATAAACCAATATACGTGTTCATTGAGAGGTGGTGGCAATAGTAATGAAGAGCTGACATGCTTCCAGCTACCTAAGTAAACCTAGTTGCATATAAATCACACATACATATAAATATTTAACTTGCACAAAGTTGGGGGGTGAACTTTACATTCCTCCCCCCGTTTGTTTAGGCCAGTGATACACATCAGCACTGGCCGTCCTGGTACAGGGAGTACAGTAAAGGTAAAAAGTGCACCCATTTGTGGGACATGCTGAGGGCAGGCTGCTGCGCGGCCTATGTTTCGGACCTCTGGGAGAGGCACGTCAGGCTGACGCCATGCGCCTACCAGCAAATCAAGCTGCCAAATAACAATAATAATACATCACTAAGAAATGGCTAGGAAGCATGTCGCTCAGAAGATAAGGCAAAAAGCATTTACAAAGATATAAACTACAGTGATGTGGGCAACCGCCAAACATGACAATTATGCAATAACAATTTTGGCAAGAATTCCTTGCCCCCAGGCCACTGGCCTGATAAAGCCTGTTAAACAACGCGAAGGCTTACTACATCGTCCAGTCCGGCAATCATCAAACCAATCAAACTGACAATTTTAAACTTTAAACAATAATACAGCCCAAGATCTACACATGCAATTCTATCTAGTAGCATACATATTAAGGCACAATGTAAAATTGGCTATGATAAGTCGATCTGTCTGTACTTGACAGTCGCATTGTGGGCAGGAGATGGTCCTTCGCATGGGCTATTAAGGTGGGAGACATTTAAAGACCTCTCCCTAAAGTCTGAAGTAACCTAATGGTTAATCCATGTACACATGGTGGCGTGGGAACACTCTCACCACTGCAATTATTGGCACATGGGGCAAGCCTTCTCCCAGGAACTTAAAATATAAAATACAATATATATACAATACATGCTGACCAGGGGAAGCTCGCACTTTTACCGCTGCTGCATCTGGACAGCAGGCGGGGCAAGCAGTCCCCCAGAATCATAAAAACATACTAACACAATTCTTACTACAAAAAATGAATGCTTTAAAGAGTAGCTATTGGTGACATCGCATAGGTGTGAGCGGTACTGAGTTGTATCAAAGAAAGGCAAGACAATGGGGACACATAGAAGAACGCAAGGTACACAGTAGGAAGATACAGAGAAGAGAGCAAGGGATACAGTAGGTGGAGGGACGGCACTTCGCTTTTGAGTCTTATGGAGCAGTGTCTTGTGGATGATGCAGGTCTTGTCTGGCACCTCCAAAGGCGGCCAGGGTAGGCAAGACCGGCCAGATATTGAATCTGGGCAGTGCTGTGAGGTACTGGGCCTCTGCATGAGGTGGTGGGGCGAGCGGCAGGGCTTAAGGACTTCCCTCCAGGGCTTCAGACTGGGCTTTAATGGTTTCACCCAGGCGGGCCCTGAACCGTCGCCAACGCAAACATGCCAAACCCAACACTGCCCATACAAACATAACAAACCCGAAACTGATAAAGGTCATAATGGGAAAGGGGATGGACCATTTTCTAGCCAATCTAGCTACCGGAGAAGGAGACAGCAGGGATCCGATGCGGATCTCCATCTGAGGAAGGGGACTTCCCAAGTCCAAGTGTGGCCGGGCATTCTTGATTGTTGTCACGTTCATAGAGGTGGAAAACTTAAAATGAGCCGTGACAGCAACCTGGGGCATTACATAATTTCTCAATAGGTACAATTTAGCTATACAAGTGACGGACCATCCTTTACCAGTGATGGTGCATGCCTTAAGACACGTGATGTTGAAAGAACCTCTAGAAAGAGTCAGGTGGGCTTCCGCCTGGCCGGGGCATCTTACCACCAGGGTCTTTCCCTGTGAGGCCAAGGCATACTGATTAAGTGTAATAGCTGAAATGATGGGGCTGCCGTCATAGGGGGATATTTTCGCCTTGCATTGCTTGATGAAATCTGGTCGGTTGGTCAGCAACCCTCAGGCGCACTGCTTTAATTGGGGACTGTACTCTGGACCAGTCTGACAAATAGTTGGTTGATGACCAAGACACTTACGCAGAATAAACATTGCCAGACACCGTGTCCAGAGCATAGGCAGGCTCCAACTCGATTTTAATGCTTAAGGATGAGTTGCTGATGGGCACTGGGTGGGACAAGACATTGTACAGTAAATAGGGTCTGTTAGCAATAAGGGGCAATTCAATTCTATATAGCAGACTAGTAGACGAAGGCCAGAGAGGAAAGACAGAGATGTAGGAATAATACCACTCTAAATGCTCACCATGCCATGCTTCAGAGATGCTTCCTGGATGATGTCCCGCAGTTGCTGTGAGGGCAGAAGGTCCGCAGCAGGAGTCGTTGCTGATCCAGGTTTCGCATACCCTCTAGCACGGGATATGCCAGGTCAGCACACTCGCGGAATCGCCTTTCATATGCTGCCGTTTTCTCATAGGCCCCTTGCCTTATTTTCTACACATCGTGCCGCAGTCGCTCTTCCTCGTGCGGAGACAAGAAGGCCTTCTGGAGATGACCTCTCAGCTGTTCCCAAGACACCAGGTCCCAGTTTCTTTGCTGCACTAGATAGTGCTCTAGCTCGCAGCGGGATTACCTTGGGCTGACTGTGTCACCACGTACACCGTCTGGTTCGAGTAGGTCCTTCATACCAATCTTCTCACGTCCATCTAATAAATTTTCGATCACGTCAGGGTCACCAGATATTAAGTCTCGGGGCTCATTCATCTTCTTCTTAGCAGTCCCAAGCCATATGTACACTGGCTAGGCCAGTCTAAGCCAGACTTGTCCTCTTGTCAATCTGACTCAATCAGTCATCAATCTTCCAATCAATCCTGACTCATTTTACATTAATCCTATTACTCAATCTACAATTAAAAATGTGGCAATCAACAAGATTCTTTGTGCCACCTACTTCTGCACCCACAACTGCAGAGAATGTACATCAATAAAATACTTATGGTCAGTTGACATAATGCCACTCCATGTCCATTACAAAGGGATATTAAGTAAAGTACACACAATGCATCAAGGCCTAAATGCCAGACAATGGAGTGCAATCTGCATAGATCTAAAGCCTGCTCACAGTACTGATATTTGAGGTGCTATAACAGCTTAAAAATGCTGTTCATAAAAGCTGGACATAGATTACACTGATAAAAGTTAAGCAAAAGCTGCCTGCTCAGATAAGCTTCAAAGCTAGGTTCAAACACTAATGGCATTAATATTTAGTAAAATCATTATGAATAAAACAATACAAAACAATATAAACCAATATGCGTGCTCATTGAGAGGTGGTGGCAATAGTAATGAAGAGCTGACATGCTTCCAGCTACCTAAGTAAACCTAGTTGCATATAAAGCACACATACATATATAAATATTTAACTTGCATATAACTGTTTATAGTTCAATTGAATTCTGTTAATTTCCTACAGAGCTTATGTAGAGGTACTTTGAGATTGAATATACTGATATAATATATATGTAATAATAAAAATTATTAAAAATTGTGACTTCACCAAATGCACTCAGTGACCAGCAGGCTGATTGAGTTATTGTACAATTAGGCTATTTAAAAAACTGAACACATATCCGCCTTTAAAAGGCCCTTGGGTAAATACAGACTGGCAGGGTGCTTGGCTCAACAACAAACATGCAATAATATATTAGTTATTAACTTCCTATGAGCCACCCTTGACAAGTGATTTGTGATGTTTGGCACCAATTAGTTAGGTTATTATGCACTAGGTGTCATCATGGTAGAATTTGAATACGACGCCCTCTGTAGTAGTTTGTTAATAAATGTTCAGAACTGTTGTATGGATATTCAATACGACATGATTGGCTGTAGCAGAGTGCATCTTAAGCAGCAGTATTTCGAGTGCATTTTAATATATTGTCCGACATCTCATTCAATTGATTTCTGTTAATTTCCTACAGAGCTTTTATGTAGAGGTACTTTGAGATTAATTTAGAGCCCATATTTGGATTTAATCACTGGTATCTATTTGAAATCAATTTCTTCTAATAACCTCAGCCAAAATTACAGAATGCCGATTTCACTGGGAATTATAACGATTGTACTGTAGTGGCCCACTGCAGTATAATCTAATGGGTAAAGGAATGTTGTGGTAAAATAACTCCCACCAACCCCGCTAGCAATATGACAAAGATATGAATGATGTCATCAACTAGAACTTTCCACCAGACAGAACTTTCTTCAAGAGAAGAGTTAGAATTTAAGTGTACAGTGCTGTCATCTTGTGTTCAATGCACTATTTGCTCTGATGATGAAACAAGAGAGCATAACTCTATGTGGTCTGCATGAAACAGATAAGGGTAACCTGGAAAGCGAGACATTCGTTAGTAGGGGAGAATGGGGCACCGTGAGCCGGTTTTTACTTTTTCCACCTTGGGAGCATGAAGTGACAGTCATAAAGTCTTGCTATGAAAATCTTACTATAGCTTAACACCCAGAGTACCAATGTTGAATTGTACATATCATTTGTAAGAGGGGGAAATGTTGTCTTTAAAAATGTGGTCAAGTGGCTCATGGTGCCTCGATCATGGTGCACCTTGAGCCAGACATGGTGCACCTTGAGCCAGACATGGTGCACCTTGAGCCAGACATGGTGCACCTTGAGCCTGACATGGGGCACCTTAAGCCAACATGCAATTGGTGTTTGGCAGACAAAAAATTTTTTAAACTATGGTGACCCCCCATTTTTCTTTCATAATTTTTAACAGGAATACTTGCTTTACACAATTTCATGGCATTCTCAGTGGTAGAACTGAATACCCACATTGTCTTTAAAGGACCCCAGAAACAATAATCAGGCAGTAAATTATATTTTCTGTTTTTTTTAATCCAATGATGTTTCTTAAGTAAAGGGGCTATTAGGAACAACCAATGAGGTATTTAGTGTGATCCAACATCCCTAATTATAATAAATTGTGATCTTCACTTTCCACACAAGGAAGATGGTAGATAAAGCATCGCCAATTATGCACTATTAATGAAATAAAGATTGGATTTAAACTAAATATGATATTAGTAATTTTGAAAAAATAAAAGTTGTCCGCAATGGTTATTGGTCATATCCAGGCCAGCAGTGGTTGAAAGCACTTTCACTTTCACTTTGCCCATTCAAAGTGGAAAATGTCTGTTGAACTCAAAACAGTCAAGCATTGACAACATGGTTGCCATGGAGACCAAATGCCCGGTGGCTGCACTGAGGAATTTGGTCGGACTAAGGCATAGTTTCTGACTAAATAACACACTTTTTCACATCGGATGAGGAAATACATCTTTCTACATGAATAAAACTAAAGTTTTTTTTTGACAATAAAATCTAGCAAAGGTTTGTTTTACTCCTGTAAGCCTTCAAACTTTTGAATGGGAGGACGTTGTGACATCAGTCTGTTTGCTTGGCTCTCTTCCGTGATTGGCTGCTGAAGTCTTTATGAATATTAAAATCAGATTTTTGATCCTCACTGTTGGTGTAGGAATATTGATATGAAAAGTACAAGCAATTGGTCAAAACAATTCCTAATTTCTTAGCTTTCTCAGCTAAAAATACTGAAAATATCTGTAAAAGTGTGGGATATAAATAAAGCCAACCACAGTGGTGGATCAGCTCATTGAAACCCATTTGTGAGCTGTCTGGTTACAGAACTCACTCGTGGCTTCGCCACTTGTGAGTTCCTCTGCCAGACAGCTTACTCATTGGTTTCATTGAGCTGATGCACCACTGTGGTTGGGTTTTATTATATATATATATAGAATAAAATATTATATAAATGTTATACAGTTAGTTTCAAAAACAGTCTGTCAAATTGAACCTAGACAAACCTAGAAAACTAATGAGCTCTTATGCTTTTCGATGCTATAACTGGCTACTCAAAGCCAGATCTAAGAGTACATACAGCACCATTTAGCACATAAATTGAGAGTTCCGCTCATTTGTAGTTTTTTATTGAAAAGATTGATGTCTATTGCATATGCATATTTATGATATATATATTAGATAAATTTTATATAAAGGTTTATTTTTTTTTTCAGTGGTGGTTGGAGTAAGCTGACTATAAGCTAGGAGTAGACAGAAGCAGCTGGTTTTATCTACAGCATGGAATTGGTGGCTACAGCTGTAGAGTCGACTATATGTTATAAAAACTAACTGTATATATCAGTATTAATCTTCTATGGTGCATTGATTCCTGCTAATTGCCCTGATGGTGCCTTGTTTTATTCATATGCTTATAGTTGTACATAATTATCATATAGATGTTTTAATGTGTTACTAAGTTATGTTCATGTAGATTGTTCTTTTATTTTACTTTATCATTATATATATGTATGTTATTATTTTTATCCTTGTATTTTTTTTTTATGACACATGTATCTTTTTGATGCTCTGCGGTCAATAAAATTCTGTACATATCTGAATCTATTTACTTGGTATAAATCATGGAAAGATTATGCCAAACATCTCCCATAAATGATATGATATAATTGGTTAATAATATGAGGATAACTCCTTTGTTGCTTGTAATGTTGTTTTTTGTTGCCCAACTTTATAAGTATATTCAAAAAGTATAAAAAGATATGTATAGGAGAAAACGAGTAATTAAAGGATATGGTGAGGTGCTGTGGCCCAATGGTTAAAGTGCTTGCCTTCAAACTGCAATGTTGAGGTTCAAACCCCCGCCATTGCATGTAGGAACTGAGCAGATCCTGTAACTCTTTGCTCCACTCCACCGAAATGGACATAGTCGCTGTAAATGGGTACTTGTCTATAGTCAGCGATGGTGATTGTAGAGTGCTAATAGGCTGTATTCTGAGCGCTCCCCAGGGAGTTGAGAAAGGCTCAAGTTTAATCAGTCCTGTGAAGTTGCAAAGTACGTCCATCGCATAATTGTAAACTAACCCCCGGACTCATTTACATATATATAAGGTTAAATATACCTAATATTAGAGTATGTGAAGTATGGCATTGATTCTTAACATTGAGCAAATTCCATGCTTTCTCAACCATACAGTTTCAAACATTTTTACAAAAAAAACTCAAAAGCAAACGATGGCCGGGTATTTAGCTGCATCTGGCGTGTGCAGTGACTTGTAACTGGGCTTGTCTGGTTCGGAATACCATGTAGTTGAGACATTTTGTTGTGTAATTGTCATTCATTGTGTCTGTGTGAATCTTCTTCTATTATGGCCATATAATTGTCAGCTGCTGTTAATATCTGGTACTTACAGGAACTTTATGGTAAGTGGTGATTTGTTAAGGTTAGGTTTTATGTATATATATATGGATGTGTGAATATTGGGACATTGCGGAATGTTTAGTGAAAATACATTTGCATTACAAGTACAGCTACAGCACAACTCTTAGACTTGAAAACTAAACTCCATATGACGTCATGTGAATCCAGCAGGACTCCCATTGGGTGGGACTGCCTCAGGGCTGGTCAGTTCTTGTGTGACCTTGTAGTACTTGGTCTGTGGTGACGTCATATATTGTATTCTGGGTACAAGGTCACATGAGAACTGACCAGCCCTGAGGCAGTCCCTCAGCCAATGGGAGTCCTGCTGGATTCATGACGTCATCAGGAGTTTCCATGTTTATGAAAAGTGGTGAAAATGGAAAGTTAACATTAGCAGAAGTGGAAATGTGGAATACTAATGATTATTTATATCTGGAGGTCCAGTGGTCAAGACCCAGACCAGCTTCGTGAAGGTCCTAGGTTCGAAACCTGACCCATGCACTCTTTATAGCTATATATCTCACTGGATGTTGATCGCATAAGACTTCAAATCGTCAGTGAAAGACCCCCACCCATGGGGTAAATGATTAAATTGTGTCACATGGTGTGGACTTCAGCCTTACCATCTCATCATTATGTCTGCCTACAGCTGGTTAAATAAGCTGACTAATCTTCAAGTAGTATTGAAACAATGCAATAAAATATCACCTATCTCATTTTGCAATGAAATTATACAATGAATTACAAAATACCAATATGTCGATTTACCTAAGACCCTTTCAATGGACCCCCCAAAACTATGATTATGATGACATTAAAGTGTTTAAAGTAAAGTTCAATAATCATGTATGGCATAGCAAAACCACTCAAATGAATCCATACCAAGACGTGATCATTCATGTTAGGCCTAGTTTCTGTATACATGTATTTTACTTGGTATTTGTTTCGGAATATTTCAATGCGCGTGTATGTCCACACAATGTCATGTTTTCATTAGAATTTGAAACCAGTAGTGCGAGTTTTCCCACGCATTGGAATTTGAAGAAGCAGTGTTGTTGTCCTTTCATTTTTTCTTTCCTTCCTTTGAAATGATAACCACGCAAACTTCTATTATTGCGCATGACGTCTGAATGGCATTGTAGTCAAGTCTAGTCTTCATCTTCTTTGGCAGCAATCCAGATATTTGGTTGTTTATTTCAAGCTAAAGTATTTATTGCAGCCGTCAGTACAACCATTAAAATAAAAAGAGAAATGAAAAGAGAATAATTATGATTAATATGGCCTGACACCTGGGGTGTATTTGGCCAAAAACTAAAAAATAAACATAAAAGTATGCATTTACAAGATAATATAGTGTACACAATTTATTTGCATTGGCTCCTGAAATAAGTGTTTTCAATCTAAATAATTTTAGTTTCTATAAATGGTTCAGTGCAGTATTATTGTTAACTCAAGATGCCTAATTAATGGTCAGTTTATGTGACGTGACAAGCAAAAAACCCCACCCATGGGGTAACAGGCAATATAGCAATAACTTCATCACTATACAGCAGTTGTACCAGATTCTATGTGTCTATGCTGGGACAAGAAAATTACCCCATCCATTAGGCAAATGTGAGGATTCAATAAAAAACTAAACTAAATAATTATAAGTTATAACATGTTATATTATGTTATATTGTATTATATTATGTTATGTTATATTATATTATGTTATATTATATTATATTATATTATATTAGACTAGACATAATTGTTATGTCTGAATGCTAATGGGTCTGAAGCTTAGTCAGCTTATATGACCAGCTGCCACAGGTAGACGTAATGATGAGATGATAAGGCTTTGTGGTCCACACCATGTTACTCCATGGATGGAGTATTTTACTTGCTTCAGCATAGTCACTTCTGTTGGCAATATCGCCCTGTCTAAATGAATTTAGCATAGTTTTAATCAGCAGGGGTGCTTGCTTACTGAGTGACTTTAATACCTCCAGTTTCGTGGTCAATTTAAAAATCTTTAAATATTCTTGTATTCCCATGCTTCCAACATAGAGCTGTCAATATACTGCAACTGCCTCTTAAATCACGAAAGAAAATTGTCAGGTTGCGTGAAAACCATGTTTAAAAATTATTGCAGGTAAGTTTTACTTTGTTGTGGGAATTATTAAGTTGTCTTCTACCTGGACATAATATTCTCTTTTTTTCCTGCAACAATAGAGTCTTTTCACTAAGCAGCCCTGAATTCAACAAGACATAAGTCTTTCCCCTCCTCTTATAACTCATTTTGCTTTTCAGACAAAGAAGATCATAACCCTATTGAATAAATACTACTTTCTCAGGGAAATAACAGATACCAACTGAATGATAAGATGTCAAATATACATTTAAATGCACTAAAAATACTGCTGCTTGGATGCACTTTGCCTTATCCAATCACAGTGAAGGGCGGGAACTTTCCCAGCCAATAGTATTGCAGTATTCTGTTTTAGCCACCTGGTGAAAATACAGAGAACCTTCCATGAAAATCCACTATTGGTGCTTGTACCTTATGGCACTATGTCTGGTAGGGACTTAGCTCAGCGGTAGCGCGCTGGGCTTCCAACCACTGGGTCCCGGGTTCGATTCCCAGTTGAGCCAAAGTTGGATGGCTGTTTCATCCTTCATCTCATTGCCATGGTCCCTGCCTGTGTTACTTAGCCCATCAGGTGCAGAAATAAAGGACAAAAAGCCCTAATCCATCCACCCACCTCCTGGGACTATGACAGTGTCTCTTAAAATGAGTTATAGTAACTTATACCCAGATAGCATTCCAAGTCGTTTCAATACAATGTTGTAAAGACTTTTGCCGATATGGAAACGATGCTCAGCCGATTTGGAATGCTATCAGCGTAGTAAAAGTCAAGTCAATAAAATTTTGTTTATTAGGAGATAATTTTGAAAATGCCATATGTGATTTAATTCAATATTATTTATAGAATACAGTTTATTTATAAATCTCTCAAACTATTGAATATTTGGGATAATGATCTTAATTTATCTTGTCATATGATTTTAAATTAATTTTCATCTTAACTTTGCATAAACATTTTCTATTATAATATTGCAATGAAGAAAATATTATAAAATATACACAGTTATTCTCATTACAGAAAAAAACATGATTCTCATTCTGTCAGATAGATCTTTTTTACAAACCTTAATAATTATTATGTTTAATTATTTAACTTATGAATAATATTTTCATGTGATTCGTTGAAATGGCACAATTATTTAATTTTGATTTGTTAGTATTCTTCTTTTTCCCCCATGATTATGAGATTGTGAAGCTTTACTTTGTATATGATTATTAATTTTCATATTTGTTACTGGCCCTATCCATTAAGATTAACCATGGATATTCATCTCTTGTCCTCATATGACCTTTGACACACATATACAATAGAAATAGGTCCAAGGTCATATTTGAACATTATTCTACAAATATATCTATAACCACCTGCTGTTGACAGAGATCAATTTAATCCTGATTTCGATCAATACTACCCAAATGTTGGAGAGCCCTAATGGACGAATGTTGATTATTTTCGTTGCCATAGCAACCACTAAACATCAATAAAATCCCAGAAAAAAAAATTCAGTATTGTCACTTGGAATTTGAGAGAGGTCAGAATGCAGGAAATTACTAAGGTGAGTTAAACAATTAAACAATGTCTGATTAGCTTTTGTAAAATTGTGAACCTAGTTTTTTAGATTCTATGTAGATTCGGTGTTCAAATAAGTTTATTTGAACTGCTCAGTATAGTAACATAATCCCTGCAATTCTATCAGATATTTAAAGTGAACAAATAAATGTTTGATAAAATTTGGTGATAGGTTCGAATCCCAGATAATTTTTGGAATGAATATGGCCATGGCCCTATAAATGATGTGTCTGTGGTGGGGCAGATGTAATGCCCCACCGAAGTATGGAATGAACATGATGTGGACTCAAAGATTTACATCATATAGTTGAATAGCTACCTTGGCATTGGTAAAATGAGATAGGCATAGAAAGATAGATAGATAGACAGATAGACAGATAGATAGATAGACAGATAGATAGATAGATAGATAGATAGACAGATAAATATATAGACAGATTGATAGATAGATAGATAGACAGATTGATAGATAGACAGATTAATAGATAGATTAATAGATAGATAGAGATAGATAGATAGATAGAGATATATATAGAGATAGATAGATAGACAGATGGATAGATAGACAGATATATATATATATATATATATATATATATATATATATATATATATATATATATATATATATATATATATATATAGATAGGTAGATAGATAGATAGACAGACATATAGATAGATAGATAGTATATAGATAGAAATATAGATAGATAGATAGATAGACAGATAGATAGCTAGATAGACAGATAGACAGATAGATAGACAGATAGACAGATAGATAGAAATATATATAGATAGTTAGACAGATAGATAGAAATATATATAGATAGACAGATAGATAGCTGTAGAGTCCACATAGAGAAATAATTAACAAAAAATTATTTAATTATTTTTTACACAGAAACATCTGTGGCATTTGATGTAAATTATTTTCAGTAATAATCCTATTTAAAGTTGCAATACATTTAACTCTGAGGTATTTGCATGTAATGTCTGCTGAAGAATGTTTTTGTGCTATTGTTCTGAGTTAATGACACGCCCCATCTGTGACACTGGGGTAAATATCATTCATTTTGTCGAGCACTGAACTTTTCGAGAATCGTCCAAATTGACCTTGTGACGTCACAGCGTCTTAGACCATTTAGAGCGCGACGACGTCTGACCTGAACCAGCTGACATGATGATTGAAGGAGGGGGGTTGTGCTATATTTATTTTTATTTTTATTTTTTTGCACGACATATTCTATCTACTATAGCTTTGAATATATTTTGGAATGTTTATAATGTGTTTTGTTAAATTTTGTTTTATATATTTATAAATAGATATATGGGCCTCAAACAAAAAATATTCTAATTTGTAGGTAGGTAGGTAGGTAGGTAGGTAGATAGGTAAGTAGGTATCATTACTCAGGAACATAGAGTAAAAGCTTAGAACAATTAGGCAGCCTCTGTGATCTTGAACTCAGGACCACAGTCAGAAATGTATAACCACTGTACCTTTGATATTTCTTGATGGCATCTCAGGAATTCAATGCATGAGTGAATACCATTTGTCTGAGAGTGCCCCCCCCCCCTCTCCATATCATAGGATGTTACCCCACTGGGGTGTCACATAATGTGACAACACAGGTCTTTGAGCAGGTTTACCCCTTACAGCATGTTCAGGGAATATTACGAGTACTGAACCTCTCGTTGTGAGCACCTTTACTTCGGTAAGTAGGCAATTTTGATTTCTGCATGTACTGTTATATTTGATTATTCAGACAATCAAAGTGTAAAGTAACGTATGTTGGATATCTATCTATCTACCTATCTATCTACAAAACTAATCTATCTAATCTATCTATCTATCTATTTATTTATCTATCCATCTATCCATCTAACCATTCATCTATCTAGCTATCTATCTATATATCTATCCACCTATCTACCCATCTATCTATCTATCTATCCATCTATCCATCTATCTATCGAAACAATTTAATGTGCTCATGAGTGTGTAATTTACATGAACATATTGCATGACTTTTTTTGTAAATTTACATGAAAGATAAGATATTCAAGATAAGATATGACTATATTTACATTAGATAAGATAAGACAATAAGAAAAGATAGATAAGATAAGATAAGATAAGATAAGATAAGATAAGATAAGATAAGATAAGATAAGATGAGATGAGATGAGATGAGATAAGATAAGATAAGATAAGATAAGATAAGACAAGATAAGATAAGACAAGATAAGATATTATCATTCCATGTGCCTTAACTATTTCTTAAGGTATTTCTGACATTCATAATCCCATTGTAAGATTTTTTTGATCGTATTCCTAATTTGAAAATGTAAAATAATTGTATAATTCAAGACAATTAATTCT